>CM040395.1:106525480-107725480 GCA_022702515.1 Ilyophis sp. 1 JC-2022
GGTATAAATTGTGACGTACCGGCCAAAACAAAACGAAAACATCGCCTAGTCCTAGAGCTACCATTTCGGTTGTCTCGAGGAATTAAAATACCTAAATCAATTGTAACGTAACAGCTTGTTAGTTAATGTGGGTTACTTTCCGCCGTTTCTTCAGATAAACACTTAAAAATAGTTGACCGTGAGCAAAAGGTTCTATTTTCAAAATCTTTTAAAGGTAAATAAAACCTTTCCCTTAAGTGTAGATATACTCTTCCCAGTATAGGTGTTTCACCCCCCCAAGCATCAGTATTAGCCTATAAAATGTAAGGCCAAGACGCACGCGCAGGAAACCTAAACGAGGTGCAGAAGCCCCCTTTACTTCAATCCATGTTCTAGATTTGGGAGGTTTGGCTTTTTAATTTTTGAAGGTCTGGGGTTCTTTACTCCGATTCTGGTAATCCTGTTTTTGTAGCTACCCAGCTAGGCCGAAATATGATCGCGGCGCCCGCTGCTGGCACCGAGAATTCCGCATTCGTTTAATTTCGGGCCGGACTCGGGTTTCGGGTCCAGAATGAAATGACGCCCCGGGAATCCGGCAAGCCGGTAATCCAGCCGACACTGCCAGCACACAGGTCACAATCGACCCAGATGCCCGACCGGATACAACCGGGGCCATCTGGCCAGACATGGGCCACCACTGGCGCAGACGTGATCTGTTTTCATTTAGCTGTTCCCTTGACAATCGGCGACGTTTCTGGACAACGTAGTCTGGAGTTTGGTTGCTTGAAAATAATAATAATAAATATAGTCTGTAGCTTATTCTGGGGACATTTAAAATGAATGGCAATGAAAATCCCCAGTAGCAGCCAACGCTATATCGGCACTACAGCCTAAATGTAAATATTTAGGCTGCGTCACGTTAGTTGTTTTCACCACAGAAATTAGTAGCCTAGGCTAATGTCAACTTAATTGGGATGGTAGGCTTATTGTACCGTTTTATTATTTGAACTAAAATACAGTGAACAGTAGTCATCATTTTCAACACTTTATTTTTTTTTAGTAAAGCGAAACATCCTCCATCGCATTGAAAATAAAACATTTTTTTTTTTTTTTTCCAGAAGTGTAAATGGCTTATTCACACTGTTATGTCCACCACCAGGCCATTGAGTCAGGTTGTCCTGCTGGGCTTTCAAAGATTGCTGATTTATTTTCCGTGGAGCTTTGAGCCTGTTACATCAACAGTGGCGGCGTTCTCTTATATAAAGAGAGAAAAACGAAAAACTTTGAACATCAATAAAGCGACCAACAATACTAATGGTATGTACATCTTGTGGCAGAACGCATAGACACGGTAAGTAGAGGCCAGTTAGCTACTTAACTACGCCAATCAGATACTGCGGTCAAGACGATTAACGACTTCGGGAAAATGACCGGTCAAGGCATAGATATAAACACTTTGTGTTTTACTATCTATGGGTCAAGGTATCACGGTTTAAAAATAGGGGTGGGAACGATTCAATCCCATCACGATATCGTAGTCGTTTCCTGATTCTTTAGGCAAAGGTGTCGATGCATCATAATATCTTACGTTTGACCACGATTCGATTCGATTCGATTCGGTTTCCGATTAATTTAGAATAACTTTAAATAGGTATGTGCCTAATGTGATTTGATACCGATACAATTCCAGCAGTAATTAAATATTCAATTAGAACCTTACACCAATATTCACAGCAGTTATGGTTCTATTGTTAAGGGCATATTGCCATATTAACATTTTGCAGCTGTTCTGCAGCAAATAATGCAGCCAATTAAACATGACGTAACAGTTGTATTTTCTAAAGTTTGGCCCCTATTTAGGTTATTGTTTTTCAAACAGTGTCAGACATGGTGCCCCTAATAACATTTCCTTTATTTACAAAATGAAAATGGCTAAATGTATAACAATTACTAAACTGGGCCTAAGAAAATGAAATAGCCTATAGGTTAGTGTCATGCATAGTCACTTTCCTAAATCTTAGATACGATCTAGAACTTCGGTTGGAGCAAGATGCCCATCCATCCGTAGTTAAATGCTACTCTCAGTGCGGTTTTGCTAAAGGCCACAGTCGAAACAGTTTTCTTCACCTCTTCATACAGAGCAGGTATACATTTTTCACTCAAATATTTTCTGCATGGTATGGTGTTATCTAGGTTCCACGACATTCATTTTGTGAATCGGACAGTTAACGTAGTAATAATTAATTGAATCGTAAAGGACATTGGAAATAGTCTTACTATTTTTGTTTTTTTGTCTCTAACGTCTACTAGGATTTTGAAATAGAAAATGGTTTAAAATTTAAATATCAGAAAGCACTTTACAATTAACTGTCTGGACACCCCAGGGTATGTGTATAAAAAACGAATAAAAAACAATTATACAAAAAAATAGAACTGTTTTGGCCATTTCTCCAGGAAACTCATCAATGACTCCCGAGTTTAGCTTGCTTACCAGCTTGCTAACGCGCTTTTGCTTGTCCTTCACCGTCAATTGTGTATCGTCGGCTCAAATGGTTTGATCATGTTTGTGGTGTTGCCTGTGTATCCTGGATTTCTACTTTGGCTGATAGATCTTGCATATTGCATGCAGGCGGTTTTGTCATGTACAAAGTACACCCTCCTTCTTTCTAAACCCGACAAATGCCTTCCATACACTGATTTTCTGTTCGGTGACCATCGTAAATTCTGAGTTTCTGTCTCTTTTGTCGCACTCAGCGAGCACGCAGCTAGCCCATTTCGCTCAGATCTGTCCGTTCTTTCATAGTCGCTACTATTCAAAACTCACGCTTACGTTGGGGTTGGAGCAGAAACATGGATTTTTAAGAGCCTGGTCAAAAGAGTTTTAAAAGTAATCGTTACTTCGGTCTCAGAAATATATATTTTAAATAATTTTTGAATAAATAAATACGTGGTACATTCATTTTAAAATGCGATATTAATCGATGCTTATCGATTCGAATCTTTGCAGATCGATGCAGTATGTATTTACACATTCGGATCGATGCATCGCGATGCACCGGTGCATTTGTCCCACCCCTATTTAAAAATGAACGCCGTCACGTGCTGCGTTAGCTGGAAATGAGAGAAGCAGCGAGGATTGTACGATGCAGAATTTTACGGAAGCCGACGGGTATAAAACACAACGACATTTCGGAAAACGCGACGCTTGCGTGACTGCGGTCACGGCTTGGTGAGAAAGCATGCAATAAACGGTAATAAGTTTATATTTTTATTTTGAACAAGGGTATTGTCTTGTTGAAGGTAGATGGGTAAGTTAGGTAACTAGATAGCTAGCAAATTAAGTTGCATTTTCCATTAAACATAGTAATAATTGTTAAATAAAAAATATATATAGTTAACACTTTGTAATAGCCTATATTTAATCGACCGCGTTTATTTATATTTCGGTTATAAAGCCGATTAAAATAATTTAACATACAAGATGAAACTTGCATTTATATTAACATTTGTAGAACAGGCTCAGTCGTCGTCATCTTGACAAAAAAACTGTCTCCGGTAATGTAGTGTACATTGTTTCAAATTTAGTCCCTTTTGCTATGTGAAGGGGGTAAACCGTGATTCGTACCATATTGGAAGCCCTATTATTGATCAAATCAAAACGTTTGTTCATATGAACACTAGTGCCATATAATGCTATATAACAGGTATGTTATCGTCTATGTACAGGTGCAGCTCAAAAAATTAGAATATCGTGAAAAAGTTCAATATTTTTTGTCACTCATTTCAGGAAGCGAAACTCATATATTATATAGATTCATTACACATAGAGTGAAATATTTCAAGCCTTTATTTTTTGTAATTTTGATGATTATGGCTTACAGCTGATGAAACCCAAAATTCAGTGTCTCAGAAAATTAGAATATTGTGCTTTAACATATTTTTAAAGTATCATATTTAATATTTGGTCGCATATCCTTTGCATGCTGTTACTTCCTGAAGTCTGTGACCAATCAACATCAAAAGACTCTTGATATCTTATTTTCAGGTACTGTTACAAGCGATACTATAACCTCTCTGCATTTGAACTGATCTCTATGAGAATTGGGGGGTAAGACTAGATTCAGCTGTAAATTACGCTGGTACAGCATGGAACACATGACTGGCGAAATGGCTGTACATCATCAAGGGTCTAAGGTATCAAACGAGCCCCAAACCATCACTATGCGGCCAGATATGGAGTAGATGTGGATGGATCCCTTTAAGGGTAATTTCTCCTGACTCATTTTCCTATCGAACTCTATGGGGAAAAAAAGTCAGGAGGAACAACCCTTTTATTTTTCTGTGGGGATTTTTAATAATTAAGCATCAAATTTAGTCCCGTTTGTTCAAATCAACACGAGTGCCATATAACAGGTATGTTATAGTCTATGTATAGTGAGTATCAGAATATTTTACTATGGGGATTTTTAATAATTAAGCATCAAATGAATACTGTTTGCGATGTGATTTGGGAAAACCGCGATGTGTACCACATTGGAAGTCCTATAACTTGATAAAATCAAAAAGCTTGTTCAAACTAACAATAGTACCATATAATAAGTGGATTCAAGTGTATGCCTTGTGAATATAAGAATATTTTAATTTGGGTATTTCTAATAATTAAGCATCAAAGTTGGTAGTGTTGGCTATGTGAATGGGGAAACCTTGACGGTTACCATATTGGAAGCCCTATTATTGATCAAATCAAAAACTTTGTTCAAATGAACACGAGTGCCATAGAACAGGTATGTTATAGTCTATGTATTGTGAGTATCAGAATATATTACTATGGGGATTTTTAATAATTAAGCATCAAATTAATACTGTTTGCTATGTGATTTGGGAAAACCGCGATGTGTACCACATTGGAAGTCCTATAACTTGATAAAATCAAAAAGCTTGTTCAAACTAACAATTGTACCATATAATAAGTGTATTCAAGTGTATGCCTTATGAATATAAGAATATTTTAATTCGGGTATTTTTAATAATGAAGCATAAAAGTTGGTACTGTTTGCTATGTGAAGGGGGAAAACCGTGATGGTTACCATATTGGAAGCCCTATTATTGATCAAATCAAAAAGTTTGTTCATATGAACACTAGTGCCATATAATGCCATATAACAGGTATGTTATCGTCTATGTATAGTGAGTATCTGAATATTTTTCTGTGGGGATTTTTAATAATGAAGCATCAAAGTTGGTACTGTTTGCAATGTGAAGGGGGAAACCGTAACAGGTACCATATTGGAAGCCCTATTATTTGATAAAATCAAAAAGTTTGTCCAAATGAACAGTATTACCATATAATAGTTGTATTCCAGTGTATGCGTAGTGTATTTTAGAAAGTTTTACTCTGGGGATTTCTAATAATTAAGCATCAAAGTTGGTAGTGTTGGCTATGTGAATGGGGAAACCGTGATGGTTACCATATTGGAAGCCCTATTATTGATCAAATCAAAAAGTTTGTTCAAATGAACACGAGTGCCATATAACAGGTATGTTATAGTCTATGTATAGTGAGTATCAGAATATTTTACTATGGGGATTTTTAATAATGAAGCATCAAAGTTGGTACTGTTTGCTATGTGAAGGGGGAAACCGTAACGGGTACCATATTGGAAGCCCTATTATTTGATAAAATCAAAAAGTTTGTTCAAATGAACAGTATTACCATATAATAGTTGTATTCCAGTGTATGCGTAGTGTATTTTAGAAAATTTAACTCTGGGGATTTCTAATAATTAAGCATCAAATTTGGTAGTGTTGGCTATGTGAATGGGGAAACCTTGATGGTTACCATATTGGAAGCCCTATTCTTGATCAAATCAAAAAGCTTGTTCAAACTAACAATAGTACCATATAATAAGTGTATTCAAGTGTATGCCTTGCGAATATAAGAATATTTTAATTTGTGTATTTTTAATAATTAAGCATCAAAGTTGGTACTGTTTGCTATGTCAATGGGGAAACCGTGATGGTTACCATATTGGAAGCCCTATTATTGATCAAATCAAAAAGTTTGTTCAAATGAACACGAGTGCCATATAACAGGTATGTTATAGTCTATGTATAGTGAGTATCAGAATATTTTACTATGGGGATTTTTAATAATTAAGCATCAAATTAATACTGTTTGCTATGTGATTTGGGAAAACCGCGATGTGTACCACATTGGAAGTCCTATAACTTGATAAAAATCAAAAAGCTTGTTCAAACTAACAATAGTACCATATAATAAGTGTATTCAAGTGTATGCCTTGTGAATATAAGAATATTTTAATTGGGGTATTTTTAATAATGAAGCATAAAAGTTGGTACTGTTTTCTATGTGAAGGGGGAAAACCGTGATGGTTACCACATTGGAAGTCCTATAACTTGATAAAATCAAAAAGCTTGTTCAAACTAACAATAGTACCAGATAACAAGTGTATTCCAGTAAATGTCTAGTGAATATAAGAATATTTTATATAATGTGGGGATTTTTTATAATTAAGCATCAAATTTGGTCCTGTTTTCGATGTGAAGGGGGAAAACCGTGATGGTTACCATATTGGAAGCCCTATTATTGATCAAATCAAAAGGTTTGTTCATATGAACACTAGTGCCATATAATGCCATATAACAGGTATGTTATCGTCTATGTATAGTGAGTATCTGAATATTTTTCTGTGGGGATTTTTAATAATGAAGCATCAAAGTTGGTACTGTTTACTATGTGAAGGGGGAAACCGTAACAGGTACCATATTGGAAGCCCTATTATTTGATAAAATCAAAAAGTTTGTTCAAATGAACAGTATTACCATATAATAGTTGTATTTCAGTGTATGCGTATTGTATTTTAGAAAATTTAACTCTGTGGATTTCTAATAATTAAGCATCAAAGTTGGTACTGTTGGCTATGTGAATGGGGAAACCGTGATGGTTACCATATTGGAAGCCCTATTATTGATCAAATCAAAAAGTTTGTTCAAATGAACACGAGTGCCATATAACAGGTATGTTATAGTCTATGTATAGTGAGTATCAGAATATTTTACTTTTGGGATTTTTAATAATTAAGCATCAAATTAATACTGTTTGCTATGTGATTTGGGAAAACCGCGATGTGTACCACATTGGAAGTCCTATAACTTGATAAAAATCAAAAAGCTTGTTCAAACTAACAATAGTACCATATAATAAGTGTATTCAAGTGTATGCCTTGTGAATATAAGAATATTTTAATTTGGGTATTTTTAATAATTAAGCATCAAAGTTGGTACTGTTTGCTTTGTGAAGGGGGAAAACTGTGATGGTTACCATATTGGAAGCCCTATTATTGATCAAATAAAAAAGTTTGTTCAAATGAACGCGAGTGCCATATAACAGGTATGTTATAGTCTATGTATAGTGATTATCAGAATATATTACTATGGGGATTTTAATAATTAAGCATCAAATTAATACTGTTTGCTATGTGATTTGGGAAAACCGTGATGTGTACCACATTGGAAGTCCTATAACTTGATAAAATCAAAAAGCTTGTTCAAACTAACAATAGTACCAGATAAGAAGTGTATTCCAGTAAATGTCTAGTGAATATAAGAATATTTTATATAATGTGGGGATTTTTTATAATTAAGCATCAAAGTTGGTCCTGTTTTCTATGTGAAGGGGGAAAACCGTGATGGTTACCATATTGGAAGCCCTATAACTTGATAAAATCAAAAAGCTTGTTCAAACTAACAATAGTACCATATAATAAGTCTATTCAAGTGTATGCCTTGTGAATATAAGAATATTTTAATTTGGGTATTTTTAATAATTAAGCATCAAAGTTGGTACTGTTTGCTTTGTGAAGGGGGAAAACTGTGATGGTTACCATATTGGAAGCCCTATTATTGATCAAATCAAAAAGTTTGTTCAAATGAACACGAGTGCCATGTAACAGGTATGTTATAGTCTATGTATAGTGAGTATCAGAATATTTTACTATGGGGATTTTTAATAATTAAGCATCAAATGAATACTGTTTGCTATGTGATTTGGGAAAACCGCAATGTGTACCACATTGGAAGTCCTATAACTTGATAAAAATCAAAAAGCTTGTTCAAACTAACAATAGTACCATATAATAAGTGTATTCAAGTGTATGCCTTGTGAATATAAGAATATTTTAATTTGGGTATTTTTAATAATTAAGCATCAGTTAGTACTGTTTGCTTTGTGAAGGGGGAAAACCGTGATGGTTACCATATTGGAAGCCCTATTATTGATCAAATCAAAAAGTTTGTTCACATGAACACTAGTGCCATATAATTCCATATAACAGGTATGTTATCGTCTATGTATAGTGAGTATCTGAATATTTTTCTGTGGGGATTTTTAATAATGAAGCATCAAAGTTGGTACTGTTTGCTATGTGAAGGGGGAAACCGTAACGGGTACCATATTGGAAGCCATATTATTTGCTAAAATCAAAAAGTTTGTTCAAATGAACAGTATTACCATATAATAGTTGTATTCCAGTGTATGCGTAGTGTATTTTAGAAAATTTAACTCTGGGGATTTCTAATAATTAAGCATCAAAGTTGGTACTGTTGGCTATGTGAATGGGGAAACCGTGATGTTACCATATTGGAAGCCCTATTCTTGATCAAATCAAAAAGCTTGTTCAAACTAACAATAGTACCATATAATAAGTGTATTCAAGTGTATGCCTTGCGAATATAAGAATATTTTAATTTGTGTATTTTTAATAATTAAGCATCAAAGTTGGTACTGTTTGCTATGTCAATGGGGAAACCGTGATGGTTACCATATTGGAAGCCCTATTATTGATCAAATCAAAAAGTTTGTTCAAATGAACACGAGTGCCATATAACAGGTATGTTATAGTCTATGTATAGTGAGTATCAGAATATTTTACTATGGGGATTTTTAATAATTAAGCATCAAATTAATACTGTTTGCTATGTGATTTGGGAAAACCGCGATGTGTACCACATTGGAAGTCCTATAACTTGATAAAAATCAAAAAGCTTGTTCAAACTAACAATAGTACCATATAATAAGTGTATTCAAGTGTATGCCTTGTGAATATAAGAATATTTTAATTGGGGTATTTTTAATAATGAAGCATAAAAGTTGGTACTGTTTTCTATGTGAAGGGGGAAAACCGTGATGGTTACCACATTGGAAGTCCTATAACTTGATAAAATCAAAAAGCTTGTTCAAACTAACAATAGTACCAGATAACAAGTGTATTCCAGTAAATGTCTAGTGAATATAAGAATATTTTATATAATGTGGGGATTTTTTATAATTAAGCATCAAATTTGGTCCTGTTTTCGATGTGAAGGGGGAAAACCGTGATGGTTACCATATTGGAAGCCCTATTATTGATCAAATCAAAAGGTTTGTTCATATGAACACTAGTGCCATATAATGCCATATAACAGGTATGTTATCGTCTATGTATAGTGAGTATCTGAATATTTTTCTGTGGGGATTTTTAATAATGAAGCATCAAAGTTGGTACTGTTTACTATGTGAAGGGGGAAACCGTAACGGGTACCATATTGGAAGCCCTATTATTTGATAAAATCAAAAAGTTTGTTCAAATGAACAGTATTACCATATAATAGTTGTATTTCAGTGTATGCGTATTGTATTTTAGAAAATTTAACTCTGTGGATTTCTAATAATTAAGCATCAAAGTTGGTACTGTTGGCTATGTGAATGGGGAAACCGTGATGGTTACCATATTGGAAGCCCTATTATTGATCAAATCAAAAAGTTTGTTCAAATGAACACGAGTGCCATATAACAGGTATGTTATAGTCTATGTATAGTGAGTATCAGAATATTTTACTTTTGGGATTTTTAATAATTAAGCATCAAATTAATACTGTTTGCTATGTGATTTGGGAAAACCGCGATGTGTACCACATTGGAAGTCCTATAACTTGATAAAAATCAAAAAGCTTGTTCAAACTAACAATAGTACCATATAATAAGTGTATTCAAGTGTATGCCTTGTGAATATAAGAATATTTTAATTTGGGTATTTTTAATAATTAAGCATCAAAGTTGGTACTGTTTGCTTTGTGAAGGGGGAAAACTGTGATGGTTACCATATTGGAAGCCCTATTATTGATCAAATAAAAAAGTTTGTTCAAATGAACGCGAGTGCCATATAACAGGTATGTTATAGTCTATGTATAGTGATTATCAGAATATATTACTATGGGGATTTTAATAATTAAGCATCAAATTAATACTGTTTGCTATGTGATTTGGGAAAACCGTGATGTGTACCACATTGGAAGTCCTATAACTTGATAAAATCAAAAAGCTTGTTCAAACTAACAATAGTACCAGATAAGAAGTGTATTCCAGTAAATGTCTAGTGAATATAAGAATATTTTATATAATGTGGGGATTTTTTATAATTAAGCATCAAAGTTGGTCCTGTTTTCTATGTGAAGGGGGAAAACCGTGATGGTTACCATATTGGAAGCCCTATAACTTGATAAAATCAAAAAGCTTGTTCAAACTAACAATAGTACCATATAATAAGTCTATTCAAGTGTATGCTTTGTGAATATAAGAATATTTTAATTTGGGTATTTTTAATAATTAAGCATCAAAGTTGGTACTGTTTGCTTTGTGAAGGGGGAAAACTGTGATGGTTACCATATTGGAAGCCCTATTATTGATCAAATCAAAAAGTTTGTTCAAATGAACACGAGTGCCATGTAACAGGTATGTTATAGTCTATGTATAGTGAGTATCAGAATATTTTACTATGGGGATTTTTAATAATTAAGCATCAAATGAATACTGTTTGCTATGTGATTTGGGAAAACCGCAATGTGTACCACATTGGAAGTCCTATAACTTGATAAAAATCAAAAAGCTTGTTCAAACTAACAATAGTACCATATAATAAGTGTATTCAAGTGTATGCCTTGTGAATATAAGAATATTTTAATTTGGGTATTTTTAATAATTAAGCATCAGTTAGTACTGTTTGCTTTGTGAAGGGGGAAAACCGTGATGGTTACCATATTGGAAGCCCTATTATTGATCAAATCAAAAAGTTTGTTCACATGAACACTAGTGCCATATAATTCCATATAACAGGTATGTTATCGTCTATGTATAGTGAGTATCTGAATATTTTTCTGTGGGGATTTTTAATAATGAAGCATCAAAGTTGGTACTGTTTGCTATGTGAAGGGGGAAACCGTAACGGGTACCATATTGGAAGCCATATTATTTGCTAAAATCAAAAAGTTTGTTCAAATGAACAGTATTACCATATAATAGTTGTATTCCAGTGTATGCGTAGTGTATTTTAGAAAATTTAACTCTGGGGATTTCTAATAATTAAGCATCAAAGTTGGTACTGTTGGCTATGTGAATGGGGAAACCGTGATGTTACCATATTGGAAGCCCTATTATTGATCAAATCAAAAAGTTTGTTCAAATTAACACGAGTGCCATATAACAGGTATGTTATAGTCTATGTATAGTTAGTATCAGAATATTTTACTATGGGGATTTTTAATAATTAAGCATCAAATTAATACTGTTTGCTATGTGATTTGGGAAAACCGCGATGTGTACCACATTGGAAGTCCTATAACTTGATACAATCAAAAAGCTTGTTCAAACTAACAATAGTACCAGATAACAAGTGTATTCCAGTAAATGTCTAGTGAATATAAGAATATTTTATATAATGTGGGGATTTTTTATAATTAAGCATCAAATTTGGTCCTGTTTTC
The DNA here is from genome assembly GCA_022702515.1 of Ilyophis sp. 1 JC-2022. Lineage (NCBI taxonomy): Eukaryota > Metazoa > Chordata > Actinopteri > Anguilliformes > Synaphobranchidae > Ilyophis > Ilyophis sp. 1 JC-2022. Next base: position 106,537,277 of record CM040395.1, read on the forward strand.
GATGTGAAGGGGGAAAACCGTGATGGTTACCATATTGGAAGCCCTATTATTGATCAAATCAAAAAGTTTGTTCATATGAACACTAGTGCCATATAATGCCATATAACAGGTATGTTATCGTCTATGTATAGTGAGTATCTGAATATTTTTCTGTGGGGATTTTTAATAATGAAGCATCAAAGTTGGTACTGTTTGCTATGTGAAGGGGGAAACCGTAACGGGTACCATATTGGAAGTCCTATAACTTGATAAAATCAAAAAGCTCGTTCAAACTAACAATAGTACCATATAATAAGTGTATTCAAGTGTATGCCTTGTGAATATAAGAATATTTTAATTTGGGTATTTTTAATAATTAAGCATCAAAGTTGGTACTGTTTGCTTTGTGAAGGGGGAAAACCATGATGGTTACCATATTGGAAGCCCTATTCTTGATCAAATCAAAAAGTTTGTTCATATGAACACTAGTGCCATATAACAGGTATGTTATCGTCTATGTATAGTGAGTATCTGAATATTTTTCTGTGGGGATTTTTAATAATGAAGCATCAAAGTTGGTACTGTTTGCTCTGTGAAGGGGAAACCGTAATGGGTACCATATTGGAAGCCCTATTATTTGATAAAATAAAAAAGTTTGTTCAAATTAACAGTATTACCATATAATAGTTGTATTCCAGTGTATGTGTAGTGTATTTTAGAAAATTTAACTCTGGGGATTTCTAATAATTAAGCATCAAAGTTGGTACTGTTTGCTATGTGAATGGGGAAACCGTGATGGTTACCATATTGGAAGCCCTATTATTGATCAAATCAAAAAGTTTGTTCAAATGAACACGAGTGCCATATAGCAGGTATGTTATAGTCTATGTATAGTGAGTATCAGAATATTTTACTATGGGGATTTTTAATAATTAAGCATCAAATGAATACTGTTTGCTATGTCATTTGGGAAAACCGCGATGTGTACCCCATTGGAAGTCCTATAACTTGATAAAATCAAAAAGCTTGTTCAAACTAACAATAGTACCATATAATAAGTGTATTCAAGTGTATGCCTTGTGAATATAAGAATATTTTAATTTGGGTATTTTTAATAATTAAGCATCAAAGTTGGTACTGTTTGCTATGTGAATGGGGTAACCGTGATGGTTACCATATTGGAAGCCCTATTATTGATCAAATCAAAAAGTTTGTTCATATGAACACTAGTGCCATATAATGCCATATAACAGGTATGTTATCGTCTATGTATAGTGAGTATCTGAATATTTTTCTGTGGGGATTTTTTATAATGAAGCATCAAAGTTGGTACTGTTTGCTATGTGAAGGGGGAAACCATAACGGGTACCATATTGGAAGCCCTATTATTTGATAAAATCAAAAAGTTTGTTCAAATTAACAGTATTACCATATAATAGTTGTATTCCAGTGTATGCGTAGTGTATTTTAGAATATTTTACTTTGGGGATTTCTAATAATTAAGCATCAAAGTTGGTACTGTTAGCTATGTGAATGGGGAAACCGTGATGGTTACCATATTGGAAGCCCTATTATTGATCAAATCAAAAAGTTTGTTCAAATGTGTGTGGTGGTGGGCTAATTAAAAAATATATATATTATTCATTGCACTTTACAAATTTGCTAATTTATTTAGCATTAATCACAGGTGTTAATGAGTTAATTTTGACAGGCCTAATATTTATATTTACTTATTGTGGTCCCCCGAAGAGGGGGGGTGGTGGTGGGCTAATTAAAAAATATATATATTATTCATTGCGCTTTAGAAATTAGCTAATTTATTTAGCATTAATCGCTGGTGTTAACGAGTTAATTTTGACAGGCCTAATATTTATATTTACTTATTGTGGTCCCTCGAAGAGGGGGGGTGGTGGTGGGCTAATTAAAAAAAATTATATTATTCATTGCGTTTTACAAATTAGCAAATTTATTTAGCATTAATCACAGGTGTTAACTAGTTAATTTTAGGCCTAATATTTAGGTTAATTGACCTTCAAAAGGCTTTTGACACTGTCGACCACAGCTTACTTTTTAATAAACTGTCAGCTCTTGGCATCAGCCCCGTTAGTCTAAAATGGTTCTCCTCTTATCTCTCCGATAGAGACCAATTGATTGACATCCATGACCATCACTCATCTGCTTTACCAGTGACTTGCGGAGTCCCTCAAGGGAGTGTCCTGGGTCCTTTACTGTTTTTAATTTATATTAATGACCTGCAAGCCGCCTGTAATGTGAATCTGTTTCTGTATGCTGATGACTCTGCTATCCTTTCCTCTGATAAGGATGTGGACAAGCTGCAGGCCACTCTCAGTAAGGAATTATCTACTATCAAATCTTGGCTCATTGACAATAAATTATCTCTGCACATGGCCAAAACAGAATTCATCATCTTTGGTTCCCAACCCAGGATGCGTAAACTGGTCTCGCCCAGCATTAATCTCGAGGGCCAGCTTTTTGCTGCAAAAAAGTCAATCAGCTATCTAGGTTGCCACCTAGACAGCAGCCTGAGCGGGGAATCCATGGCTCTCAAAACGATGAGCAAGGTGAATGGCAGAACCAAATTTCTGGCCAGAAAAGCCCATTTACTAGACCCAGAAAGTCTCCACATACTGGCTAATTCACTTGTTTCTTGTTGTTTCGACTATGCAATCTGTTCTTGGTACGGAGGTCTGACCAAAGTTTTAAAAGAAAATTTACAGGTTTCTCAGAATAAACTCATCCGCGTAACACTAGGACTAGCCTCTAGAGAGCACACGTGGGCAAACAACATTTCCAGTTGTTGGGCTGGCTCCCTCTGGAAGCCAGGTCTGTTCAACTTCAGCTTAATATAGTTCACAATATTTACAATAATAGGGCCCCCGATTATTTCACTAATTATTTTCAGAGAAATAGGGACATGCATACCCATAACACCAGAGCCAGCATTGCCGACCTGTGTATTCCAAGGTTCAAAACAAATATGGGCAAATGTTCTTTAAAATTTTGGGGAGCCACCAATTGGAATTTGCTACCTTCACAGTTAAAATGTATTAGTAGCCGATACAATTTCAAGAAAAAAGTTAAATCATGGCTCCTCGACAATGTTAAAAACTAGATTTTAAATGTATAATATTGTCTATGTTACATTGGTGCCTGTGGTTACGTTTGTACTGCACTTAATTGTCATATCTATATAGTTTGTCATATTATTGTTTGTGTGTTTTGTATTGCTTACCTGTTTTGAGACCAAGGACCACAATGGAAATAAGTCTTGACTTTATTGTGTTTCATCCTTGATGGTTTTTTTTTCACCGGAGATACTTGCCTCAATCTATGTTTCTTTTTGTTGCGCATGTATTTCTTGAATTTAAATGTCAAATAAAATAATAATAATAATAATACTTACTTATTGTGGTTCCCCAAAGAAGGGGGTGCAGCCAGTAAAAAAATGAATTGATAAATAAAATGTACTCCTCTAACAGCAGAGGTTTGCAGCAAAAATAACATTTTCATTTTCGTCAATACATTTTCACTGTTGTATTTGTGCAATCATGGACGAGGGGGATTTGCGATCGTGGACGGACGGATTTGCAATCGCGGACCGGGGTACTAGCGATCACGGACGGGCAGATTTGCAATCACGGACCGAGGGATTTGCGATTGTAGGTAAGGCTTTACACACTTTGACCCGGCATTTCACTATGGCAATTGTTTTTGAAAGATTATTTTTGCCCGCCAGACAGAGAGTGGTGGCGGGCAAATATTTTGGATTTTGATTACATTTAGCTAATTTCTAAATTATTTTAAAATAACATTTGTCCCCAAAGAGGGGAATGTTGGACATAAAAAATACTTATTATTAAATATATTTTTAGTACAAGTTAATTTGTAAGTAAAAAGTTTTACTGAAAGAGTAGGTGTTAGTTACCAATTGTAGTCCCCCAAAGAGGGGGTGGGGGTGATGGGATAATTCTAATAAAACAAAATAATAATTTTTTGTCGTTGGTCCACAAATAGTAGAGGTGTTGGGTTAGAAACAATCACAAAAACGTGTAATTGTTAATATATAATATATATAAATTGGTCACCACAACACAATATTTGTTGTATATTATTCATTGCATTTTACAAATTTGCATATTTATTTAAAGATAAGTGAAGAACGGGGTGGGGTCAGCAAAAAATAAATTAAATAAAATGTACTTATTTAAAAAATTTAAATTAATGGAATTAAGTTTTAATAATTAAGCATCAAATTGGTACTGTTTGTGAGGGGGGAAATATTGTAAGTCCTATAACTTTATGAAATCAAAAAGGTTTTTCAAACTAACACTAGTACCATATAATAAGTGTATTCCAGTGTATGCCTAGTGAATATCAGAATATTTTACTGTGGGTATCTTTAATAATTAAGCATCAAATTTGTTACTGTTGGCTATGTGAAGGGGGAATCTGTGAGTGGTACCATATCGGAAGCCCTATAACTTGATTAAATCAAAAGCATTATTCAAACTAGCACTAGTACCACATACAAAGTGTATTCCAATGTATGATTTGTGAATATAAGAATATTTTATTGTGGGGATTTTCAATAATTAAGCATCAAAGTACTGTTTCCTTTGTGAAGAGGGAAAACCGCAATGGCTACCATATTGGAAGCCCTATAACTTTATAAAGCCAAATAAGTTGTTCCAACTAACACGAGTACCACATAACAAGTGTATTCCAGTGTATGCCTAGTGAATATCAGAAAAACGTACTCTAGGGATTTTTAATTATTCATCATCAAAGTTGGTACTGTTGGCAATGTGAAGGGGGAAACTGATTGGTATCATATTGCAAGCCCTAGTATTGATCAAATCAAAAAGTTTATTCAAATGACCACTAGTGCCATATAACAGGTATGTTATATTCTATGTATAGTGAGTATCAGAATATTTTACTATAGGAATTTTTAATAATTAAGCATCAATTTGGTACTGTTTACAATGTAAAGGGGGAAAACCACGATGGCTACCATATTCGAAGCCCTATAACTTTATAAAATCAAAAAGGTTGTTCAAACAAACAGTAGTACCATATAATAATCATCAAAATTGGTACTGTTGGCTATGTGAAGGGGGAAACCGTGACGGGTACCATATTGGAAGCCCTAGTATTGATAAAATCAAAAAGTTAGTTCAAATGAACACTATTGCCTTATAACAGGTATGTTATAGTCTATGTCTAGTGAGTATCAGAAGAATTTAGTTTGGGGATTGTGGCAGGGTGGGCGTGGTTAGCCTCTGCGTGCAGAGAGAGAGTGAACCGAGCGGCTCTCGGACCCTGAGCCACAGCTGTCATAAGTTAATCAGCATCAGGGAGAAACGTAATTGAATAATGGTTTAATTGTTTCTGATTGCTATGAGTGAGCCGTGGCTTGAAAAGGGAGAGACGGGCGGACAAACGGGGCTGGCTGGAGACGGAGGAAGTAAAAGCTCCGAGAAGCCAGAGCCGGAAAAGTAAAATTAAACGAAAATTAAATATACCCAAGCGGGTTTGTTTAAATACGGTGTGGTCTCCACTTCTTCCCGAGCGGTGGCACTCGATCTTGCTACAGTGGTGGCCCGTACGGGGGAGCAATTTCGAGAAAAGAAAAACCCATTAGAAGTAATGGAGACCAGCCAGGAGCGACCTGAAGCGGGGCGGCCGGTGCTGACGCTCGCACGCATGCTGGAGGCGATGGCCCAGATGCAGGAGCGGCAGGTTGCCGTACACCAGGAGCAGATGGAGGCGCTACGGGTGCAGTCCACCCTACAGACGGAGACGTTGCGGCAGCTGGCCAATGGCAGGGGGGCAGGGTCCCGGGATCTGCACGTCCGAGCCCCCATGAAGATCCAGCTGCCAAAAATGACGGCCGACGATGACGCCCAGGCCTTCCTGGACAGTTTAACGGTGGCCGCGGAGGCGTGTCAGTGGCCCAGCGAGGAGTGGGTAGTCCGCCTCCTGCCCCTGTTAACAGGGGAAGCCCAGCAGGCGGCACATGGGCTGCCGGCCACAGCCCGGGCGGACTACAACACCGTCAGGAAGGCAATCTTGGATCGGCTTGGCTATAGCCCAGAAGACCAAAGGCGCCGGTTCCGGGAAGCCAGAGAATTTATATTGTCAAAGCTGCGGTCGGGATCGCACCTCCCACAGCTTCCCTGACACTTTACTAAACCCCGCCCAATCAATGCCAATGCCCAAAATCAGGGGGTGCGACAGCCGGGAGCTAACCGCAGCTTTGATAATATAAATTCTCCGTTGAAAATAAATTTTTACAGGCACTACCGGATATTTGTGCACATCACCATGCACGCACTTAATCGATACCCAAGGTGCCTTCACCAATGCCTCTGGCCGAACCAGGCTTTGCCGAATCATGGACTGCATCGCCCCTGAGTCCAACAACGCCCGGTGTTCACTCCCTTGCACCCTTACCGGGATGCAGTACGGTCCCTCTGGATCGTGAGCAGGAGTGGGCGGACCGACAACCCGGACCACCTGCCCCACCTCCATAAGTGGACAGTCACGGCGCAGGTGGCTGAGCTGCCCGCATCGCCAACAACCCGGTCCGACCGTCTGAGGAGCCCTATGTGGGTCGGACCCTCCCGTCACCGAGCCTGGGCCTGGAGAGGGAGAGAGAAAAGAAGGGGGATTAAATCGGGGATAGGTTGTAGCGGTGTCGCGGGACAGAGAGGAAGGGACCGTGCGAGGAGGGGGTCTCCTCCTAGGAGCTGGTTCCGGCGGTTTTTGCGGCGGGCTGCTGGGTACCACGGCCAGATGGTCTTCGGCCAGGATAACTGCCAGCTCCAGATCAGTGGGTCGGTGGCAGCGCACCCAGTTGGCGGTCGCCTCTGGCAGCCCGGCCACAAATTTCTCCAGCACCACCTGTTCCACCACCCCCGCGGCGGACCGGATTTCTGGCTGCAGCCATCGTCGGGCCATGTCGGTGAGCCGCTGGGCGAACGCGAAGGGGCGGTCCCCCGGAACCAGGGAGGCTTCCCGGAAGCGGCGCCTTTGATCTTCAGGGCTATAGCCAAGCCGATCCAGGATTGCCTTCCTGACGGTGTTGTAGTCCGCCCGGGCTCAGACGTGTGGATCCCGGGACCCTGCCCCCCTGCCATTGGCCAGCTGCCGCAACGTCTCTGTCTGTAGGGTGGACTGCACCCGTAGCGCCTCCATCTGCTCCTGGTGTACGGCAGCCTGCCGCTCCTGCATCTGGGCCATCGCCTCCAGCATGCGTGCGAGCGTCAGCACCGGCTGCCCCGCTTCAGGTCGCTCCTGGCTGGTCTCCATTACTTCTAATGGGTTGTTTGTTTGTTTTTGTTTTTTGTTTGTTTTTTTTTCTCGAAATTGCCCCCCGTACTGGCCACCACTGTAGCAAGATCAAGTGCCACCGCTCGGGAAGAAGTGGAGACCACACCGTATGATGCACAAACCCGCTTGGGTATATTTAATTTACAGTTTTTAAGTTTTACTTTTTCGGATCTGGCTTCTCGAAGCTATCACTTCCTCCGTCTCCAGCCAGCCCCGTTTGTCCGCCCGTCTCTACCTTTTCAAGCCCCGGCTCACTGTCATAGCAATCAGAAACAATTAAACCATTATTCAATTACGTTTCACCCTGATGCTGATTAACTTATGACAGCTGTGGCTCAGGGTCCGAGAGCCGCTCGGTTCACTCTCTCTCTCTCTGCACGCAGAGGCTAACCACGCCCACCCTGCCACAGTTTCCAAGACAAATTTCCTTTGGGACAATAAATTCTATCTTATATTAATACTGAGGACTGAACTGTGGATCTTTCACTGCAAGCTCCTTCTGTCTGCCTCCTTGAGCCACTACTGGCATGGGCCCACTACCTTCTCCTTCCATTGGGACAGGTCTGCCTTATCCAGTGCTGTAGACAGATAGACACATTTGTTTATTGTTGTACTCAACAAGTGAAAACACAGCAACACAAATGACAGATTCAATAGCCAGGCTTACCAGTGCTCATCGCAGCATAATATCCAGGCGCTGTGGTGTGCTGGAGCTCCTCTACACCAATAAACATGGTCTTGGGCTGCCCACGGCTCAAGATCCTCACAAAAACCCCATCCAGGTCTCTGCCACTCATGTCAGTTGAAGAGTCTGACAGAACACTTAAAAAATATGCTGCTTTGATTTCTGCTGCACAGCCCTCCCACAGCTCACTAAATCTACAAACCTGAAAACAAACAAAGGACAAGTTAGGACAACTACAATATTGGTTGTATTTAATGTGTTTAACTTATTCACTCATACCTCAGTGTTCATTACCTTTTTAAACGCAACGGACACAAGTTTAAACAGTCGTAAATTAGCTTACCTGCGCTTAGGCAGATGGTTAGCTACATGTAATGTTAGCTTAGCATAGCTTGGCTACATAATGTGGCTTGGTTGTTAGCTGACTGACTGACATGACACTCAAGCAGTGGCGTTTTGTGTCTCCCATCATTTATGAGCAAAGTTATAGTAACATATTAGCTAGCTGAGTAACTTACCTTCGACATGCTACATCAGTGGTGTACTGAGAGCCAACGTCTTCTCCGTTCTTCTTTAGAAGGGTGACCATTCTCTCATAAGAGGTGAAGGGGGGCTCACTCTTGTGGTACGATGTGGTAAGCGGTGTTGATTAACTTCTCCACCCGCTGGATTGTGTCGTCGTTTGCCCGCTGTGTCCAGACATGAAGTGGCCCAGCTGACGCTTTGCCAGCACACATTGCAAATGTTGGCGGCTCTTGTCATGTGCATCTAAAGCCTGTTTTCTGTAATTATTAGTCCCCTTGAAAAACTACCCCCCTCGACTGGCAGGTGTTCCGGTGAATTCAGTGTCCTCTGTTTCCCCTAGCACTGCGCATGTACTGATTCCAGAGTTGTCGATATTTTAGTAAGGAACTGGACATCGTCATAGCCAACGAGCTAACGTTAACTCACTAATTTATTGTGTTGCTATTGATTTGTCATTATTAATACTGTTCACTTTAATTTCATCTGTTAACGTGAGTGCTTGAGAATGCTCCATTCTCTAGCACGAACGTTAACAGGTGAAATTAAAGTGAACAGTATTAATAACGACAAATCAATAGCAACACAATAAATCCGCGAGTTAACGTTAGCTCGTTGGCTATGATGGTGTCCAGTTCTTTACTAAAATCCTGACAACTCTGGAATCAGTACATGCGCAGTGCTAAGGGAAACAGGGGACACTGAATTCACCATAACACCAAAGTGAGCAGAACATACCATCGTCGCCTTCCACCACTCAGGTGTACTGTGTTTTCCATGACACTAGGAACCCTCTCTTTCTTTTAGTAGCCTCATACGCTTCCTTTGACATTATTTTCAAAGTAGCTATTTGCTGAGGTGAAACTTTTACTAGCTAGGTGAAAATACTGACTGCAATCACGGGCTAGCTTCAGCCACTTCATTACGTGAACTGACCCGTGACTGTGATTAGCGGAAACGTCACTGTCCCGAACGGACCAGCGACTGGCCAATCAACTTACCCGAAATACTTTTTTACTGGTCCCGGGCCATCTTGCTTATGTCGATCTCTGGGGGATTTTTAATAATTAAGCATCAAATTGGTATTGTTTGCTGTGTGAAGGGGGAAAACCGCGATGGGTACCATATTGGAAGTACTTTAACCTGATCAATTCAAAAATTTTGTTCGAATGAACAATAGTACCATATAATATGTGTATTTCAGTGTATGCCTTGTGAATATAACAATATTTTAAGGGGGGAAGTTTTAATAATTAAGCATCAAAGTTGATACTGTTTGCTATGTGACAGGGGAAAACTGCAATGGTACCATATTGGAAGTCTTATAACTTGATCAATTCAAATATGTTGATCAAATGAACAGTATTACCATATAATAGGTTTCCAGTTTATGCCTAGTGAGTATCAGAAAAAATTTACTGTGGGGATTTTTAATAATTAAGCATCAAATTAGTACTGTTGGCTATGTGGCGGGGGGAAACCGTGATGGCTACCATATTGGAAGTCCTATAACTTGATCAAATAAAAAAGTTTGTTCAAACTAACACGAGTACCATATAATAAGTGTATTCTAGTGTATGCCTAGTGAATGTCAGAAGAATTTACTGTGGGGATTTTTAATAATTAAGTATCAAAGTTGGTACTGCTTGCTATCTGAAGGGGGAAAACCTCTATGGCTACCATATAGGAAGCCCTATAACTTGATAAAATCAAAAAGCTTGTTCAAACTAACACAAGTACCATATAATAAGTGTATTCCAGTGTATGCCTAGTGAATATCAGAAGAATTTACTGTGGGGATTTTTAATAATTAAGTATCAAAGTTGGTACTGTTTGTTATGTGAAGGGGGAAGACTGTGATGGATACCATATTGGAAGCCCTATAACCTGCCTGAATCAAAATGTTTTGTCAAATTAACAGTATTACCATATGGGATTTTTAATAATTAAGCATCAAAGTTGGTACTGTTTGCTATATGAAGTGGGAAAACCACTATGAGTACCATATTGGATGCCCTATAGTTTGTTCAAACTAACACTAGTACCATATAATAAGTGTATTCCAGTGTTGAATATAAGAATATTTTAGTGTGGGAATTTTTAATAATTAAGCATCAAATTTGGTACTGTTTGCTATTGGAATGGGAAAAACCTCTATGGGTATCATATTGGAAGCCCTATAACTTGATCAAATCAAAAAGTTTGATTAACACATAATAGGTGTATTCCAGTGTATGCATAGTGAATATCAGAATAACTTACTGTGGGAAGTTTTAATAATTAAGCATCAAATATGTACTGTTTGCTATATGAAGGGTGGAAAACCGCAATGGGTACCAAAGTGGAAACCTTATTATTGATCAAATCAAAAAGTTTGTTCAAATGAACAATAGTGCCATATAACAGGTATGTTATCGTCTCTGTATAGTGAGTATCTGAATATTTTACTGTGGGGAGTTTTAATAATTAAGCATCAAATTGGTACTGTTTGCTATGTGAAGGGGGAAAACCGCGATGGGTACCATATTGTAAGTCCTATAACTTGATCAAATCAATAAGTTTGTTAAAAGGAACACTATTACCACATAATAGGTGTATTCCAGTGTATGTTTGTGAATATCAGAATAATTTACTGTGGGAGGTTTTAATAATTAAGCGTCAAATTTGTTACTGTTGGCTATGTGAAGGGGAAAACCGCGATGGGTACCATATTGGAAGCACTATAACTTGATCAATTCAAATATTTTGTTCAAATGAACAGTTATACCATATAAAAGGTCTATTCAAATGTATGCCAAGTGAATATCAGAAAAAAATTACTGTGGGTATTTTTAATAATTAAGCATCAAAGTTGGTACTGTTTGCTATGTGTAAGGGGAAAACCATGATGGGTACCATATTGGAAGTCCTATAACTTGATCAAATCAAAAAGTTTGTTCAAATGAACATAAGTGCCATATAACAGGTATGTTATAGTCTATGCCTAGTGAATATCAGAATATTTTACTGTGGGGATTTTTAATAATTAAGCATCAAATTTGTTACTGTTGGCTACGTGAAGGGGAACAACTGTGATGGGTACCATATTGGAAGTCCTATCTGTCACAGTGTCAAAAGTTTGAGACCTTTTCATTTGGGGGAGACATTCCAATTAAATTTTTTCAATAGGCCTATTGGTTTTTCTGTGCATAGAAAGTATGGAGTGGGATTATTTGAAAATGCTACAGTAATATTTCACCCAAATCGGATCAGAGATATTTCAGCAACTACTCTCATAAACGAGTGTCAAACGTTTGAGACCTTTATGGATAAATTCCAATCCAAAATTTAGCTTTCTTCAATAGGCCTGTATTGTCATATATAGACATTTTGGAGTGGAATTATTAGAAAGTTTTAAAGGTTTGAGATGTTTTAATTTTAGAAAGAAATTCCTATTCAAAATGTAAATGTATTCAATTGGACTGTACCAAAAAAGTTTGGAGTGGGATAATTTAAACACGTAATATTTCTTCCAAATCTGATCAACAGTCCGTTAGGACCTCATAAAAAGTTTGAGACCTTTTAAGTTTAGGGAGATATTCCAATCCAAACTTTCACTTTCTTCATTAGGCCTGTATCGCCTTATAAATAATTTTGGGTCAGAGGTATTACAGGACCATCATAAAGTGTCAAAAGTTTGAGAACTTTTATGGGGAAAACGTCCCAGCAAATTTTCTAAATGATTTAAAAATAACATTAATTCCCAAAGAGGGGAATAATGGACATAAAAAACTATTTATCTCAGCTAGCAAGGTCCATGTGCATAGCCATTGTGTGTGCATGCTACGCCTTAAGGCAGTTATTCTTTTTATTAACATGTTAAACATTTTTCATTAATCTCATGTGTTAACAAGTAAATTGACAGCCCTAATATTTATATTTACTTATTGTAGTCACCCGAAGAGGGAGGGTGTGTGGTGGTGGGCTAATTAAAAAATATATATATTATTCATTGCGCTTTACAAATTAGCTAATTTATTTAGCATTAATCACAGGTGTTAACGAGTTAATTTTGACAGGCCTAATATTTATACTTACTTATTGTGGTTCCCCAAAGAAGGGGGTGCAGCCAGTAAAAAAATTTATTGATAAATAAAATGTACTCCTCTAACAGCAGAGGTTCGCAGCACAAAATAACGTTTTCATTTTCGTCTATACATTTTCACTGTTGTATTTGTGCAATCATGGACGAGGGGGATTTGCGATCGTGGACGGACGGATTTGCAATCGCGGACCGGGGTACTAGCGATCACGGACAGGCAGATTTGCAATCACGGATCGAGGGATTTACAATTGTAGGTAAGGCTTTACACACTTTGACCCGGCATTTCACTATGGCAATTATTTTTGAAAGATTATTTTTGCTCTGTCTGGCGGGCAAATATTTGTTTCAATTTTGGATTTTGATTACATTTAGCTCATTTCTAAATTATTTAAAAATAACATTTGTCCCCAAAGTGGGGAATGATGGACATAAAAAATACTTATTATTAAATATATTTTTAGTACAAGTTAATTTGTAGGTAAAAAGTTTTGCTGAAAGAGTAGGTATTAGTTACCAATTGTAATAAAACAAAATAATAATTTTTTGTCGTTGGTCCACAAATAGTAGAGGTGTTGGTTAGAAACAATCACAAAAACGTGTAAATTTATAAATTTTGGTCACCACAACACAATATTTGTTGTATATTATTCATTGCATTTTACAAATTTGCATATTTATTTAAAGATAAGTGAAGAACAGGGTGGGGTCAGCAAAAAATAAATGAAATTAAATTTACTCATTTAAAAAATAAAAAATAATGGAATTAAAAAAGAGCCAAGGTGTGACAGATATAAAATGAGCAATAATAGATAGCATTATTATTATATTATATATATTAGTATTATTATACCACTTTCAGCCGCTGATGGAAGTGTTCAGTTGGTATTTGCCAGGCGCCAGGCCTGCATCGAACAGCGAAAGTAGCTAACTGACTGAAAGTCCCTCTTGTTGAAAGTCGCTTGAGAAGTGGCGTAAATAGGCAGTAAAATGGTCGTAGTATGCTAATATTGCGGTGTTCGTGTGTAAGCACGGTTACCTAACAACCGACGCCACTTTTTTAATACCGCGCACAGCTGATTGGTTGGGTAAATAGACCGGTTTCTCAGAAACGTCCCAGTAGATGTGTGCATGCAAAGCTGGGGCATAATATTCAATATTTCAAAATGTATTTATTATATTCATAATATTCAATATTTCTTGTAATTGCAGAAGCTAAAATGGATGATGGTTAAGGACACTTGTTTGACTTTTAATATCTTCGTTACATCTACATTGAGCTAGCTAAGCAGTTTGGTGTAAATATGTGTAATATATTTTCAATTTAGCAAGTGTCCAGGAAGTATTTATGCTGGCTCCCATCCCATCTCTTCATATAACGAACGTTAGGCACTCAATTGAATTAAGACAGCTTTGACCATATTCATAGGTTTCTATCACAATGACAGTGTAAACACAGTCCCTCACGCTCAGTCAGCAGATGGAGGAGAGATGGCTAACGTTAGCCACAAAAAAATTGCGCACCTCACTGCTGATGGGGAAAAAAAATGTGGCATTGATAAAGTAAGTTATCTCTAGACTGTGATTCGTATTTGCTGCCTAACAAGCTGCTGGTCCCGCTTACTTCCGCTGAAAACTTTCTACTGGAGTCCTTGAAGGCTTACAAAATGACAGATAAAATTACCTGGGATCAGGATGGGTTTATAATCCCAAACTGCACCATCTGTAACAGTTAGTCTAGTCTACTCAAAAAACATGTGCTTCGTCATAGGAAGGGTAAGTAAATGGACACTGATATGTGTTTGCTGGCCATCATAAAAATAGTTTTTTCCCCCTCTTTCTGTTGGGCTGTTAACGTTACCACATAACGTTAACGTTAGTTAGCTAACGTTGCTGGCAATCACTTAGCTGGCTAGCCAGGAAGGTGCATGTAATGTTAGCTAGCTAAACCAGAAGGAGAAAAAAACTATTTTTATGACAGCCAGCATGCAAATATCATTGTCCATTTACTTACCCTTCCTATGACGAGGCACATGTTTTTTGAGTGCAGTTCGAGGTTATAAACCCATCCGGACTCCAGGTAGGCTACTAATTGTAGGCATATGTGCTTTGTAAGCCTTAAGAGTTGGCTAAAGTTAAAGAGACGGATTTTAGATCAGGTCACCAAAAGCGCATTTTAGAATAGAATAGCTAATGTTAACTTACTTTGACAAATACATTTTTTATCAGCAGTGAGGTACGCGATTTCTTTAAGTTTTGTAAATTCGGTTTTGAAAACTTAACTTCACTAACTTTAAAGCCATTGCTTTCACTTCCGTTGTGAATGATATTCTGTTGCCTAACGTTATCTTTTGCCCTTTACTAAACCGGCAAGCTAGCAAGCTACATGAACCTGACTGTTATTGAACACCAATAGCAAACATTGAGTCTCATTGCTAATGAGCTAACGTTACTTGATAGACTTATGTATGGATTAGAGTCCCTATATAGAGAGAGTAGCGACATAGAGGGTCCGGAAAAATCTAGTCACGTGATTGCGTGGAGCCATTTTGAGTCCATCGCGGACAGGATCGGGATCGGACGCATATCGATTTTACGACAAAATGACAGGTTGTAGCGCTTGTGGGTGCACAAATAGAACGGAGAAGGGATTCAAGGTATATAGATTTCCATCAGATGCAAAAAGACGGGAAATCTGGGAGAACAGAGTCAGTCGTGTTGGATGGAAAGCAACTTCTTCCTCAGTTCTCTGCCAGGTCAGTGGTAATGGTGGTAATGGTCCCATATGCGTATATTTGTTTTTTAAGTACGTGTACATGCTTGTTTAATTTCAAAATGTAATTCTTTGTGTGCACCTGCCAATGTGGAGAGCCTCTCGACAGAATTGATCAATTCTTTTAGGCAATCCCCAGGCATTGGCTGGTGTGTCTTTTTCTTTTTCATTGTTCTGTAATGTGGTTCTATTTTGTCATACCTTGACATTGTTCTGTATATATTTCTGATTTCATGCCTGGAAATTAAATAAATAAATAAATAACATTGTATTGTACATGTACATGTATAAGCAGGGAGGTGAGAGTTTGAGTCTCGCTCTCACCTCCCTGAAATTAAAATGAGGCTGAAATAAGCAGCACGTGTACCTGTCTAGTTCATTCCTTCTTTGTCATGGTTCTAAATGTCTGTGACTGTTAAATCACAACCAGCTCTGTGATTTTCTTTTTTATCATATGGCTCTTAGTTGTCATAAATCTTCTATTTTGTCATCTTCACATAATTTGTTCATTATCAACATGGAAAAGACCATTCCCATCTCTCATACATAGAGAACATAATGGAATACACAGTTCAATGCACTAGCGCCATACGGCGGCTCCGCACTGAATGGACTCAAAATGGCGTCAAATCGTTAGTTGTCGCTACTCTCTCTATATAGGGACTCTACGCGAGGCGTGTGAGCGAGCTGCACGCACTGTCAGTACACCCCTCCTGTATGCGGTGGGGTGACAGTAGCTCATCGGTATCTCTGCTTTTTAACACCACGTTTTGACCTAAGGCCCTTTCCAGGTCGTACATCTCTGGCTACGGTGTTGGAGGCATTTCACCCTCCTCCCCATGAGACCCCTGAAGAAGCCAGGCTGCACTCACTGTGCCCCGCCTGGGCTCTACGGTCTTATACCTCCCGCACAAGTGCAGTGAGGAAGACCAAAAATCCTTTTATTGTCTTGGAAGGGCTATGCAGGGCTTCTGGATCGTAGAGATGATTCCACGGCTTACAGCAGCTCTGACGCATCCCCTCCGACAGGCTTGGTAGCTCACCCCACTCGGGCATAGCTACCTCCTGAACTTTACTACATGGCGCCCGCTCACTGACATTGTGCAGCGGCGGCCTGGGCCTTATCCCCCCACATTTGCTAGGTTTTTCACCTGGGCAAAGTGTCATTAGTTGCCTCCCCTGTCCTCGGGTCAGCGGCGCAGCCGTGAATATGATTAGGGTTCTATCACCCGGTGGTTATTTTCCACGTATCTCACTTGAGCTTGCTCTTCTGGTAGAACAGCAGCCAATAGTGCATTTTTTACAGGATTCACACTCATGCTATGACCTGCGTTCCCAGTACCCCACTGCACTACATCCTCCGCCTGACTTTATTTGGTACTCTGTGACCCATACTGTGGCGTGTTGATCGATATGAAATAGAGCGTACGGGTTACGGATGTAACCCTGGTTCTATGAATACGGTCAACGCGCCACGCTGCGTGGTCAGGCGGGAAACTTTACACCCTCAGGACGGCAAGTGCCCTCAAGTCGGCAAAAGAGGTTGGGCGGCGTACAAGTGGCATATTTATGGTTTGACGTGGGTCTGCCCGTAGTGGTGGTTAATTTGCTATTCAGTCTCCTAGCAGCTCCTCCTCTCAATGAGGATGACCCATACCGTGGCGTGTTGACCGTATTCATAGAACCAGGGTTACATCCCTAACCCCTCCGTTTTCAGTCCTGTTTTCTAGTACCCGCCAGCCTGCGTTTTCCTGCCCTGTCATTGCCCGCTTCAGCCCCACTTCCAGTTGTCTTCCACTGCTCAGCCCCTCTCCTACATCTCCTCATCTGCTCTGCCCCTTCGTGTTGCCTACCCCGCTTTCAGACCCTCACCTTGCTCTCCCTGTTCTTGATTATAATAAAGTGCTCCGCTGGAGTGTCAAACTGAGTTTGTATCCGAGTCCTGCGTTTGGGTCCAAACCAGTTGGGAAGATCTTAACAAAAACATTTTTGTGGTTAGAGGTGCAGTATTTATTCAGTTTGGAAATACAAATTCATCATGTACGTTAGGTTAAATTAACGTCAGCAACATGCAGCAGAATGCAAGTCACTTCACAAAGCACATTAATCTGTAGGCTATAGGCTATAAAAAACTTTTTATCCAGCGAAGTTTATTAGATAAGTTACATCTAACAAACTCCGTAGTATTTTTCAGATGTTCCCATGCATCATGATGCAAATCTGAAATGTAGGCTAACTATTTCCTTAGCTAACCTGCACGTTAGGCTATTTAAATAGGCTACACTTCATTGTCTGTGTGACTAAACCATTTTTAAAAAGCAAGACAGAGAGGGAGCCAGGTAATGTTAAATCTGATTGAGTTATGGTTTTATACAATTTTCTTAAATAATATAATGACAAAAATAACCAAATAAAACCGAGAAGGAACTATTGTTTCTGTATAGAATCGATTGTTTTCAGAACTAACAACGAAAAATAGAACTAGTAACCAGAATTAACTAGAACTAGAATTAAGAATGAGATGTTTCTGGTTCAAATCAGAACTACCAACCAGAGTTCTGCTTGACAATGCAAAAACATGTCAAAAGGGCCACGGAAAGATATTTGAATTTAAGCTGATTAAGTCGATAAAAACCTATAAAAGTAACTGTATATAATCATTGTTGGTAACCATGGTATAAGAAATATAAACCACTCCATGCCAGTGTATATGGCACTCCAGGGTGGTTAATGGTCCTCTGCTTGATATACCGCATGTTGTGGTTTATATCTTACATATGACTGGCAACCTTCTCCTCATTTTGAAATACGCCTTGAAATACATAGTGGGGAAAAAACGCCAATAAATAAAAAATGTAATTGCTTATTTATTTAATTTTGTCACATTTGGTCTTCCATACCTAGCCAGTGGGTGCAATGATCATGTTACCGCACTGACTGTATCGAGGTCTTAGCTATAGCTACCTAAGCACTAGCTCGCTAACTATAACGTTATAGAGCTCCGTAGTCCCGCCCACTTTGGTGATGAACTTCTCGTGCCACTTTTCGGAAAAAATATAATGGGAGTTGTAGGATATCTAATATTTAGATATAGGTAAACTACCCGGCTCCTCCATCTCTTGCTCCCCCCCCATCTCCTTCTGTCTCTCTCCGTCTCTCACTCACTGACCCCCACAAACATCAAAGATAAGCCAGCCTTTGTCATAAATTACCCCTCTCCTCCCTCCCCCACACCTTAACACAATCAGGGCATGGATCCCCTCCCTGTAGTGACAAATATTTTATGGGGGCCGCAGGAAAGAAGTTCAGTTCAGTTTGGAGTTGGTTTGGAGAATTAGTGAAGGTATGATTTTAAGTCATTATTCTAATTGATTGTTTTTTCATTTAATAAAATTATTTAACTTTAAGACCTGATTTAGACCTTAAGACCTGATTTTGTTTTAGCTTGTTGGTTGATCCACCAGGTTACTGTTCGACTTACCTATCAAATAATTCTGCGATTTAACATTACATTACATTACATTCATTTAGCAGACGCTTTTATCCAAAGCGACGTACAGTAAGTGCATACAGAAAGGTCATCGAAGTAACTACAGAACAGATAAGAAAGCACATTCTTCCCATACAGTAGCAGCTATCCCTAGTAATGAACACAATGCAGTTCACAGTGAACTGGGTAAATCAGCTCTAATGCAATTCTATTCTAAATATTATAAACTTGAATACCTTGAATACACAGTTCAACAAGAACACATACCATGAGGTCCTAGATAAGTATTAGTCCAGGTGGAGTCTGAAAAGGTGCATTTTCAGGCCACGACGGAAAGTAGGCAGGGTTGGCATGGAACGTAGGGGAATGGGAAGTTCGTTCCACCACTGGGGAGCTAGGGTGGAAAAGCTCCGCAGTCGGGAGGAGCGAGTGGCATTTACACGGAGGGGGGGAAGTGCAAGCCGCCCTGCAGTAGATGAGCGAAGCGGTCGAGCAGGAACATAGTTCTGGATCAAGTCCTGCAGGTAGACAGGGCCTGTCCTATTGGCTGCAATGTAGGCCAGGGTCAGAACTTTGAACCTGATCCTGGCTGCAACTGGCAGCCAGTGGAGTGACCTCAACAGGGGGGTGACGTGAAAATTTCGGGAGGTTGAACACAAGCCGGGCAGCTGCGTTCTGGATCAGTTGAAGAGGCAGGATGGCGCAGGCTGGTAGGCTTGCGAGTAGGGAGTTACAGTAGTCCAGGCGTGAGGTGACTATGGTCTGGACCAAAAGCTGGGTGGAATAGGTGGTCAGGTACGGTCGAATCCTCCTGATGTTGTACAGGAGGAACCTGCAGGACCGTGCCGTCGCCCTGATATGGTCTTTGAAGTTCAGCTGGTCATCCAGGACCACCCCCAGGTTCTTTGCAGAGCGGGAGGCAGCCACCATGGTCCCGTCAACGGTGATGGAGAGGTCAAGTAGCGGGGAGGTTTTGTGTGGCATGAAGAGGAGCTCTGTCTTGTCGAGGTTGAGCTTCAGGTGATGGGTAGTCATCCACTCAGAGATGTCAGCCAGACAAGCAGATATCCTCTCCTTCACCTGTTGGGTAGAGGGAGGGAAAGAGAGGTAGAGTTGAGTATCGTCAGCATAACTATGGTATGAGAAGCCATGTGAATTGATTACTGAACCAAGAGAAATTGTATAAATGGAGAACAGCAGAGGACCCAGTACAGATCCCTGCTGGACTCCTGTAGACAGGGGATGGGGTGCAGACACAGAACCCTTCCAAGAGACTTGGTAGGATCTATCAGTGAGGTACGATACAAACCAGGAGAGGGCAGTCCCAGAAATGCCCATCTCAGAAAGTGTGGAAATCATTTAATTGATGATTGTTATTTTTAATAATAATTATTAAATTAAATCACGTAAAACATATTTTGAGTGTAGATTAAGTGAGGGGTTCTAGCACGCAATATCACTTGTGTTCAGTATTCAGAGTCCGAACGTTTTAACAAGGGCATTGACTGTTGGAACCGCTGGATTCGGAAAATACACATTTTACCAAATCCTCACTTACCCGACAGAGTCAATGGACTGAAAATGTTTTTTTTCTTTATTCAGGGAGAAAGATGTTCAAAACACCCAAGAGAGGGGTTGTCACATTTTAAAATAATTTATAAAATTGGTCATTTGTAATTATGTCCAACAAATAAACAACAAAAAAACTAAAACGACTACAACATCCAGGCTACTCGCTCACTACCACTGCTGGAGTGAAAGTCATAAAGCTGACACTTTCGACATGCCCAGATTGTTAGTGATTCTCGCCCTTGGTGATACTCTTAGTTTCGCTTCCATAATAAGACAAAGTGATTTTCGCTAGCAGAGCGACTGGTAGCTACTTCTTTGGCCTTTTGCTACTTCCATAATAAGTTACAAGAGCAGACCGAGTGATAGCCATTTTCGCTAGCATAGCGGCCGGTAACTACTGCGTTAGCTAGCAAAAGCGAGAGCTGGCGATGTACGATCGGGGATTCTGGGTAATGTAGTCATATTTCTCAAACTCCGTTAATTATATGATTCAAATTTGAATCAAAAGGTATCAAGTCTTTTCAAGTCAAAAGGCTCAAGTCCAAGTGAAGTCACAAGTCATTGGTGTTAAAGTTCGAATTGTAAAATGTTTACAAGGGGGACGCTGTTTGTTGACGGGGTGGGGGGGTTGGAGGGAGGGGTTGTCGTCTTAAATTAAAATGTGTAAGTGATTGCTATATATTTGCTACAGTCAGGCACACACAATCCAATCTTACCATTCCTTTTAATTTATTATAAAGCATTTAATCCATATAACAACACTCATTCTTTAGGACGAACAAAAGCCACGTTTATTCATGAAAAAAGAGGCTAAAACACATTACAGTTATGCGCGTAAGCATGCTTAAGCTGATGTTTTTGTTTCCCATATCATTCAGTGTTTTTTTTACTAGGAAACGCAACCTTAAATGCTTAACGTTAACCCATGTCCTTTCAAAAATATAGCCTATTAATTTAGTCGTATGTAGCCTATGCAATATGTCACGTTTAGACTATAATTATAATTATGTTAATACAGTTGAATGCATCCAGCAAATAACTCCGGTTCATACAGTTGAATGCATCTGGCAAAAAATAAATAATGAAAATGGTTGGCTCTACTATGAGGTGGTAAACCCCCGCCCTCTAGGGGGGTCCGGGGGCATGCCCACCCCAGGAAAAATCTTTGTAAATTTTAACAGTTAAATGCATCAATCTGGTGCACTTTGAGAGGAAAATTAAGATGCTAGATCAGTGAAGAATTGTGTGCTCTTTTAAACAAACCAAAAACCCATCAACTTGTAAGACGCTTGATCCTACACTTGAGCTATCAAATAAATTACATAAAAGCTGTCATGTTTGTTGTACTGGTTTATTTAAAGTGTTTGGAATGACAGTCCAAGGTTGCAGTAAAAATATATGGCACTGCATGCTACGTCAGATTTAGAGATCACATTCAACTTCACAGTCGGGATATAGCTTTGCTAACTTGATGGTGGAAATAATGTTTTAAACCATTGTAACCACATTCACATAGATGTAGCTAGTAAATATATAATTACTGCAAACGATGTTGTATCCTCAAAATGCGTTCTGGGCCCATGGCTTAGCTCAAGCGACGCTGCAAAGTAGTAGCGATCTTTTATGTTATTTAGGAGAGAGAAAAAAAATCTACCTTCATTCTGAAACAGTGATGGCGATCTGCCCATTGAACGAGCCCCCAATTTGGCCAGATTTCAGGTTAAGCTTTCTCAGAATCTATCTACATATAAGTAAGTCCATTTTATTTCCAAATGTTAATATAAGTCCAAAAATATCATAAGATGACGTATGATGTATATTCCCTCAAAACTATTTTCCAAACAGGATATTGTTATCAAATCCTATCATTATTCCTCCGTGTATAATCCTCTCACTGAACACGTTATGTTCTGAGTTTCTGTCTGTTCTGTATTTTTATTTTCATTATCATTCATGCATTTATTATTTTACATATATCATTGCATCTACCCAGTCTCGTGCATGCACTATTCGGTTGATTTTCCGTGGGTTAACGCTGTATTTCCGAAGTCTCGTTTTCGGCTACTTCCTGCACTTGAAATTCAAACACTTGAAATTCACAGGCAAAAGACAATGACCCTATCAAAGTTGAGGAACTCGCAACAAAGGACTGACTGCACAAGGTATAAATGCACTGAGAGAAACAAGAAACAATGAGGATCAGGTGTGAGGACTCGGGGAAGGGCAATAGACAGACAGGTGCACGTAATAAAACAATGAGGAAAGCAATAATAAACTAACAAGGGAACACGCAATACATGGACCAGATTCACACCTAACACAGACTAGAACATGAACTGGGCAAGTGCATACAATAAGAGAATGGAAAGAGGAAACGAGTCAGCTGTAGATAAGAGAAACCAAAGAAAGATAATTAGTGATAGAACAG
This sequence comes from Ilyophis sp. 1 JC-2022, assembly GCA_022702515.1. Lineage (NCBI taxonomy): Eukaryota > Metazoa > Chordata > Actinopteri > Anguilliformes > Synaphobranchidae > Ilyophis > Ilyophis sp. 1 JC-2022. Next base: position 106,560,163 of record CM040395.1, read on the forward strand.
GCAGAACGAGAGACAGCTGTAGTGAGGAAAGAAGACATTAGTAGATTAGTGATTCTATGGCATTAGTAGATTAGTATTATATACAAGTTAGTCATTAGTAGATTAGTAGACCCTGATTCTAAGATGTTAGTGGTTGTTAGTTAATTAGTATTATTTACGATTAAGTAGTTAGAATGAAGGAAGGAATGAGAGATGAAATACAGAGAAAACCGAAAACCCCACAGACTCCCTAAAAGTGTGACGAAGACAGGGAGTGACAGAAATACAAAACACAGAACAGTGAAACCACAAATAATCAGAAACATAAATACATACTCAGAATAATTAAACAAGGAAAAAATACAAAACACAGACAGAACTTAGATGCTCAGAACATAACACATTGTCATGCATGTTTTCCGAATCCCTTCCATGTATTCGTTCTTCCCTCGTTATTGTTCCTTGTTAACCCTCATTGTTCTCACCTGTGAGCTATCTCCCCTCCCTGCCTCTGCACACCGGATTCCCATTATGTGTGTCTCCCTCTGTGTATTTAACCCAGTCATTTCAGTCCTTCTTCGTGAGTTCCTCACTGCTTGTTATTCTAGCTTTAGCTATAATCTTCCGAGTTATCCGTTAGTGTTATTCTGAGTTGTCCGTTAGCGTTATTCTGTTTCTGTTCCTGAGGTTTTTTTGTTATCCCTCGTCCTTTTCCCTGTTGGTTTTTTGTTGCTGTCTTCTATTGTATAGCAGTGAGTCATGGACACCATACACAAGTCAGGAGCACCGCCTGAACGCCTTCCATCTACGCTGCCTGAGGCTAATCCTGGGCATCAAATGGCAGGACCGCATCCCAAACAAGGATGTCTTCAAACAAGCAGGAATCCCAAGCCTGTTCGCTATCCTCACACATCGCCGCTTGAGATGGCATGGTCACGTCAGCCGAATGGAAGATTGCTGAATCCCCAAAAACATGTTGTACGGAGAGCTAACCACCCGCACCAGTCCTGTTGGAAGACTGTTCCTACGCTGCAAAGATGTCTGCAAACGCAACATGAAGGCCAGTGACATCAACCCAACAAGCTGGGAAGCCTTGGCAGCAGACAGCAAATGGAGACAAGTCGTGAAGACAGGCATGCTGAGGAGTGATCAGAGGAGAGTTGAACAGTGGGAGGAGAAAAGAGCACAGAAGACAGAAACCAACACCACCAAAGCCAAACTCAAATTTCACTTGCAAAAGTCACAGCAGGCGCTGCAGCCAAAATCCTGACTGACTAATGTCCATTGTCTCTCGAGACAAATTACAGTTTACAGGCCACCACAGTTTATTTACCTGTATGTAATTTATCCCCTGCCAAACCAAAAATAAAACTTTAACAATTACATTTCAGCCATAATTTTACAAACAGACATATGATTTGTCTAAACGAGATATAATGGCTTCATAAATCATACATGAGCAACTGTCATGCTTCATAAAGGGTGACATAACACCTTCCTGTGCAACATGTTTATGGGAGACACATAAGCTATGCGCATAAGCATTTTTTATATAGGCGACAGAAAGGTAGGCCTATACTGTACAGTAAACTTCAAAAGTACTTGGTCATGTCATGGATCACGCCTTCCTTTCCTTATCTCCGCATTTTGTATTCCTTTAGTTTTTTACCGGTAATCTATCTGATTTTTCTGTGTTCCGCTACGGGTTTTGCTTTCGCCTCGTGATTAGTTCACCTGTCCTGCATTTCCGCTCACTACTTATATCCCGCTTCCTCCTTGTCTCGTCGCTTCCATGTTATTTCACGTAACATTCTAGCTGGTAAAGTTATAGGAAGTTGTGCTGCTATCGACCGCTTTGCTCCTCAACGCGGGACTTGTTAGCAGTACAATTTAGAAAAAGTAAAGTGCGCTCTTTCGCTCTGTTATTTCAGAGCAGAGGTTTGGTTTCTTTGTTTTCCATTCAAACTTACGAGTGCTCTCACCCTAAGTTTTAGGGGTCTTTTATTTTTCTCCTTCCTTTCTTTTTGTTCACTCCACAACGGGAGTTAGATAAGCGTGACTGCTTATTTCTTTTGTTTTGCTCGGATATCGAGTTCCTCGTTTTTTATCGCGAGGTTATTTGTGTTCTCTTTATTTTCCCTGTCCACTACAGATTATTGTCTGTTTTTGTGGTGTTCATTTCAACACTTTAAGATTCCTCATCTGTCGCATCTGGACCTATAATATTTCCTCAGTGCATCTGGCATAGAGATCCCCTACAGAACATGGAAGCCACAGGGGGGTTGCCAGCGATAGATCCTAATCTTAAAGTAGTCCTAGGCACTCAGAAGGGAGCTCTTGCGGCCCAGAGAGAGAGTATACATGCCCTTCAGATTTCTCAGCAGGCGCTGCACGAGCAGCTGCGCCTTCAGGCGGTCGCTCTGCGAGATCTGTCGGAGAATCTCCGAACTCTCTCTTTCAGGGCAGATCCACATCCAGTCGCACAAGCACCTACACATCCCACTCCTCCGCCACCTCCACCTGACGCTAGGGAACCTAAGCTTCAGCTCCCGCTGTGGTATAGCGGGAAGTCGGGAAAGTGTCAGGGGTTTTTAACACAGTGCCTAATTTTTTTTAAGACACAGCCCTTTTCTATTCACAAGAATCCCGGGTAGCCTTCATTCTCTCACCTAACCAGGAATGCTCTTGCATGGGCCGACCCATTTATCAGGGCTAATTCCCCCATCATGTGCAACACAGAAAGGCTTATGGCGGAGATGGTGTCAGTTTTGATCAGGACGTTTCTGGCAAGGAAGCCGCCATGCGTTTGACCCGTCTTCATCAGGGCACCGACACTGTGGCTGCCTTTGCTATTACTTTTCGTGCTTTTGCGGGCGTGACAGGATGGGCCGATGAGCCTCTTAGTGCATTGTTTCTTAACGCCCTATCGGAAACCATAAAAGACGCCATCGCGGGTCTCGAACCACCCACTACATTCAGTGCTCTGGTATCCACTGCCATTCGTTTAGACAACCGTTTTAGGGAGAGAGAGAAGGAGAGGGCTTATAAAGGTTTTAGACATCGCCCAGCTCGTAACTCTTCTTCCCCCACGCCAGCTCCGTCTCACATTCCGTCTTTATCTCCTATTGAGCAGGAGGAGCCCATGCAGGTCGATGGGTCCTCCATGCAGTAAACGGGGGACACTAAGTCCCATGAATTGTGGTGTAGGTACTGCAAGAGGCGGGGTCATTTAAAGGACCAATGTCCAAAACTTTTGGGAAAAAGACTGGTCTCGCTAGGGGAACCGAGTCGCCTAGCGGGACTAGATTTAATTTACCATCGGACCCTTCTGCCAGTTTATTTACGCTGGAACGACTGCCAGCTCCACTGTAATGCTTTTATTGAACCGGAGACGGTTTCCGCTGTAAAGAACTGGCCCACGCCATCTTCCATAAAACAGGTGCAATGCTTTTTAGGTTTTGCAAATCTTTATAGCAGATTTATTCGCAACTTTAGTATGGTAGCAGCGCCCATTACTGCGCTTACTAAAAAGAACCTCGTCAGTCAGTTCCAATGGAATTCTAAGGCGGAGGCAGCGTTCACTGAATAAAAAAAAAAGATTAACTTCTGAACCCATTCTCGTTACACCCAACCCGTCCCTTCCCTTTGTGGTAGAGGTGGACGCCTCCAAACTAGGCACCGGAGCCATTCTGTCCCAACGCTCGCCACTTGACCACAAAATGCACCCCTGCGCTTATTTCTCTCACATCGGCGGAGAGGAATTATGACGTAGGGGATTGAGAATTGCTTGTGGTCAAGTTGGCTTTGGAGGAGTGGCACCATTGGCTTGAAGGAGCGGAACATTCGTTTACAGTATGGACAGACTATATTCTCGAAAGCGGCCCATTTCATTGCGCTGCCTAAGCTGCCTTCAGCACCTGAGACAGCGCAACTTATGATTGATCACGTGTTTCGGCCGTGCGGTCTTCCCTCGGATGTGGTGTCCGATCGTGGTCCTCAGTTCGCCGCCAAGTTTTGGCGTGCATTCTACTTTCTGCTTGGTGCCTCTGTCAGTCTGTCTTCCGGTTTTCACCCAGAGACTAACGGCCAGACAGAGCGCACTAATCAGACACTAGAGAGTACTCTTCGCTGCCTAGCCGCATCCAAACCTACCTCCTGGAGCCGTCACCTCGCCTGGGTGGAGTACGCTCATAACACACTGCGTAACGCCCCCACCGGTCTCTCCCCCTTCGAAGCTTAGCTGGGTTATTAACCACCTCTTTTTCCTGAGCTCGAGAGGGAGGTGGAGGTGCCCTCCGCAGGATTTTTTGTTCTGAGGTGTCGTTTGGTTTGGAGACAAGTGCGTTCGTCTTTTATACGTGCGTCGGCTAAACAAAAATCCACGGCTGATATGCATCGTCGGGCTGCACCATCCTATAGAGTTGGACAGCGGGTTTGGCTCGCCCCTTGTTTTGTGGGACCTTTCAAAATTATAAAAAAGGTCAACCCAGTCGCATTTCGACTGCAACTGCCGCGCTCGATGCGCATCCACCCCACGTTTCACGTCTCCCGTCTGAAACCAGTGCTTGTCAGCCCTCTCGCCCCGGTTGAAAGACCACCACCCCGACTCATAGAGGGGGGTCCGGCTTATACCGTTCGCTGTATTATGGCCGAGAGACATGTGGGCAGAGGGTGGCAGTTCCTTGTGGACTGGGAGGGCTACGGCCCGGAGGAACGTTGCTGGGTTCCATCGAGAAACATCCTGATCTCTCAGTTAATCACCGACTTCAGCAGAAATAAGGTTGTGGAAACGTCTGGTGCCGTTCCTTAGAGGGGGGGTCCTGTGCATTCTGTGCTTTCGTGTCAGTTTTGCCACATATGAAGGCAGTAACAGGGTCAGCTTACGGGAGATTGTTTTCTTTTCATTCCTCTAAAGAAAATAGTATAATTCCCACTTGATTTGAGTGGGCTAGATCTAGCATCTATCTTTTCTCCTGTCACAATTTTTCTCATTACTCCTACCTTCCTGAGATTCGCTCTGTTTGCCTATCTCTTTCTAAGCGATTGCCTCATTTGTGCTGTTCGATTCATTTAATTTCCAAGCTTGAGGTTTTCCGCTTTCTTTTTTGTTTATTTCCACTCTTTTATTCAACTGTCTTGTCCATAGCTTTGGGTTGTTATCGTTTAATTTCTTTATTCTTTATTAGGGATGCAAATTTAAAGGAATTTCCTTAATCGATAGTTGTTAACCTTAACAAACAATAGTCGATTAATTGATAACATAAAAGCTAAATATAGCTTATGATATACAGAACACAAAATGCATGTTATATTCCTCAATCAAAGATTTATTGTAACATTTGACAAACAGGTATTCTTGTAGCATAACAAAAATAGAATATGAAGGCGTGTAGGCTACTTTAACAGGAAAAATAAATTGCGTTCCGTCTCGTCTGTCGCAAGCGAAACCGTTGCTCCGCTAGGCGGTAGCAGCATTAACACAATCCCTCTTGAAATGGGAAAGGCGACAGTAAAAATAGTAGGCCTAGCCTAGAACAGTCAACTTAAAACATAGGCTATTATGTTTAGAATAGGCTCCTCATATGCATAGACCTACGTGTTTTTATTCAAGAACATAAGCATATCTACGTGGTCGGGAGTGAGTCGTGTGCGCAGCCTGTTTACAGTAAGGCCAGCTGCTGAGAACACCCGTTCCGATGGGACTGACATGCCGGGTATACACAAGTATCGTCGCGCCAGCTTTGCCAGCCTCGGAAATCTTCCTTCATTGACTTTCCACCATTCTGTGGGACTAGCGTCGAGCAGTGGTGGGGCGTCCTTCAAAAAGTTGTCCACTTCTTTTTCCACGTCATCGGTGCGGATGGTGGAGTAGTTGTCACCCAGCAGTAGAACCATAGCAAAAGTGCGCGTCTGAAGCGCGGCTCCCTGGACTGCCACACCGGCCTGTGTCCCCCTCTCGTCTCCTCTGGCGGTACGGCTCGCTTCGTCTGTTGTGGAGCTCACATCTTCTGCTCCAGCCAGTTCAAGCAGTTTGGAATTCCCTGGCATTCTCCTCGTTGGGGTCAGAAATCCCAGGTGCTTATGCCAAGGGTCTAGCATCGTTGCTATCATTGGTGGTGTTGATATCAGGTCATCCGACTCAACCTGTTTCAAATAAATAATATTTGTTATTATATTATAATTATCTAACTTTATATTATGATATATCAATAAGCCGCCATCGCCTTATGTGGGCAACGCAAATTTGGTAACGTAATGATATGGGGAAATCAAAATAGTCTAAGTGTAGAGCTGAAAATAACTATTTTAATTGTAATCTATATTGCCAATAGGTCTAGGCCGATTAGGTTAGGTGTTTTATGAATTATAATGGACATTTAGCCTACCTTCATCCGTTCACCCAGCGAAGTGCACACTTTATATTTTAATTCCGCCACTTTGCTGCTGTCTCCTTCCACTCTCATGAGATGCGTGTTGATTAGACTGAAGGTGATGGGGTACGTGTTGGATATGGACACCTCAGTCTCAGCAGACATGACGGTAGTTGCGCACTTGAGTGCTGCCAGCACAGGCGCCACATCCTCCATTAGCTGCCAGTACTCATCTCTCAACTCCAGTGCCCTAGCATCTGGAAGTTTGGTCACTGTGCGGTCTGACAGCACAGCGGACACGGCCCACCGCTGTTCTACTAGTCTGCCGAACATGTCACAGACTGAGTTCCACCTGGTTTTACAGGATTGAATGAGCCGATGAGGTGACAGCTGCATTTGTTGTTGCTTCGCTTCCAGCGCTTTGGTGGCTGGGGTGCTGTGGTGGAAGTGTTTTACCAACCTGCCAGCTGCTACAACGACCCGGTTCAGGTAGGCAGCGAATCCGTCATTGACGGCCAGTTGTAGAGTATGCGCGAAGCATGGAACTGAGTGCCAACTGACTCGCGTGGGGTTGTTCGCTGAGACAATGTTCCGTGCGTTGTTGTGAACACAGGCTATTACTCGGTGAGTCCCCATGATTCCACGGCCTGGTTCAGTTTCTCAGCTAAATTATCGGCCGTATGTCTCACGGACATGCTCTCTGTGAGCAGGACCGCCGACTTCACCTGCCAATCCTGCTCAATGTAGTGGCAAGTGACTGTGATGTAGCTTTCTGTAGTTAGTGCAGTCCAACAATCGGTTGTGAGAGCTACATTTGTCGTTGCTAGCTGTGTTTTCAGCTCGGCTTTCCTCTCGTTGTAGCGTGCTTCAATGCGGGTAGTTATGGTACCTCTAGAAGGGATACGATACGCTGGCTCGAGGAAGTTTATGAGCTCTCGAAATCCCTCGCCGTCAACTGTGCTTATTGGCATCATATCCCTTTCAACCATGCTGCATATCCTCTGAGTAATACCCTCCGCTCGTCTGTCATCACATACCCTCTTTGCCAACACTGAGGTGATCGTAGGTTGCGATCCACTTTTCCCTGACAGCATGGTTGGATGTACGCTTTTTAGGTGGTACATTAACGAAGTGGTTGAGTTGTTGTACTTTAAAACAGCACCACAGGTATTGCAATGTGCATCATTGTCATTTTTCAGTGTGAAATATTCCCACACTGGACTACGTTTTGCCCGCTTAATTTTTGTGTCTTCTTTTGTGACTTTGCGGCCTCTTCAATAATTACACTAGGCTACATTTGGGTCCCCCTCGTGGCGACCTTAAATCATGACAACTTTTCACACAAGAACTCCTGTTGATACAATTACAACAAGACCGCAGATTGTTCAATTAATTGTTTAATTTGAAATCTTACCGATAAAATTCTTATTAGCAATTAATCGATAGTCGTATAGTCTTTATTCTAAGTCTTTGTGACTCTCTCGTCTACTCTTTGTGTGGGTTTATTTATTTTTCGGCTCATTTGCCAAGGGCTTCTCCCTTTCGTTTGTGTTATTCCACTCTCTGTGGGTAACTTATTGAAACTGCCCTATCGGTCGCATCTGGTCCTCCGTCCCGACCCCCCTGATACATACAGTATATACATAATAACCATAACGTACGTAGCCAAATGTATTAAAATATGTTTTTTTTAAAACAGCAACGTATTTCAGCCCTAAGTGCTATAGGTGGTTGCTGTGGAGATGTCGACTGTATGGGACTTTGGCAAAATGTAACAAGATAAACTCTATGTGGGGCCGTTTAGGCCATAATTCATACTCACTCTCACATATATATATACTCTCTCACACATACATGCATACTCTCTCACACATACATACATACTCTCTCACACATACATATATACTCTCACATACATATATACTCTCACACATACATATTCTCACTCTCACATACATATATACTCTCACATACATACTCTCTCACACATACATACATACTCACTCACACATATATACTCTCTCACACACACATACATACATACTCTCTCACATACATATATACTCTCTCACATACATATATACTCTCTCACATACATACATACTCACATACATACATACTCTCTCACACATACATACATACTCTCACACATACATACATACTCTCTCACACATACATATATACTCTCTCTCACATACATATATACTCTCACACATACATATTCTCACTTCCACATACATATATTTATGTATGTATGAAATAAAAAGTATAGTGGAAACGGAAGGCACTTACATGAAAAGGAAGTCACTTACATGAAATGGAAAGATTGTGATTGGCTCAGAAGCTGGCTGGTACCATAGATAATTGTATTACAAACAGATCCTCAGTTGCCCTATTCAAATCTGCACGGCCGCGATCTGCGTATAAACAGCCTTGTGTTGTGGGTATTATCTGCCATTTTTGCAGACACAAACTATAAACATTAACGGTAACGTTAACGTTAGCTGTTATGTTAAGGTGATACCTTATGTTATGTTATGTTAAAGTGTAACCACCTTGGTTGTGTTGGACTCATGCACCTGCTGCAAATGGCCGCTGGTTTTGTCACAAATGCAAACAACAGTGGAACAGAACTGTAACCGACAGTGAAGCCTTAAAGAAAGACTGACCACGTATGTTCTATGTTGTGCCTATTGAAGCACTTATTTGTTCAAGTTTTGGGGCGTTTTCAGCTCTTAATCAATTCAACATTGATTCAATGTTTCCTTGCTATCTGGGCTACATAGTGCTACTTGCACTGTGAACTTCATTGTACTACTTCCAAAAACAAATTATATTATCCATTTGTACATTTCATGCAAGTAATTTATTTTTTGCTAAATAAAGACATTCAGAATTGTATTAATTGCACATCGTTTATTGCATTTTACACAGCATTACACTCTAGGCACACTTGTGGTTTTACATTAGAATCTACTATGCTCATTGTCATATTATGTATATGCCGTGAGCACACCTTCGTGGAAATTTTATATTTTGTACGTCTTCCAGCCGATACCCATGTCATACGACGCCTTGTTAGCTCGGCAATCTGACTTCCATCACTTTGCTTCCAAGCTGGAAAATCACTCTCCATTTGCGATTCGAACTACATCCAAGATTTGCAGCTGGCCTAATACGGTTATAATAATCAAAGCTACCAAGCTAATAATTAAGAACCACCCTCTACTGCTTTCTAGCAGCTTTAAACAATAAAATCATCCTTAACTTTGACAACTTTAGCATAATAGTTCAAAGGGCGTTTTACAAATACGTATATGTTGTGAGAAATTTGGAATTCAGGTTAACATGTGTTATGCATACATTTTTCACGTTTATAAAATGTTTCAAATTAGTTGAGAATTAAGCGAGTTACAGTCAATTTTATCGGAGGAAGTCTGCATCCGTCAATACACTACCGTTTGTTTACGTGAATCTTGACCGCCCGATGGTGGCCAGGCTATTTAACTCATTCCAGAATGTGGACACTTTCACACAACTAAAAAAAAAGTAATGAATGATTGTTTCTTTTTACATAGCCTACATAGTTTTTCAATATTAGTATCGCTGAAACGTTACACAGCGGCTGATGCCATAGATCTACGTTTTTATATCCATGGCTGGTAGGCTGTTGTCCAGCGTCCGAGCACATGCAGAGAATGGCATTAAAATTAATTGTGAATTAATTGTGTAACGTGCTGCAAATTTGTTTTTGTTTCTTATTAAACGCTTAGTTCTCTTTAAAATCGTTTTGTTCAGTTATGGAATAACAGGTGAAATCAGCAAGGTTTTAATAAGCTGAGAGAATGGAAACCTTGTCACTGTAATTAAAAAAATATGTACGAAGAATAAGATTCAAATTCAGTTAACATGGTGTAAGATTCTTACAATTATAATATTCACTCAGACACTGATAGATCAGTCTTGCCGCCATCCAAATGGTATCAGCCAATTTATCATAAGTACAATATGGTGTAGTGGTTCGTGGCTGTTTTGTTTTATTTTATTTTGCGGCTCTCGTCCTTCTTTCCCGATTGTGAATCAATCAGATTTTTTCCACGTTCCGTTTCGTGGTTTGCCATCCTCATTATTGTTTTCACCTGTGCTTCTACCTGAAGGGTACTTACGTTTCTCACTTCCGCTTCTCCGGTGCTTGATTGTCTTACGACATTGCATTCGAGCCAGGTATAGACAGGTTACTAGCGACTTCCTGATATTAAACATTGTTTATGTTCGGGGGGACTTGCTAGTTAGCTACTTTATCGGGTATATAATTTGTTTAGCACTTTGCTGTTCTCTCTGAGACAGTTTTTCTTTTTACTTTTGTTTTGGTTTCACAATTCTCTGGCTCTGAGCTAAGGCAGCCCAGGGTGTTCTTTTGTTTACAGTTACTTGTGTCATTATTTGGGTTCGGGAGATTTAGTTGTTATTTACTAGTTTTCTAGTTCGCCCGTTTTTGTGGGTTTATTTTCATTTTGGCTGTTTAGCCTTAAGGAATTACGTTCCTGTTTTTTCTTTCTTTCTTTATTATTTTCTCTCCCTTAATTATTGGTCCTCACGTCTTGTGAGCTGACTTGTTCAGATTCCTCCCACCTTTGCGTTTGAATCTCCGAACAATTAAGAAACCCATTGCATACGGGCTATATATATATAGCTCATTGCCATTTACAGGTATGTGGTCTTTGACCTATGGACCTATGGACTTTTATTATTATGCATTTTTTGATATAGCCTACACAATAATAATATTTCACATTGTAATCTTGATATTTTTAGACATGCTTGTGCGCGCCCCTGTGTGTAACAGACAGGAGGGTGTACGCACGTTGTGCACACGCCTATGTAGACGCACTTATATGCGCCCTTAAAAAAACATGTAAACAACTGCAACAAGACTTTAGACCAGGTTTGTGGTGGTTTTAGTGCAAGCGCTTTCTGCTGGCTCAAGATAGCAATACGCCAAAAATTATCCTGGCCACTCATCATCTTAAGACCAACACGTCCAGTTCACTTGCAATGGGCGCAAGAATACATGTTATTTAAACAACGTGAGTGCTAGGCGTTATAATGAACCCTGCACTTACTTGCGTTTGGCCCCTGGCTCAATCTTTTCATCGTACTTCTTATTGATTTCCAGTGTTTGCCCTATAAAATAGTTATTACTGGGTGACATTGTGGACTGGGGGGTTTGTCGACTGGGCGGGGGGGGCTGGGGTATGCACAGTATAATAATTAATTACACAATGAAACTAAAAAAACTTGCCTAACAGCCCATTAACGAGGGTTATCGTGTTATGGGTTAGTGATACGCTAAACTATATTTTTGTGCATAGCATGTTTTATCAGTCTCATAAATTTAACAGTGTACAACTATAAGGTCAGGGAAAATGGCTATTCCCGACAAAAACATGAATAGCAAAACAAAATACAACTATATAAACCAGCAGTAAAATTACCTCAAATAGGTATTACAAGTTTTATGCTAGTCTATTAATTGATGTCAGTGCTAAATACGTTTCAATACTTAAAGGGGAACTCCGGATTATTTCTTAAACTATTTCTTAAACGTCTTGAAGCTTACCGCAATAGAACTGTGCCTCCTGGTTCTTTTGTTTTCAGCTGTTTTCTATAATGTGCTGCGTCACGCCGATCACATCACTGGTGCAAATCAAGCAAAGATTTTAGATATGACAAGATAGACAACTGGCGCTTTGGCCACACATGGTCGCTCCCTTCGGTTGGGTCATCTGCACGAGACACGCTTTTTGAGAGTTTCGACAAGGGTTGGAGAAGGAGAGAATGGTTTGTGGCGGAATGATTATAGCATATGCTAACGAAGAAAGTTTGTGAGTACAAGTCGGGATATCAAACAACTGTACCGAGAATGTAGTAATCATGCCTAATAGAAGTGACGATGAGAGATGGGACTATGATTGAATGGAGTGGCAGCAAATACAACGAAAACGGAGGAAAAAGCGAGATAAATTGAATGAACATAAGTAGTTTGGGTGCAGAAACGGATGAAATTGTCAAACGGGTCAAAATAACTGATAAAAGTTACAAGCCTTTAGAATAGCAGGACTGGAAATTAGTAGTTGTGCTTGATAGAGAAGAAGGGCAATTCCACCCCGTCAAAGTCACGAAAGCAATTATAAAGAAAGTAGGTTGCGTAAAGTTTGCAAGGTACCTAAATAATAGAAGAATATTAATACTGTCATGGATCGCGCCTTCCTTCCCTTATCTCCGCGTTTAGTTTTTTTTTCCCCATTTATCTGTAATCTATCGTTTTATTTTTTTCTGCTGCAGGTTTTACTTTTGCCTCGGCGATTAGTGAGTTCACCTGTCCTGCATTGCCGCTCACTATTTATACCCCGCTTCCTCCTTTTCTCGTCGCTTTCATGTTATTTCATGTAACATTCTAGCCGGTAAAGGTATAGGAGTTGTGCGTGCTATCGACCGCTTTGCTTCTCAACGTGGAACTTGTTAGCAGTACAATTTAGAAAAAGTAGTGCGCTCTTTCGCTCTCTTATTTCAGAGCAGAGGTTTTTGTTTTTTTGTTTCCCAGTCAAACCTATTAGTGCTCTCGCCCTAAGGTTTAGGGTTCTTTTATTTTTCTCCTTCCTTTCTTTTGTTCACTTCTCAATGGGAGTTGGATAAGTGTAACTGCTTTTGTTTTGCTCGGATATCGAGTTCTTCGCTTTTTATCGCGAGGTTATTTGTGTTCTCATTATTTTCCCTGTCCACTACGGATTATTGTCCATCTTAGTGGTGTTCGTTAGAACACTTTTAGATTCATCATCTGTCGCACCTGGACCTCCAATATTTCCTCTGTGTCTCTGGGCATAGAGATCCCCTACAGATACATGCAATAAATAAAGAACAACAGGATAGAATGTTGAAAATAAGAATCCTTGATGGTGAAAAGGTGAAAACACATATTTCAGGTACTGCTGCAAGACATAGAGGAGTAATTCCAGGAGTGCCAATATCAGTGACAATGGAAGATATAAAAACTGAGTTGAAAGGAGGAAAAGTGGTGGACGCAAAGAGATTAAGTACCAAAAGGAGCGGAGAAAAAGCTGAGACACTATCGGTAATGATTCAGTTTGAACAATTTATACCAAATAAAGTACAATTGGGATTTATAAGCTATCAAGTTAGAGACTACATACCACCTGTATTGAGATGTTTTAAATGCCAATGCATAGGCCATATAGCAAGTCAATGTAAAAGTAAAGAGAGGTGTGCTAGATGTGGCAGGAATCATGCATATGGGAAATGTGACTATGATACTGCAATTAAATGCTGCAACTGTGGACGAGAACATTCGGAGGATGTTCAGTGCAAAAGAGAGCACGGGAGGTACAGAGATTCAAAACTACAAACAAAATATCATATGCAGAGGCTGTCAAGAAAATCACAGAGAAAGAAAAGCCAATGGTTGCCAACACCGCAGATACTAACAGGGTAGTAAAACGGATAGTTTAACTAGACAAATAAACCAAGACACATCTCATAAGTGTAAGATTAAAAAAGGTACCATGCTGGTAAATAAAGTGAACTTTGTTGCATTCATTTATATGTAAAATAGAGTACATAGGACTACAACAAAGTGACAAAAATGAAAGAATTGACACAATTATAGAAGCAGCAAAGGAGTACCTTGGGATGACGGGCATAGAATGCAGCACAATATATAAAATTATGAACCCATATCAATATGATGTGGATTCAGATTAACTTATATGGTGCTCCGTATACTCCAGTGGAATGCAAGAAGCTTAATAGCTAATGGGCAAGAATTCAAAAAGTTCATAAGTGATTTAGAAAATAAACCAGATGTGATATGTATCCAAGAATCATGGTTCAGACTTCATTTAGGTTTTATAATTTTAGGATACAACTCAGTCAGAAAGGACAGAATTAATTGTCAAGGAGGTGGATGTGCTACATTTATTAAAGACATACAGAAAGCTAGACACCGATAAGTATGAATGTGTGATAGTAGATATTTATGCACGGCCAAATACAGTCAACTTTTACAATCCGTGCCAAATACTAACATTGTCATCTTTTGATGTAATAACAAACAATAATAATCAGAAAGAAATATGGTGCGGTGACTTTAACACCCGCAACAACCTATGGGGAAGTGATCACACTGACAGTAATGGGTCAGTAGTGGAAGAAATAATTAGATGAAAGAAATCTCGTCTGTCTAAATGATGGCCGATGCACTAGAATAGACATAGCAAGAAATACAACATCATGCATTGATCTTACATTGGTATCTGCAAGTTTGGGTAGTTCAAGTGAATGGAGAGTAAATGATTACAATATAGGTAGTGACCATTTCCCCATCATATGCAATATAAACCTTAATGCATACGTCCAAAAGATTGTGCTTTCCAAAAGCCCAGTGGGAAAACTTCAGACATTGTTGTATTGAATCAGCTCGTAATGCAAAAATAAATGGAAATATACAGTAAATAAGTGTACAAATGAAGTAACATCATTAATAATTAATGCAGCATCTGAGTGTATTCCCAAGAGCAAGGTGTCAAGGGAAAGGAAGATGGTTCCTTGGTGGAATGAAGAATGTATCAAGGCTATTTGAAACGTCTGGACACAGAAAACCCAATAGCAGAGCAGGATAAAGCAAAGAATGTAGTTTATTAATCAGTCCAGTGGTCAGGTAAGCAGAGTGGTATCCAAAAATCAAAAAAACAATAAACAAGCAAAAGTCAAAATCCAGAAATCAGAGAAGCAAAGGTACAAAATCGCTAGGCTAAATCAACGTCGGTAAAAACACAAAGAAAAGTCGAAAACCAGAAATCAAATGGCTAAGATACAAAAGGACTAGGCTATATCGAAGTCAAACAAAGGGTGTCTCAGAAATCTCAGGATATACTCAGGCTTAGAAAGGCATAGACACTGGTAACTGATCAACTTTCTGATAACTAGGCAGAGGAAATGGGGGTCTTAGATACACAGAGGAAGGGGAGGGGTAACAAACAACGTGAGGTTAAAACATTAGGGAAACAATAATTCAATAACGAAGAAAAAACAAATACATGGAAGACAACGGGCTCAAGTAGGAGCGGAGTGTGCACAGTAATAAGGGGAGGCGTGGTCTCTAAGGATAAGAAGCTGAAACAAGTTAACAGGTAGCTCAGGAACAGAGTAGTAATGCAGGTAGACGAGATAAAGCGGGGAAGCTGGTTAAATGTTAGTATCTAACTACAAGACAGACAATTAGTTTGTTAATATACATTTATGTTAATGAGTTTAGTAAAGTGCACGTAACTAATAAAGCACCCGAGTGATTTTTAGCGTGAGTTAGAAAAAGCACTTGGGGAACTCAATGTTTTACCATTTGTCAAACCAGGTAAAGACCCAGGAAGTAAGTAGCAGTTAAAGTAAGTATGAAGGACGTCATGGCTATAGTGTATTTTGATATAGAAAAAGCATATGATTCTATGTGGCAAGAGGGATTGTTAATTAAAATGAACAAGCTAGGCATTAATGGAAGGATGTACAACTGGGTGAAAGAATTTATCTCAGACAGAATATTTAGAGTAAAAGTAGGATCAGAAATCTCTGATGTATATACAATTGAAATTGGAATACCACAAGGGAGTACAATTAGCCCCATAATATTCAATATTATGATAAATTATATTTTTGAGGATATTGACATAAAATATATCTAAAATATCTATACACAGATGATGGTGCCATTTGGAAACGAGGAAGAAATATACCTTGTGATCAAAAATATTCAGAAAGCCATAAGTAATGTTAAAAAATGGTCGTATAATTGGGGATTCAAGCTCTCTGTGACAAAATAATGTTACATGACTAAGACTAAGTACTGGTGCAATTAGAACAATCCCCAGTAATGCACTACTTATTGAAACGGACAAATTACCACTCCACTTGAGGAGAAATAAGTTGTCATTGCAATACTGGGTTAAACTACAAGGAACAAGAAAAGGAAATATTGCATCAGTAGTACTTAAAAAATGCTGGGAATATGTTAAATTCACAGGGAGAGGATTTTGATGGACTATAGAAAAAAAGGTAGAAGAGTGGGGACTAAATAAAATACAATATAGCCCTACAATGGTGTTAGGCAATGTACCCCCATGGATATACCCTGACCCTAAAGTAGTTCTAGGATTAATCAAGAAGAAAAAAGAGTGGTCA
Organism: Ilyophis sp. 1 JC-2022; assembly: GCA_022702515.1. Lineage (NCBI taxonomy): Eukaryota > Metazoa > Chordata > Actinopteri > Anguilliformes > Synaphobranchidae > Ilyophis > Ilyophis sp. 1 JC-2022. The sequence continues at coordinate 106,576,761 of CM040395.1, forward strand.
GAGAGGCAAGCAGACAACATTAAATATCTAGTACAATGCTACATAAAGAACCGGTACTATAATTACTTAACCATTTATACAGATGGTTCCAAAGACCCAAACAATGAACATGTAGGAGTTTGTGTGTTTATACCAGAATTTGACATAAGTATATGTAAAAGAATCTCTAACCAACTATCAGTATACACAGCAGAATTGATTGCAATAATTTTAAGTCTACAATGGGTTGAAGAGGTGAAGCCGGACAGAGTAGTAATCTGTTCAGACTCCGCTTTTTAAGTTTATATATATAGAATAAAGTATTCATTTTTTATATTTGGTCGCATATACTTTGCATGCCATGACTTCCTGGTGTTTGTGACCCAACAACATCAAAAGACTATTGATATCTTATTTTCTGGTACTCTTACAAGCAATACTAAATGTCTCTGCATTTGAATTGATCTCTATAGGAATTGGGGGGTGGGACTAGATTTAGCTGTAAATTATACTGGAATGGTATGGAATACATGGTTGGTAAAATGGCTGTAAGTCATCAAGGGTCTGAGGTATCAAACAAGCCTCAAACCATCACTCTGCTGCCAGATATGCAGTAGATATGGATGGATCAGTTTAAGGGTTGTTTCTCCTGACAAAAGCCATTGTGGTATGACATTGTGGTGTTAAGGTCAGCAATAGTGTTGAGGCTTATTTTATCTTGGGATGATGGCAATTTAAAGGCACATAATTAAAAGCAAAAAATGTTTTATAGAAAATGCAAAGTGTGTTTCTTTGCAGCGGTTGTCCTTATACGTACTTGAGACCTTAATACCTGGATTTATTTTTGCTGTTCAGCCAGTATATTTCCAGAAACTGTCTTTCTTCTTTGCATAGCCAAATAAGTGAAAAGAAAAAGAATGATGCTGGCTCTGTTTAGTGTTTTCCCTCACGTTTCATGTCCCTGCTGTGAAAGCATGTTAAGTTCTGAATGGGTTTTGGTTCCATTTTCACAGGGCATGATTATTCTAGATAAGGGGCAGCATATCTCTTAGATATCATGTTGCCTTTTCCCTGAGAATCAACCCCCTCGTGTGCTTAAGTTTTTTGCAATTTTAAGTTTAAACACAGCTCAAACAAACAGAAAAGATCTATTAATATATTTTTTAGTGACCATGTTAAATATTCAGAGACTGGGAATAGATGTCCATTTCTGCTGGATTCCTGCTCACATTGGTATAGAGGGAAATGAAATGGCTGACAAAATGGTAAAAAGAGCACTGAAATTGAATGAGAATGACATTTTAAAAATACCTCATGGAAGAGGAGAGGCAAAGTCATTAATTAGACATGCAGCGATAAAATCATGGCAAAAAATATGGGATATAGATAACAAGGGTAGAGAATATTATAAGATACAGAGATCTGTTAGGAAAAAAACGTATACAGGAAGATGCAGGAGAGAAGATGTTGCACTATCCAGACTTAGATTTGGACACACAGGACTAAACGCAACACTATTTTTTATGAATAAAAGAACATCTGACAATTGTGAACTATGTAAATGCAAATAAAATGTAGAAAATGTGATGGAATGTAAGAAATATGATGCAGAAAGAGAGAGACTTCGTTCAAGGATGGGTGAAATTGGCAGAAAATGGAACATCAAAAAATTGTTGGAGATAGGGGATAAACAATGGGAATTAAACAGGGTATTATTAAAATATTTACATAATACAGGACTAATAAACAGAATATAAATCAATAATATAATTGACATACTACACACTCCAGTACAGTAGGTGGCGGTATGCACCTCAAAATTGGTTTGCAACCCGCCATTAGTACAAAAAAATTCATGAAATCCGAATCAGCACACTTGCCTACTATTGAGTAGTATTAAGTAGTATTGAGTAAAAAAAAAGGGGAAACACGTGTCCCCTGTGGAAATGAGCCTATGAGCATGTTACTTCAAAACCAAGCAGAGATAGCTTACCGTTCAACGATTTGGTGTTGTCACATCCGTAGGCTGTTCGATAATTTGCGATGCTGTACTTGTGTCTTTCATTGCCCTTGTAACACGCACAATGTTGCTTGTAGCAGGTTCTATCAGGCCCCAAAATGCCATGAGATGGCAGTAGCTGGCAAATCTAAAAAAGTTGAGGAAATACAAAAAACCTGCAGCGATCTCCAACATAAAGTCGTATTGTAGCCTAGAATAATGTGATATGTGTTGGTCCTAACATAGCTAGCTGACGTTACGTACCTGGTATAAACCTGATGGTTCAACTCCATAAATTATACATCGCCAAAATCGGAAGGACCTGAAGATAATGAGGTTGGCATCCCTTTAGTCATAGTCAGACTTTTATCTATTAGCGAATCTGATCAATTTCGAACCTTCCATTATGGGCTACAATACTATAGACCTGCAGCTGGAATGAACATGCCCCATTTCCACAAATAGCCTCCAACAAATGTTTTATATTTTTTAACAGTTAAAGACCAAATGACGACATGATATTATAACGCGTCAGCATCCGCCGTGGTTCTTTTTCAGTTCGAGAGGTGTGGGTTGCTTTGCACTTCTGGTGTTATATTCAATGTGTTGTCTAGTGCTTTGTGCATAACATTACCTCTGTGTAATTGACTGATGTGGTAAATTATGAGGACTGATGTGGTATCTTGCTGTTGATGGTTTAAAGTTATTATTTGTAAGTGCAGTGATTGCGCGGTCACGGTGCCAACCTCCCCCGTTTAGTTATGGTATCCCATCTATTAATTTTCTAAAGCTAATTGTTTACAAAACCTTGTAAGTGCACCTGATTGGTTCCAATTGTCTAAACAGTGAATGTCTGTATTGTGAATGCGCTGTCACAACAAATTTGATCCGGGCTGCAAAATTGATCCGGGTGACGTATTCACGTTCTGAAACAGCTGTTGAAACCCTGTGTGACGTACTTGACGTTCTAAAACAGCGTCTGTTGCTATAACGACGCTGCCTGCTCGCTAGGAGCTGTCGAGATGAAGATTCTAAGATGACCTAATCATTCCTCTGCTCAATAATTTTTATCCGGGCTGCAAAAATTATCCGGGTGACGTAATTAACGTTCGAAAACAGCTTACCGAAGCTTCCTGCTAACGTTAGTTAGGTTCTCTGGAGATAAAGATTCTAAGACGACCTAGCTATCGACAACCATTCCTCCGTGTTTATGGGTCATTTTCACGGCTAAAACGGGATCGTTTCAGTAAATAACGGCCACACATTTTGACCATATCCATGACAGAATAGTTATCTGTCGTCAGGAATGCAAATGTAATGTTTTTAACCGAGATAAATATGCGAATTTATCCACGGAAATATACAAAAAGGCCGAGATAAATGTGATTAACAACAAAAAGAGGGCCATCTCTGTAGTGTTTTGGGCTGGAAACTAGCTGTAAAAGTGGAATAATCACCCCGAAGTGAAGCACAACACTACCTAACTTTCTGATCACATATACGATGCTTTCCACACAGGATTTGAGCCGCATGCTCCGAGGCTCGGCTGACATAGTGCTTACCGTATGTGTATGGTGCTCACCGTATGTGTATGGTGCTCGTAGCGTATCATCACGCACCTGGATTGGGAGTAGTTTACGCAGAGGTTGGTAGAATACTCGGAAACTTTACTCAAGTGTAAATATTGTTACTTAAAAAAAAATCTACTCATGTAGAAGTAAAAGTAGCCCTCCTAAAAATGTAAGAACATACATATATACATCAGTGCTGTTATTTTACAAAATATATGCGGTTTAATTTTGTTATAACAGCTGAGCATAAACTACCAAAACTTGGCTTCCCTCTCAGCTTGAAAATCGAATTAACCTGCTTGTTTAACTAATTTTGTTTTATTATGCAATGAATGATATGTAGTTGATAGACAGCCTCTGCTACTAAGACATTGTTTGATAACTTTGTTCTACGCCTGACAGTGCAGGTACACGTCATCAAAACATCACACAGCCGTTTCACAGGAAGAAGCTAGGAAAATATTTTGCAGCGCAAACATAATAACAAACTTTATTTTTTTCCTTTTCTTTTTGGTCTACATCATTTTCTTGAAGTAATTAAACTACAGCTAACCATTTAATCACTTAAAAGAGGTACATTTTCATTGTGTGTGGTCTTTAATGGGCACCAGTGTACAAACCGATCTACCTACCACACCCCTGCCTTTATACTTGAAAGATTTCATTTGTGAGTCATTTCAACAAGAACCTTCAGATGAAGACGAGGGCTGAATTTGTATTTAGTCTCTCCAAACATCAGCTAAATAAGTTTTCATAACCATAAATTTTAGACATTTTTAGATGAAAAAATAGATCTTGGGTTAGTGATAAACCGTTAGGAAACAATGTTTAAGGGCTCTACTTCAGTGAAAGGTTTTTCTACTTTCATATTTTTTTCTTATTTACTTTTTATATTTTACCTTTCCATCCCAAGTTAATGGTGGTCTCCATCTGGGGCTCCACCTAAAGATCTCTGGAGTCACAATATGGTTATTTGTTTCTTGTGAGGTTCTGTGAAGATATTTCGATATTAATTCATGTACAAACTTATTGTCTTGTGTGTAAGAAGCATAAACAATTAAGCACATAAACAGTTGCATATGAAATACAATAACAAAATGGTAGCCTCCAGGAGTATGAGATACACATAGTATACAATCAATGTACTGTAATTCAACATTGACATTTCCTTGCTGACCTCCAATTTACATGATTTTGTTCAACTGATAAAATAACTGGTAACATTTACACCTGCATAATTAACACTACACATTTCTTTAAATATTTCTTAATGTATGGCATTGATACTAACAGCAGTCCCTTAGAATTATTTTTTTTTGAAAAAGTCTATTTTAAAGGAACTGTAAATTTAAATCCGTAATTTGCTTCAGACTACATTATATGGGGTTGTGCATTAAGCTATGCATTAAGCATCAGCAACAGTATGAGATTTCAATCTTGATCTATATCCATCTATCCATTTCCATCTATTCCGATGTGGGGATTAAATGGGTGGCGTTCAAATTATTACTGGGCTCATTCCTATTGGGCACAGGTCGTTTATGACGCCATGAAGGACCTGACGTAATGGCCAATAAATGTTTTAATGTCATGCACATCTCCTCCCATAGTTAGTCTGAGCAAAACATGCGTTTTGCCATAGAGAACATTTGTCTGCGTTATCAATAGTTTTGTAATCCTTAGCTGTAGTTATTTTACTATTTTTCCATTCTTAATCCCTGTACCAACCTTATGCCTCTCCCAGTCTCTCTCCTTCTTTAACCCGCTATTTAATTTCTCCCACCTTCTCTATCCCTTTGTGGTGGTGCTACCTAGCTGTCTAGCTAGCAAGGCTACTTTAGTCCTAGAGCTAAGTTAAGAGTTATAAGTTAGTTGTCATTATTGCCTCTGTTTGCATTGTAAGCATGCCAAATATACCCCATGTATGTGCCCTCCTTGGATGCACAAAGTGGAGGCTAAGCGCGTCCATGTGAAAAAATCTCAGATTATTTTATGTGGATGCTCTATTAATGCCCATGGTTTTGGAATGAGATGTTGGATGAGCAGGTGTCCATAGAGTTTTGGCCATGTAGTGTATATTCCAAAATAATTTCAGCACAGAAATGTTGCAGAGATAAGATCATTTATAGAAACATCACTTGAGTGAGTAAACTGCTTTTCCAGGGTTTCCAGGAGGATTTACCAAAAAGTGTCCCACTATACCTTAGTTCCCCCTAACAACGTATCATAAAACTGTGTTTAGGGTAGAGATGGCATATCATATTGATATGTACAATTTCTAAAGCAGTCAGTCTACTGTACCATTTATTTTGCACTCTGATCAAGGATATCACCTCTCTTGCTCTTGCATCCTCTTCAATCTCCATTGTAGGTACCGTATAGATAATCTGGGGAAAATATTATGGAAATGAGGCTGAGAAAACACCCGCCCAAAACAGCATAGCATACAAAGGAGTATCAATACTGCTAACATTTGATTAAAAAACATGTCTATCATTTTATCTAAAGGTTTAGCATTTTATACACGGCGTAATTCATATGGTTATCCAAAAATACATGATGAAGTGATCGCTACAGCTTACCTGCAAGCTTTAAAATGCATCCTATGTAACCTTAGCTAGAAAAACCTTGTCGCGGTGGATTTTCCCCCAGAGCATGATGAGATGTTTATTGTTTTTGTCGAAGTCTTCTTTTTCAGGTTTAACATTTTTGATGTATGATATGGGGGCAATCTGCCTGATGTCGTCGTTCACAAATCAAACAAACATACGTTTGCACATAAATTAAAGTTACCAGTAACGTCAATGTTAACTATTATTAAGCTAGCTAACTTTGGTTAACAACGTTAGCTCAGGTTCTTATAAAACTCTTCAAACAAAATATATAACGTTAACTTGCTGACAATTTAAATAAAGATAACGTAGGCTACTTAACTAACAACGAAGTTGATTAGTAAGTTAGGTAGCGTTGTGCTTCACTTCGGGGGGATTATTCCAAGATAGTTTCCAGCCAAAACCACTGCCATTCGCATATTTATCTCGGTTAAAAACATTACATTCGTATTCCTGACGACAGATAACTATTCTGTCATGGATATGGTCAAAATGTGTGGCCGTTATTTACTGAAACGATCCCGTTTTAGCCGTGAAAATGACCCATAAACACGGAGGAATGGTTGTCGATAACTAGGTCGTCTTAGAATCTTTATCTCCAGAGAACCTAACTAACGTTAGCAGGAAGCTTCGGTAAGCTGTTTTCGAACGTTAATTACGTCACCCGGATCATTTTTGCAGCCTGGATAAAAATTCTTGAGCAAAGGAATGATTAGGTCATCTTAGAATCTTCATCTCGACAGCTCCGAGCGAGCAGGCAGCGTCGTTTTAGAACATCAAGTACGTCACAGAGGGTTTTAACAGCTGTTTCAGAACGTGAATACGTCACCCGGATCAATTTTGCAGCCCGGATCAAATTTGTTGTGACAGCGCCAGTTTTGTTGCCGCTCTGCACGTTATAATCGTAATTTACAGTATTCGAATAATTTTAGGCATAGCCTAATACATCGGGACATATTAAATCTATCTGAGACCAATTTGGTTAGTATGCGACCTCAGTATAGCCTAATTAGTATGCGTCAGTGCTGCACGAATACAATAGCACATCGGATTATCAAAAATATTTAATAATAATTGTGCCCCCCCCATGCAGTTCATATGCCCCCCTTAAGACCGAGTCCTGGCTACGGGTCTGAGCTGCATCATAGCCATCGAGCTTTCAAAACCATAACAACGTGGAAACCCTTAAAACAATTTTTTTTTTAAACCCGTAGGCTACACATAGTCTAGCCTATGATAACTGTGGACAAAACGGGCTGAGAAGAATGTAGCCTAATAAAGCAGTGATATGAGTAGGCTATAATAAAATGTATATTGTTGTCCATGATTATGCTTTTTTGTTTTGTTTTTCATTTTTGGACATATATAATATAATATTTTCGTTTACAAAAAGACATCTCACTGTTGTACAGTGAGATGTTCTCACAGTACAAATCCCACACTACTATGAAGGGAATGATAGGTATGTCACCCCACGATGTTGTGACTTTTGTTTATTCTTTGTATTCTGGCTCTGTCAGTGACAAAGATCTGTTCAAGAAATCTGGCATTATCCCTCTTTTAGACAGACATGGCAATCATGGCGAACAAGGGATTTAATATTGATGACCTGGTTTCCTGTAAAGTGTACAGACCACCTTTACTAAGTAAAAGGTCACAGCTGTGTAGAGGTGAAGTGCTGCATTCCAATCCCTTATTTTAGCCGTCCTTCTCTCCTCCGTCCTTGCCTGACCCGGAAATCGATCAAGGTCCGCCATCTTTAAGGGCATTCCAAACAGCTAAATGCTCCACCGAGGAGTGAGGAGTGGGGACAGAGGAGGGTCCCGGGGAATCCTTCAGTGAGGAAACACGAATGCAGCCTTTGCGGAAGTCTTTACTCGGAATGCGTGACGTGTTTAATCCACAACCACAGATTTAAAAATATGACGGGACCACTCCTACACAAATGTGCTTGCCGTTCCTTTCTATTTATTTTATAAAGCGCTTTAATTTATAATGTCACTCGTTCTTTTGGACAAACGAAAGGCAAGTTTATTCATGAAAAAAGAGACAACAAAGATTATAGTTCAGCATGTAAGGGTAAAATTTCTGACGTTTTTGTGTCCCATATAGTTGTTTGTTAGCTTAACGTTACTGCATAGGAAACGCAAGCTTCAATGAACCCATGTATAAAACTGTATAAAACTTCCCCATATACGTATGTAGGCTATGCAATAGGCTATGTCACGCATTCACACTGTTGAATGCATCCCGGCAAGTAGGCCAACTGAGAAATAGGCTCTACAGTCACTGCTTGTTTTCCAGTGCAACAACTGAAACATGAACATGCAGCTGCCTTGCGTTAAAAATATTTTCTTCTTCACTCTTATATGACTGAGAAATAATAATCAAATTTCAGTCTATGTTTCTGCATTTGCTGTCTTTGACTGATGAAATGCATATTAGGCTAGCTTATTAGGATAGGCTACTATTTTGCATCATGTACTGGAATATGGGCTTGTGAAGCCCCTTGACACATGTCGTTGTGATTTAGGGTTATACACAGGCATTACTAGCTGGCTTTTACTTGCAAGTCTGTTGTGTCATTTACAGGGACAGATGAGAGCACCCTCAGCCTCATTCGGCTGAGGTGTGAAAATGAGAAACTCTTCACAGGGAATAGGCATACCACGTCACTGTCCATATAGGATATGCTTGCCTATACTCTTATATTTAGCATGCGACTTGGTGTTCCCAAATTCCAATGTATGATAATCACTGTAAGATATCAATAAGGAGTTACATGTGGGTATCCCCTTAATTATTAGGCTGCTTTTAATAAAACCATGATTGCTTTGTCATTGTAGTTACAGTTTTGCATAAAGTCCAAAAGTAATGTCATGCAATCTCGTCTCATAAGCTGTGAGAGAATGGTTTATAACAAAGGTTACAGATGGTCTTGAAATTACATAAAACTTGACTAATAAATAGCTCAATTGTTCGTGTGTTTGTATTTGTTACGACCCCAGCTCGAAGGGCCGCAACACAAAGGTTTTCAAATGAGCAGCTTACTGCCAAATATTCCTTCTGGAAACGAGTAGCTTGTCAACTATATGCATAACAAAGAGGCATACAAAAGACCTTCCAGCTTCCAAACGGAATCACGCAGAAATACCATTTAGCAAATGTGCACCCCTACAGCACAGCAACAAACTACAAAATATAGTAAGCATACAACCTGAAATTAACGGGAGCGTGCATGAAGTTAACCAAAATGAAAGACTAACAGTCAAAGGGAAAACAAACCAACCTCGAGCTAGAGAACGCCACAAATACATATGCTCTCGGCACAGGTTTTTTTAAATTTTTTTATTATAAGATTCTAAATTTGTAAGGCATTACAAAGATATAGGATCATAATACAAGAAAAAAAACTGAGCATTCATAAACTTTCCAAGTAATACATACATAAAATGAAACAGAAATAAATTATTTTTTAAAAACTATAACAAAAAAAAAAAGATTTTTCTGGGCTTGTTTAACTTTTATTATTTTTAATGTTTTCGTGAATAGTTAAATTTGTTCATAAAAATAATAAATAAAGGTGGGGATTTTAAGAATTTACATTTGTGAATAAAAAACCTACAAAAATAATCTAATTGTTAATCATACACTCTACTTTTTGGTCCTCCATAAATACACCAAATTTAATATTATCTAGAAGAAAAGCTGGCAAGATTATATATTTTTTGACAGAATCCAGTTACGTAAGGAAACCCATAAAGTCTGGACTACTTCACAATTAAAAAATAGGTGATCTGTGGTTTCTATTTCATTTTTACAATTATGACAATTATTGAATTTGAGATTTAAAAAAAAAAAATTTGAGGGGTAAATATCGTTAATATTTAAAAAAATGCACTTCTTTGCATTTGGGGGGAATGGGAAACGAGAGATATCCTGTTCTTATTTTCTGTATCGTAGTTTTTGAATATTCCTGTAAAATGTGGCTCCTTTTTAATCAACTTGGATAGAATTCCTTTGTTAAATTGGTTCTTAAAAATTTGTTACAGCATTTCTTCTCAGGAAATTATATATTATTAATAATAAAAGAGTGTAATTTGGGTATCACCTTGGAGAACATGAGAGATCCTTTTATTAAGAGTACAAGTGGCAACGGGATAGCCTTTACCACCATATTATATTCTATACAGTACAAACCAGATAGAATTTTTGAGACAGATCATTATGTCCAAAAATATTCCCATTATCATCCATAATGTGTACTACTGACCAAATACCCTTTGCCAGCCAGTCTTCTAAAAATATAGATTTACATTTAACTAAAATGCATCTATTGTTCCAGATAGGAGTATCATGCGGAGAGAAATTGTGTTTGTAGAGTAATTTCCAATAAAGGAGGACCTGTTGATGGAAGGCTGAGAGTTTCACTGGAAGCTTCGTTAATTCAAAATCACAAGTCAAGAGAAAATCAATGCCAACAAAACTCTTGAAAATTGCAGAAGAAATGTTGAACCAAAGGTTATGCTCGTAAGAAATAAAGGATTGCAACCATTTTAATTTTAGAGTGCAAAAATTGCATTTAGACCACCCTCATTATATGATTTTAAAACATCACCTTTCCCCTTTCCTTATATAATGACATTTGTTTTTCCAAATAAAATTAAAGTTTATTTGGTCAATGGCTTTTATATTTTTTGATTGGATCGCCAGAGAATAAGCTAGAAAGACTCTCCGTTTTGGTTAAAAATACTCTTCCAAATACTGTTATGTCTCTTTGAAGCCAAGAGTTCAGTATTCATTTACTTTTCTGTAAATTATTTAAGACATTCGACTTTAAACTACAATTGGCATCTTTGGTAACAACACCCAAATATTTCACCAAATCTTTAACAGGTATGTTATACAATGATATCGATGCTTGATCATGAATTGCTATAAGCTCGCATTTTTTCATATTCAAACTTAACCCTGAGGCTTTTGAAAAGAAATCAGTTGTATCAAGTACCCAAAGGATTTTAGATTTATTTTTCAAAAATAAAGTAGTATCATATGCGAATTGACTGATGATAATTTGGTTTCCCATAGCATTTATACCTTGAATATTAACATAATTTTTTATAAGAATAGCTAGCATTTCTGCCACCATAATAAATAAAAGAGGTGAGCATGCACAGCCCTGACGAATTCCCCATTTGATATTAAACCGTGGACATGTACCTTTGGGTAATGAAACTGAGCTATTAATATCATTATACAACATTTTAATTATTCTTAAAAATGTATCACCAAAACCAAAATGTTTCAAAGTGTGTACTAAAAAGGGGTGTTCCACCATGTCAAATGTCTTGTAAAAGTCCAGAAATAAAATAAACCCATCATCATCAATTCTATTGCCATATTCAATGAGATCAATGACGAACAGAATGTTATGATGTATAGATCTGGCTTCTTAATAGTGTTTCACTAATCATTTGTGAGATGCCGATTTTCAATCTAGATGCCAGGACACCTTTTTGAATTTTATAATCTAAACATCGAACAGAAAGTTCGGAAATTTGTGTTTGGTAGATTATTTCTCTGTTGTAACAATGCTTCTTGGCAATACATTTTATACTGTTGGAAAGCCTGTTTATTTCCCTTTTAAATGGTGCCCCATTTGTAAGGAACATGCATTTGTGGGATGAGCAGCACAGCTGAGTATGTGGGTTGCGCCCATGTAAAATTTGCCAAATCTTCTCTGCCAATGCCAAACAGCTTATTCTGCTATTGCGAGTGACTCTTGTTTGGTGTTGTTTGGTGGATTGGATGATTGAAGTCTATCAGTAACAAGGAAGAAACAAGACATATTGGAAATTTTACAATTTATTAATTTAACAAACAGTCAGGAGCCTCAGTAGTGTGTGGAAGAACCATACACAGCCACAACAGCCTGGCACCTCCTCCTCATGCTGGTCACCAGTGTGGTCACACACTGCTGTGGGATGGCATTCCACTCCTCAACCAGGATTTGTCGCAAGTCAGCCAACGTGGTTGTGTTGGTCACTCTAGCACGAACAGCACGCCCAAGCTGATCCCACAAGTGTTCAATTGGGTTGAGGTCAGGACTGTTGGCAGGCCATTCCATTCTCTCTACTCCCAAATTCTGGAGGTAGTCTCTGATAAACCCCGCTCTGTGGGGGCGAGCGTTGTCATCTTGGATTATGGAGTTCAGTCCCAGACTGGAGATATGGGATTGCCACTGGTTGCAGAATCTCATCTCGATATCTCTCTGCATTGAGATTGCCTCCAATGATGACAAGCAGTGATGGAGATGCCGCCCCACACCATCACACTGCCTCCACCAAAAGGTGTTACTCTATCGGTGCAGCAATCAGCATAGCGTTCTCCCCATCTTCTCCACACTTTGACCCTATGATCCAACTTCCGTAGGCAAAATCTGGACTCATCGCTGAACATAACATTCCTCCACATGTCCCTGCTGTTTTTAAGACTGCCCGTGTATCCCCACTCCTAAAAAAACCTAGCTTGGACCCCTCTGATGTCAGGAACTACCGTCCTGTATCTCTCTTGCCCTTCCTGTCCAAAACTCTGGAACAAGCTGTCCATAACCAACTGTATGTTTTTCTTCACCAGAACAACCTGCTTGACCCCCATCAGTCCGGCTTCAGAACCGGACATTCCACGGAAACCGCTCTCCTGGCTGTGACTGAGGCACTCTCCACTGCCAGAGCCTCATCCCTCTCCTCTGTCCTGATTCTACTTGACCTGTCTGCAGCGTTCGACACGGTCAACCACAAACTCCTGATTTCCACACTTTCTGAGATGGGCATTTCTGGGACTGCCCTCTCCTGGTTTGTATCGTACCTCACTGATAGATCCTACCAAGTCTCTTGGAAGGGTTCTGTCTCTGCACCCCATCCCCTGTCTACAGGAGTCCCGCAGGGATCTGTACTGGGTCCTCTGCTGTTCTCCATTTATACAAAATCTCTTGGTTCAGTAATCAATTCACATGGCTTCTCATACCATAGTTATGCTGACGATACTCAACTCTTCCTCTCTTTCCCTCCCTCTACCCAACAGGTGAAGGAGAGGATATCTGCTTGTCTGGCTGACATCTCTGAGTGGATGACTACCCATCACCTGAAGCTCAACTTCGACAAGACAGAGCTCCTCTTCATGCCACACAAAACCTCCCCACTACTTGACCTCTCCATCACCGTTGACGGGACCATGGTGGCTGCCTCCTGCTCTGCAAAGAACCTGGGGGTGGTCCTGGACGACCAGCTGAACTTCAAAGACCATATCAGGGCGACGGCACGGTCCTGCAGGTTCCTCTTGTACAACATCAGGAGGATTCGACCGTACCTGACCACCTATTCCACCCAGCTTTTGGTCCAGACTATGGTCACCTCACGCCTGGACTACTGTAACTCCCTGCTCACAAGCCTACCAGCCTGCGCCATCCTGCCTCTTCAACTGATCCAGAACGCAGCTGCCCGGCTTGTGTTCAACCTCCTGAAATTTTCACATGTCACCCCCCTGTTGAGGTCACTCCACTGGCTGCCAGTTGCAGCCAGGATCAGGTTCAAAGTTCTGACCCTGGCCTACACTGCAGCCAATAGGACAGGCCCTGTCTACCTGCAGGACTTGATCCAGAACTATGTTCCTGCTCGACCACTTCGCTCATCTACTGCAGGGCGACTTGCACTTCCCCCCCTCCGCGTAAATGGCACTCGCTCGTCCCGACTGCGGAGCTTTTCCAACCTAGCTCCCCAGTGGTGGAACGAACTTCCCATTCCCCTACGTTCCATGCCAACTAGAGGGTGGATACCCGACCCGAACCCGACGGGCCCGACGGGTCGGGCCGGGCTCGGACTAACCTTTTAAAATGATGTTCGGGCTCGGGTCGGGCTCGGTCACGGCGGCCGAACAACTAGCGAACATTTTACTTTTGAACTACTAATTAGGATGGGTTAGCCTACTTCACATGGTGCTTCAAGTTGTTTTTGGTGAAAATATAGTGTGAAATAAAAAAAAATGATACCGAATATTGTGTGTGTGTCTGTTATCTACCAATAAAACAATGCCTTTTGACGGTCATTTAGGTGCCCAGTGTCCACTAAACAGGGAAGCTGTAACCATGGTAACAACAACTGCGTGACAGGGAAACACAATGTCAGCGCTTCAGTGGCTTACATTAACTGCGTCGGGCTCGGGTCGGGTTCGGACATAAAAAGCAGAATTCCTGTCGGGCTCGGTTACTACTATCTCGGACTCGGTCGGGTTCGGACAGAAATATGCGGCCCGATCCGCACTCTAATGCCAACCCTGCCTATTTTCCGTCGTGGCCTGAAAACGCACCTTTTCAGACTCCACCTGGACTAATACTTATCTAGGACCTCATGGTATGTGTTCTTGTTGAACTGTGTATTCAAGGTATTCAAGTGTATAATATTTAGAATAGAATTGTATTAGAGCTGATTTACCCAGTTCACTGTGAACTGCATTGTGTTCATTAGTAGGGATAGCTGCTACTGTATGGGAAGAATGTGCTTTCCTATCTGTTCTGTAGTTACTTCGATGACCTTCTGTATGCACTTACTGTACGTTGCTTTGGATAAAAGCGTCTGCTAAATTAATGTAATGTAATGTTCAGGTTCCAGTGCAGGTGTAAGCTGTTTGGCATTGGCAGAGAAGATTTGGCAAATTTTACATGGGCGCAACCCACATACTCAGCTGTGCTGCTCATCCCACAAATGCATGTTCCTTACAAATGGGGCACCATTTAAAAGGGAAATAAACAGGCTTTCCAACGGTATAAAATGTATTGCCAAGAAGCATTGTTACAACAGAGAAATAATCTACCAAACACAAATTTCCAAACTTTTTGTTCAATGTTTATATTGAGGAGTGTTATGGGTCTCAGATTTTAAGTAACCTCTTATCCTTCCCTGGTTTTGGGATGAGTGTAATCAGACTCTGTTTCATAGATGTCATAATTTCACCTTTCTCTATACACTCATTTAAAGCCCTGAATAAAAGGTATTTCAGTTCTTTTCAAACCACTTTATAAAATTGTGCTGTGAGCCCATCAGGGCCAGGAGCTTTTCCTGGAGTCATGCTTTTAATGATCAAATCAAATTATTCCATTGTTAAACTTGAATCACAAAGTTCTTTAAATTTATAGTCAAAAGATGGAATAACATTTTTTATATTTTCAAAGAAAGTTTCAGCATCACTGAATGAGTAACCTGAGGAATATAGGTCATTGTAAAAATTCAAAACTTCCTTTGCTATTTTAACAGGGTCAGTACATTCGTCTTCATTAATCAGTAGGCTGCACACAGAATTTCTCTCCTGTCTCCTTTTCTCCAGACCACAGAAGTATGAAGAGTTTTTCTCCCCCTCTTCTATCCACTTAGCCCTTGATCTCACATATGCTCCTTGTACTCTTTTAATGTAAAGTTAATCTAATTTAGAATGCAAATCAATAAATTTTTTCCTGTCGTTTTCACTCAATGCTGTTTTGTTACAGGATTCATTGATCATTTTTTACTGAATTTTATAGAAAATTCTCTAACCTTAAACTTAAAATATTCCCATTTACTGCAACCAGACACTATGAGTGTGTTACCTTTTACCTCTGAAATTAAATTCATAATACTGTTACAGTACTCTTCATTGTTTAAGAGGTCTGCATTCAATTTCCAATACTTTTTACTATTAAATTCTTTTGGTTTGGCTTCAATTTCAAATCTATTAAACAATGATCAGTTAATGGTGCATTGGTAATAGAAGAATCTGAAACAAACCTGATGATAGAATTAGTACCAAGCCAATAATCAATCCTAGACCTGCAGCTCGCGTTTGGTTTAATCCAAGAGTACTGTTTGGTTTTTGGATTTAACAGTCTCCATATATCTATCAGTGAGTTGAAGCTATTAAAGTCAAGGACAATATTATTGACGTGGGAGCAATCATATTTAGAGGGACGTCTATTCAACCATTCATCCGGGGTTAAGTTGAAGTCTCCACCCGCCAAAATATATTCAGTGGGGTGAATGGCTTTCAGTTCAGTAATAACATTTGTTATTTTTGAAAGCAGTTTTTTGTTTTGGTTGCAGTTATTATATCCATATATGTTCACTAAAATAAAAAAAGAACCTTCAATGTTAAGTACGACTGCCAACCAATGACCTTCACCATCAGCTTGGTAAGTATAAATTGTTCCTGGACATCTGTTAAAACAAATAGCAACTCCAGCTAAGCGATTCGATCCATGACTGAACAAAATCCTGTCTCCCCACTGGTTCAACCAGAAGGTGGTGTCTGTGGCGTTAGAATGAGTTTCTTGAAAAAGCGTGCAATGACTCTTTCTCCCTCTACAAAATAAAAATAAAGCCTTTCTCTTCACATTGTCCTTAAGATCCCTAACATTTAAAGATGAAAATGAAATCTGTGTTTTTAAAGTAAACATTTAAACTTTACCTGCTGTAAACCGAACTTAAGCAGAAAATATATCCAACACTGTAGGTAGTTAACATAACTTGCGCGCATTAATTGAAATAGTCCCATTCTTAACAGTCTCCCCTATGAATTAAAGTGAGAAACCTTTCCCTTCACGCTTTTATTCTTTCGCATTTATGCGGCGACCATTTATATATCCAAATGGGCGGTGAAAATAGGCTCTTTCTCCAGCCTTTCTTGCTTGCTCAATGTGTGGCCAAAGAGCCTCTCGCCAGCTTGTCTTCCTGAGTTAGATCTTAATGCCAGCCTCCCTGCAGACTGGCGACTCTTTGGATATCCTCCAGATTTAATCTCTGTACAGACGCTTGGTGAATTGCATGATCACTTGCCTGTGCCTTTTCTCGTCTTTCCTTCCAAGCCTGTGCACGCTATCAACTCCATCTTCCATGCCAGTGAGGGGGCGATCTTGGAAAGCAATTGAACAACTTCCAGTCTGATGTCTTCATTCATTTTTTCTTTCAGACCTTTCATTCAAAGATTCCATGTTCTCTTGGATCGATCTTGTTCCCTGGGTCTTCCTTGGGGTCGCCATTTGCTTTTTTGAGTACTGCCATTTGCTTTTCTAAATCGGAAACTTTCGTTTTGCACTCGTTTACTTTTGCAGCAATGAATTCTACAGCTTTCGCAACATTTGCAATCATGGTGCTATTTTGCTTCATTTGGTTATTGAGCTCTTCCAGCTGTCCATCTACCCTAATTCCCAGGGACTTAATAGCGGCTAGGATGGCTGCATTGGAGACTACTTTATTTTGTTCTACGGTAGTTGGCTTACTTTTCTTCTCCGCACGATACTTGGATGGCGTGATGGGAGTGCATTCGTGATCCAGTTCACGTTTATTACTAGTGAGCGAGTGTTCCATGCCATTGACATGCTCGTCTTCACATGTACCAGCATTATCGGAGGAAACAACTTGTTCAGAGGTCGAAACTTTGGTTTCTTTAAGAATTTCTTTACGCAACATATTGGCAAATGAACACTCGGAGGGGTAAATAACTTAATGAATTAAATTAATTTGAGACTTTGTATGAGCGATACGGAAAGTTCTGCTGCTCAGTCTGCCATTTTTCTGGAAGTGCTCTCGGCACAGGTGACTGCAATTTCCAATAAAGACTCAGGTGAGCCGAAGGAAACTTGTTAGACAAAATAATTAAAGGGCCGCACTCATGAGGCAGCATAGGGACGTAAGAGTATTGAAAAGGATTACTTGTGCATTGACAGGTATTTTGGCAGGTAAGTTTCAAAGAAGAAAAAAAATCACATTTCAGTTTCAAGTTGTTTATGAAATTGCTATCACGGTAGATACGGTGCAACAACATATCGTTATGAGCACAAACAACAAAATCACACCACTCCATGTGTTATGTTCTGTACATCTGTTTGTATTATTATTTGTTCATTATTCTGGATTTATTAGTTTTAATTTCATTATTGCATTCCCCTCTGTTCGTGGGTTGTCCGAGTCTCATCTGTGTGTTTGTTTACCCAGTCTCGTGCATGCACTATTCGGGTGACTTCGGGGGTTTTCGTGGGTTAACGCTGTATTTCCGAAGTTTCGTTTTCTGCTACTTCCTGATTTCCTTTCCGTGTATAACAGTATATATTACTAACTCGCGCTAACAATCACTCGGGTGCTTTATTAGTTACTTGCAATTACTAAACCAATTAACATAGATGTATACTAACAACTAACTGTCTGTCTTATAGTTAGATACTAACAGTTAACCAGCTTCTCCGCTTTCTCTTTGTTACTCGCATTTCTAACTGCTTCTGAGCTTTCTCTGTAATTCGCTCCATCTGTTTGTACGTAGATTTCACCTCTCGTGATTACTGAGCACACTCCGCTCCTATTCGAGCCCGTTGTTTGTTATGCATGTTTCCGAGTCCCTCCCATGTTTTCGTTATGTTCTCGTGATTGAATTATTGTTTACCTAATGTATTAACCTCACATTTGTTACCCCTCCCTTTCCTATGTGTATATAAGACCCACAAATCTGTTTCTTCGTCAGAACGTTGATCACTTTTCCTGAGCCTGTTATTGTAAAGCCAGAGATTAGCTGAAATTCCTGAGACACCCTTTGTTTTTGACTTCGATTTAGCCTAGTCCTTTCTTGTACTTTTGCCTTTGATTTTCTGGTTTCGACTTTCTTTTGTGTTTACCTACTTTTGATTAGCCTAGCCCTTTTGTACCATAGCCCTTTGATTTTCCGGTTTTGACTTTTGCTTGTTTTCTGACTTAGTTTTTTGGATATTGTTTTTGGAATTCTTGATTGCCTGGCTTTTTGACATTGGACTGGAATAAATACTACGTTTCTGCCTTATCCTGGTCTGCATTTGGGTCTCTGAGTCTGGGACATAACATCATGCCAGTAATCATCAACTGTCCCTGCACCTGCCAGTAATATGAGTGGCTTTCCTTCAATTTGTGTGTTCCATCTTCTACTTTTAAGTATTTGCCGTCAATGTAACTTTGAACATTTGGGCATTTGACCTCAACTAGCCCAAATGATGGTCTCTGAAGTGGGTCATACACAACCCCAAAAGGAGACGCTCCAAGCCGGGGAGCATCAGGGTGGACTACCAACCCACATTTCCTGTAGTTCAAGTTGCTGGTGATTGCATAGTCCCTCAGCACTCCTGTCTCCATTTCTAATCCCCGTTTCATGTTTGCCGTTTGTCGGGTGCCTCTGACAATATTCTAAGCTAATTCTCTGCTGTGATTTGCCCTCTCACGTGGCTGACTTCTCTGAAGGTGGAGGCAGTTATGCATTCCTTTCTTATAAAAATGCCACTCGGGCACAGAGCTTTGGTTCCTTGTGGCCCTTTCAATTGCATGTGACTGCATTAAAGTCACAGATATGGACTTCACATGAAGCTGCTCTTCATGAGTGAGCACATGTGCACAATTATTCGCCTCCAATATGTAGCCTTGTAGTGTTAACTCAGGAAAGGGTGGTGCATTCTCATGGCTTATGACTGTGTCAGATACAGCAGGTGGGTGCTGATAAGAAAGAACAGTACCACTCTGGACCTTCCCAAATTGAGTCAGCCAAAGGCTTCCCTGCAGAAATACCCATAGTGGTAATTACTGGAGCTGTGTCTGGGGTGAAGTTAGCATATGCAGCTCCAATTGTGAGGGATGAGATGTCTGGAAGGTCACCAGTCAGACTGCGGTACAGTACAGTCCTGATAAAACATTAATTATATTTGTAATTGGTAAGGACTGTAGTGCACACTGTAGAATGCATGGGATGAAATGTTAATTACTATGTTTTACTGATATTTACCTAATTCCAATTTTGGATGTCTCATTTGGTTTGGGTTTTAGGAGTACCATTTCATCCACAGGTCCTGGTCTCACTCCCTAACATGATAAGCCCTTACATTCTTGTAGCAGCTGTCTTATGTAAAATAATTACAAACCATTGTTCTTGGTTTATGCCATCTTTGTTCTGTTTCTGTGCATGACAGAACAGGAGGGACAGCAGTCATGCCACGCTCAGAGTAGTGTGCAGTCTGAAATAAAAGTGCTACCAGATGGTTGCACATAGAAGATCCAGCAACACAAGAGCTATGACTGCTCACCAGTACAACTGGATCTGAGTCTCTTACATCAAATGTCTACAGGTGCAGCTCAAAAAATTTGAATATCGTGAAAAAGTTCCAATATTTTTTGTCACTCATTTCAGAAAGTGAAACTCATATATTATATAGATTCATTACACATAGTGAAATATTTCAAGCCTTTATTTCTTGTAATTTTGATGATTATGGCTGACAGCTAATGAAAACCTAAATTCAGTGTCTCAGAAAATTTGAATATTGTGGAAAAAGTTAAATATTGGAAACTCATGGTGTCACACTCTAATCAGTTAATTAACTCCAAACACCTGCAAAGGTTTCCTGAGCCTTTAAATAGTCTCTCAGTCTGGTTCAGTAGGCTACACAATCATGGGGAAGACTGCTGACTTGACAGATGTTCAGAAGACAGTCATTGACACCCTCCACAAGGAGGGTAAGCCACAAAAGGTCATTGCTAAAGAAGCTGGTTGTTCACAGAGTGCTGTATCCAAGCATTCATAGAAAGTTGAGTGGAAGGAAAAAGTGTGGTAGGAAAAGGTGCACAAGCAACATGGATAACCGCAGCCTTGAGAGGATTGTCAAGCAAAATCCATTCAAGAATTTGGGGGAGCTACACAAGGCACAAGGAGTGGACTGAGGCTGGAGTCAGTGCATCAAGAGCTACCACGCACAGACGAATCCAGGACATGGGCTACAAATGTCGCATTCCTCATGTCAAGCCACTCCTGAACCAGAGACAATGTCAGAAGCGTCTTACCTGGGCTAAGGAGAAAAAGAACTGGACTGTTGCTCAGTGATCCAAAGTCCTCTTTTCAGATTAAAGTAAATTTAGCATTTAATTTGGAAATCAAGGTCCCAGAGTCTGGAGGAAGAGTGGAGAGGCACAGAATCCACGTTGCTTGAAGTCCAATGTGAAGTTTCCACAGTCAGTGATGATTTGGCATGCCATGTCATCTGCTGGTGTTGGTCCACTGTGTTTTCTGAAGTCCACAGTCAACGCAGCCATCTACCAGGAAATTTTAGAGCACTTCATGCTTCCTTCTGCTGACAAGCTTTATGGAGATGCTGATTACATTTTCCAGCAGGACTTGGCACCTGCCCACACTGCCAAAAGTACCAAAAGCTGGTTCAATGACCATGGTATTACTGTGCTTGATTGGCCAGCAAACTCGCCTGACCTGAACCCCATAGAGAATCTATGGGGTATTGTCAAGAGGAAGATGAGACACCAGACCCAACAATGCAGACGACCTGAAGGCCGCTATCAAAGCAACCTGGGCTTCCATTACACCTCAGCAGTGCCACAGGCTGATCGCCTCCATGCCACGCCGCATTGATGCAGTAATTCATGCAAAAGGAGCCCCAACCAAGTATTGAGTGCATAGAAATGAACATACTTTTCAGAAGGCTGACATTTCTGTTTAAAATATCCTTTTTTATTGATCTTATGTAATATTCTAATTTTCTGAGACACTGAATTTGGGTTTTCATTAGCTGTAAGCCATAATCATCAAAATTACAAGAAATAAAGGCTTGAAATATTTCACTCTGTGTAATGAATCTATATACGAGTTTCACTTTCTGACATGAGTGACAAAAAATATTGAACTTTTTCAAAATATTCTAATTTTTTGAGCTGCACCTGTATATATATTTTTTTCTCCACCGATTTGTAACAAGGTATACACATGTATGCAAGGTATAATGTATCTGTATTGTATGAGATATTGCTTATACATGTATTCTCTGTACACATCTACAATTGACAAACAGTAATTCCTTTGAAAATCTATTTGTATGCATTCTCTATGCATATTTACAATTAGACAAATATTAATTTGTTACACTCCCATTTGGAATGATTTCCCAATTAAATATCCTACAAATTATAACCACCATTTTAAAAAACAATAAGCAGCATTCAGTCAAGCATTTAATAGTTTTCTTACATGAGTAATTGAAAAAACAAACCCAATAGTCCAATTACTACAATATACATTATATTTTGTGGTACAAACATAACTTTGGCAAAGTGTTAAAACACAAGACACCACAATCCTTAACCAATCCGATCCACTGATTCTTCGACCCAGAGTGCAGAGGCCTACACATATTCTCAGATTTTGAGTCCATCACTGCTAAAACACACATTTTTAGCTTGTTTCATAAACCAAGATTTTCAGTCAAAAACAGAAAGCAAGTTTATTTCCCTATTTTGCTCACAGCCATACTGGATTGAACAAATCCAACAAAACTTTCCAAATCGGAGTGCTAGTGACACTCAATTTTGAGTTTAAAAAAAAGAAAAAAAAAAGGGATTTCTGTTTTACCATATGTTTTCAATTGGCCCAGGTAGTTTTGGTTTGTGGCAACATTGACCCAAGCAGCTCTGTTTTGTTATAAAAATAGTTTACATCTGGTGAGGCACCAACACATAGATAATTCAGTCTGTTATAAACCTGTGTATTAATGTCTGAGCAAGAATGGGTAAAATCTGTATTTCCTGATTATTAAGGAAACATCAGGGAGAATACAATCCCTGCTGAGCCCAGCATAGATGACCCCATCTTGCTGAAAGAATCCTGCCATGACCTCACCCTGCACGTGGGGGTGTCACTTTCTTGCATCCTTCTGCACCTCCTGCCAGAGGCTCTCCTCCAGTGAGGATGTGTCATACTCCTTCAGCATGTCATACTCCAGCCAGGGTTGAGCCCATTTCTGCGCCTCCTCCATCTTCTCTGGAGAGAGGGACAGGTCAAAACGGATGCCTTGGACCTTGTACTTGGGCCTCTCCCAGCGCTTGGACCATGGCTTTGGCTTCATCTTCACTTTCAGCTGACAAAGAGAAAGCACACAATGCTTTACTACATCAGTAATTTACTGTATCCACATTTCTAGGGTGAATGCCACAACTTATTCTACGGTTGACAATATACCCTGAAACCCTTTTATTACATAAAGCACTACATCCTTAATCTCCCTCTTTTGCCCATGATAGCACTTAACATTATATTGCAGGTTTATGAATGGCTACAACTGTCAGTAGTAATACTGACAACTCAGTATCATCTCTGCTCTTTGCCCAACTCTTTGTACACACTTTTGGATCACAGCTTCTGCTAAATGCCTAAAGGTAAGGAAGTACTCAGAGATTTCTTTATCCATTGGAGTATGTTACAGTAATCACTGCCAGAGCAAGTGTTTCCTGAAAGGCCCTGACTTTCTGCCAACTGTAATGATACACAGGGACATACAATGGGGGAAATAAGTATTGGACACGTCAACAATTTTATTATCAAACATATTTCCAATGTAGCTATTCACATGAGATTTTGACCAGACATTGGTATTAACTCAATAAAACTACACAGCTAAAAAAATTGTAACGTTCCAATTCTTTAAAAAAGTTATGTGCAATAAAGTGAAATGACACAGGAAAAAAGTATTGAACACACTAAATTAAATGTGGTAGAAAAGCCATATTTTCTATATTTGGTTGCATATCCTTTGCATGCCATGACTTTATGTCTGTGACCCAACAACATCAAAAGGCTCTTGATATCTTATTTGCTGGTACTCTTACAAGCGATACTATAACAGCTCTGCATCTGAATGGATCTCTATGGGAATTGGGGGGTGGGACAAGATTTAGCTGTAGATTACACTGGAACAATATAGAACACAAGGTTGGCTAAGTGGGTCTAAGTCATCAAGGGTCTGATGTATTAAACAAGCCTTTAACCAACACTCTGCTGCCAGAAATACAGTAGATATGGATGGATCACTTGAAGGGTTTCTTCTCCTGAAAGATTTTCCTATTGAACTCTATGGAAAAATAAGTCAGGAGAAGAAACCCTTCAAGTTAGCCACCGTCCACAGAATAAACCAAGCTGCTTTATTCTCCTTCAACAGCCATTTTGAGGATACGTTTCTTCAGACTGTTCCTCTACTATCTCCCTTGCGGCACGGACCCAAGTGGAGATCTGTGCATGTCCATGTCATCCTGACTGGAACGCCGTGACCCGACTTCGTTGAAGAAGTCTCCCAGGAGTCCACGGACCTACCGGGACCTTGGTCCAGCTGACTAGTTGACATCACTTAATGGAATAGGGACTGGCCTCCCTTTGTTACCGTGAAGTATTAAAACTAATTTTATTTAGCACTGACATCAATTAATAGACTAGCATAAAACTTGTAATACCCAGTTGAGGTCATTTTACTGCTGGTTTATATAGTTGTATTTTGTTTTGCTATGCATGTTTTGGTCTGGAATAGCCATTTTCCCTGACCTTATAGTTTTACACTGTTAAAACTTTATATTTATGAGACTGATAAAATGAGCTAACCACAAAATATAGTTTAGCGTAAAGAAAAAAAGAAAAAAAATCTAAACAAAAACAATAAGGTTCCAGCAGCTGCGCTTTGTGGCCCCCTAAAAATATTGGGCATAGCAATTCCCGGGGACCAAGCAGCATAAGCAGCAGTTTATTATGGGGTATCACAACTATTACTTATATTCTTATTTTAAAGAAGTGGACATGTAAAAGAGCACTCACTGCATTGACAGGCACCTCCCCGCTAAAGGTTGACGGGACAGGCTTCATGTTAATGTCCACTGTGCTATACTCAGGCAGGGCATCTCGAAGGTACTTGAGATCGTCATCCAGCCTCTTCTCCAGCTTCAGAACCTCCATGTGCTGCATGCGGGGGTTGTACAGTTCATAGCAGATCTCCACACCTGGGGCAAAAACAGGAAAATGCTGACCGGCTACTCAGAGAACATTGCTACACATGGAACAAACATGCAGGTAATTTCACTGAGAAACGCTCAAAGATGATCTGAAGTAAAACGTGAATAAGATGTCTCTCATTCTGCCTCCTGCACCAACGTAACGTTATTGAGAAATTTGGATGGCAGGTTTGCCGTGGGGCATGGCACTTTTCAGGGTTTCCTACAGAAATAACCGCAATGAACACCCTTCGTGCAGATTTGGTCAATTCTCACCTATTTAGGGGGTGTTCCATTTAAGGTTTGATAACTCGAGGTGTGAGCATTAAAGAAGCTTGGTAAATGGCTTAAATTAAACAGACCCTTGTACCATTTACAATACTAACTTTGTACTTGTTTAATTTCATAATTTATGTTAATAAGATGATATATTTAACTAAAAATCAACAGTTTTGTCTCATAAAACTCACTTTTGCATCATTTTCAAGTGCGAATTACTATATTTTCATCAGTATAGGGGGTAGATATATATGGGTCCAAAACCATGTCATAAAATTTATAAAATTTGTTTTATCCATTATAAAAAATATACATTTACTTCTTCTGATGGATTAAGATAAAATATTGATATCACAGTGTTACATACACCTAAATATGTAGCCTAATCATTCACTCTTGTACCTCAATGTACCTGTTAATAAGTTTATAATGTACTCTATTGGATAAAAGAGCCGACATTTAAACCAGAATGAACTGTAATGAATGAGACAGGCTTGCAGGGCATGGGGGGTATTACGAGTCGACGTTTCAGATGTAATAGCGGTATAAAGTGCTGTATATTTCTCAAACCGATTGTATCAGACAATAAATGACCACTGAATATTGAAAGGAACATCTCGATGTGTAAAACCAATGGTAGGACTGTATATTTATTTAATATTTAGTAGCATATATTGCTAGTATAATACATGGTAGAATGAGAGAATACTTTCACGTGTTTATTTTGCATTTGAGTGAGCAGAGCTTTTTACGGCTTTTCTGGCATACGATCAGGCGATTGTTGGCTTTATCTTGTTGCTACAATGGAATTCTAATTTTATATGATGAATAAATATATTTATGAACACAAACATAGATACTATTGTCCACTATGTCACGCACGGGTAGGTATAGACTGTGTGGGGGGGTGCTTGTTAAATGGACTTGCTACGGGAAAATAGTGACACTTCCGCTGTTCGGCCTGGGGACTGACGGGGCAGCTGTGATGACTGGTATGTAAATAGTAATAAACAGAATTAGAATGGAATGAACCAAATGAGGTTTCTCTAAGACAGTGAAGCAGTGCTTCACCCAAAAAAAAAAAAAAAACATGCCTAGATTCAAAAATATACCTTGTATCGTGAAAAATAGCGCCACTCTTAGAATTTTAAAAGGAACTTCAGTGAGGCACAGGGTTTGACTTTCTCAATTGGCGACTTTATAAGACATGATTGGATAATTGTGGATTATGACGCGTTTCTGAGCCCACCCGTGAAGCACTGCCTAACTAAAGTATCTCAATAGTGCGTGCTCGCTCTCATCCTGATGATTCACAATGTCTAACCATCCAAGTTCAGCTGTCCAGCAAGACATTATGATCATCTTCACCAGTGCCAATTTTGAGTAGTGTTACTGTGTCATTGTATTAGAGATAAAGAGAGCGAGAGAGAGATTTATACAATTTGTGGCATTGTCAGTGGTGCTTTGTATTGTAAATAGTTTTTAAAAATTTCGGTGTTGTACTGTTAATAGCCAGCTAATTGCTAACGTTACCTAACGTTAGTGCTAGCCTAAACTAGCTCATTTTTTTCAGCTTTTGCCATTTAATTTGGCTGCATTTGAAATAAAATTTAACCTGTGAATGTAAACATCCTGGATCGGATTCTGCTGGATTCTTTTCAATCCATAAAGAGCAACAAAACATGCTGCTTTTGCTAGACCCCGCCCCCCTTTGAAATAAAAAAAATGCCAACATCTGGGTGTGAATAGGTAATAATGTAGGGGCTGAGCTCCACGTATCAAACCATGCCCCAGCAATTTTTTTCCACTAGTAGCCAAAAGCTAATTTCTACTCTGGAGTCATTCCATATCAAATCACCCAGTTTGAGAAAAATATCCCAGATCACCCTCTTAGATTCCCCTGAAAAAATTCACAGGTGCTCCTATACAAAACTTATGGCGAAATCCCAAATATTAGGTCTGTATCTCTAATCGTTTTGAAACTACAGCCCTTTGAAATTTTTTGAAATTTTATGCATTTTGCCTAACGAGCCTTTCGGTCCAACTTCCGACATTCATAGCTCCTTTGATATGGCATGTACAGCTTTGAAACTTTGTAACTAGGGCTAACTTTGTCTGTAGAATTCAAAATGTAATCAGTATCTTATGTACTTTTCCTCCAACAAGGCTCTGAAAATGGCCGAACATTCTAAATGTAACAAAACGACACCCCCTTTGAGAGCTTCTCACTCAAACAGTATGCGAGATAAAGCACTCAGAGTTTTAATCCTATCATCTATGACATATTAGGCTATGTGTACGCAGTAACCATATTTATTACTGTTATAGGATACAGAATTGCCTATTTTCATGTCCTCATTTGACCATGTGGGCAGTTAACCATAATTTTCATATTTTTATCATCTGATAAAAATGTGGTGTTGTTGCTGAGCTTCCCACTGGAGTTATGACTTTTTTAATGCATATTAAATACTCAATATTGTATCAGTGTCACAAAGTGACTTATACAGTGAGCAAAAACTATTTGTTTGCTGAAATATTTACAAAATATTGTCTTTGTCAAATATGCAACTATGCAACATTCAGATGGTTCACATTTACATATGAAAACATGAATTATTGTTTAAAGAATTATTTGATAAAAGCATAAATCAGATTTATGCATTGAAAGGATGAAATACATTTTTATCAAACATTTTTTAAACTTTAGAGATTAAATTATTGTGTTCTTGCTGTGATGTCACAAACATGTTAGTACTTGTCTCCTTGCATCTAACATCACAAGAAGTACATGATGAAAATGATAAACTATAGAATTAAGTTATTACCAAAAATTTATAACATTGTAATATTAAAAGCTATTGGGTGAAATGCTGACTTGTCACTATGAACGTATTGACTACTGTCACTGTGAATCTGAATGCTATTTGCAAAGATTGTTTATGCCCTGAAAAGAAAAAGTTATTGCTGTGATTATTTGTCCATTACTGGTGATAATGCTTTGACATGTTTTTGACAATAATCAATAAAATTGCCTAACTTGAAAAAAAATTGTTGTTTATTTTCACTATTTTGAATTTATGAAGGGGTAGTAGGTTCTTCTTATTGGCAATTCTGAAACTGTGAACTATGTAATATTTGGGTTTTGGTTGAATTTGTACGGCCACAAGAGCATGACAGCTCATTCTTTAAAAAAATTCAGAATGAGCTTCGATGACCTTTCTGTATGCACTTATTGTATGTCGCTTTGGATAAAAGCGTCTGCTAAATGACTGTAATGTAATGTAATGCTAGCCAATGAGTGCTGACTGTCAGTTTACCCCAGTCCTACCCAGCTTATACAAGCCTATGCATCAGACGCTACGTACGAAGTGCGTCAGAGCGGCTGAGACTACGTTGAACATGGTGGTTAGAGGGGATCTTTGAGGGGGGAAAAAAAACTAATCTAACTCAGTTTTCTAAGTAGAATTTTTCAATTATAACATAGTAGGCATTTGCAGTATAACTATTTTGGAAAAGTCAGGGCAGGACAGAAACATGCCATAAACACAGATTAAATCATTCTAAATTTAAAATCACAATGCCAATTGGCGTGGCACTTGGCGGTTCTAGTGTTAAAAGGGGGGCTAAATTAGCCCACAGACTAGTGGTGGAAATTACGAATCATTTTACTGATTTGAATTGTTCAGTTCAGTTAAGTATAAAGATTCTAGTCACTGACTATGTAATTCTTTCACTGATGGGGTCAGTTGTGCAAGCGCACAGATATTCCAACATGTTCAGTTCACTATACTCGTAGTTCAGTATCATTCGTAGGTACCTGCACTCGATGGCGCTGTAATGGCGACATGTAGGTCCAGCTGTCTCTCGTGTTCGTGTTTGTTCATTTGAATGTGTTTTGTTGTGTTGGGCTTTTGTCTTGTTTTTTTCATGCGCTGTGTGTCTGTTGTTGTACAGGGAAGCAGATGGAGATTTTACGGGGCACTCCTGCTGCTCGTTTTTATAATATTGACGAATTGTCTAGCCGGGATGATTTGTTTGTGGTCATCACCATGGAGATGCATTTGCATTATGCTTGGGAATGTCCGTTGGATCTGCAGCCACAGAGTTTACCATCGCTCTTCACCGGAGTTGAAGATGTCGGGACTGATCAGAGACTGCGGGCAATCTTCAGAAGGCCACCAGGGAAGGAGAAGATAATGCGGAGAAGTGAGGCGGCAACTGGGACGCTGAGCTCTGGTTCGACAGTGGACAGAGACCGCAGCACTGCATGTTTGTGCGTTTGACTTATGACACTGGACATCTTGGGACTGCGGGGGCTATTTTTAATCATGGCTATTCCACTTTAATTCACTTAATTCACTTGATTAATGCAATGATTCTATTGAATGTCTTTGTTTGATATGTTTGTTTGTGTGTTTGCCCCACAGTCTATGTCTTTTTTGTTGTTGCTGGGGCTACAACTGAAGTTCCCAAAAGGGAAATAAAAGTTATTCTATTCTATTTGTGCAACAGTTCCAGTCATAAGCACTACAAGTAAAAGTATAAACCTTTTCTATAAACCTCATATGAACTTTTTGTATGTTTTCCTTGTAGTTATAGTTTTCTGGATTAGGCTACTATATGGCCGCTCCAGACGAGCGTTTTAAACATGTATTAGAGGCTACGGAAATATGACATGAAAATGTCTGTGTTCTCAAGTTCTGATCATTTCGTGGTAAGTAGCCTATTGTAAAACATTGCGTTTTCAAACGGTAAAGTTATCAAAAGGGTGACAAGGGCCATAGTTTATCCTCTTTTCAGAAAGCAGAGAAATATTTTTTCTCCCCAATTGAATGTCGATGTTCAGTCATCTATGGGGGGAGCCCTTATACAAAGGGTTACAATTAAACATTAAAAACGGTTCTGAATCAGTCAGTTAAATTTTTTTAAAGATGGACCGGGAATTACAAATAAGAAACTGTGAATAAGAAACCAACTTCAGCCTCATCTACCGTAAATACCTTGCAACCACCAAGTTTGCACATTTAATGTTAGCTAGACCTATAGTTAATACAGACATACAAACCATTAGTAGGTCTACCGTGTACAATAACCCATTAAAAACAAGTACCGTATTCCATTTAAAAACATGACTAACACTTTTGTTTATTTGTAATTCACGGTAAAGTGAAAATGACAGAATCCAGGCCTATGTGTTTCATTGAGCTAGAACGTGTTTGTTTACGTATGTGTATGCATCTCTCTATCTAGTAGGGATATTAATGGTTAAACGAATAACCGTTAACCGACAATAGGAATTTTAACCGATTAATCTTTTCGGTTAAACAGTTCATTTTAGACAAATTGCAGCATAATGTTGGCGATTTTAATTTACATGCATATCAACTGGGGGTGGGGAAAAACAATTATTAAATCCAACACAAGAGGGTGCCACCATAACGTGATATCGGCTAGGTTAGGTTTCGTTTTGTTAACTTTCAGATGCGTAAGTTTCATTTCCTTAGCTTTCACATGGCTATGTTACTTAGGCAACGTTAGCTCTCAGAGTCGGAGAGCAAAATGAAGCGAGCAAAACAGAGCTCGGTAATTGGGACCATTTTGTTAAAAACGATGAAGTGCAAACGACGATTTTGTAGCAGCACTACTACAATGCAGTACCACACACGCAGTAAACATCAACAGACTGCGCACCAGACTTACTCCACAGCATGTTGACATATTGATATTTTTAAACAAAAATGTGTAGCTGTCGGCCTATGCTGGAAGGGCTGTCTAAAACTGTCTAAGTTTTATTTTTTGTTAAATCAGTCTATTTGTTAAAGGCGAATCGATCTTTTTGTTAATGTATTTTGTTAGTTTATTACAAAGGCTTGTGTGTGTTGATCTATTCTGTTCACTTTTGAGGAGTGGGGAAGTGGATAGTTTAATTTGATAATAAAGTTCACATTTCGTTTCACTGAGTGTATTTTTTTAAGTTAATGTTTTTAGTGCCGGAGCGCAGTATTTCAAATACAACATCATCAAGTCTGTATTTGGCTAGATATAATTTAGACTGTTTAGGTTAATGATTAATGCACATTATAGCCTATCTATATTTCATTTTCGTTATGGTTCATAATGCATTATCAGTTACCCATAACAAACAGTACAACAAGAACCTGACAATGCACAAACATTTAAATATGCTCACTCAAGATTAACTGTTAAGAAAATTGCATTACGTTACCTTGACCATCGACAATGTTTCGGAGGACGAAAGTGGCTCCTAGGCCCTTTCCTGATCTCTGGATACATATACCCACGAAGCGGTTGGTTTTATCACTGGCGTGTGGGTCCGCATTGGTCACGGCTAAAATGCTTCCTAAGAGAACAAACTTGTGCATTAGATGACGCAAAACGTCGATAGATATTATTCAATGTAAAAATGTGGTACAAACCACCCCGTCACGTGTTTATTGAAAAAATCGGAATCTCACCAACATAAAATTCAGGAATTTTCAGTGTCGTCCGCCGTTTAAGCATGTCTTTCCTTTCAAGAGCAAATTTCAGTGGATTTGTTCTCTGCCGAGGGGGAATGAATTCGGGGCTCAGGAATCTGCGGGTAAAGGAGAAAGGAGAGTTGGGTTTAAGGAATTGATTTTTATCTTAAAATAATTTAATCTTTGAATTATTGTCGCGAGGATAAAGAAAGACAAACACTGCTGTAATGAGAAGTTAGCGTTACCTGCGGACGGGTAACTCGGTGTGAGTGCTGTCGAAAATGACAGGTTTTGTAGGAGGCATGAACCTCGGTGGCTGAGAACTATCCCCTTCTGATGCAAGTCGCAAAAAAGATGTGGACAGAAAGCCTGAGAGGAACACGAGATAACGTTAATACATATTCTAATAATATTAGTGATATTAACTTATGTACATTTTAAGCTAAACCAACTAGCGTAGATAGCCAGCAGAGAACGATAGCGGAGCACATTCATCTAGCGATAACCTAGAAAACTAACTTGTACACACACGAACGGCAAAACAAATTCTATATAGAATATATAGGGGAGAAAGGATTTACGAGTATTTATTTTCCTGAATGCTACGCTTAGCGCAGATGCAGCCATGTTTCTGCTTGTTGACCTTCTTCTTCTTAGATTTTTTGTCTAAATACAAGTTAAGGTGCATACCGCCACCAACTGTACCGGAGTGTGTAGTGCAATGCTGTGTCATAAATCGCTCACTCATTCACTCCCTCCCTATATAGTCGTCATTTTAAGCCAAAATAGGGGTCAGGGTTGAACAAATCGCAACAGAAGCAAACTCAACTGATTTTGTATCCTCAATATGTCCTGAGTAAGGGGAAAAAAAAGCCCCGAAGAATCCCAATAGGGGAAAGTTTCGAAAAAGACCGAAATATATCCTATTCATACACCCATTCAGTATTTTTCTCATGCGGATGGAAAAAAAAATTAAGCTTCAGATATCACCATGAAAATTATTGAGTTGATTACTGACATCAAGACAAACAAAAAATGTATTACAAGTTTTTTGAATTTGTTTGTTAATATGGGCAAACTGGGCATAATTTAATTATGTATGTGCTGATTTGCATAAATAGGCTACCACAACGGATCTAACCATCAGATATAGCCAGGTGAAAATGTCTTGTTGAATCTTGTTGACATATAACAGTAAAATACTTAATGTTAAGGTCTGAATGGAACCCATTTTGGCTACCCATGAGCATTAATATATAGAGGCAGGAAGAAGTACTTTAAACCAGCCTTTATTAATTATAATTGCAGAGATGGGGCTGGGTCCGTGGTACTGTTTCTGGGGGATGAGTCTGAGGGAAGAACAGGAGACAAGGGTAAGGAGAATGCAGAAGAAAAAAGGTAGCTAAAATAAAAAGTGGCTGTATCAAACAATCAAATTGCGTACACAATGCACCACTAGAGAATCTCATCTTCATTCTCGTCACAGTCCATCTGCATTGAGTTTGTGCAGCTCACTCCCCTGCAGTCTCCACAGGCCGGGGTGCACTCTATATTGTTCTTCTTACAACTGCATTTCAGGGTGCTGCAGTCAGACTTGCAGCTGCACCTTATGACCTTCATAAGCTTCTCAGGAGCAGGAGGTAGGGTTGTCTTAATCGGCACAAATCCCTCACCACACTTGTGCCATCCCCACTCCGTAGGACAAAGTCCATCTGTAAGATAAAATACCCTTTATGAACCCCCATGCAGGAGATATTGATATTGTCACAGCAGCAATGAAGTGCACAAGATACAAAATTACACAATAAACATAGAACTAGAATCAGAGTTTCAGTAAAATTTAAATTTACCAGATGATCCCTTCCATTCTTGTACTTGTAAGTACACTCGCAAGCTGTGGTACTTTGCTGCTCCTGATGTTGGTGGTAAGACATGTGGCTGAATGTAAGTAGAACTGGATACCACCTTCTCACAGAACCGATGATATCGGAGGGAGTCCAGGGTGTCTGTGGATCGTCCATTGTAAAGAATCACCATGGCTTTCTCTCCTGCTTCTGCTACATCATCCTTAGAAGCTAAATGTTCATAGAACACCTTTGCTTGCTCTCGAAACATGTCACTTTCAATGAATTTCTTGACTGATGCTCCCTTCCCGATCCCATGAAGGCGAGATGTAGTGTCACATCCAAGAACTGCATGTAAGAACAAGATATGCTGACAAATGCCTGGGCCGAGCCGTTCCTTTGTAGCCTTCATGTTCCACATGTAAGGCTTCTTTGTGTTCCTCCTTGACTCACTCAGGAGGAACAGATCATGGGAATCCATGCTTGCATGGTAGCAGAGAAGAACTAATAGATCTGTGTCATCCCCTACTAGCACAGTGTTGTTGATGGTAGCACACTGCACAGCTTTCTGCACAATCAACAGATCTGCATCTCCTGAGGCATGGTAGGTATCACAGTTCGTCTTCTCAAGCTCTTCACTTAGCATGGAAAGGAATAGGTGTTTATTCTTCCTGTTTGCCAAGAACTCTTCCTTCTTCATTGTGAGCGTCATGTCGGCTGTAAATGTCACTGTAGCGCCAATCCTCCCTTTTGACCGTCTCTGGTGTGTCATATCCTTCGTGTTGTTACTTTGATAGCCATCAAACACCACTACAGCCTTGCCATACTTCTTCCCTACGTAATCTGTGTATTGGAGGCATATGTCTTTGTAAGTAGATCCCTGGGACCATGGGATACGTTGAAGAAGTGCTCCACCATCCAAGACGTACTGGCTGCCATCGACCACATTTTCTGCTGAAACATCTGGCCCAACAAGTTTCCAGATGGCATTAGCGAGGGCAGGCTTCTTTGCTTCATGAAGCAGAAGGGAGGAATCAAATAGAGATGGCGGATAGCTACATAGCTCGTACTTGAGGGCTGCCTCGAGTTCATCACACTTCTGTGCCACTATCACCAGTCTCTGGAAGAGAAGCTGTGGATCAACTTGAATTTCTTTTCCATCAATCCTCACAGAAGACCTCATGCCAAGAGTGACAGCTTGGTCTTTCCTTTTGAAAGTATAGTCACCAGGTGTTCGTCCATCCATTGACTTCAGGATTGCAGTGCCAACAGACCGTGCAGTATCAACGTTGACGTTGGAAAGAGCATGCTCCCCGGTGGCAATGTTCCTCAGACTTGGGTCACTGCTGAATGGATTTCTCTCCTGTAGATGACTGAGAACTATTAATGTATCCTTCCAGTCACGGGCTTGCCTTGCTTTGGTCATGTCTTTATTCTGCTCTCCAGTGTTGTAGTTGACCCCTGTGAGTGCTTCCATTGCCTGGTTTACTTCTCCACAGGCGGGCATGGATAGCAACCACAACAGACGTTGTTGCTCCGTCATCCCTCGCCCTCGTGTGAGCCCACCACTGGTTTTTAAACTCCTCATGAGCACCTGCTCAATGATCAGGTCAGGTGAGAGACCTGCCCAATGGCGGTCGCTCCGACGGATCACGTGGAACCCTTTCTCGAAATGTTGATGGACTCCTGGGTGTATGGTCTGGAGGTTTTGCATCTGCTGGAGATACACCCTGGCAGATTTGGTGTACAGATTGTGTCCTGATGTTGCCAGATAGGGTAGCATGTCCTGGATAGCCTGCAGATGTAATGGCCAGTTTCCGGTGCGCTCTGCACTTATGTACTTTCGTAGGATGTCTTGCATATCCATGTACTGCATCCAGAGAGCTGAAGTTCTTGAGGTCTTCTTGATGGACTCAATGTGCTTCTGAAGGCGGGCTTTGATTCTCACAAGAACATCAGACTGACTGGCCTCTTCAGGTGATATTGTTCCATCCATCAAATTCTTATATATCTCCAAAGCTTCATCCACATCTGCATCTCTGCTCACCTCTGTCACCTGGTCTTCATCGCTGTCATTGGTCTCCATCACTGTAACAGCTTCAGCTGACTCTGACTCTCCTTCCTTACTCTTGTCTGATGTTCCAGATTGCTGTGGTAGATTTACATTGAAAACATCTGCCAGAATCAGTGCATTGAGTGACGCATCGACAATTGAGTGTGCACGGACCGCTCGTGCAACAGCTTTGCCAGACATCATGTGGATTACTGTGTTTGGGGCATAGATCAACTCCAGCACTTCTTGGAGTCCAGATGAGGCCATCAGGTGTCCGAAACAACAGAGGAAGCTCATCTCTGCATGGAAACCACCTAAACGTAAGACGATTTGTCTCAGATCACTTTCCATCGGCTGAGAGTTGACGATCATGAGAGCCTTCCACCAAAGAGGCTGATCAAAGGTGATGACTGGGGTGACATTGTGACGTTGCGCATGTTGACTAACATATTTCAGCGTTGAGAATATGCATGTGCTATCACTTGGATTTAGATCAATCATGGGCAGGAACATAATGCTCGACTTGCCAGGGTGGTCACCTTTATGCACAAACTGCATCATTCCTGACCATGCTGGTCTGGGAGACCCGAAGAGGATGGATGACTTCCACAGGACATCAAGGTTTTCACAACTATTCTGGACCTGAAGGCTCTGAAGCTTCTGGTAGGTTATTGGTGTGAAGTTGTGCCTTTCCTCTAATTCAAGTCAATTAGTCTCGAGACAGCTAACAGGTTCTTTGCTGCTGCTAGCTTAGCTACCTAACACAACTGTGTAGTGAAAATATTCACCAATCCTAAACTTGACATCTTTTCACCAATAATAGTCGTACCACAGCTCAACACACATCCAGATGATCCCAATAAATTGTAGTTCATCACCAGGTATATTGTATTAATGTAAGTTGAATTATCCATGTAGGAGAAACAAAAGGAAATCTTTCTTACCTGAGTGACAGCTTAGTGAGAGTTGATTGACAGTTGAGTTGACAGTTGACAGTTGACAGTTGACAATAGAATGAACATTATGGTGACATTTGTTGTATTCTAAGATGTCAACAAGATTCTACCATACATTTTCATCTGGATATACCTAATGTTTAGATCCGTTATGGTTTTTATTTAATTTAATTTTTTTTATTTTTTTGAAGATTTTTTTGGGGCGTTTTATGCCTTTAATCAGATAGGACAGTAGAGAGCGATAAGAGGCAAGTGGGAGAGAGAGTTTGCCCAGTTTGCCCATATTAACAAACAAATTCAAAAAACTTGTAATACATTTTTTGTTTGTCTTGATGTCAGTAATCAACTCAATAATTTTCATGGTGATATCTGAAGGTTAATTTTTTTTCCCATCCGCATGAGAAAAATACTGAATGGGCGTATGAATAGGATATATTTCGGTCTTTTTTGAAACTATCCCCTATTGGGATTCTTCGGGGCTTTTTTGTCCTTACTCAGGACATATTGAGGATACAAAATCAGTTGAGTTTGCTTCTGTTGCAATTTGTTCAACCCTAACCCCTAAAATGACTGACTAATACACTACTTAGGGAATCTACATAGAGTACTAGATAGGGATTGACTGGTGAAAGGAGGAGACGAGCAGGTTACTTAGCAACGCGCGACGCTTGCGTGACAGCAGTCACCGGCTTGGTGAGAAAGCATGCAATAAACGGTAAAAAAAAGTTATTTTTTATTTTGAACAAGAGTTTTGTTGTCTCGTTGGTAGATAGGTAAGTTAGGTAACTCGGTAGCTAGCTAGCTAATTAAGTTGCATTTTCCATTAAACATAGTAATAATTGTTAAATGAAAAATATATAGTTAACTATTTGTAATATATTTAATCTAGCGCGTTTATTTATATTTCGGTTTTCAAGCTGATTAAATTTATTTAACATGCAAGATGAAACTTGCATTTATATTAACATTTGTAGAACAGCGCAGGCTCAGTGTTAGGGGTAAATGTTTACATGTGTCCTCAGTTGCTATACAAATTGTGTCAGGCTGTACTGTTCTGTACATAAGTTCACTGGGGGTCCAGTATTATTATTATGCCACTGTGAGGCGCTGAAGCGCTAAGTAAGGACGCATGCTTGCGTCATCACTGTTAATCAAGAAGGGTGTGTCCACGGGTCTGTATGCTACACGTACAAACAGGACAAGGGAAAACTTGATTTCAGATGTGACCAGGGACGTTTTGTGGGTTATGACAAGAACAGCCCCGCGTATTTGGTCTATCACCCAGATACTGATAAAGTACAAAAGCACAGGCTAGTTAAGTTTGTGAGCAAGGTAACTGTGGAGAAACAGACACAGACACTTGAGCCAGACCCAAATGATGACTATGACAGTGTGAGGCAGCCTAGGGCTAGCAGGATCACACAGGAGGTTAATGAGAGTACAGAGAATTCTCAAGAGCCAAGTGTACGAGGTCAAAGTGCACAAAGTGATAGTCCAGTGACTATGTCTGACGACAGTAACCAAACACAACCAAGTGTGACAAATGATGAATCTGAGAGTGGGAGGTATCCGACTAGAGACAGGAGGAAACCAAGTCACTTAAAGGACTTCTTAACTGAAGACAGTGAAAGTGATGGGATTCATACGACCATAGACTACTGCTACAGAGCAGTATGTGGCGTCCCACAGACATTTAAGGAGACTATGGCGTCAGCTGACTCAAAAGAGTGGGTCAAAGCCATAGATGAAGAAATCCAGTTGTTAAACGAAAACAACACGTTTACCCTGACCAATCTGCCTAAAGGCAAGAAGACAGTGGGGGGTAAATGGGTTTACACTATCAAAAGTGATATTGAAGGAATGGACAAGTACAAAGCAAGGTTTGTGGCCAAGGGCTACAGCCAGAGGATGGGGATCGACTATGACGAGTGTAAGAGTGTTGTTACAGAAAGCTGCACAGGAGGACCTGCTACTACGTCAGATGGATGTAAAAATGGCATACTTGCACGCTCCCATAGATTATAAAATCTAAATCGATCAACCAGAGGGTTATGAAGAAAAAGGTGAAGGTCTAGTGTGTAAACTGGAAAAATCTCTTTATAGTCTAAAACAATCTGACCAAAATTGGAATAGGATTTTGCACGATTGTCTAACTGAAAATAATTTTACACAAAACCCAGCAGACCACTGTGTCTATGCCAAAAAGACAGAAGGTGGGAAGGTGATGATAATTATATGGGTCGATGACCTGATAATTGCAGCTAGCAATAAAAACATATTGAAGGAAGTGAAAGGTATGCTCTCAGCCAAATTTAAAATGAAAGATTTAGGCAGGCTAAAACACTTTCTGGGTATCGATTTCAATCAGTCTGATGGATGTGTAAAGATGTCACAGGAAAAGTATGTTAATAAGATACTGGAGCGGTTTAATATGCAAAACTGTAGACCCGGAGAAATGCCCTGCGATCAGAAACTAGACTATACTGAGAATGCAGTAAAAATGGATGTTGTCAGGATGTACAGAGAGGCGGTAGGCAGCCTTATACACCTGACCACATGTACAAGGCCAGATTTAAGCTTTGTGGTAAGCAAACTATCACAATATTTTGCTGGGCCTACAGAGGAGCAGTGGGTCACTGTGAAACACGTGCTAAGGTACCTCAGAGGCACTACAGAAAAAGAGTTGTGTTTCAGAAGAAACGACAGTGAGAAGCTAGGCCTTCTAGCCTACAGTGATGCCGACTGGGCAGCTGATAGCATCGACAGGCGTAGTACCACAGGATACTGTGTAAGCCTCAGTAAGAACAGCTCTTTAGTTTCATGGAAGACGAGGAAACAGCCTACAGTAGCGCTCTCCACCTGTGAGGCGGAATACATGGCTCTGGCCTCAACCATACAAGAGTGTATATATCTAAAACCCTGTAAGCAGACAGCTGTCTTAGCACGTGGACATAAAGTACCATTTCATAAGATCTACTGTGAATGAGGGGAAAGTAACTCTGGTGTATTGCTCTACTGAAGAGATGGTGGCAGATATAATGACAAAACCTGTAACTAAGTTGAAACTGAAGACGTTAGTAGTATAATATGATTCGGTATCTGTCAAAAAGTGATTGATGGGGTCAAAAGGTCAATTTTATGAATATTGATGAGTTTGTGAAAAAATACGATTATGCATAAATTATTTTTTTATTTATGATTTTTTTATTTTTATGATTATGATGATGCATCATCATTCGGGGCGGGGGTTTGTGGGTTTTTCGTTTCAAGGGTTTGGCGATGTCATTTTATTGGGAATTGTTGTAAGCGTTGTGGTTTTGTGACGAATTGTTTTTAGGGCCGGGACAGGGTTGCTTAGGGGAAACATATTGGCAATGTAATGTGTTGTACATTGTTTTGAAAAACATCGTGAAAAAGTAAAGGTGTATAAATGTATAGGTTATTAGTTGTAGCAGTAGTCGTAGCAGCGGCAATTAAGTTTTATTTAAAAAAGCAGTTTGTGTTAGCAACAGCCGCTTGTTAAAAAGAATAACGAAAAAACATTATACAGAATCATTGTAAAGACTTGTTAGATGCCAAGAAGGAAGAAAAAAATAAACTCCGGGGGTGAAAGGCGTTCGCAAAACATCGCCCGCGAGCAGACCTTGTAGGCAAAAACTTAGAATCATTTCCAGAGTCCGTGAAATCACAAGACTGTTCAAAAATAGACAAAAGATAGGCTCAAAAGGCGAGATAGCGCGCTTAAAAGCCTAGAATGGTTCGCACGAAAGTCTATGAAGAAAATAATTTAAATAAAAGAATATGTTACGTTTTAAAGAATTAAAACGAAAAACGAAAAAACAACTCTGAAGGTTTCCGGCGTTGCGGAGTTCCGTAGAACTGCGAAGTTATAGCCGTTAGAAGAAGAGACCACAGTGTGTGGTGTGTGTGACAGCAGCGCATATGACTAAAATGGTCCCGAGAGAGATCTTTGTGGGGTGTATGAAACACCAAAATGACGTACCAACGTCTTGTCACGTGGAGTTTGACGCAAGTTTACGTAGGAGTTTTTGATGGACGTTTGCGCGAACCAATGGTCGTGACGGTGTCGGAGGGTTGGTCCAAAAGGGGTCAAAGGGCACGCACAGGCGCAGAAGCGTTCTTAAAGTTTATGACAAAGTCTTGCAAGACATCTCAAAACAGGTGTGGGGTGGGGGGGGGGGGAGATGGGGGGATTGGGGGTGTAGCCCACAGGCGCGACCCACAGGCGCTGCAGTCGAAAAGACGTGTATAAAAGACCGGCTTTTCGGCACAGATATTTAGCAGAAGCAGGTATCGAAACACTAACTTGTCAAAGCAACCAGAAAATGGCGAACGCACAACTTATGACACCCGAATCACCAGACGCTATGAGGGATGACAGCATGGTGTTGCAAACACCAAGAAAGCCCTTTGCGGCGATATCACGGCTACGTATAGACCTCGTGTACAGGGACTGGTCATGTACTGGTCGCGACGGTATCCAATGTGGATATAAACTTCACACAGATGCTGGCGTGCCAAGAATCACACTTTTCAACATGTGTGACGGCGAGTTGTTTGGTGAGAACACAGACTGTGTGACTTTCGAGCCTAAGGAATGGGGCCTATTCCAAAACTGTTACCACGATGTTGTCAACAATATACACCGCGAAAGAAACTTTGTGAGCTGGCAAGAACCCGTCTGCTCGGTGGTGTGTGTTAGAAGACGCAGACAAGCTGATCGACTATTTATTAGCGAACATTTCGCATCAGCCACAATCCCTGATGTACAAATTTGTTTTCATTTTGATGACCTGCCGTTGTTGGAACTTTGTATCGAACAAGCCAATACAAGGATTGAGGACTATCGGCTATTGCGTTCCATGGGTTTTGTGAAAACTAACCTGCGGGCAAGATTTGACGCCGCAGCAAACATGTCGGATGCTTTGGAAAACACGGCAACATCAACGCAGTGTGTCTCTGATGAAGATTGTTAGACACGCTTTACAAACGTGTATAACGTAACTTTGATGTTTTAAAAAAAAAAAAAAGTGTTCTAGTTTGTTTTGTGTGGGCTTGTATATCGCCATTATCACTGTATACATATTGTGGCGCTGCTGTTTTTTATTGTTTTGTGAACTTTAAAATAAAGTATTTCTTTTACATACTAAAGACCTGTGTCATCATTGTTATATCCGCCATTCAAGCATGTTAAAATTCAAAGCACGCCCCGCAAACACGAAAACCCAATCAAAGCGCCCTTTCAGAACTCTAGGGGTTTTCAAGGCGTGGTTATAAGTTTGAGTTGGTCTTTAAAAGACATGCTGTACAAACCTGATACCATACCCCCGGTACAAACCTCTTGACCAACATGTCTCAGAACTTTGACAAAATGTACGCGCCCCTACAGGCGGCAGAGTGTTCAGAATCTTGGGAGACGGATTACCCAGGTCACAATGACGTTCCGGCTACAGGGCCATGGCTCGCTGACGAGCTGAACGCGGTGGACAATGTTTTATACGCTGGTTCGTTCGAAAGACAAAGCTGTGAAACAGACGGTTGTCTAACAACGCCGATGATTAAACTTTTGAAAATCATCATCGCGAGACTTCTGGACTGCTCTATTGAACAACATCTGAAGAGTCAATGTCTGGGGTGTGAAGTTGACCATCCAAGCCAGCTTAGACACAGTTGTTTAAACGAGACGGACGCACACTATTTCACATATCACTTTGACAATTTCGTTGCAAGAGTGAAGAAACCATGGTTAAGTCCTCTGCTTGTCAAAGCCATGGAGCTGTTTGTGGCTAAACCCGAACCTATGAGGATCCTGGGGTCTGTTGATACGATTATTGCAGAAATTCGCGAGGAAACAAACATTCGTGACAAACTTCGTAAAATCCTACAAACGGACCTTGACCAGGCCAGCGAGAAGGCCTTTTGGGCGGTCGATACAGACTTCAGGGAAATCGAGGGCGCCATGAAGGAAGACCTGTGGCCCATATGTTCTGAAGGCGAAACATTGCCACATACACAATTGTAATGTAAAATGAAATCTGTGTTTTTTATAAAAAAGAAATAATAAATACTGTGTTTTTTTTATATTGTGCTTCATTACTTCTATAACCGTAAGGATGGATGTTGATAAGCACCTGAAAGATGTGTATTATTCTCCAGAAAACCCTGGGTCTTACGGCGGCAAAAAGCGCCTACAGCGGGGTGTTTGTGATACAAAAGATTTGAGAGTCTCAGACAAGAAAGTTGCTGCTTGGTTATCTGGTGAAGATGCGTACACATTACACAAACCCATCAGAGTCAATTTCAAGAGAAACAGGGTTTTTGTGAGTAACATTGATTCACAATGGCAGGTCGATTTAGTTGACGTCAAATGTCTCTGAACATAATGATAATATGAAGTTTATGCTAACATGTATAGATATATTGTCAAAACATGCATGGGTGTGTGTTCTTAAAAACAAAACAGCTGTCGAAGTGCACAGGGCTTTTCAAAGCATTCTCGCAAAAGGTCGAAAACCTAAAAAAATACAAACAGATAAAGGTAAAGAGTTTTTCAATAAAATGTTCCAAAGTCTGATGAAACGCAACAAAATAATACACTTTGCCACAGATAACGAAGATGTTAAAGCATCTGTGGTTGAACGTTTCAATAGAATGTTGAAAACGAGAATGTGGCGTTATTTTACAGCCCACAATACAAGACGCTATATAGATGTTGTGCAGGCCTTGGTGCTGGGGTACAATAATAGCTATCACAGCGCTATTAAAATGAAACCCCTTGAAGTAAACAAAGATAATGTTTTTAAAGTTTTTAAAAACATGTATGGTCTCTTTCCAAAAAAATCTAAAAAGCCAAAGTTTAAGTTTGAGGAGGGTGACACTGTCAGGGTCTCCAAAGTACGTGGGAAGTTTGCAAAAGGATATGAACAAACATATACAGATGAATATTTCACGGTTGTTGAAAGGGTTCACAGAAGACCGCCGGTATACAGATTGAAGGATTATGATGGTACGAACATTGACGGGGTGTTTTATGAGGCTGAATTACAAAAAGTTATAGTTGGGAAAGACAAAACTTATAAGGTCGAAAAAATTGTTGCTGAGAAAACACACAATAGACGCAAGTTTGTTTTAGTAAAATGGGTGG
The DNA here is from genome assembly GCA_022702515.1 of Ilyophis sp. 1 JC-2022. Taxonomy (NCBI): domain Eukaryota; kingdom Metazoa; phylum Chordata; class Actinopteri; order Anguilliformes; family Synaphobranchidae; genus Ilyophis; species Ilyophis sp. 1 JC-2022. The sequence goes on from CM040395.1 coordinate 106,620,540, forward strand.
GGTGGCCCGAAAAATTTAACAGCTGGATACCCGAAAGTCGTGTTGTCGATCTCTAAAAGAGTTGAAAAGTTTACAGACCCGACCAAATCATCAGGGGACACCATGGAAGACGACGGTTTTTATGTCACTCTCCCGAGCAATGCGTGTCTAGATATTTATCCGGGGAATAAAATTTCAAGCTACACAACAAAGTTTGCACGAGCCCTCGAATTACAAGGACAATGGGAGGTTGCTTTGGCGGAGATTCAATACCCCTATACTTGGTGCATGCTAAATACTGACGAAAACTATTTTATCGTGCGCGACGCGAAAAAAGCCACAGACTATGTTGTCACAACAAGCTGGGGTTATTACAAGAGCCTGAAAGCGCTTGTGGATGAGATTAACAGAAGTTTAAAGATGAAAAAATGGGCTATTGAGTTGGGCTACACCGTAATGAAAAACAGAGTTTATATTAGCGCAGACGAAAATCTAGCCCTATCGGCTAACGGAAAGCTCGCCAGAATGCTGGGGTTGGAGTCAGATGTTGCATTATCGGTTGCAAAGCCTGTGGCGCCCCACCCCGCGGATATTCGGGCGGGGTTCTACACAATGTATGTATACACAGACATTATTGACTACCAGAGAGTCGGTGATAGTTTTGTGCCACTGCTACGATGTGTACATATAACAGGATCTAGCAACGATGTAATCACAATATCTTACGAGAAGCCACACTACGTACATGTCAGCAAGAAGCACATTGACGATATAACAATTGAGCTGAAATCAGATCAGAACGAGAACATAGCCTTTACTTACGGCAAAGCCAACATAAAACTACACTTTAGGCCTGTGAAATATCGGTATCACGAATAAAAATGGCGAGGACACCCCTCTACGTAGATCCAAATAGGTATATAGCCTATTATACGGAACAGGCTGGTAATGGACTGCCGGGGTATAAGGGTGCTAGTGTTATGTATGGTAGTGGACTTGGAGGACTATTTCGCGGTTTATTCCGAATGGCCTTGCCCCTACTAAAGAAAGGTTTCAACATAGCCAAGCCACATTTGAAAGCAGCAGCCAAGAACATAGCCAAAGATGTGGTGAACAAAGCTGTGATGAGTCGTTTGAACACCGGTGACCAGGACGGTTCGGGGCTTATGGTTATGACAAGACGGGCACGTAAGAGGCCCCCAGGGGGGCGTGTCACGAGCAGGTCTAAAGCTAAAAAGCGTCGCACAGTGAGCAGTCGAGCCACAGTGACGAAAAGCACGCGGAGGGTGAAAAAGCGCACCAAGAAGGTTAAGAGAAAAAGTAGATACATTTTTTAAAAATGGCCTTCATACACAACATGTCAGAGGAATGTATGAAGTCAGAACTGGACCTTTTCGCAGTACCGTATACGCAAACAAGCATTGATAAGAACATCTATGTTGAAGTATCCCCCCTGTCAGCCCTTTCGGACACGGGCCCCCTAGAGTTCTATATAGCCGGCAATGGTGAAGATTACCTTGACTTAAACAACACTCTATTATACCTACAGTGTAAGATAACCCGTGCAGATGGTACCAATATCACCAACGCAGACACGGTTGGGATTATTAATTACCCCATAGCGACCATTTTTTCACAGGTGGATGTTTCGTTGGGTGACAGGCTGGTGAGCCAGTCTAGCAACACATACCCCTACAGAGCAATTATGGAATGTCTACTTAATTATTCTGAAGCCACATTGACTAATCAATTTACGAGTGGCTTATTCTATAAGGATACCGGTGGCCATATGGACGAAACAGACCCGGCGGGGGACAACAACGGTTTGAAAAGCAGAGCCATATATACCGCGGGGAGCAACACTTTTGAATTGCTCGGACCCATCCACGCAGACATGTTTTTTCAGGAGAGACTACTTATAAACGGTGTCGATATTAAAATCAAGATGGTGCGTTGTAAGGATGCTTTCTGTCTAATGACCGCTGATGCACAACAACACCCGTACAAGCTTAAAATAGTCTCGGCAACAATGTTTGTTAAAAAATCGGGGTATCACCACCTGTTAAACTAGGCCATGCACAGGCACTACTAACAGCGAATGTTAAATATCCTATTGACCGTGTTAGCCTTAAAACTTTCAGCATGGCGGCTGGTCTTAGAGTTTGCAATCAAGAAAATTTGTTTTTGGGGCAATTACCGAAATCGGTCATCATAGGTTTAGTAGATAACGATGCTTTTACAGGAGTTTACAACAAGAACCCTTTCAATTTCAAACATTATGACGCCGAACATATATCAATCAATATGGATGGTCTTCAGATTCCGGCAAAGGCTTTTACCCCAGATTACACAACCGGCTCGGCAGTTCGTGAATTTTATGGTTTAGCACTTGCAACGGGGCGACATCTGAAAGATTCACCATTGTGTATAGATCGTCAAGAATACATAAAAGGCTACACACTTTATGCATTCAATCTGACCCCCGATGAAGGATGCAGCCAACATTTGTCCCTGATCAAAACGGGCAATATTCGTCTGGAGATGAGATTCAGAGTCCCGCTACCCAGAACCGTTAATTTGATTGTTTACGCATGCTTCGACAATATTATTGAAGTGAACCAGAGGAGGAACGTTTTGTATGATTATTATTAAACATGAACACCCGAGAACTAGATGCTATTTTGTGCAACAACCCATACACCACAAATTACTTTTATGGAACGGTGGCCTGCGATGAGCTACCGGCTGATAAACTAGATAATTTACCCGCCATGTACATTGTGAATACGCACCCTCGAAATAAGCCTGGGGAACACTGGTTGGCTTTGTATGTGTGTGCGGATAAGACGGGCGAATTTTTCGACTCCTACGGCAACCCACCTGACTACATTTACTTCCCGGATAGCATCAACACTTTTCTGCAAAAGAACTGCACAAGGATTACTTACAACACAGTACAGATGCAAGACCCGCTCAGCGCAAAGTGTGGCCAGCATTGTATATTTTATCTACACAACAGGGCCAAAGGGGTTCCGTTTAGCAACATTATAGACCTATACTCTGATAATTTGAAAAAGAACGATGCTATGGTGTCAAGATATGTTGACAAAATATATTTGAATAAATGCCTTAAAAACATGTTAAACTGTGTACAGACGGTTGGCTGTGGTGAAATGTTTAATATCTGTCACGGTTGTTGAAAATAAAAAATAAAAATAAACAAGCGTGTTTCGTTTGGTTTTTACTTTATGTATTTTATTGTAAAATAAAATCACGTTAAACATGACATTTGACATTTTCAGCATTAGGAATACACACACACACACATTCTGCTTCAGAAATCTAACCACGCTGAGTGATCTAAAACCGGCCTATTACCATGCTCTGGCGTAAATACGCCCGCACTTGGTGTTTTTTTTTTTTGTGCCGATTTATCATGTCGCGAACATTTTGATTAGGTATAACAGAAAGAGGCATGTTAAGCAGGGCCATAGCCTCTATAAATTCACCCCAACCCCTGGGTCTTCTATTCTCAGAAATCTTTTGAGGTGCTGTTATGTTCTTTATTAGATCCAACATATGTGAGCCACTTACGGCGTTGCCTTTAAGCACAAACTCCCCATCAGCGTTCCACGTTACCACATCTCCTGATTTTGAAATTTTATCCAACACGTACGTGGCATTTTCCCGGCTTCTAGGTGGTACACTTTGTAAGACATCATCAAATCGGGAGGTCTCAGGTCTTACAGTATCGTGAGTCTCGACTGGCAAGGATAGGGTCAATTGTTGTGTTTCCGCAGCACCTTGTTTAACCAGCGCCATAAAACGTTGCAGAGCAATCGTATACAGTTTTGCCTTCTCGTGTGGTACAACATCATTCCTCGACAAGATGTTACGTATGGTTTGATCCAAATCATTTTCAACAGTTTGTCGGATGGGTTCCGGTGTAAAAGTAAGATTCTTTAATTTGTCCATCTGACTTTGAGGTACCAGAAACATCTTTTGTGCATGCTCCATATTTTTAGCCGCCACCGCGACCAGCTATCAAACTGGTTAGAAAAGGTATCGCAACACTCAGTAGAGGCAGAAGGAAGCCACCCCTTTGATTTATAACTTTAAATTTTTTTTTAATTGATGTTTTCTTGTTAGCCAACAGTTTAATACCAGCCTTTTGTTTTCTTATTTTTTTCAATTGTGTGTTCGTTAGGGGAATATTACCACGCAAAACATTGAGAGCTAGTTCACAAATTGTGTTTATGAGTTCATCAGAAGCAGACTGTAATATACCCCGTCTTTGCCGGGCATCACCTTCAAATAGAGCTTTTAGAAGACTCCAGTTCCGTTTAATACGTGTCGACATATTACTTTTTCTTTAGCACGTAAGCAACCGGCCACTCTGGAGCGTACAAACCAGTTCTGATGCGGTATTCCTCAGGCGTCTGTGCTTTTAAATCCACCAACAGGTATCCATAAGGTTTTCTGGTAGCATCATCAAAACATTCTAGGAAAAACTTTGAATTTCTGGGGTACATTTGTCGGGCCAAAACATTAACTTGCATTTTATCTCTGGGATTTTTGAACAGAACAATATAGTTTGCATTAAGATTTATTGTGCGGCTGTTTCGACCCTGGAAGAAAAGATTCTGCACAAGATATATGATGCTTAGGTTTCTATAGTGTGTATATTTGGTAAAAGCTCTCTCAATTTCAGAGCTCTGACTGGCGGCTTGCATAAGATCATCAACAATGACCATATTGGTTTTGTGCAAAGGTAGCAAAACTTCATCGGTCAAAGATTCAGGAAGCCCTTCTACAAATTGTACATTCTTTATTTTATGAAGCACCTCATCATACATTGGTTGCCAGCAGGAATAAAACCATACAATGTTCTGCGGTACTTGTGACAAAACATGTTGTGCATTATCGAGCAGTGTTTTCACAAAAACACTTTTACCACTGCTTGAGGGGCCGGAGATTATGCATGAAAAAGGATGCTGAAGACGATTGTCAAATCCTTCACACCCAGGCACTTGTTTAGAATCCATATGGTAAGGTTTTGAAATCCGGGAGCAGTACTCGTTTGTTGTAAACCACTCTGAATATTTTGGAAACTGTTCGTGTGTTGAGAGAGAAACCTCTCTTATCCCTAACAATTTGCTTTGTGCTGGTCATAATTTCACGGGCTGTTGCCTCGGGATTCTGTACATAGTGTTGTACCAAGGCTGTGAGTGATGAAAGATTGACAACTTGTGTGTTAGTATTGTGCAGGGTTATACCTTTCACTTTCATGCAGGTTTTACCGAGCAGTGTTTTATAGCCGTATGTCTTGGGTCCTCCTGAAACAAATTCAACAATGTGGTCACCAGGGTCTAGCTCGCTAGTCAATTCACCCAAAAAATCGCCGAGAGAAGGCATCCAGTCGCCTGGCCGGCTCACAAAGATTACAGAATCTGTGTCGTGGTACAGAACTCTGTCGGGCATTTTATCCATGAGCTCATAAAGCTCGAGCCGGGCATAAGCGGTGGTGAAGGCCGCGATGAACACATTGCTGTATCTGGGTGGTTTTGGGAAACCCTTTGCAAGTCTCCACTGGACCAGGGCTACTGTCTCGGTAAGAAATGAAAAGTGTGAGATGTCATACTCATCCGAAAACATGAATTGCAGAAACTGCTCGGGATCACGGATCAAGGTTGTGTTTGACTGATTGCTTCTCTGGCCAAATTTGCCCCAAAGACTATTTAAAAACAGTTTAGAAATTTGTCTTTTGGCTTTGTTTACACAGATATTGTTTGGGTCCAATCGGACGCCCTCCTTCTCCCAGTAACTCTGCACATATGTCGCCTTGTCAGAATCATCAGAAACCCAAGAGGGGTATCCTGACGCTTCTTGTTTACCCTTTAGGTGCGTCTTAATGTAGTCACTGAAAAGAGACTCGGAGCTATCTTGGAAGTGCCAGATTTCAAAAATTTTGTCAATGGTGTAACCTTTTTCAAGAGCTTTAAGCATTTCAACGGTACACCATACACCTGTTAGAGAGCGCATATCAGCAGAATGCTGACAGCAACCTTGATGCTCGGATTCCGCACAGGTCCGGCAGAGTGGAAACATTAATTTACCAGAGACTCTGTATGGTAACACTGGTATTTTAAGGTTTCTTGGTGTGTTGACCCTGGCTTTGATCAGACCGAAATAGTTTTAGATCGGTTCAAAGTCACGGAAGATGATGATGGGGTGGTTTGTTGGGTAAACTTTAGTTTTGTTCACAAACGGGTATAGACTTGTGAAATCAAAATAGTGCATTTGCAAAGCATTGCAAAGCATTCGTTCGACCACCAAACAGAGCAGCCCGAGGCTCCATACGCTCGGGATAGTCCTGATGTCTCAGGAATTCCTGAACATCGGGGTTCTCACGTTTAAGACTTACCCATTCATGCTCCCACATCACGACAACATTCAGGTTGTATACGCGGCGTAAAGTGTCAATTTTTTCCTGAAATTTGTGGTAGATTGAGCCAAAATCTGTTTTTGTGATAGGGCTAATCGTGTTTGGCTGAAAGCAATTTCTGCATCCGTGGTATAGGCAGCCAGCGTATTCATAAGCCGTACGTACACCGTCCGACTCTGAATACCCGTCTAGATGGTAGTTACCCATCTTAACCTCACCATGGTTCAAGGCGTGTTGAATGAAAAACTTTTCCTTGTGGCTCACATATTCTAACCATTGGATTGATGCGGTGGAACAGGCTTTCTGCTGTCGGACATAATTATCGGGCGCTGTGACTGCAATGGTGTTTTTGGGTAAAAAGTTTGTGCAGAATTGCTTCATACACACAGAGGCTATTGTAATGCATTGGAACGGGTCTAAACCCGTGCTCCCAAGCACCTCTGTCCTAAAACGTAAACAGGCCTCCCGCAAAATAACAACATCGTTCTGGCAGTACTCTGACATTTCTTTACGAAAGTCAAACACACCCCCAGACACGTTATCATACCAGGCATTAAATGCAACCCTATCCTTCTCCATCATTGTGTCAACGCCATAGTACAAGGGTGGCGGGTACGTGCCGATGTAATTCTGGTTCTCAATTTTATTCCAGAAATGGGGAAAATGCCCCTTTTTCACATTGTCAAAACCTAGCGCGTTGGGCATGTCACTAAGCTTCATAGTCAGGAAACAGAGTGAATCAACATACCTCTGCCCAAAAGCATCGTCTGTAACACACAGGAGTTTGCTACCTTGTGCTATGATGCTTGGTGTCACACCCTGCTTAACCAAATACTGCATCAGCAGGTACCCGTCATAACCCTTCGAATTATGTGCAATGAATGTATACCCCTTGTACTTTGGTGTTCGGTATCGCTTAAAAAAAGCCTTTACACAATCATCACCAGCAGCCGTCCAACGCTTACCATTAAAATCAATGCAACATATGAAATTTGCAATGTGTTCACCATGGTCCTGCCGACACTCAAAATCATAAAACACATAACGTACGCTTGGGTTCTCAGTTTTCACAGGCTGTATGTAGCACACATGTTCAACATCCGGGGTCAATAAAGCCTTGCAGGCTGTGCATGTCTTTAGACCACATGTGTGTGGTTTAGGCGGACTACCGACATCATATGTGCGGGCACATTTGCTGCAGAACTTGTATGTGTCACAGATACTGAGCATCTTGCCGCTCGACTTCTGTTGTTTCAAAACTTTATGTTCTGCATGGCAAAAGCTTGATCGACAGATACGCATACAGTCGTTACACCGTATCGTTGCAGACCGATGCTTAAAACAATCTGCGTGTACACAGACGTTGCAAGTATGTTTGCATTTGTGGTTATGTTTCGATGTGTATGGTGTGTAGCAAAAGTTGCAAACATATTGGCTACCTAAGAAACCTTTCAACGATTTGATGCCATAATAGTGCATGCCATCGAGGTATAGGAACAGTGTTTTTTCATGTATAGCCTCGGATGTTTGAAACTTTATTAAGACCCCGTTATTTGCACTGTGTGACAACACGACAATCTTGATGTTTAAAAACTTTTCAAACATCGGAATGTCTGAAAAACAAACCTTGTGTTGAACACCCAAGCCTACGGAACGTTGCAATTGCTCAGCCTCTCTTTCAGCATCACATGTGTTTAATGCCGGATGTAAAAGGTGCGTCAAACACATTGCAAAGCATAGGTTGTTACCGCGGTTGTAGCTAACAATTAGGTGTTTTAGTTTTTTGCGAATGATTTCGCTCTTGAGACATGACGATAATTTCCGCCGGTCCCCCACACCACCATTAGGGTTCTGAATAATGTGAGCCACAAGCATCAGCGTTTCATCAGCCAGAATCTCAAAATTGCTCTGTATCAACTTTTCAACCATGTCCAAAAAAATATCCAATTCAACGTTGTCGCCGTTTAGTTGTACGGTTACGCCCTCAGACAACGAATCACCCCTTAATTCTAGTTGTACAACATCATTGGGGCGCGACAACTCGCGAACTTTAACCAGTATCTGTTCTAAAGTGTTTAAGACATACACATAAAACTCTGCGTAGTTGTCAATGTCGTACAGTGCTGCAAAGTTAAAACGGTGCCGAATTTCTGTACTGTTGAATTTGGGCCTGCGTATCACCTGAATATCTGTGTCATCAACCGCACCACCATCTTGGTTGACTTCTGGAAGTCCATGCACGTTATCATCTACAGGGCTTTGGGGGCTCTCTAACACAGTAATGCCATGCGCGTTATTTTCTGTGTTTGGGTTAATATCCGTTTCAGCACGTGCGCGTTCACGGTTTACCGCGGCCAGCGCATTTAACAGCCCGGTAAAAAAACAATCATGCACTACAGTTTCACTACTTGTTTCATGCGTGTCAATAGAGCCTTGATTAACATCCTCAACAAGTGCTAAGAGATGTGGGTTAACATTTTCAGGCATTAACTCTAAACGGTTAGTGTTTTCAGCATCATCCACAGCAGGTCTTTTGCAGCTCGACCCCTCGGAACAAGAAGCAGTACGTTGTCTTTTCGGGGCCATATTTATTGCAAATGTCGGTTTACAAGTGATTGGAAACTGTTGTAGAGTTCTGCTCGCTCTCTATCATTGGCAACAATTCTATTGACAATATAAAGGAGTTGATCGTTTACACTCGCCGGGTGGCCCCTTTGGTCCACGGTTTGTGTGGCTTCTGTCACCCTTGCTTGTCCCGGCTCTTGCGCAGTAGTTTGCTCGGTTGCACCACGATTGCTCGGTCGCCTTTCTTGGCCGTTTGTTGGGGTTTCTGGTTCGGGTATCGACACCAGCTCCTCATCCGTTACTTCGTCGTCTGTAAGAAAAAATTAAAAATACTTGACATATTTAGTTTAAAACACACTAAAATTTAAAGAAAAGAAAAAATAAAATAAAAAAATTTAAAAAATAATTAATTACATTAAAAATACTAAATTAAAAATACTTTAATAATCAGTTAATTTAAAGCAGACATACACACACTAAAATTTTAAAGAAAAATAAAAAAAATTAAAAAATAAAAAATAAAAAATTTTAAAAAATAATTAATTATACTTTAAAATTCTAAATTAAAAAGACTAATATTCATATTTAATTTAAAGCAAACAAACAAAGTTATTTAAAAAACATTATACATGCGCTCACACACACACGCGCGTGCAAAACCACGCACAAACACACACACACACACACACACACACACACGAGCACGCATACGCGCTCGTGCACAAACACACACACACACACGCACACTTGCACACCCCCGCACACGTTTTCAAGACTTGTACAACTCACAGCCGGACGTTTCCCACGTCGAACTTTCAGGTCTGCTGTTTGACTCCAATGTATACGCTTCTAGAGGTGTTTCTGGGGCTTTTTAAAAATAAAATGTGTTAGAATCAGACAAAACGATAACTACAAATGCTAAATATCCCTAAAACAGAAAAGTTTAAACGTTTCCTACTTTGGATATTCGTGTATCGTGGGTCCTCCAACGAAGCCAGAACCTGAGCCTCGATGTTGATTGTCGGCCTTGTAACCAACGTGTCTAAAACAATTAAACATTAAACAATCATATATAAATATAAAACAGCTTTAAAAGGATCATTTAAACAACCGTAAAAATAATATATATATATTTAAAAACACAACAGACTGTTTAATGGCTCCGTCTTTGTGAAATAAAAACCTTAAAATAAACCCTAACGATGTTCAACAGTCCAAAAACGTTGTTTTACAAAGGTCTTTAAAAGTTTCACTGTGGATATATATATATATATATATAAAATATATACGCGAGTTGCGAATCTGTATATAAGCCTTTGTCGAACTAACGTAGAGTGCCACGAACAACCATTTTGTTTGCCATGTGCCTAGACCACATGTCCAACACCTTTAAGTGTTACATTGTATCTAAAAACATATGAACTGTTAAAAAAAAAACTATAAAAGCTGCTTTGCTTGCGACGTGCAACTGCAATTGTGTTATATATATACTTTTTTTTTTTTATAAACAACACAAGATGATCCTTTATTTATTTAAAAAAAAAAAAAGTTTTTTTTTTTATGTTTATTATCTATTTTTATTTTGTATTGAGAGGAGTGAGTGAGCTAGCAGCAGATTCTGGATTCTCTTCTCTTCTGCTGACTGACAGTGAAAAAAAAATGGATATGCCCACCGATAATCATCTGGGCAAAAAAAAAAAAATACAAGTGCAAAAAAAAAATGTCAGGTAAAAAAAAATGGGATCAGATATAAAAAAAAGCAGATGGCTAACCCAGGGTAAAGTGAAATTCCATTGTAAGAAATCATTTTTCCCCCCCCAACAATTAGAATGTAGCCAGTAGAGAGTCATCCCCCCCCAGTGATGAGTTCTGGGGATTTTTATTTTGTATATCACACATCATGAATGTGTCCCGGCCAATCACAATGCACGGTCGGAACTAACTTAATAACTAACTGTATAATTCATCTGACTTTTGTAACTGCATGACTTCACAGTGAATATTATAACTCTATAACAGCAGGTCTTTCTGAGGTCATCAGCGAAGGGTTCTATATGTGCACAAAATCTGTTTAGAGTCAGGTTGCGTCTCAATATTTTTCACTCCCCCACTACCACTCCTCTCCTACCCGGAAGCATGCAAAACTGCCTGAACGTTTCGAGTACATGTATTTGCATGTACAGTATACACAATGTACCTGACATTGCGGTTTGCATCAATATTAATTCATATGTAAACACTAATATGTAATTAATATGTAATCAGCAACATTAGATTGAAACACAAAGATCGGTTTCCAGTGCACGGAGGAGAGGAGGATGCATTTTTCAAAAGTATTGGGACGCACCCTCAGTGATACCGCTTTTGCTGTTTTGGTCCCAAGACTGATGAGTTTACTGCAACCAAATATCAGGGCAGGTCTGAATCCAAAACACACCTTTTCTGTCTATCAAAGGTTTCCTGCTCTTTGGCTCCACTCTCTGGCACATCGCAGCTACTGCATCCAGCAGGGGAAAGCCCAGCTGAAGGGAATTTGTCTCAAGAGCACATACCTCAACTATGCCAGCTGTGCCTAGTGATGGGGGTGATGTTTCATGAAAATGGCTGGAGCTATCAGAGCTACGATATGGTATCAGTGATCACTGACTTGAGTCGATCATTGTGTTTTGTTCTGGAGAGCAAAGCCTTTTTATTTCTTCAATTGATTGTAGGCTATCTCCACTCCAATTTACACTCCCAAAAGGTGACAATGCAAAACAATAGTTTTATACTTTATTTTGAACAACTATATTTTAAAGCTACTATTTTTAAACACCAGAATATGCATCCATGCAAACCAAATTCTAATTAAATCTCACCTTAGTCTCCTTTTACAAAGATTTATTCAGTCTTTCCTCACAACTTTGACAATGTTTTTCACAATAAAATCTGTTACAAAATTATTTACATTTCAAAAATGTCTAAATGCAACACTTCATCAAATCTAAGAGGTATGGACATGTGATTCCTGACAAATGGAGATGGTTATTATTCATATACAGTAATTATTGATACTTCCTTTTTGCAGTGCAGCACTTTTCCCTTGTGAACTATGTGACGGATCATGTGACCGGCTGCTCTTGCCATCCTTGGATTTTGTTCATTTTCGAACACCTGGGCTCCTTTTACTTTTTAGTTTAAGTGCTTTGTTCAAATGAAGTACTTCAGAGCCGGGTGCAAATGGAATATTCAACAATATTTCCATAGTTCAAGGCAGGGCATCACTACATGTTACAGGCATGTAACAGATTCAGGTGTGCTAAAGAAGAGCCATTTGAAGGATGTCATATGGTCTACATCTCAGGTTGCTCAGTTCCCAATATATTATGGCTTTATTGTTTTATGTATTATGCATTACTGATTGATTTAAATGACCATTGTTATTGCTATAGAATAAAGTTTTTTTCTTGCTTTTCAATTTTAAAAATCCTTGTACAGAAGGATAATTAGTTTTTTGAGAAATTCCAAGTAAAAGTGGTGATTATGTGTGGCCTAGTTACATAGAATGTTACAAAGGATTCAAAGCGAAGTCACTGGAATATTATGAAATACTTTAATGTGATGTCGGTCGCGTGACCAGAAGCAATGTACCCCACTCTGGGCAATCATGTAAAATTTTAAACAAAAAGAAAAATAAGATTTTTGGCCCACTTTTTTTTAAGTCCGAAGCTTGAGGGAGTACCGATATTGTCATTTGTGAAGGCACACTGTCGACACAGAACAGCAGTCACTCAGAAAGAACATTCAGTTCATCAACAGGGATTGAGGGAGTCAAACAAACCGTTATCCTTGCAGGGCTAGTGTAAAAATGAACTAATTTACCCACAAGGCAACTGGTTTTATGTGTATGGCTTCAAGTTGGCTCTGGCCCCACAGAGTTATCTTTATTGTGCATTTGTACTTCCATACACTTTGGCATTACAAAATGGAGAGAAAAAGCGCTATGCAAAAAAAAATTTGAATGCTATAAAGACAGCATGTTTGCTATAAGCTTTGATTCTTCGTGTGAAGCCTTGTAGCAATCAGAAGGTTTGCTCTGGCAGGTGTCCAGTTTGGGGTCAGAATTGGTGGTGTACGTGCGCGTCTTCTGGCACCGGCGAATCACCGCTGCAGTGCTGAGTAGCAGGGAGCTAGAGATGAGTGAGAAGCCGCTGAGGAAGAACGTGGACATGTAGGAGCCTGTCTGGTCCACCAGCCATCCTGGCCACAGAAGAGACAGGAGAAATAACGTGAGCCACACAGTACGTTTGTCATAGCTGAGTTATCAGCACTAGAAATCCAACTTTGCCATTCAAATATAACGAAGTTATGGATTCATCAATGACATTATTAGAACAGGGGTTTTCAAACTCAGTTCTGGGAACACACCATGTGTACTGCTTTTTGTGTTTATATTTAGTAGAACTCTTATTAACTGATAAAGAGACTGGCTGTAACATAAACCCCTGAACACATTTCCCAGGACTGTCACTGTACTAGAGAGCCACTTGGTTCGTACTGCTCTGGTGTGTGGACTGCAGGCTTCAACCTTCAGGGTGAAATATTCCCAGGGTGGGATATACCTCTTTTACACCAATTCAGTGTAATGGCTTCCAAAAAAGCCTCACACGAACCTCTGGCTGATTGAAAACATGATATTATTCAATAAATTCAACGATTTGCTATTTCGGTTCTTGAAAGTGTGGAATGCATCTGAACTGGGAATTCATGGCCAAAATACACTGCTCAGAAAAATTAAGGGAACACTTAATCATCACAGTATAACACCAAGTCAATTAAACCAAACCGGTCATGCTGGATGATGTTGCAGGCAGCATAACATTGGCCACGGCATCTCCAGACTCTTTCATGTCTGTCACACGTGCTCAGTGTGAACCTGCTCTCATCTGTGAAGAGAACGGGGCGTCAATGGCGAACCTGCCAATTCTGGTGTTCTCTGGCAAATGCCAATCGAGCTGCACAGTGCTGGGCTGTGAACACAGGTCCCACTACAGGACGTCGGGCCCTCATGCCACCCTCATGGAGTCTGTTTCTGACAGTTTGGTCAGAAACATGCACACAAGTAGCCTGCTGGAGGCCATTTTGTAGGGCTCTGGCAGTGCTCCTCCTGTTCCTCCTCACACAAAGGAGCAGATACCGGTCCTGCCACTGGGTTGTTGCCCTTCTACGGCCCTGTCCAGCTGTCCTCGTGTAATGGCCCGTCTTCTGGTATCTCCTCCACGCTCTTGAGACTGTGCTGGGAGACACACATTCTTGCGACGGCACGTATGGATGTGCTATCCTGGAGGAGCTGGACTACCTGTGCAACCTGAATGGGCTGCAGGTACCGCCTCATGCTACCAGTAATAATAATAATAATAATAATGCCTTGCATTTATATAGCGCCTTTCTCACCAACTGGTGACTCAAAGCGCTTACAATGATGAGGGGGAAACTCGCCTCAACCACCACTAATGTGCAGCACCCACCTGGGTGATGCAGCGGCAGCCATTTTGCGCCAGAATGCTCACCACACATCAGCTGGGGTGGAGAGGGAGAGAATAATTTTTTGCCAATTAAACTGGGGGATGATTAGGTGGCAGATTGAAAGAGCCTGGGTTGGGAGTTTAGCCAGGACACCGGGGAAACCCCTACTCTTTGCGATAAGTGTCATGGGATCTTTAATGACCACAGTGAGTCAGGACCTCGGTTTAACGTCTCATCCGAAAGACGGCATCTCCTACAGCACAGTGTCCCCATCACTGCACTGGGGCATTAGTGTTTTTATTTGACCAGAGGGAAGACTGCCCCCTACTGGCCCACCAACACCACTTAGTGACAAGGGCACTAGCAAAATGCAAAACTAGAGAAAAATCAGTCAGGAAGGATAAGGAGAGAGAAATGGTCTGTGGCCACCACCTGCAAAACCATTTACTTTTTGGGGGTTGTCTTGCTGTTGCCTCTCCTGTCCATCTGTTGTCACTTTCATTTGCACCAAAGCAGGCGAAATTGATTCACAATCGTTTACGCTTCCTAACTGGACAGATCGATATCCCAGAAGTTTGGGACTTGGTGTTGTACTGTGTTGATTAAGTGTTCCCTTAATTTCTTTGAGCAGTGTATATTCAAAATACAGAATATACTGTCAGTCTTATAGAAAATCATTTTATATAGCCTATCTTTTAAAACTCTGTCTTTTCTTTAGTGTCTAAAACACACACAGGTGAAGAACTGCAACTACAGTATGTCTTTCTCACTTTGGGATTTTTCAATGACATCTACATGTGTGTTGTGTAACCATGATTTTCTATATCTCTTTTATGTAGCACAACCAGCAATACAAGTGGAAAAAACCCAAGGGTAATTGTGTGGTTGTACACAGAATGTGTGCTTGGCACTGTGTGCTCAATTAAAAACGTACCCATGGGTCAATATTCAAATGATTGTTAGATTTTTTCTGGAAAGCTCAGATCATTTCCAAGCTTCAAATACATAGGTTAAATGGTAACAGCAAGGCGATATGTTAAAGGACATATGTTAAACGATAACTGCAAGGAGCGCACGGCACCATCAAGGTGTTGGCGTATTGGTCACAGCACAGAGCACTGACCTCCGATTGGTGGGCTGATGAGGTAAGGTATGGCATGGAGGAAATAGGCCACTCCCAGGGCAGAGGAGAGGTACTCGTTTCCGACGACGTCTGATGTGACGACGGGTATCAGGGCCACGTAGGCCCCGTCAAAGTAGCCGTAGAGCACGGAGAAAGGCACGAGCAGAGGGAAACTGCAAAGCAGCGGGATGAACAGGCAGCACAGGCCCTCCATGCATAGGCCCTCTCTTTAGAATAGTTACGGTATGTAGCGCGTCTCTTTAGAATAGTTACGGTATGTAGCGCGTCTCTTTGGAATAGTTACAGCATGTAGCGCGTCTCTTTAGAATACAGTTACAGTATGCAGCGCGTCTCTTTAGAATACAGTTATAGTATGTAGCGCGTCTCTTTAGAATACAGTTACAGTATGCAGCGCGTCTCTTTATAATACAGTTACAGTATGTAGCACGTCTCTTTAGAATACAGTGACAGTATGTAGTGCGTCTCTTTGGAATACAGTTACAGTATGTAGCGCGTCTCTTTAGAATACAGTTACAGTATGCAGCACGTCTCTTTAGAATACAGTGACAGTATGCAGCGCGTCTCTTTAGAATACAGTTACAGTATGCAGCACGTCTCTTTAGAATACAGTTATAGTATGTAGCGCGTCTCTTTAGAATACAGTTACAGTATGCAGCGCGTCTCTTTATAATACAGTTACAGTATGTAGCACGTCTCTTTAGAATACAGTGACAGTATGTAGTGCGTCTCTTTGGAATACAGTTACAGTATGTAGCGCGTCTCTTTAGAATACAGTTACAGTATGCAGCACGTCTCTTTAGAATACAGTGACAGTATGCAGCGCGTCTCTTTAGAATACAGTTACAGTATGCAGCACGTCTCTTTAGAATACAGTTACAGTATGCAGCACGTCTCTTTGGAATACAGTTACAGTATGTAGCGCGTCTCTTTAGAATACAGTTACAGTATGCAGCACGTCTCTTTAGAATACAGTGACAGTATGTAGTGCGTCTCTTTAGAATACAGTGACAGTATGTAGCGCGTCTCTTTAGAATACAGTTACAGTATGCAGCACGTCTCTTTAGAATACAGTGACAGTATGCAGCGCGTCTCTTTAGAATACAGTTACAGTATGTAGTGCGTCTCTTTAGAATACAGTTACAGTATGTAGTGCGTCTCTTTAGAATACAGTTACAGTATGCAGCGCGTCTCTTTAGAATACAGTTACAGTATGTAGCGCGTCTCTTTAGAATACAGTTACAGTATGCAGCGCGTCTCTTTAGAATACAGTTACAGTATGTAGTGCGTCTCTTTGGAATACAGTTACAGTATGCAGCGCGTCTCTTTAGAATACAGTTACAGTATGCAGCGCATCTCTTTAGAATACAGTGACAGTATGCAGCGCGTCTCTTTAGAATACAGTGACAGTATGCAGCGCGTCTCTTTAGAATACAGTGACAGTATGCAGCGCGTCTCTTTAGAATACAGTTACAGTATGTAGTGCGTCTCTTTAGAATACAGTGACAGTATGTAGCGCGTCTCTTTAGAATACAGTTACAGTATGTAGTGCGTCTCTTTGGAATACAGTTACAGTATGCAGCACGTCTCTTTGGAATACAGTTACAGTATGCAGCACGTCTCTTTAGAATACAGTGACAGTATGTAGTGCGTCTCTTTAGAATACAGTTACAGTATGTAGTGCGTCTCTTTGGAATACAGTTACAGTATGCAGCACGTCTCTTTGGAATACAGTTACAGTATGCAGCACGTCTCTTTAGAATACAGTTACAGTATGTAGCGCGTCTCTTTAGAATACAGTTACAGTATGTAGTGCGTCTCTTTGGAATACAGTTACAGTATGCAGCACGTCTCTTTGGAATACAGTTACAGTATGCAGCACGTCTCTTTAGAATACAGTTACAGTATGTAGCGCGTCTCTTTAGAATACAGTTACAGTATGCAGCACGTCTCTTTGGAATACAGTTACAGTATGCAGCACGTCTCTTTAGAATACAGTGACAGTATGCAGCGCATCTCTTTAGAATACAGTTACAGTATGCAGCACGTCTCTTTAGAATACAGTGACAGTATGTAGCGCATCTCTTTAGAATACAGTTACAGTATGCAGCGCATCTCTTTAGAATACAGTGACAGTATGCAGCGCATCTCTTTAGAATACAGTGACAGTATGCAGCGCGTCTCTTTAGAATACAGTGACAGTATGCAGCGCGTCTCTTTAGAATACAGTTACAGTATGTAGTGCGTCTCTTTAGAATACAGTGACAGTATGTAGCGCGTCTCTTTAGAATACAGTTACAGTATGTAGCGCGTCTCTTTAGAATACAGTGACAGTATGTAGCGCGTCTCTTTAGAATACAGTTACAGTATGTAGTGCGTCTCTTTAGAATACAGTTACAGTATGCAGCACGTCTCTTTAGAATACAGTGACAGTATGTAGCGCGTCTCTTTAGAATACAGTTACAGTATGTAGCACGTCTCTTTAGAATACAGTGACAGTATGCAGCACGTCTCTTTGGAATACAGTTACAGTATGTAGTGCGTCTCTTTAGAATACAGTGACAGTATGTAGTGCGTCTCTTTAGAATACAGTTACAGTATGTAGCGTATCTTTAGAATACAGTGACAGTATACAGCACGTCTCTTTGGAATACAGTTACAGTATGCAGCACGTCTCTTTAGAATACAGTGACAGTATGTAGCGCGTCTCTTTAGAATACAGTGACAGTATGTAGCGTATCTCTTTAGAATACAGTTACAGTATGCAGCGCGTCTCTTTAGAATACAGTTACAGTATGTAGCGCGTCTCTTTAGAATACAGTTACAGTATGCAGCGCATCTCTTTAGAATACAGTTACAGTATGCAGCACGTCTCTTTAGAATACAGTGACAGTATGTAGCGCGTCTCTTTAGAATACAGTTACAGTATGTAGCGCATCTCTTTAGAATACAGTTACAGTATGCAGCACGTCTCTTTAGAATACAGTGACAGTATGTAGCGCGTCTCTTTAGAATACAGTTACAGTATGTAGCGTATCTCTTTAGAATACAGTTACAGTATGCAGCGCGTCTCTTTAGAATACAGTTACAGTATGCAGCGCATCTCTTTAGAATACAGTTACAGTATGCAGCACGTCTCTTTAGAATACAGTGACAGTATGTAGCGCGTCTCTTTAGAATACAGTTACAGTATGCAGCGCATCTCTTTAGAATACAGTGACAGTATGCAGCGCATCTCTTTAGAATACAGTGACAGTATGCAGCGCGTCTCTTTAGAATACAGTTACAGTATGCAGCGTATCTCTTTAGAATACAGTTACAGTATGCAGCACGTCTCTTTAGAATACAGTTACAGTATGCAGCACGTCTCTTTAGAATACAGTTACAGTATGCAGCGCGTCTCTTTAGAATACAGTCTCTCTCCATCGCCTCATAGTCACCATGCCCAAATCCAATGTGCTGGAGAGCTAAAACAACAAAAAATGTGTTACAGTCCTAATACGTTTGAAATACACTGTATATATATATTGTGGTACCCGGCGGGGACAGAACCACGGAGAGGTGATAGAGGGAAGGTATGTACGGCTGATGTGGAAAGACGGCATGCCCATATTAGGAGTTCCGGGGAAGTCGGCGCCGCAACAAGGAAATACACGGCACCTGGAAAGGACGCCGGGCCAGTCAGCTGTGGCGAATCACCGGGCTAATCGGTACCCTAGAAAAGGGAATGACAAACAACAGGAAAACGGAGTAGCTTATGCGAAACCAAGGTGGAGTAGAGAGAGAGAGAGGAGTAGAGAGAGAGAGAGGAGTAGAGAGAGAGAGAGAGAGAGGAGTAGAGAGAGAGAGAGAGAGAGAGAGAGAGAGAGAGAGGAGTAGAGAGAGAGAGAGAGAGAGAGAGGAGTAGAGAGAGAGAGAGAGAGAGGAGTAGAGAGAGGAGTAGAGAGAGAGAGAGAGAGAGGAGTAGAGAGAGAGAGAGGAGTAGAGAGAGAGAGAGGAGTAGAGAGAGAGGAGTGTATTGTTGGAGAGAGAAAGTGAAGTGCATTGTTGGAGAGAGAGAGAAAGTGAAGTGCCGTGTTTGATTTGTGTTTGTCAGGAGAAGTCTGCTGTGTGCCCGATCCCTGGACCGAATGAGAACCCGCCCCGTTACCGACCACCGCCTGTCTGACAACCCTGCTCCTGCATTAGCACTGGACCGTAAGAGAACCCGTCTATGTGTACCGACCCCTGCAAACGTACACCGACTATTCTCCCGGATTACGGACTGGCTGACATTTCCCTGCAATTCGACTTCTCGTTTCCCCAAAACCGCAATAAAGCGTGAAGTTAAATTGAATTGTCGCGGTGTGGACATTGAAGTTATTGTTTGCAGTTGCGTGACAACTCCAACCACCTCGGAGTTTGCCACAATATATAAATATATATATATATAAAATACATCCAGAATTATATATATATATATATATATATATATATATATATACAGTGCCCTCCACTATTATTGGCACCCCTGGTAAAGATGAGTAAAAAGGGTTATAAAAAATTAGCTTAATCTCACACTGAAAAAATGAGAAAAATCCAACCTTTAATTGAAGTACATTTATTATGAGGAAACAAATCCCTCATCAAGAAATAATTATTTTTAACAAAACCACATGTGCCACAATTATTGGCACTCCTGCATTTATATATAGAATAAAGTAATCATTTTTAATATTTGGTCGCATATCCTTTGCATGCCATGACTTTCTGGTCTCTGTAATTAAAAAAATAGCTATGAAGAATCAGGTTCAGTTAACATGGTGACGTTTATCTCCGTTTTTAACCGTCGGCTATCGAAAAAACCCTGCGAATCCACTGTAGCCAGTAGCCTAGGCTTTTTGAAAAACAATAAATGCAATATTCACTGGACAAGGTTTTGAACTTTTTTCAGTCAAAACCATTATATTTACTTACAGGCTGTAGGCCTAAAGACCTGTATTGTAATGAAGTGCATTTTCAGAACTCAAATATCCGTCTATTGCAATGCGTGAGTTTTCCATTGAATGACAATTCATACATTAGGTGTAAATGACAATTTGTGCATTAGGCTTGATATAGGTGTTATCAGCAAAGTTTTCAATAGATAGCCATTGTCATTGTAAGAGAAGATTGTCCCCCTGGAAGATTAGGCTACAGGAACTATTGGCAAATATATCTTGATCCAGGGTAATTGCGAATAGTCTATACATGTAACTTTACACATACCATCGCACATCGCCTGGATGTTGATGGAGTGGGCTGAAAGAAAATGAATGAGGCATTCCCTTTTGCTGAGGGACAGGTATGTGGTCTTTGACCTATTTGATCTTTTTATTATTATACATTTTTTGATATAGCCTACACAATAATAATATTTCACATTGTAATCTTGATATTTTAGTCATGCTTTTGCGCGCCCCTGTTTGTAACAGACAAGAGGGTGTACGCGCGTTGTCCACAGGCCTATGTAGACGCACTTATATGCGCCGTTAAAACAACTGCAACATGACTTTAGACCAGATTTGTGGTGTTTTAGCGCAAGCGCTTTCTGCTGGCTCAAATATAGCATACGCAAAAATTTATCCCCCCCACACCCAACAATTCAAGAAGACCTTTAAACGAACGACGTGAGCGTTATAATGGTGTTAATGAACCCTGTGCGGGTGTAAAATAGCAAAGACACTTTGTAAAATTGAAGTGCCAGGTGTAAGATGCCAGGGCCTAGGCCCCTCTTCTGTTTATATAACTATCAAATGTTTTTTGCTCTTTGGCTCCACTCTCTGGCACATTGCAGCTACTGCATCCAGCAAGGAAAGCCCAGCTGACCAGAATTGTTCTCAAGACCAGCCCTCAACTATGCCAGCTGTGCCTAGTGATGGGGGTGATGTTTCACAAAATGGAAAATGGCTGGAGCTACCAGAGCTATCATATGTTATCAGTGTGATTCACTGACTTGAATAGGTCATTGTGATCTGCTCTGGAGAGCAAAGCCTATTCATACACTACATTAGCCTCCTTCAAATAGATATGTTGGCCATTTAAAATTAAAAGGCTATTTCAATTTTGAGTTCAAACTGAAAAGGCCTTTTCTTCAAATTGAATGGATATTTTTTAATTTTTTATTCACTTTAATATTCAGCATGCATAGCTATTTCTGACATAATGTGGCTTAAAATATGAAAAAAGCGTAATTCAGAGAGCTTTTAAAAATTCTGATATTGCAATTGCGGTTGAAAAGAAAACATACGCAGCATATGCAGTCGGTTTACAGATGCTTTGATCTGTGCTGGATCAGCCCCTCGAGGACTCTGGTAGATAACCCCCACGGGGACATGACAACGCACATTGACAATGTACAATTGGACTGTGTTGCAGATCTGCCAACCTGCATGAATTTTTGTACCATTTACGCATTTTGACATTCACGCATGCCGGCACAAATTGTCACACTAAAATACACAAAAAAAAAGCCTGTCGTTGCACACTTTCAAATTTTATCTCAGCTGATGAAGCATTTGCAGCAGAACCAATACAGGCACAAAGCATGGCTGATTGACATGGATGATGTCAAGGCATTCCGGCCATGACAGCGGCCAGGTTACAGCACTATGCGTTGTTCCTGGAAGGTCATATGTATGACATACAGTTTAAACCAACATCCCTCCACTCAAACGCAGATGGATTGTCCAGACTGCCCTGTACAAAAGAGAGACGAAGTAGTGTTGATGCAGTGGACCTTTTTCACACTATGCAGCTCGAAGCTCTGCTGGTCAGGAGTACTGTGGTCAAACAGGAGACCAGAAAAAATAAAATTTTGTCAAAAGTGTAGGCCTACACCTCTGCCATGTCAGGATGGCCGACTACTGGCAGCAAGGAGCTGGCTCCATATTTTCAGCAGAGGAATGAAATAACAACCCACCAAGGGTGTTTGATGTGGGGAATGAGAGTCATGATACCCCAGAAAGGCCAACAGCAGGACTTACAGCAGTGACATGAAGGGCATTTTGGAACAGTCAAAATAAAGCTGCTACATGCACCCATGTGAAATATGAGAAGGTTGCTCCATGTTTGTGTTTAATGAAGTTTTTTAAGTTTTGGTTTCGTTTCTTACTCAACCATCTTATAAAATGAAAGCCATTTATTCCAAATGCAGCCTAGCCTACATTCTTTTGGGATGAATAATAGTTTTACATATAGTCGTATGGTATTTAATTATGACTTGGCAGCATGTAGCCTCAGCTATTTATTATTTGATATTTTTTAGCCTATTCATTTTTATTTTTTATTTTTTTTCATCGTTTATTAATGGTAGCCTAGGCTACAACACTGCAGGTCAAACTTAAATGTAAATAAAATTATAAATCATAATTATAACTATGCAAATATTGTAGCCTACGGTTGATGGTGGAAGTCTATGAATCTGGGAATAAATTTATTCCACCAGTCCAAGTGAAGTGTATGTGAAAAATGAATTTATTTACACAACTTTGATCTGGTTTCTGTGGCTAATGATTTAATTTGGTATGTTTTGCAGTGTCCCTGGGACATAAGTAAAGCTGATATTGATTACCTGGACAGCTTTCAGAGAAACTTACATTTACATTGATACTTTAGGCATTTAGCAGACACTATAATCCAGAATTATCTCAAACTCCTGGATTAAGTTACATTTTGCCCCCGCAGATACCATGCTACACATCTCAACACTTTATCTTGTATTTGCTGCATGAAGGAAAACAATAACGGTGCCCTTGAGTTCCACATTAAGACTGAGGCCACCCTAAAGCAGGTCCCAACAGCATTATTGATGATTTATGCTCACTTTGCATGGGTCGACTACCACACTGGCTATCTGGGTGATGTGGAGACCTACCTTTGTAAACTGTGGAGACTGACATGTCAACTGGTTTAACACAACAAAATTTCAAAATTGAATATGACAAGGCAATAGTTCTTTGTCAGAGAACTGTACATGACACATTATCTCTGCCTCTGTGATTCCTGTGGATTGTATATACTGTACAGTACAGCTACTATACAGTCTCACTTTAAATTAAAACTCCACACCCAATCCATGTCATTGGCAATGGGCTTTATTTTGACGTGCACTATTTTCACATCACGTTAATTGCATCAGTGTTCATGTGCCGTCTGGTGCTTCTTGTGACGGTTGTGTTGTAATACAGTATCAGTCAGACATGCAGGAGTGATTTCAACTATTTTTCAGAATGCCCCTTTATGAAACACAAGGCCTACATAACATTAATAGTGTAAATACATGATAAATGAAAAATAAAAATGTCATCAATGACGTAACATTTCAAACACAAGTATGGAACTATGACTTGGCAAGTAAGAGATGAAGGCTAGAAGATTCTCTTCCTATGTGAGTCACTATCACTGCATGTTTCAGAGCTGCTCTACCTGATTTGCTTCTATTAATATTCAGAAGAATGTCTGTCAACAATTTACCAGTATTCAAGAAAAGAGGGGAACGCAAGTCTTCCAACTGTGAAATGTTCTCTCTTGTAATTCTATAACCGTGTGGCTGCATTTTTCTGCCATGTTTTGGGTTCTATTTTTGCAAAGTCGATGTCAGATGTAATTTACAGAAAAAAATTACTCCATTTCATATGCATTATGTATTTATTACCAATGTTTAATGTTGTGGGTGTAATTTATTCTTATAAATGCTTGATTATTCTTATGAATGCTATTCAATTCTGGAAATCTTTACAATACAATTTCCATCAAGAATTCCAACAACATCTCATAGAAATCAGAAAAATTGCTTCACTAACCTATGGGAAATTGAGGCAAGAGAAACATGGGAATAGCCTTGTACACTGACTTTCTAATTTATTTTAAAAGACAGAAACATTGTATTGAAATGTCAATGTCACACATCAAGAGTATGAATGCCGGTGTACAAATAGTTTTCATATTAAACAGGAGTAAACTTATTTCCAACAAAACTATCAGGAGTCATTTTACTCATGTATAGGAGCACTGTATTTTAAAGCAGGACATTAGATGCATTGTGCTCTAATCTCTGTGTTTGTGTTATTATCTGCAGATATTAGTAATACTAACATTGTTTTTGCATGAATCTTTATTTAATGACAGTGAGGGATCATCTTCACCGGATTTATAACACGTTCTTCCTGCAGAGTGGGTCTCTTTGATGATAATGCCCTTATCAAGATGATAATGTCCTCATCCACAGGACATGAGGAGCCCCCAAATATTTTTGGTAAACATGACACTGACATTATCCGTCTATGCATATCCATCATTTAAGTGAAATTGCATATTTTCCATTCATGGAAAATTTATGAATGAGCCACCTAAAATTATTTTTAAACATGTAGAAGGGTATGTTCACTTTCTTTTCTTGAAATGAGAATACAGGTTTTGTGATTCATAAAAACAATATATGCAGTCTTGCATGGTACTGGTATGCCATTGTGCTGGTATGCCACTGGTACTGCCCCACCCAAACATATCTGGGAGGAGAATGCTGAGGCTATAAGCCTATAAGGAGCACTGTGGAGTAAGGCATTATTATTATCAGCTTGGCTGAAGATTGAGTAGTTTGCAAAACCCATCTAAAGGTGTGTGTAATGGCGTAAGTACTCAATAAATTTTTTATATTATATAATTTAAAAATTTGTATTGTATTCATTGACATCTTTGTGAAACTACTTTTAAAAGGTCTTCAAAAACCAAGAATTCTCATTTTTAAACTGGAAGAATGTTCTTCCTCCAAATACAATTGACTTGATCATAAATTTTTTTGTTTGTTGCAGTTCAATTCAAGATATGATGCTTGCCAAACTGCGTGAGGTTGAGTGCCACTTCACATGGGGTTTGGATGACACTGACTTAAATGATCTACAGATCAGGCTTAAAGACAGCATTGACTTGGCAGAGGGTGGTGAAAAGAATATCGGATGGTCATACAGTACTCAGGCTTTCACAAAGTACATGCAGGGTCGTCTTGAGGAAGCACGGGATGACTTGACAAAGGCTGAACAGCACATCAGGGAACAGCATGGTGACAACTGTGAGAAGCAGCTCATAGTTACCTATGGCAATTTTGCATGGGTGTATTATCACATGGGCGAGCATGAGCAATCCCAGACCTACCTGGACAAGCTGGAGAAGATTAAGAAGACGTTTCCTACAGAATCCCCTTCTGCCCTCCATCCTGAAATCTATGGGGAGAAAGGCAGGGCATTCATGAAATTCTCTCACCAATACTATGAAAAAGCGAAAGAGTGCTTTGAGAAGGCATTGGAGTTGGAGCCAGAAGAGATTGAATGGAATGAAGGCTATGCAGTTGCTCTGCATCGCATTGAATATTACAATCGGATAAGCTTTGAAGAGTCCCCAGCGTGCAAGCAGTTGAGCCGGGTCTTAGAGCTTGATCCAAACAATGCGTACATGATGGTTCTGCTGGGCCTGAAACATGCTGACCATAGAAAGTATAAGAAAGCAGAGAAGCTGATGGAAAGAGCCATGAAGTTGGAACCTGACAAACCCTACGTGACACAGCATGTGGCAAAGTACTATCGGAACAACGGAAAAGTTGATGAGTCCATATCTCTGCTGAAAAGAGCGCTGGAAAGGACTCCTGATTCAGCCATGTTGCACCATCTACTTGGAGTCAGCTATGATAAGAAAAGTACAAACAACAGAGAAGAGGCAGATAATCTGCTCAGGCTGAGCATCCAACACCTGGAGCAAGCGATCTCCCTGAAACCCTCCTTCATTTTTGCCATGTTGAAATTAGCAAAAATCTATGCAAAAGAAGACAAAAATAAAGCAGAGGAGATGTTTAAGAGAGCACTTGAAGTTGCAACTGCTAGAAAGGACCACCTGCAGTTCGTCACCATGAATTACGCAGATTTCCAGCTCTACAACAACAGATCAGTGCCATTGGCTGTGAAGCACTACAAGGAAGGACTCAGATTACAGAAAGATACACAAGACTGGGAAATGTGTGCAAGAAAACTTGAAAATATTGCAAATAAGAAAATCTCCAGAAACCCCCATGATGGTGAAGCCTTTGGGATTCGGGGTTATGTTAATCAAATGAGAGGTGACCAATGCCAAGCCATTGAGTGCTATACGAAGGCTATTCTGTATGACCCTGACAATGAAGAGTACCTCACTGCTCTGTGTGATCTCTGCTTCTCTCTGCAATGATCAAAACTGAAATGCAAAATCTTTCAGTGAAGCATGTAAGAGTTTTGTCTTTGGTTGAAATGCAGTCCATGGGCTCTATCTTGGCGATCTTAACGCTTTGTCTATATGCATGGCATTAAGATAGGGCCCCATATGTCATATAGAGCTTGTTGGACTGTTTTTTTTATTTTTTTAAAACAATGTTAAACTTACAGGAAGTACTTGTTATAGTTAATTTGCAGGAAATGTAAAAAATATAAACTCCTATTAACAATTATTATCTGTAGTAACAAATACAACTCACTTTATGTTTGTTTAAATATTGCATTTTATCTATCAATGTATGAATTGTTGAAAAAAACTGAACAATAAAGGCTTCTATGAGATGACCATGCACTGTAATTGTATTGCTATATTGCTATATACAATGTATTTAAAAACAACAGCACCATTTAGAAGTCTTTTATTGTATAAAATAAAGTTTTCAGTGAAAGGTTTAAATGTTTGTTCTATTTTTTATTGAGAGGCTAAGATGAGCTACTCCAGCAGGGATTCTGATCTCTTCTGCTGACTGACATTCACAGTGAAAATATGGAAGGCCCACCGATAATCAGTCCTGGGAAGAAAAGGAATATCCACAAGTACAAAAATGTCTCCTTCAGGTAAAATATGGATTCAGGATTATAAAAGCTGCTCAGATGGCTAACCAGGTTAAAGTGAATTCCATTGTAAGAAATACTTTTGTCCCCCAACAATTAGAATGTAGACAAAGTAGAGTCGTCCCCAGTGATGAGTTCTGAGGGATTTTATCTTGTATATCAGCACTCATGGAATGTGTCCCGGCCAATCACAATGCACGGTCGGAACTAACTGTTAATAACTAACTGTATAATTCATCTGACTTTTTAGTAACTGCACGGCTTCACAGTGAATATTATAATATTAATATAATAACTCTATAACAGCAGGTCTTTCTGAGGTCATCAGCGAAGGGTTCTATATGTGCACAAAATCTGTTTAGAGTCAGGTTGCGTCTCAATATTTTTCACTCCCCCACTACCACTCCTCTCCTACCCGGAAGTATGCAAAACTGCCTGAAAGTTTCGAGTACATGTATTTGCATGTACAGTATACACAATGTACCTGACATTGCGGTTTGCATCAATATTAATTCATATGTAAACACTAATATGTAATTAATATGTAATCAGCAACATTAGATTGAAACACAAAGATCGGTTTCCAGTGCACGGAGGAGAGGAGGTGGTAGTGGAGGAAAGGAGGATGCATTTTTCAAAAGTAATGGGACGCACCCTCAGAGTGATACCGCTTTTGCTGTTTTGGTCCCAAGACTGAGGAGTTTACTGCAACCGAATATCAGGGCAGGTCTGAATACAAAACACACCTCTTCTGTCTATCAAAGGTTTCCTGCTCTTTGGCTCCACTCTCTGGCACATTGCAGCTACTGCATCCAGCAAGGAAAGCCCAGCTGACCAGAATTG
Organism: Ilyophis sp. 1 JC-2022; assembly: GCA_022702515.1. Taxonomy (NCBI): domain Eukaryota; kingdom Metazoa; phylum Chordata; class Actinopteri; order Anguilliformes; family Synaphobranchidae; genus Ilyophis; species Ilyophis sp. 1 JC-2022. The sequence continues at coordinate 106,648,888 of CM040395.1, forward strand.
TTCTCAAGACCAGCCCTCAACTATGCCAGCTGTGCCTAGTGATGGGGGTGATGTTTCACAAAATGGAAAATGGCTGGAGCTACCAGAGTTATCATATGTTATCAGTGTGATTCACTGACTTGAATAGGTCATTGTGATCTGCTCTGGAGAGCAAAGCCTATTCATACACTACATTAGCCTACTTCAAATAGATATGTCGGCCATTTAAAATTAAAAGGCTATTTCAATTTCAACTGAAAAGGCCTTTTCTTCAAATTGAATGGATATTTTTTATTTTATTATTCACTTTAATATTCAGCATGCATAGATATTTCTGACATAATGTGGCTTAAAACATGAAAAAAGCGTAATTCAGAGAGCTTTTAAAAATTCTGATATTGCAATTGCGGTTGAAAAGAAAACATACGCAGCATATGCAGTCGGTTTACAGATGCTTTGATCTGTCCTGGATCAGCCCCTCGAGGACTCTGGTAGATAACCCCCACGGGGACATGACAACGCACATTGAGAATGTACAATTGGACTGTGTTGCAGATCTGCCAACCTGCATACATTTTTTGTACCATTTACGCATTTTGACATTCAAGTATGCTGGCACAAATTGTCACACTAAAATACGCAAAAAAAATGCCTGTCGTTGCACACTTTCAAATTTTATCTCAGCTGATGAAGCATTTGCAGCAGAACCAATACAGGCACAAAGCATGGCTGATTGACATGGATGATGTCAAGGCATTCTGGCCATGACAGCGGCCAGGTTACAGCACTATGCGTTGTCCCTGGAAGGTCATATGTATGACATACAGTTTAAACTAACGTCCCTCCACTCAAACGCAGATGGATTGTCCAGACTGCCCTGTACAAAAGAGAGACAAAGTAGTGTTGATGCAGTGGACCTTTTTCACACTACGCAGCTCGGAACAGTCAAAATAAAGCTGCTAAAGTTTTTTAAGTTTTGGTTTAGTTTCTTACTCAACCATCTTATAAAATGAAAGCCATTTATTCCAAATGCAGCCTAGCCTACATGTTTTTGGGTTGAATAATAGTTTTACATATAGTCGTATGGTATTTAATTATGACTTGGCAGCATGTAGCCTCAGCTATTTATTATTTGATATTTTTTAGCCTATTCATTTTTTTTTTCTTTTTTCCCCCCCCCACCGTTTATTAATGGTAGCCTAGGCTACAACACTGCAGGTCAAACTTGCATGTAAATCAAATTATAAATCATAATTATAACTATGCAAATATTGTACCTCATGGTTGATGGTGGAAGTCTATGAATCTGGGAATAAATTTATTCCACAAGTCCAACTGAAGTGTATGTGAAAAATTAATTTATTTACACAACTTTGATCTGGTTTCTGTGGCTAATGATTTAATTTGGGTATGTTTTGCAGTGTCCCTGGGACATAAGTAAAGCTGATATTGATTACCTGGACAGCTTTCAGAGAAACTTACATTTACATTGATACTTTAGGCATTTAGCAGACACTATAATCCAGAATTATCTCAAACTCCTGGATTAAGTTAAATTTTGCCCCCGCAGATACCATGCCACACATCTCAACACTTTATCTTGTATTTGCTGCATGAAGGAAGACAATAACGGTGCCCTTGAGTTCCACATTAAGACTGAGGCCACCCTAAAGCAGGTCCCAACAGCATTATTGATGATTTATGCTCACTTTGCATGGGTCGACTACCACACTGGCTATCTGGGTGATGTGGAGACCTACCTTTGTAAACTGTGGAGACTGACATGTCAACTGGTTTAACACAATAAACTTGTAAAACCAATAAAAAGTCATTTTCAAAATTGAATATGACTAGGCAATAGTTTATTGTCAGAGAACTGGACATGACACACTATCTCTGCCTCTGTGATTCCTGTGGATTGTATTGATTGATTGATTGAAACCTTTATTTCGACAGGGAAGAACATACTGAGACCAGGTCTCTTTCACAGATGTGCCCTGCTTACAATCAACATATACAATAAATACAGTAGCAAAGGTACAAAAAGTAGTAAATATAGTGATAGGTACAGAAGTGCAAAGTACAGTAGTTATCTAGATACAATAAGCAAATTAAACAGATGCAGCGCGGTCAATTAATCAGTGACAATTACAAGCTACAGTCCCATAGGTATCAGCTAATAATTCTTTAAATGTTCGCAGGGGAATAAGGGATGGCAACTTGTTCTGTTTCTGGAAGGAGTTCCAGAGTGTGGGACCCGCAATCCGAAACGCAGAATTTCCCCATTTTGTTCTAGCTCTAGGAATGTTTAATGCTAGCGGTACATGTGAGCTAGTAGGATAGTTCAAAGCATGAAATGAAAGGAGGCTGGATAGATACAGAGGTAGTTTGGCAATGAGAGCTCTATATGTAAATAAGACTCCATGATGTTTTCTCCTGAGCTCAAGGGAGGGCCACTCCAGTTTTTGGTAGAGCAGGCAGTGATGGGTTCTAAACCCTTCGCCGGTAATAAACCTGAAGGCACTATGATAAATTGGGTCAAGGGAATTTAGGATAGTGGCTGAGGCGTGCATGTACAGGGTATCGCCATAGTCAATAATTGACAAGATATTTGTCTGTATAATCCTTTTTCTACACTCCAGGGTGAAACAGGATTTATTTCTAAATAGAAATCCGATTTTAGGTTTAATTTTGTTTCTTAGATATGTAATATGGTGGCGGAAGGATAGATTAAAGTCTAGCCAGATGCCTAAATACTTATATTCCTGAACACGTTCTATTTCAATGTTGTTTAGAGTGGTGAGGTGCGCCATCGAAAGATCAGGGCTCTTGATGGAGAAAATCATAAATTTGGTTTTATTGGCATTTAGAACCAGTTTCAGACTGGCTAGCGAGTATTGAATGGAATTGAAGGCTGTTTGAAGTATCAGGAGGGCTTCGCTGGTAGAGGGCGGTGTTGTATAGAGTACCGTGTCATCAGTACAGTACAGCTACTATACAGTCTCACTTTAAACAAGCCAGGCCAGGTTACAGCACTATGCGTTGTTCCTGGAAGGTCATATGTATGACATACAGTTTAAACCAATATCCCTCCACTCAAACGCAGATGGATTGTCCAGACTGCCCTGTACAAAAGAGAGACAAAGTAGTGTTGATGCAGTGGACCTTTTTCACACTACGCAGCTCGAAGCTCTGCCGGTCACGAGTACAGTGGTCAAACAGGAGACCAGAAAAAATACAATTTTGTCAAAAGTGTAGGCCTACACCTATGCCATGTCAGGATGGCCGGCTACTGGCAGCAAGGAGCTGGCTCCATATTTTCAGCAGAGGAATGAAATAACAACCCACCAAGGGTGTTTGATGTGGGGAATGAGAGTCATGATACCCCAGAAATGCCAACAGCAGGTCTTACAGCAGTTACATGAAGGGCATGTTGGAACAGTCAAAATAAAGCTGCTACATGCACCCATGTGAAATATGAGAAGGTTGCTCCATGTTTGTGTTTAATGAAGTTTTTTAAGTTTTGGTTTCGTTTCTTACTCAACCATCTTATAAAATGAAAGCCATTTATTCCAAATGCAGCCTAGCCTACATTCTTTTGGGATGAATAATAGTTTTACATATAGTTGTATGGTATTTAATTATGACTTGGCAGCATGTAGCCTCAGCTATTTATTATTTGATATTTTTTAGCCTATTCATTTATTTTATTGTATTTTTTACACCGTTTATAAATGGTAGCCTAGGCTACAACACTGCAGGTCAAACTTGCATGTAAATCCAATTATAAATCATAATTATAACGATGCAAATATTGTAGCTTACGGTTGATGGTGGAAGTCTATGAATCTGGGAATACATTTATTCCACCAGTCCAAGTGAAGTGTATGTGAAAAATGAATTTATATTTACACAACTTTGATCTGGTTTCTGTGGCTAATGATTTAATTTGGGTATGTTTTGCAGTGTCCCTGGGACATAAGTAAAGCTGATATTGATTACCTGGACAGCTTTCAGAGAAACTTACATTTACATTGATACTTTAGGCATTTAGCAGACACTATAATCCAGAATTATCTCAAACTCCTGGATTAAGTTACATTTTGCCCCCGCAGATACCATGCTACACATCTCAACACTTTATCTTGTATTTGCTGCATGAAGGAAGACAATAACGGTGCCCTTGAGTTCCACATTAAGACTGAGGCCACCCTAAAGCAGGTCCCAACAGCATCATTGATGATTTATGCTCACTTTGCATGGGTCGACTACCACACTGGCTATCTGGGTGATGTGGAGACCTACCTTTGTAAACTGTGGAGATTGACATGTCAACTGGTTTAACACTACAAACTTGTAAAACCAATAAAAAGCAATTTTCAAAATTGAATATGACTAGGCAATAGTTTCTTGTCAGAGAACTGGACATGACACATTATCTCTGCCTCTGTGATTCCTGTGGATTGTATATACTGTACAGTACAGCTACTATACAGTCTCACTTTAAACAAAAACTCCACACCCAATCCATGTCATTGGCAATGTGCTTTATTTTAACGTGCACTATTTTCACATCATGTTAATTGCATCAGTTTTCATGTGCCATATGGTGCTTCTTGTGATGGTTGTGTTGTAATACAGTATCAGTCAGACATGCAGGAGTGAATTCAACTATTTTTCAGAATGCCCCTTTATGAAACACAAGGCCTAAATAACATTAATAGTGTAAATACATGATAAATGAAAAATAAAAATGTCATCAATGACGTAACATTTCAAACACAAGTATGGAACTAAGACTTGGAAAGTAAGAGATGAAGGCTAGAAGTGCCATGTAGTGGTTTTATCTCAAAGAGTAGCTCAGCAGATTCTCTTCCCATGTGAGTCACTATCACTGCATGTTTCAGAGCTGCTCTACCTGATTTGCTTCTATTAATATTCAGAAGAATGTCTGTCAACAATTTACCAGAATTAAAGAAAAGAGGGGAACGCAAGTGTTCCAACTGTGAAATGTTATCTCTTGTGATTCTATAACCGTGTGGCTGCATTTTCCTGCCATGTTTTGGGTTCTATTTTGGCAAAGTCTATGTCAGATGTAATTTACAGAAAAAAATAACCCCATTTCATATGCACTCTGTATTTATTACCAATGTTTAATGTTGTGGGTGTAATTTATTCTTATAAATGCTTGATTATTCTTGTAAATGCTATTCAATTCTGGAAATCCTTACAATACAATTTCCATCAAGAATTCCAACAACATCTCATAGAAATCAGAAAAGATGCTACACTAACCTATGGGAAATTGAGGCAAGAGAAACATGGGAATAGGCTTGTACACTGCCTTTCAAATTTATTTTAAAAGACAGAAACATCGTATTGAAATGTCAATGTCACACATCAAGAGTATGAATGCCAGTGTACAAATAGTTTTCATATTAAACAGGAGTGAACTTATTTCCAACAAAACTATCAGGAGTCATTTTACTCATGTTTAGGAGCACTGTATTTTAAAGCAGGACATTAGATGCATTGTGCTCTAATCTCTGTGTTTGTGTTATTATCTGCAGATATTAGTAATACTAACATTGTTTTTGCATGAGTCTTTATTTAATGACAGTGAGGGATAATCTTCACCGGATTTATAACATGTTCTTCCTGCAGAGTGGGTCTCTTTGATGATAATGCCCTTATCAAGATGATAATGTCCTCATCCACAGGACATGAGTAGCCCCCAAATACTTTTGGTAAACATGACACTGACATTATCCGTCTATTCAGTGGCCAGACCTGAAATGTGTATTCTGTGGTGTTGGCTATTTCTGACAATGGAACAGTGCCGGAAAACATTAAAAAGCTTTTGTTACGTTTCTGTCATATTTATGCGCTGAGATGAGGAGATTGGCCATTGCAGTTCAATCACGCACTCCAGAGCAACCTGCTAAACCGCCTGCTATCCCACCCCCCAACCCCATGGGAGCCTGGCAATTCCGGGAGCCACAACAGCCTCCCCCGGAGAGGTTTGATAGTGAGCCAGAGAGATGCAAGGCATTTCTACTACAATGCGACTTTGTCTTCCAACAACAGCCATTGACCTATCCGACTGACGAGCGACGGATTGCCTACGTGATGGGGCTACTCAAGGGGAGAGCTTTGGACTGGGCTACCGCGGTGTGGACCGGAGGTTCATTTCCTCTCAGCTACGTGATCTTTTCGGAGGAGATCCGCAAAGTGTTCCAGCACGCCTCCAGTGACCAAGAGCCTTCACAGCAACTCATTGCCCTCCGCCAAGGCCTTAAAAGCGCCGCGGACCATTCTATTGCTTTTCGGACTATTGCTGCGGCTACCCACTGGAATGACTCGGCCCTGGCGGACTTGTTCCGGGCCAGTCTGAACGGGGCGCTCCAGGACGAGTTAGCCCATCAGGAACCCATCAAGGAGTTCGACGGTCTCGTCCGAGCTGCTATTCGCTTGGATAACCGCTACAGACTTTGCCGGAGGGAGAGACCGATTCCGCCCGGTCAGCCGTACCCCAGACAAGTACCTGCCCCACTGACGAAGGAGAACCAGGCCTGGGTAGTTGAACCAATGGATCTTTCCCGTACCGGAGTTAAGATCTCGCCCGAGGAACGGATACGTCAGAGGGAGACCGATGCATGCTTCTACTGCGGAAAGCTGGGGCATTCTCAAGCACAATGCACCACCCGGTCCAGTAAATCCGAGTCATCTGTGGGAGTGAGGTCTTCAACCCACCAGGAGAAGATCTCCAAGAGCGATACTCGCCCTACCCTCACTGCCACACTCATGCTACCTGAGAGGGAGGTTCAGGTGAGCGCGCTCATAGACTCTGGAGCGGACGTGAACCTCATTGATGAAGTTATGGTCAGAGATCTGGACATTCCCACCCTTCCACTGCCCCACCCCAAGAATGCTCGGTCGTTGGACGGCAAGACATTCTACAGAATGACTCACGTCACGGAACCCGTTCAACTGATCATTTCTGGCAACCATCACGAATTCATCCAGTTCCACATCATCCGCTCCCCCAACGATCCACTCATTCTGGGACTACCCTGGCTTCAAGAACACAACCCCGTCATTGACTGGAAGTCCCGCCACATTAAAGCCTGGAGCCGCCAGTGTCACCAAGCCTGTCTTCGGTCCGCACCTGCACCTGCCGGGGGCGCACCTACCCCCCCTCAAGACACCAAACCATCTCTGGAAAACGTGCCAGCCCCTTATCACGACCTGGGCATCGTTTTTTCCAAGACGCAAGCACAGACACTTCCTCCTCACAGACCCTATGATTGCGCGATCGACCTTCTACCCGGTTGCACTCTTCCCTCAAGTCGACTCTACAACGTCTCCAAACCAGTAAACGGAGAGAGAAGCCATGGAGAAATACATTCGGGATTGCCTTGCCAACGGTCTGATTCGCCCCTCTTCGTCACCTGTGGGCGCTGGATTTTTCTTCGTCCAGAAAAAGACGGCTCGCTGCGTCCTTGTATCGACTTCAGAGAACTGAATAACATTACAATCAAGAACAAATACCCTCTACCGCTCATTGACTCAGCCTTCCAACCACTCCACGACGCTACTGTCTTCACCAAGCTGGACCTACGCAACGCATACCACCTGGTGCGCATTCGTGAGGGGGATGAATGGAAGACCGCCTTCAACACCTCGTTAGGACACTTCGAGTACCTGGTTATGCCTTTCGGTCTTCCTAACGCCCCCGCCGTGTTTCAGGCGTTAGTAAATGACGTCCTATGGGACCTATTGGGCCGCTACGTATTCGTATATCTGGACGACATCTTGATCTACTCCACCAACGTCAAGGAACACGAAGGCCACGTTATGCAGGTTCTCCAACGACTTTTGGAGAACAGACTCTTTGTCAAGGCTGAGAAGTGTGTGTTCCACACCGACACGGTCGAGTTCCTGGGCTTCATCTTGGAGAGGGGACAAATCAGGGCGGATCCCAAGAAGATCCAGGCGGTCACAGATTGGCCCACGCCTGCTACTCGGAAACATCTACAACGCTTCTTGGGATTCGCAAATTTTTACCGGAGCTACAGCCAGGTCGTCGCCCCTCTCACCAAGCTCACATCTACTGCCATGCCGTTCCGCTGGAATCCTGAGGCTGAAAATGCCTTCAAGAAAATTAAGAGACTGTTCTCCTCCGCTCCGATTCTGGTGCACCCCGACCCCACTCGTCAGTTTGTCGTGGAGACTGATGCGTCCGACACTGGAGTAGGGGCCATGCTCTCTCAGGTTTCCCCCACTGACAATCTTCTACACCCCTGCGCATTCTTCTCCCGTAAGCTGTCTCCGGCGGAGAGGAACTATGACGTGGGAAACCGAGAGCTACTTGCTGTCAAGCTAGCACTGGAGGAGTGGAGGCATTGGCTGGAGGGCGCCGAGAAACCATTTGTGGTCTGGACTGACCATAAAAATTTGGCGTACTTACAGACAGCCAAGAGGTTGAACTCCCGCCAAGCAAGATGGGCCCTGTTCTTTGGCCGTTTCAATTTTGCATTGACCTACCGTCCTGGTTCTAAGAACGTCAAGCCTGATGCCTTGTCGCGACAGTTCATGGCCAGTTCTGAGCAAGAGGTGCCGGAGAACATCCTCCCTGGGTCCTGCACCATTGCTTCGGTGTCCTGGAGGATTGAGGCCGTCATTAAAAAGGCGCTACTCAAGGAGCCCGATCCAAGGTCCAATCCCGGTACACGCCTTTACGTTCCCTCCGCCTCCCGGACACATGTTCTCCAATGGGCTCATTCCTCCCTCATGTCATGCCATCCCGGCTTTACCCGCACCCTGGCTGTCCTCAAGAGAAGGTTCTGGTGGAACTCCATGATCCCCGACACCAGGCGTTTCGTCAAGGCCTGTACCACCTGTGCCCGGAGCAAGGCCTCTCACCAGGCCCCAGCTGGTCTGCTCCTACCTCTGCCAGTGCCCAGTCGCCCTTGGAGTCACATCGGGGTGGATTTCATGACCGGACTTCCCCCTTCTGAGGGCAACACCACCATCCTGACGGTGGTGGACAGGTTCAGCAAGGCGGTGCACTTCATTCCTCTGCCTGGATTGCCCACTGCCCAAGAGACCGCGGATGTTCTGGTCAAGGAAGTCTTTTGGATCCATGGCATTCCCGCGGACATTGTCTCTTACCGTGGCCCCCAGTTCATCTCCCAGGTCTGGAAGGCCTTCTGTTCGGCTCTCGGAGCCACCTCCAGCCTCACGTCAGGTTACCACCTCCAGTCTAACGGTCAGACTGAAAGGGCCAACTAAGACCTCGGAGCTGCTTTACGCTGTGTGTCGGCCAAGAATCCCACTTCATGGAGCAAGATGCTCACCTGGGTCGAGTATGCGCACAACGCCCTGCCCTGCGCCGCTACTGGAAAATCCCCATTCGAAGTTTCCCTCGGCTACCTACCCCCACTGTTTCCCGACCAAGAGGCCGAGATTGCTGTCCCCTCCCTCGCTACCCACATGCACCACTGCCTCAAGATCTGGAGGGACGCCCGGGCCGCGCTATTGAGCACGGCTGAACGGAATCATCGAGTCGCTGATCGCCACCGCACTCCAGCCCCTGAGTACAAGCCTGGCGACTCAGTTTGGCTCTCCTCTAAGGACATTCCCCTCTAATCAACTTCCCACAAACTCCAGCCCCGCTTCATTGGACCCTACAAGATTCACAGCATCATCAACCCCACCTCAGTCAAGCTGTCATTGCCCCCTTCCCTTAAGATTCACCCCACGTTTCATGTTTCCTGCATCAAGCCCTATTCTACTGATCCCCTTTGCCCCCCTGATCCCCCACCCCCTCCTCCCCGTATCATAGATAACCACCCGGCCTTCACTGTCAAGAAACTACTGGACATTCGCAAGCGAGGCCGGGGGTTCCAGTATCTGGTGGACTGGGAGGGTTATGGCCCGGAGGAGCGTTCCTGGGTCGCACCTAGTCTGATTCTGGACCCTACGCTGATAAGTGACTTTCACCGTGACAACCCTGATAAACTGTGTAGACCGTCAGGAGTCGGTCGTTAGGGGGGGGTACTGTTACGTTTCTGTCATATTTATGCCATGTTTCATGTTTAGTGTTTGTCTAATGTTTATTTTCTGTTTATGTTACGATGCAGTTCATTGTTTGCATCCATATTTCCATGTTTTTCCGCAGCCTTGCGTTCATGCTGTTTCTTCTCTTGCTGTCACTCATCCTTCCCTAATTGTTTCATTCTCCCTTGTCTAGTTACTAATATACTAACATTAGATCAGGATTGGGTAATACTAACTATCTAACCATGTGTTCATGTTTACCTTACGTTTCTCGTGCATGTTGATTACTAATTTACTAACGCTACTAACGATTTACTAATTGCCTCGTTACGTGTCTCATTTTCTCAAGCTGTTGTGAATTTCCTGCTGCTCTCAAGCTAAAATGTTTGCACCTGTCTACACCTGCATTTAAGCTCAGTGTTCATGTCTGTTCGTTGCGAAATTGTTGCCTTAGTTTACTATTGTCACTCTTGAGCGTTTTTCCATTGTTTTGACCACCGTTATTGATCTAGCCTGTTTATTGACCATCGTTACTGCCTGCCTATTGTTTCCACTGCCTGTTTTTGACCACAAGTTTTGCCTACTGTCTATTTGTACCTCTGCCCCGCGGATAGGACTTCGGTCTGACTCCTGCTACGCCCCACGACTACGAACTTTGCTTTTTTCCTGTTTTGTACTTCTGCTCCGCTGACAGCTACTCTGGTTAACGAACTCTTGCATGGATACCGATTTCGAGACTGCCTTCTCTCTCGGTACTGTATCTTTGGTCTGGCTGGATTCATTGGTTTTTGGACTTTGCTTGTGTGACTACGTTTTTGGATTTCCCCATAATAAAGCCCTTGCGGGTATTTATTATCAAGTCAGTGTTCTGAGTCGTGCATTACGGGTCCAACCCGCACACATCCGTCTCAGCTTTATAAAAAATTATATATTTTACCTGCATATGCATCATTTAAGTGAAATTGCATATTTTCCATTTGTGGAACCTAAAATTATTTTTAAACATGCAGAAGGGTATGTTCACTTTCTTTTCTTGCAATGAGTGATTCATAAAAACAATATGTGCAGTCTTGCATGGTACTGGTATGCCATTGTGCTGGTATGCCACTGGTACTGCCCCACCAAACATATCTGGGAGGAGAATGCGGAGGCTATAAGCCTATAAGGAGCACTGTGGAGTAAGGCATTATCATTATCAGCTTGGCTGAAGATCGAATTATTTGAAAAACTGATCTAAAGGTGTTTGTTATGGCGTAAGTACTCAATATTTTTTTTATATGATATAATACATTTTTTTATTGTATTCATTGACATGTATCTTTGTGGAACTACTTTTAAAGGGTCTTCAAAAGCCAAGAATTCTCATTTTTAAACTACAAGAATGTTCTTCCTCCAAATACAATTGACTTGATCATAAATTTTCTTGTTTGTTGCAGTTCAATTCAAGATATGTTGCTTGCCAAACTGCGTGAGGTTGAGTGCCACTTCACATGGGGTTTGGATGACACTGACTTAAATGATCTACAGATCAGGCTTAAAAACAGCATTGACATGGCAGAGGGAGAGGAACATCGGATGGTCATACAGTACTCAGGCTTTCACAAAGTACATGCAGGGTCGCCTTGAGGAAGCATGGGATGACTTGACAAAGGCTGAACAGCACATCAGGGAACAGCAACTGTGAGAAGCAGCTGATTGTTAACTATGGTAATTTTGCATGGGTGTATTATCACATGGGCGAGCATGTGCAATCCCAGACCTACCTGGCCAAGCTGGAGAAGATTAAGAAGACGTTTCCTACAGAATCCCCTTCTGCCCTCCATCCTGAAATCTATGGGGAGAAAGGCAGGGCATTCCTGAAATTCTCTCACCAATACTATGAGAAGGCGAAAGTGTGCTTTAAGAAGGCGCTGGAGTTGGAGCCAGAAGAGATTGAGTGGAATGAAGGCTATGCTGTTGCTCTGCATCGCATTGAATATTACAATTACATAAGGTGTAAAGAGTCCCAAGCGAGCAAGCAGTTGAGCCGGGTCTTAGAGCTTGATCCAAACAATGTGTACATGATGGTTCTGCTGGGCCTGAAACATGCTGACTATGGAGAGCATGAGAAAGCAGAGGAGCTGATGGGAAGGGCCATGGAGTTGGAACCCGACAAACCCTACGTGACACAGCATGTGGCAAAGTACTATCGGAACAACGGAAAAGTTGATGAGTCCATATCTCTGCTGAAAAGAGCACTGGAAAAGACTCCTGATTCAGCCTTGTTGCACCATCAACTTGGACTCAGCTATGATAAGAAAAGTACAAACAACAGAGAAGAGGCAGATAATCTGCTCAGGCTGAGCATCCAACACCTAGAGCAAGCGATCTCTCTGAAACCCTCCTTCATTTTTGCCATGTTGAAATTAGCAAAAATCTATGCAAAAGAAGACAAAAATAAAGCAGAGGAGATTTTGAAGAGAGCACTTGAAGTTGCAACTGCTAGAAAGGACCACCTGCAGATCGTCACCAGGATTTACGCAGATTTCCAGCTCTGCAACAACAGATCAGAGCCATTAGCTGTGAAGCACTACTAGGAAGGACTCAGATTACAGAACGATACACCAGACTGGAACATGTGTGCAAGAAAATAAGAAAATCTCCAGAAACCGCCATGATGAGAGCCAAGCCGTTGAGTGGTATGAGAAGGCTATTCTGTATGACCCTGACAATGAGGAGTACCTCACTGCTCGGGGCCAGTGTAGTATAATGGTTAAGGAACTGGACTTGTAACCAAAAGGTTGCAGGTTCAATTCCCAGGTAGGACACTGCCGTTGTACCCTTGAGCAAGGTACTTCACCTGAGTTGCTTCAGTATATATCCAGCTGTATGAATCGATACATGTAATAATAACTTGTGTAAGTAGCTCTGGATATGAGCGTCTGCTAAATGCCTGTAATGGAATGTCTGCATCATCTCCGCTTGCCTCTGCAATGATATCAAAACTGCTAAATCTTTCAGTGAAGCATTTAAGAGTTTTGTCTTTGGTTGAAATGCACTCTATATGTCATAAACATTACCCTGACCAGAAATATGCGGGTTAGAAAATGGATGAAATGCAATCGATATGTCATATTACATTTGTTTTAACCGTTAAAAAACAAATGTTAAACTTACAGGAAGTGCTTGCTAAAGTTATTCTGCAGAAAGCGTAAGGAATATAAACTCATAGTACAAATTATTGTCTGTAGTAACTCACTCTATGCTTGTTTAAATATTGCACTGTATCAAACTGTTATCTAGTGTGAACTGTTAAAAAATAATAAAAGTTGCTTTGAGATGACCATGCACTGCAATTGTACTGCTATATAATGTATTTAAAAACAACAGCACCATTGAAAAGTTCTTTATTTTATAAAACAAACAGTTTTCAGTGAAAAGTTTATATGCTTGTTCTATTTTATATTGAGAGGCTAAGATGAACTACTCCAGCAAGGATTCTGATCTCTTCTGCTGACTGACATTCACAGTGAAAATATGGAAGGCCCACCGATAATCAGTCCTGGGCAGAGAAGGAATATCCACAAATACAAAAATGTATCCTTCAGGTAAAATATGGATTCAGGATTATAAAAGCTGCTCAGGTGGCTAACCAGGGTAAAGTGAATTCCATTGTAAGAAATCATTTTTCCCTCCAACAATTAGAATGTAGACAAAGTAGAGTCGTCCCGGCCAGTGATGAGTTCTGAGGGATTTTATCTTGTATATCAGCACTCATGGAATGTGTCCCGGCCAATCACAAGGCACGGTCGGAACTAACTGTTGTATAATTCATCTGACTTTTTAGTAACTGCTCGACTTCACAGTGAATATTATAACTCGATAACAGCAGGTCTTTCTGAGGTCATCAGCGAAGGGTTCTCTATGTGCACAAAATCTGTTTAGAGTCAGGTTGCGTCTCAATATTTTTCACTCCCCCACTACCACTCCTCTCCTACCCGGAAGTATGCAAAACTGCCTGAAAGTTTCGAGTACATGTATTTGCATGTACAGTACACACAATGTACCTGACATTGCGGTTTGCATCAATATTAATTCATATGTAAACACTAATATGTAATTAATATGTAATCAGTAACATTAGATTGAAACACAAAGATCGGTTTCCAGTGCACGGAGGAGAGGAGGTGGTAGTGGAGAAAAGGAGGATGCAAGTATTGGGGCGCACCCTCAGAGTGATACCGCTTTTGCTGTTTTGGTCCCAAGACTGAGGAGTTTACGGCAACCAAATATCAGGGCAGGTCTGAATCCAAAACACACCTCTTCTGTCTATCAAAGGTTTCCTGCTCTTTGGCTCCACTCTCTGGCACATTGCAGCTACTGCATCCAGCAGGGGAAAGCCCAGCTGAAGGGAATTTGTCTCAACAGCACAGACCTCAACTATGCCAGCTGTGCCTAGTGATGGGGGTGATATTTCACAAAATGGAAAATGGCTGGAGCTACCAGAGTTATCATATGGTATCAGTGTGATTCACTGACTTGAATAGGTCATTGTGATCTGCTCTGGAGAGCAAAGCCTATTCATACACTACATTAGCCTCCTTCAAATAGATATGTCGGCCATTTCAAATTAAAAGGCTATTTCAATTTTGAGTTCAAACTGAAAAGGCCTTTTCTTCAAATTGAATGGATATTTTTTATTTTATTATTCACTTTAATATTCAGCATGCATAGCTATTTCTGACATAATGTGGCTTAAAACATGAAAAAAGCGTAATTCAGAGAGCTTTTAAAAATTCTGATATTGAAATTGCGGTTGAAAAGAAAAACATACGCAGCATATGCAGTCGGTTTACAGATGCTTTGATCTGTCCTGGATCAGCCCCTCGAGGACTCTGGTTGATAAACCCCACGGGGACATGACAACGCACATTGAGAATGTACAATTGGACCGTGTTACAGATCTGCCAACCTGCATAAATTTTTTGTACCATTTACACATTTTGACATTCAAGTATGCCGGCACAAATTGTCACACTAAAATACGCAAAAAAAATGCCTATCGTTGCACACTTTCCAATTTTATCTCAGCTGATGAAGCATTTGCAGCAGAACCAATACAGGCACAAAGCATGGATGATTGACATGGATGATGTGAAAGGCATTCCGGCCATGACAGCGGCCAGGTTACAGCACTATGCGTTGTTCCTGGAAGGTCATATGAATGACACAGTTTAAACCAACGTCCCTCCACTCAAACGCAAATGGATTGTCCAGACTGCCCTGTACAAAAGAGAGACAAAGTAGTGTTGATGCAGTGGACCTTTTTCACACTACGCAGCTCGGAACAGTCAAAATAAAGCTGCTAAGGTTTTTTAAGTTTTGGTTTCGTTTCTTACTCAACCATCTTATAAAATGAAAGCCATTTATTCCAAATGCAGCCTAGCCTACATTCTATTGGGATGAATAATAGTTTTACATATAGTCGTATGGTATTTAATTATGACTTGGCAGCATGTAGCATCAGCTATTTATTAATTAATATTTTTTAGCCTATTCATTTTTTTTCTTTTTTTCCCCCCCCACCGTTTATTAATGGTAGCCTAGGCTACAACACTGCAGGTCAAACTTACATGTAAATCAAATTAGAAATCATAATTATAACTATGCAAATATTGTAGCCTACGGTTGATGGTGGAAGTCTATGAATCTGGGAATAAATTTATTCCACCAGTCCAAGTGAAGTGTATGTGAAAAATGAATTTATTTACACAACTTTGATCTGGTTTCTGTGGCTAATGATTTAATTTGGTATGTTTTGCAGTGTCCCTGGGACATAAGTAAAGCTGATATTGATTACCTGGACAGCTTTCAGAGAAACTTACATTTACATTGATACTTTAGGCATTTAGCAGACACTATAATCCAGAATTATCTCAAACTCCTGGATTAAGTTACATTTTGCCCCCGCAGATACCATGCTACACATCTCAACACTTTATCTTGTATTTGCTGCGTGAAGGAAAACAATAACGGTGCCCTTGAGTTCCACATTAAGACTGAGGCCACCGTAAAGCAGGTCCCAACAGCATTATTGATGATTTATGCTCACTTTGCATGGGTCGACTACCACACTGGCTATCTGGGTGATGTGGAGACCTACCTTTGTAAACTGTGGAGACTGACATGTCAACTGGTTTAACACAACAAACTTGTAAAACCAATAAAAAGTAATTTTCTAAATTGAATATGACTAGGCAATAAATAGTTCCTTGTCAGAGAACTGGACATTACACACTATCTCTGCCTCTGTGATTCCTGTGGATTGTATGAATTGTACAGTACAGCTACTATACAGTCTCACTTTAAATTAAAACTCCACACCCAATCCATGTCATTGGCAATGTGCTTTATTTTGACGTGCACTATTTTCACATCACGTTAATTGCATCAGTTTTCATGTGCCGTCTGGTGCTTCTTGTGACGGTTGTGTTGTAATACAGTATCAGTCAGACATGCAGGAGTGAATTCAACTATTTTTCAGAATGCCCCTTTATGAAACACAAGGCCTAAATAACATTAATAGTGTAAATACATGATAAATAAAAAATAAAAATGTCATCAATGACGTAACATTTCAAACACAAGTATGGAATTAAGACTTGGAAAGTAAGAGATGAAGGCTAGAAGTGCCATGTAGTGGTTTTATCTCAAAGAGTAGCTCAGCAGATTCTCTTCCCATGTGAGTCACTATCACTGCATGTTTCAGAGCTGCTCTACCTGATTTGCTTCTATTAATATTCAGAAGAATGTCTGTCAACAATTTACCAGTATTCAAGAAAAGAGGGGAACGCAAGTGTTCCAACTGTGAAATGTTATCTCTTGTGATTCTATAACCGTGTGGCTGCATTTTCCTGCCATGTTTTGGGTTCTATTTTGGCATCTAGTCTATGTCAGATGTAATTTACAGAAAAGAATTACCCCATTTCATATGCACTATGTATTTATTACCAATGTTTAATGTTGTGGGTGTAATTTATTCTTATAAATGCTTGATTATTCTTATAAATGCTATTAAATTCTGGAAATCCTTACAATACAATTTCCATCAAGAATTCCAACAACATCTCATAGAAATCAGAAAAGATGTTACACTAACCTATGGGAAATTGAGGCAAGAGAAACATGGAAATAGCCTTGTACACTGACTTTCAAATTTATTTTAAAAGACAGAAACATCGTATTGAAATGTCAATGTCACACATCAAGAGTATGAATGCCGGTGTACAAATAGTTTTCATATTAAACAGGAGTGAACTTATTTCCAACAAAACTATCAGGAGTCATTTTACTCATGTTTAGGAGCACTGTATTTTAAAGCAGGACATTAGATGCATTGTGCTCTAATCTCTGTGTTTGTGTTATTATCTGCAGATATTAGTAATACTAACATTGTTTTTGCATGAGTCTTTATTTAATGACAGTGAGGGATCATCTTCACCGGATTTATAACACGTTCTTCCTGCAGAGTGGGTCTCTTTGATGATAATGCCCTTATCAAGATGATAATGTCCTCATCCACAGGACATGAGGAACCCCCAAATATTTTTGGTAAACATGACACTGACATTATCCGTCTATTTAGAGGTCAGACCTGAAATGTGTATTCTGTGGTGATGGCTAGTTCTGACAATGGAACAGTGCAGGAAAACATTAAAAAGCTTTATAAAAAAATATATATTTTACCTGCATATGCATCATTTAAGTGAAATTGCATATTTTCCATTTGTGGAAAATTTATGAATGAGCCACCTACAATAATTTTTAAACATGTAGAAGGGTATGTTCACTTTCTTTTCTTGCAATGAGAATACAGGTTTGGTGATTCATAAATACAATATATGCAGTCTTGCATGTTACTGGTATGCCATTGTGCTGGTATGTCACTGGTACTGCCCCACCCAAACATATCTGGGAGGAGAATGCTGAGGCAATAAGCCTATAAGGAGCACTGTGGAGTAAGGCATTATTATTATCAGCTTGGCTGAAGATTGAGTAGTTTGCAAAACCCATCTAAAGGTGTGTGTAATGGCGTAAGTACTCAATGATTTTTTAAATATTATATAATTTTAAAAATTTGTATTGTATTCATTCACATGTATCTTTGTGAAACTACTTTTAAAAGGTCTTCAAAAACCAAGAATTCTCATTTTTAAACTGGAAGAATGTTCTTCCTCCAAATACAATTGACTTGATCATAAATTTCCTTGTTTGTTGCAGTTCAATTCAAGATATGTTGCTTACCAAACTGCGTGAGGTTGAGTGCCACTTCACATGGGATTTGGATGTCACTGACTTAAATGATCTACAGATCAGGCTTAAAGACAGCATTGACATGGCAGAGGGTGAGGAAAAGAATATCGGATGGTCATACAGTACTCAGGCTTTCACAAAGTACATGCAGGGTCGCCTTGAGGAAGCACGGGATGACTTGGGAAAGGCTGAACAACACATCAGGGAACAGCATGGTGACAACTGTGAGAAGCAGCTCATAGTTACCTATGGCAATTTTGCATGGGTGTATTATCACATGGGCGAGCATGAGCAATCCCAGACCTACCTGGACAAGCTGGAGAAGATTAAGAAGAGGTTTCCTACAGAATCCCCTTCTGCTCTCCATGCTCAAATCTATGGTGAGAAAGGCAGGGCATTCCTGAAATTCTCTCGCCATTACTATAAAAAAGCAAAAGAGTGCTTTGAGAAGGCGCTGGAGTTGGAGCCAGAAGTGATTGAGTGGAATGATGGCTATGCTGTTACTTTACATCGCATTGAACGTTACAATCCCACAAGCTTTGAAGAGTCCCCAGCCAGAAAGCAGTTGAGCCGGGTCTTAGAGCTTGATCCAAACAATGCTCACATGATGGTTCTGCTGGGCCTGAAACATGCTGAATATAAAAAGTATGAGAAAGCAGAGGAGCTGATGGAAAGAGCCATGAAGTTGGAACCTGACAAACCCTACGTGACACAGCATGTGGCAAAGTACTATCGGAACAACGGAAAAGTTGATGAGTCCCTATCTCTGCTGAAAAGAGCGCTGGAAAGAACTCCTGATTCAGCCACGTTGCACCATCTACTTGGACTCAGCTATGATAAGAAAACTGCAAACAACAGAGAAGAGGCAGATAATCTGTTGAGGATGAGCATCCAACACCTGGAGCAAGCGATCTCTCTGAAACCCTCCTTCATTATTGCCATGGTGAAATTAGCACGCATCCATGGAAATGGAAAAGACAACAGGAAAGCAGAGGAGATGTTTAAGAGAGCATTTGAAGTTGCTACTGCTAGAAAGGAGCACCTGCAGTTCGTCACCATGAATTACGCAGATTTCCAGCTCTACAACAACAGATCAGAGCCATTGGCTGTGAAGCACCACAAAGAAGGACTCAGATTACAGAAAGGTACAGCAAACTGGGAAATGTGTGCAAGAAAACTTGAAAATATTGCAAATAAGAAAATCTCCAGAAACCCCCTTGATGGTGAAGCCTTTGGGATTCTAGGTTATGTTAATCAAATGAGAGGTGACCAACCCCAAGCCATTGAGTGCTATGAGAAGGCTATTCTGTATGACCCTGACAATGAAGAGTACCTCACTGCTCTGTGTGATGTCTGCTTGTCTCTACAATGATTAACTGATTAAAACTGAAATGCAAAATTTTTCAGTGAAGCATGTAAGAGTTTTGTCTTTGGTTGAAATGCAGTCTATATGTCACACACAGTAGAACCTATTGAACTGTAAAAAAACGAAACAAATGTTAAACTTAGAGGAAGAGGAAGTGCTTGTTAAAGTTATTCTGCAGGAAACATAAGGAATATTATTAACATTAATAAATTAATGGTACATATTATTGTCAGTAGTAATACATACAACTCACTTTATGCTTGTTTAAGTGTTACATTGTATCTAAAAACATATGAACTGTTCAAATAAAAGCTGCTTTGAGATGACCATGCACTGCAATTGTACTGCTACATACATTGTTTTTATAAACAACAGCACCATTGAGAAGTCCTTTATTGTATAAAATAAACAGTTTTCAGTGAAAAGTTTATATGCTTGTTCTATTTTTTATTGAGAGGCTAAGATGAACTACTCCAGCAGGGATTCTGATCTCTTCTGCTGACTGACATTCACAGTGAAAATATGGAAGGCCCACCGATAATCAGTCCTGGGCAGAGAAGGAATATCCACAAGACTGAAAATGTGTCTTTGAGGATAAAATATGGATTCATGGTGAAAGCTGGTGAAATGGCTAACTAGGACAAAAGGGAGACACCCCTCATCATCAATTGTCATTTCCCTACACTGGTCACCAATATTAGCCAGGGTTGATTTTAAATTACTTACACAATATCACATGAGAGGGAGTGCTGTTATACTGTATATCAGCATGGCTGTGACTTGGTCAAAGGCACAAGGCTGCAGACCAAGTGCCGAAGATAACCACAGCCATGCTGATATGCAGTATAAAAGCATTACCTCTGGTGTTATATTGCTTTTATACAACAGTTCTAGCCTATAAAACATGTATTCCTTAAGCAATATCACATGAGAGGAAGTGCTGTTTTACTGACTGTATATCAGCATGGCTGTGACTTGGTACGAGGTAGGCCACGTGCCAAAGATAATCACAGCCGTGCTGATATTCAGTATAACATCACAACCTCGAGTGTCATATTGCTTTTATACGCCAGCTCTATTAGCCTATAAATATCTACGAAGTAATGATGTTGTTGTTTATTTGGCTCTGCCGCCAAATATAGTTCCTTCAGAATTCCATTGAAAATATATATATTTTTCCCAACAATGTATAAGTTAAGAATGTGAACAAATGGGCGTGATCCCAGCCGGTGATGAGGTGCGAGTGATGTTATCAGCACTCAATGTATTTCGGCCAATCACATTTCACGGTCGGAACTAACTGTTGTATAATTTATCTTGTTTTTATTGCAATTGCACAATTTATTGTAACCTTAGTTTTTTTTCTCAGCCATATTTGTATCCGTTCTTAATATTAATAAATGTCAACTTGTAATTTTTCATATCTCAACTAGTTACATTGAACTATTAGGCATATGTATTGCCATGTGTTAGTTCTGCCTTTTGAGTTCCCCTGGGGGAACATTAATTGGGAGGAAACGCCCGAAGATGCTGTTTTTGTGCCCTGAACTGTGAGGAGTGCTAGGCTACTGCTCCTGCCCTGTTGGCTTCTTCCATTAAAGATATGCTGAACGATACCCATTGTAGCCCAGTTCATTTACCTTCGCCTCGACGGACTCAGAAAATAAACACTACCAATTATTAGTGTTACCTCATCAATGAATACTGTAACTCCCCACAACAGCAGGTCTTTCTAAGCTCATCAGCGAAGGGTTTTCTATATGTGGCACAAAACCGGTTAGTCAGAGTGATACAGCTTCTGCTGTTTGCGCACCAAGACTGAGGAGCTTATTGCAACAAAATATCAGGGCCGCAACTTCCATGTCTGAATACAAAATACACCTCTTCTTTTTATATAACTATCAAAATGTGCCTGCTCTTTGGCTCCACTCTCTGGCATATTGCTGCTTCTGCATTCAGCAGGGAAAGCCCAGTTGATTGACATTTTTATCAAGACCTCAGACCTCAACTATGCCAGTTGGGTGGTGTTTCATCAAATGGAAAATGGCTGGAGCTACCATATGGTACTACTCGGGTTGATTACTTCTACAGGGAAATAACTACGCATGTTGAGAATATACAACTGGGCCGTGTTGCAGACCTGCCAACCTGTACGCATTTTGCGTGCAATTCACACATTTTGACATCAAAGTAGATTGGTAGGAATTGTCACAGTAAAATATGCAAAAATATGCCTGTCGTTGCTCACTTTCCAGTTTTGTCTCAGCTGATGAAATCTTTGGAGCAGAAACAATACAAGCACAAAGCATGGATAATTAACATTTTCCCATCAATGCTCTTCAGTATATTCTTTGTCCCTCCCAAGGGGCCGGCTTTCGGCTCTCAACCTCAGCACCGTATGTAATGTCGCCCTCTGCTGATATCTATAATTGCGCGCTAAAAGCCAGTTTCCCCATTGGGCTTCATTCATTTTTGACGGCAAAAAAAAAAAAAAACTTACACTCATATATTGACGTTAACTCTGTGCATTAAAATTTCTTCAAAAAATGCTTATTATTATTCTGTTGTCAAATATATATTTTTACCACACAGACAAAGATACACATTTTTTCATTATTATTTATTCTGGCCTACATTGTATTTTTGCACACTAGGTAACCAATTACATACTCGTAATGCTTTGACGTAGCTGTCTTCACGTCACTTTTTGCGCCATCCTCATTGTACATGTGACTCCAAGGACACAACTGCGCATGTGAGATGAGCGCAAAATAAAAACTTCCTGGTTTGGATGTGATCCCCATTGGTTTATGTTAGCATCGTTTTCTCTGCATATTATATACTCTAAGTTCCCTCCCCCTGACACAAGTGAGTCTTCTTCACTGGTCTGCTACTGATACACTTTACGCTCAGTTTGGCAGCTCTCTGTAACTAGTAGCTACTACCCTAGAAAATGGGGGGGGGGGTGGAAAGTTGAAATTGAACAATGTGTTGAAAATACATCAGCTACATGTGAAATTAAGTTAAGAAGGTTTATTAATAACTGCCCAGCGTCGATGAATGTGTAGAGCTATCATTATATAACTAATCTTTCTGTTTGCCAACCATAGGCCTATAGGCTAGGCATAGCAAGGTTTCATGGATTCAATAAATACATTTTTGACTGGTAACGGATATATTTTACAGCTAAAACAGTTGTAAGTGCAGCATGCAACAGCACAATGTGACATATAGCCTAGCCTAAGATTCATTTCCGAATTTTCCAGTTTGTTTTGTTTCTCAATGCCTCTTTATCAAACAAGGACTAAATAACATTAATAGTGTAAATACATGATAAATAAAAAATAAAAATGCCATTAATGACATAAAATTTCAAACACATGTAAGGACCTAAGACCTGGTAAGTAAGAGATGAAGGCTAGAATTTCCATGTAGTGGTTTTATCTCAAAGTGTAGCTCAGCAGATTATCTCAGAAGAATGTGTGTCAACCATTTACCAGTAGTCAAGAAAAGATGAGATGAAGAAGTGCTCCAACTGTGAAATGTTCTTTTTTGTGATTCTATAATCTTGTGGCTGCATTTTCCTGCCATGTTTTGGGTACAAGAGAAACATGGAAATAGCCTGTACACTGATTTTCAAAATAATATTTGTACATGTGACTCCAAGAGCACAACTGCGCATGTGAGATGAGTGCAAAATTGGACTGAGTCAAGTTCTGCCGCCACAGATACCAGGCCACACATCTCAACACTTTATCTTGTTTGAGCTGCATGAGGGTAAACAAGGAGGGTGCCCTTGAGTTCCTCATTAAGGCTCAGGTTAGACAGGCAGGTCCCAACAGCTTGTTTGGTGATTTATGCTAACTTTGTATGGGTCTACTACCATGCTAGCTATCTGGGAGATGTGGAGCCCTACCTCGGTAAACAGGGGACTGACATGTCAACGGTTTTAACACAACAAACTTGTACGTACATCCAATAAAAAAAAAGTCTAAATAGAATACGACAAGGCAATAGTTTCTTTGTCAGAACTGGACATGACACATTACCTCTGCCTCTGTGATTCCTGTGGATAAGCTACTGTACAGTACAGCTACTATACATACAGTCTCACTTTAAACGAAAACTACACCCCCAATCCATGTCATTGGCAATGGGCTTTATTTTGACGTGCACTATTTTCACATCATGTTAATTGCATCAGTTTTCATGTGCCATATGGTGCTTCTTGTGACGGTTGTGTTGTAATACAGTATCAGTCAGACATGCAGGAGTGATTTCAACTATTTTTCAGAATGACCCTTTATGAAACACAAGGCCTACATAGCATTAATAGTGTAAATACATGATTGTGGTAGGGGGGCGTGGTTTTAGGCCCAGCTAGCAAGAGAGAGAGTGAACGCGGGTGGTTTAGGGAACCGGCACAGCTGTCGGCAATTGGGGACGATTGATTATAGGATTGTTATTGTCAATTAACCAATTGCCTTGATTGTTCAACAGTGAGCCTGAGGTCTTCAAAAGGGCTGGGACAGAAGAGAGGAGGGAGATACGGCGAGGAAGTGTGTGTGTGTTTTAGAAATGAAAATAAAACACACAGTTACCTGAAAAGACTGAGTCGGTTGGTTTATTTAACGAGCACTATTAGCTCACTTCGCTACAGTGGTGGCCCGTACGGGGGGTACGAAGAAAAGGCGAAGAAAGTAAATAAACCGGAGAATGGAGACAGAGACGACGGAACAAGCGATGTCCAAGACAACATTGGGCAGAGTGCTGGAGGGGCTAGCTGCCATGCAGGAGCGACAGGCAGCCGCGCATATGGAGCAAATACAAGCCCTGCGTGAGCAGTCTAGCCTCCAAGCACAGACACTAACACAGCTGATAGTCGGAGGGAATGCCACGAGAAGGCAGAGCGTCTCCTCCCCGAAATTTAACATCCCGAAAATGACGGCGGAGGATGACGCTCAGGCCTTCCTTGAGGCATTCGAGCTGGCGGCGGAAACCTCCCGGTGGCCGATGGAGCAGTGGACCGTGCGGCTCTTACCCCTCCTGTCAGGAGAGGCGCAGCGAGCGGCGCATAGCCTGCCGACAGCCGTGAGGGCGGAGTTCCGAAACCTCAAGAAGGCGATCCTCGACCGGACGGGTCGTACCCCGGAGGAGCACCGACAGCAATTCCGGGAGTTGGACCTGACGGGAGAGGACAGACCGTTCGCCTACGCCCAGCGGCTGGCGAACATGGCGAGGCGCTGGCTCCGGCCGGAAATAAGATCCTCTACTGGGGTCGTGGAGCAGGTGGTCCTAGAGAGGTTCATCATGGGGTTGCCGGCGGAGACCGCGAGCTGGGTCCGCTGCCACAGACCCACCAACCTGGATGGCGCCGTCACCCTGGCGGAGGACCACCTGGCACAACACCCCTTCACCCAGCAGCAGAAGCCGGAGCCGGCGCCCAGGAAGAAATTCGCCGCTCGTTCCGCCCCCCTTTCTGTTTACCGTCCCCAGAACCCCTCCTTCCCTGCTGTCAGCCCCCGTAATGCTCTGCCCTCTTTTCCCTCCTCAGGCTCAGTGGCGGTGCAGTCCGGCCCACAGGGAGTGCCTCAAACGCCTGGACCGGAGTGTTGGCGGTGTGGACTACTGGGCCACCTGCGCCGCAATTGTCCGCTCATGGAGGTGGGGCAGGTGGTCCGGGTGGTCGGACCGCCCACCTCCGCTTCCGATTCAGAAGGGGCGTACTGCATTCCGGTAAGGGTGCAAGGGAGTGAACACCGGGCGCTGTTGGATTCAGGGGCTATGCAGACCATGATTCACCAGAGCCTGGTTCGAACCGAGGCTTTGAGATCGGCACGTTGGGTGGTAATTAGGTGTGTGCATGGGGATCGACACAAATACCCAATAGTACCAGTGGAAATTCGGATAAAATGAAAAAAGCATATCTTAGAGGCTGTGGTTAGCTCCCACCTCTCGCACCCTCTGATTTTGGGTACAGATTGGGCGGGGTTTAAACAAATAGCGGAAAAATTAATGGGGGTACGATCACGACCGGTAGGGAAATGTGAGGTGTGTGCAGTGGAAAGTGGTGACGCGGGGTCGTCCGACACTGACGGGGGGGGGGGGGCGGCTCTGGGAGAGCCTCCAGTGGAGACTCCCCAGGTGCCGGTGTTCCAACCCATGGAGGATTTTCCACTCGCCCAGTCTCGAGACGATACCCTACGCTTTGCCTTCGACCAGGTGATATGTGTTGATGGTCAGCTGGTGCGCCCTGACGCTGCACGCTCTCACCCATATTTTTGCATTATTAAGGATAGGTTATATCGAGTGAGTCGTGACACTCAGACAGGTGAGGAGACGACCCAGTTGTTGGTTCCGAAAAGCCGCCGGGAAATGATTTTCCAGGCGGCTCATTTCAACCCCATGGCTGGGCACTTAGGGCATGAAAAAACACTAAACCGGATAATGGCCCGATTTTATTGGCCGGGCATCTGGGCGGACGTACGTAGGTGGTGTGCATCCTGTCCAGATTGTCAGCTGGTAAATTCCCCAGCCATCCCAAAAGCCCCATTGAGGCCCCTACCATTAATTGAGGTCCCGTTCGATAGAGTGGGCATGGACCTCATCGGGCCATTTGTCAGGAGCACTCAGGGATATCGATTTGTGTTAGTTCTGGTGGATTATGCAACCCGGTATCCCGAAGCGGTGCCATTGCGCAATATCTCGGCTAAGAGCGTTGCGCAGGCATTGTTTCAAATAATCTCCCGAGTTGGAATCCCGAAAGAGATTCTGACTGATCAAGGCACTTCATTTATGTCACGCACACTACGCGAACTGTATGAACTTTTGGGTGTTCAGTCAATTAAAACTAGCGTGTACCATCCACAAACGGATGGGCTCGTGGAACGTTTTAATAGGATTTTGAAATCCATGATTCGGAAGTTTGTACACGATGACAGCCGAAATTGGGATAAGTGGTTAGTTCCTCTATTATTTGCAGTGCGAGAGGTTCCCCAGGCCTCCACGGGATTTTCTCCTTTTGAATTGCTGTTCGGTAGAAAACCACGGGGTATTTTGGACCTGGTTAAAGAAAGCTGGGAGGAGGGTCCAAGCCCCAGTAAAAACAAAATTCAATACGTTATGGACCTGCAAGCAAAACTCCATACACTGGGGAGAGTATCACGGGAGAATTTGCTCGAGGCTCAGGAACGTCAGCAAAAACACTATAATAGAGGAACAAAACTACGGCAATTTTCACCGGGAGAGAAAGTCTTGGTATTACTACCGACTTCCAGCACAAAATTACTCGCCAAGTGGCAAGGACCCTTTGTGGTCACACGACGAGTGGGGGAAGTCGATTATGAGGTGGAGCGGTCTGATAGAGAGGGGGCGAAACAGATTTATCACCTCAATCTATTAAAAGTGTGGAAAGAGGTGATACCGGTCTCCTTGGTATCGGTAGATCAGGAGAGAGATGAGCTGGGACCGGAGGTGCCAAATTCGAACGATCAAACCTCCCCCCTTTGTGATAGCCATCTCTTACCGAATCAGAGAACGGATCTTGCCAAGTTGCAAAAGCAGTTCGCTGATGTGTTTTCCCCCCTACCAGGCCACACCAATCTGATAAGTCACCATATTGAGACAACCCCGGGGGTGACGGTGCGTTCGCGCCCCTACCGACTGCCTGAACATAAAAAGAAAGTGGTTCAGGCAGAAATAAAGACAATGTTGGAGTTGGGCATAATAGAAGAGTCTAACAGTGCGTGGAATAGCCCCATCGTGCTGGTGAGTAAGCCGGATGGATCTGTTCGCTTCTGTGTAGACTATAGAAAAGTAAACGAAGTGTCACGATTCGATGCCTATCCCATGCCTTGGGTCGATGACCTATTGGATCGGCTGGGCACAGCTCGTTTTTTTTCGACACTGGATTTGACCAAGGGCTACTGGCAGATTCCCTTGTCTCCAGAGTCCAGGGAAAAAACGGCTTTCTCCGCTCCGGACGGGTTGTACCAATTCCGGACACTTCCGTTTGGGTTATTCGGAGCCCCTGCCACTTTTCAACGTCTCATGGACAGGGTACTGCGTCCGCATGCGGCTTTCGCTGCAGCATATCTGGATGATATAATAATACATAGTGACAGCTGGGCTCAGCATGTGCGGCATGTGGGGGCGGTACTGGAGTCCCTGAGACAGGCGGGACTCACGGCTAACCCAAATAAGTGTGCGATTGGCAGAGCGGAGGTACGGTATTTGGGGTACCACTTGGGAAGTGGACAGGTGCGACCTCTGGTGGACAAAACCGCGGCGATCGCGACCTGTCCACGACCTAAGACTAAAAAAGAGGTGAGAAGGTTTTTGGGACTGGCCGGGTACTACAGAAGGTTCATCCCGGCTTTCTCGGACCTGACCAGTCCCCTGACCGACTTGACTCGGAAAGGTGCCTCAGATCCGGTTCAGTGGACGGAGCTGTGTCGGCAGGCGTTTGAGAGGGTAAAGGAAGCTTTGTGTGGGAAACCGCTCTTGTTCACCCCTAATTTCTCTCTCCCCTTTAATTTGCAGACTGACGCATCGAACAGAGGGCTGGGGGCCGTTTTGACTCAGCAGGTGGAGGGGGTCGACCGACCAGTGCTGTACATTAGCCGAAAGCTATCACAGCGGGAAGCGAAGTACAGCACGGTCGAGAAAGAGTGCCTGGCCATCAGATGGGCGGTCGGGTCCCTCCGTTATTATCTGCTGGGTCGCTCATTCACCCTCTGCTCGGACCATGCGCCCCTCCAATGGCTTCACCGCATGAAGGATACCAACGCCCGAATCACTCGGTGGTATCTGGCTTTACAGCCTTTTAATTTCAAGGTGATTCATAGGCCGGGAGCGCAGATGGTGGTGGCTGATTTTCTCTCCCGTCCGATGGAGGAGGAGGAGGGGGGGGAGTTGAGCATTGGCCGGATGGCTTCCCGGCCTAAGTCGGGCGGTGGGGGTATGTGGTAGGGGGGCGTGGTTTTAGGCGCAGCTAGCAAGAGAGAGAGTGAACGCGGGTGGTTTAGGGAACCGGCACAGCTGTCGGCAATCGGGCAATTGGGGACGATTGATTATAGGATTGTTATTGTCAATTAACCAATTGCCTTGATTGTTCAACAGTGAGCCTGAGGTCTTCAAAAGGGCTGGAACAGAAGAGAGGAGGGAGATACGGCGAGGAAGTGCGTGTGTGTTTTAGAAATGAAAATAAAACACACAGTTACCTGAAAAGACTGAGTCGGTTGGTTTATTTAACGAGCACTATTAGCTCACTTCGCTACAATGATAAATGAAAAATATAAATGCCATGAATGACACAAAATGTTAAAGGACCGAAGACCTGGTAAGTAAGAGATGAAGGCTAGTGCCACGCAGGGTTTTTATCTCAAAGTGTAGCTCAGCAGATTCCGTTCCTAGGTGAGCCACTAACACCAAGTATCAATTAATTCATGAATCAACAATAAATTTTTAACGCTTGGGAGCCTCTGTGTTGTTGCTTGGGAGACTGCAACGCGTTCAGAGTTCACTGGCATGCCACTGATACTGCCAGACCCAAATGCTGAAGCTCTATAAAGAGTACTGTGGAGTAAGGCATTATCATTATCAGCTTGGCTGAAGACTTAATAGTTCGCGAAACTCATCTAAAGGTTTGTGTAATGGCATAAGTACTAAATTTTTTTTTATATGATATAATTTAAAATATTTTATTGTATTCATTGACATGTATCTTTGTGAAACTACTTTTAAAGGGTCTTCAAAAGCCAAGAATTCTAATTTTTAAACTGGAAGAATGTTCTTCCTCCAAATACAATTGACTTGATCATAAATTTTCTTGTTTGTTGCAGTTCAATTCAAGATATGTTGCTTGCCAAACTACGTGAGGTTGAGTGCCACTTCACATGGGGTTTGGATGTCACTGACTTAAATGATCTACAGATCAGGCTTAAAGACAGCATTGACTTGGCAGAGGAAGAGGAGAGGAACATCGGATGGTCATACAGTACTCAGGCTTTCACAAAGTACATGCAGGGTCGCCTTGAGGAAGCATGGGATGACTTGACAAAGGCTGAACAACACATCAGGGAACAGCATGGTGACAACTGTGAGAAGCAGCTCATAGTTACCTATGGCAATTTTGCATGGGTGTATTATCACATGGGCGAGCATGTGCAATCCCAGACCTACCTGGCCAAACTGGAGAAGATTAAGGAGAGGTTTCCTACAGAATCCCCTTCTGCCCTCCATCCTGAAATCTATGGGGAGAAAGGCAAGGCATTACTGAAATTTTCTGACCAATACTATGAGAAGGCGAAAGAGTGCTTTGAGAAGGCACTGGAGTTGGAGCCAGAAGTGATTGAGTGGAATGATGGCTATGCTGTTGCTCTGCATCGCATTGAATATTACAATCCCACAAGCTTTGAAGAGTCTCCAGCCAGAAAGCAGTTTAGCCGGGTCTTAGAGCTTGATCCAAACAATGCTCACATGATGGTTCTGCTGGGCCTGAAACATGCTGACTATGGAGAGCATGAGAAAGCAGAGGAGCTGATGGAAAGAGCCATGAAGTTGGAACCTGACAAACCCTACGTGACACAGCATGTGGCAAAGTACTATCGGAACAACGGAAAAGTTGATGAGTCCATATCTCTTCTGAAAAGAGCACTGGAAAGAACTCCTGATTCGGCCTTGTTGCACCATCAACTTGGACTCAGCTATGATAGGAAAACTGCAAACAACAGAGAAGAGGCAGATAATCTGTTCAGGCTGAGCATCCAACACCTGGAGCAAGCGATCTCTCTGAAACCCTTCTTAATTTTTGCCATGGTGAAATTAGCGCGCATCCATGGAAAAGGAAAAGACAACAGGAAAGCAGAGGAGATGTTTAAGAGAGCATTTGAAGTTGCTACTGCTAGAAAGGAGCACCTGCAGAACGTCACCAGGAATTACGCAGATTTCCAGCTCTACAACAACAGATCAGAGCCATTGGCTGTGAAGCACTACAAGGAAGGACTCAGATTACAGAAAGATACAAGAGACTGGAAAATATGTGTAAGAAAACTTGAAGATATTGCAAATAAGAAAATCTCCATAAATCCCCATGATGGTGAAGCCTTTGGGATTCTGGGTTATGTTAAACAAACGGCCATGTTTAGAGACCACGTGTCTAATACATTGCAACAGTCGCCAATAAATATATACATATATATATATATATGCACACACACACACACACAGTCTCTTTCAAAAGTAAATTTTAAGCAAATGTATAATACAAATTACAAACACTAAGTTCTATAGAACGGCTTAATTAGTTTTCATTGGGGTAACAAACATCCAGGCCTACAAACTGTTCGGCCGTATATCCACTATATCAACGTAGTCTAACACATTTACACCAACAAAAGCCAGATCTGTTTACTGTCGTTGTCTTTGTGAAATAAAAACCTTAAAATAGACCCTAACGATGTTAAACAATCCAAAAACCGTTGTTTACATCGGTCTTTAAAAGTTTCAGACCCGGCCTTGCGTAGAGGGCTGGCGTATATGCATTTTGTTAGACACGTTGTCTCGACACACGACCAACACATTTAAACATTCGCCATTAAATATATATATACAAGCACACACACACACACACACAGCCTCTTTAAAAGTACATTTTAAACAAATGTATAATACAACTCACCAGCACCAAGTTCTACAACGCTGTGTAATTCGTTTTCCAGAGGTAGCAGATGTATCAATTCTTCAAGGCCTGCTAGCTGTTCAGAGCCCAAATCAATAACGTCTGCTGTCTCCGCAAATATTGTGTCGTAGTCTGCAGTACATTAACAAAAGCCTTGTTAAGAAATAGAACATTCAGCATGCTTACCCACTCCCCACACGCCGCCTATTACATTACATTATAGGCATTTAGCAGACGCTCTTATCCAGAGCGACTTACACAGCATTTCTTTTTGCATTTATACATAGTATCCATTGATACAGCTGGATATATACTGAAGCAATGCAGGTGAAGTACCTTGCTCAAGGGTACAACGGCAGTGTCCGACCTGGGAATCGAACCGGCAACCTTTTGGTTACAAACCCAGTTCCTTAACCATTATACCACACTGCCGCCCATATGTTTGACCATATGTTCTACGTAACCCCAAACATTTAGATACACTTTTAAAAGTAGATATTCTTACACGTTATATGCTACATATAATAACGCGACTGTTTAAACTGCATAATCTTTTACAAACCATTCGATACCAAACAGACCTATTACACCCCTGCAGAAAAAACGAATTATAAAAAGTTGTGCTGTGAAATTCGCTTTAATAGGCCTTGTACGTTTGGCGACTTTGTTTTGGGAAAAAAGTCCCCAAAAGATCTTTATATGTTTTTTTTGTTTTTTTTGTTTTCTGGCCGTTTGTTTCTAGTTTATATATTTAAAAACCCTGTATTTAATCACCCCTTAACAAAGTTGCTTGTTTGAAACCAACAACCCCCTATCTCCCCATCCCCCCAAT
Organism: Ilyophis sp. 1 JC-2022; assembly: GCA_022702515.1. NCBI lineage: Eukaryota > Metazoa > Chordata > Actinopteri > Anguilliformes > Synaphobranchidae > Ilyophis > Ilyophis sp. 1 JC-2022. The sequence continues at coordinate 106,681,099 of CM040395.1, forward strand.
CCCCTCCCCCCAACTCCCCCCATCTCCCCCCAATCCCCCATCTCCCCCACCCCCACACCTGTTTTGAGATGTCTTGCAAGACTTTGTCATAAACTTTAAGAACGCTTCTGCGCCTGTGCGTGCCCTTTGACCCCTTTTGGACCAACCCTCCGACACCGTCACGACCATTGGTTCGCGCAAACGTCCATCAAAAACTCCTACGTAAACTTGCGTCAAACTCCACGTGACAAGACGTTGGTACGTCATTTTGGTGTTTCATACACCCCACAAAGATCTCTCTCGGGACCATTTTAGTCATATGCGCTGCTGTCACACACACCACACACTGTGGTCTCTTCTTCTAACGGCTATAACTTCGCAGTTCTACGGAACTCCGCAACGCCGGAAACCTTCAGAGTTGTTTTTTCGTTTTTCGTTTTAATTCTTTAAAACGTAACATATTCTTTTATTTAAATTATTTTCTTCATAGTCTTTCGTGCGAACCATTCTAGGCTTTTAAGCGCGCTATCTCGCCTTTTGAGCCTATCTTTTGTCTATTTTTGAACAGTCTTGTGATTTCGCGGACTCTGGAAATGATTCAAAGTTTTTGCCTACAAGGTCTGCTCGCGGGCGATGTTTTGCGAACGCCTTTCACCCCCGGAGTTTATTTTTTTCTTCCTTCTTGGCATCTAACAAGTCTTTACAATGATTCTGTATAATGTTTTTTCGTTATTCTTTTTAACAAGCGGCTGTTGCTAACACAAACTGCTTTTTAAAATAAAACTTAATTGCCGCTGCTACGACTACTGCTACAACTAATAACCTATACATTTATACACCTTTACTTTTTCACGATGTTTTTCAAAACAATGTACAACACATTACATTGCCAATATGTTTCCCCTAAGCAACCCTGTCCCGGCCCTAAAAACAATTCGTCACAAAACCACAACGCTTACAACAATTCCCAATAAAATGACATCGCCAAACCCTTGAAACGAAAAACCCACAAACCCCCGCCCCGAATGATGATGCATCATCATAATCATAAAAATAAAAAAATCATAAATAAAAAAATAATTTATGCATAATCGTATTTTTTCACAAACTCATCAATATTCATAAAATTGACCTTTTGACCCCATCAATCACTTTTTGACAGATACCGAATCATATTATACTACTGACATTTGCAGGAATCATTTTTGGAGTTTAAAATGTGTGAAGAGGTCCACATTTTTTTTATTTGTTTCATTTTTGGAGTACAGCAACCTGAGTACAAGTGGGGGTGTTAGGAGTAAACAACGCAGGAGAAGCTGCCATCCTTAATGTCACACTCAGCCATCGCCATCTTGACAAAAAAATGTCTCCGGTAATGTAGTGTACATCGTTTGTACCTTACATTTTGTGGTGCATTGTGGGGGATATTGAGTGAACTATTTAGGGTGTCAAATTTGACAATTTGAATTCGGACACTCTACAAAATGGCCGATACCCTAAATAGTGCACTATATAGTGAATAGGGAGCTATTTTGGATACAGCCCATGTCTTCTTCTTCTTCTTCTTCTTCTTCTTTTGTTTTATGGCGGTTGACAAACAATGAAATTGTGCATTATCGCCACCAACCGGATTGGAGTGTAGATCGGGATTTATTAAATGAAATTTCTCTTAGGTCTATACCTATAAAAAAAATAAAAATACAACTAATAAAACCTAAAATTATACCAAACAATCTCTATAATACGTCTCTTAAAGCATATCGGAATCTCTTCGCTTCATCTCGATATGAATTCCTACATAGGTCCTTTAGAACTTATTTCCTGACTTTGAGTCGGACTCGATTCTTTTTGAATTTGCTCCCAAGAAAGACCCTTCACCTCCAAGATATTTTCTGCTCCCTTAACTATTATTCTTATTTTCTCTGTTTTGCTTTTAGTTTGATCTTAACAATTGAGGACATAGGCAATGAATAAAATCTATTTTTCTGTACTCAACCTTTTAGTTTGATCTTAACAATTGAGGACATAGGCAATGAATAAAATCTATTTTTCTGTACTCAACCTTTTAGTTTGACTACTCTGTTCCATCCCAACTCTAGAAGTTTGGTTAACGATTGTTCTCTCAGAATCTTCTACTCTCCTTTCTCCTTGCACTTCAAATCTAGAAGGTTGGTAATTTCTCTCAGATTCTTCTACTACTCTGCTTTCTCCTTGCACTTTCTTTACTGCCTCTGCATATTTTAGGTTATTTTGTGTTTTGATTTGCTGAATTTTCATTGCTCTTTTCTTAACTTCACATTCCCCACATTCTTCATACTTATGATCTCCTCCACATATAGCGCATCTTTGTTTCCCCCTACAAACTGCGGCAATATGGCATTTGTAGCAACGAAGCGGTGGTGGTACATAAGCCCTTACCCTAAAACTTTTATAACCTATTTTTACCCTTTCAGGTAATAATGAACCCTCCACGAGTACTGATAGACTCTTCCTTACTTCCATTCACTGTTCTAAACAGTCTTCTAATTCTCCACCTTTGATAATCTTTGCAATCTTGTCCATATATTCTTCTATCGGTATGCCTGTTATCACTCCCCATTTAAATCTATACTCACCCAATACTTTTCTCTCAATTAGAGCCCGACCGATATATTAGTTTGGCCGATATATTGGCCATTATTTAACTTTTTTGACGACATAGAGGCATACATGCAGGTCTTGGGCAGAGCTGGCAGGGATGGTTCAATCACTCAGTAATTCTGTACGATGGTAGACAGTTAGTCTGACCAGATGGGGGACTATGTGTCAGATGACAAAACCTGCCATATGGTGAAATTGCTGCATCTCTTTGATGGAAAGAAAAGCAAGCCTATTTCGCCCAGTCATTCATGCTGTGACTACTGTGCTGCGTCATGTGATTGCGATCAAACATGTGATGGAAAACCCAGCCAGATGGAAAAGCTTGCAGGAGAAGACAAATAAGTGTCAGTGAGAGGCAAAAGAGACTACTGAATATGAAGTTGGAGGATATGGCAGATGACATGACACAACAAGGGCTTTGTGGTGGGGTGTCTGTTTACAGCACATCGCACCTAACAGACTACACACACACAAATTTGATCCAAGAGGTCCTTGAGAAAAGTGATTGTCTTTTCATATTGGAGGACATTTTAAGCCATGTTCCAGTAAGCACCATACAGCAGGCACAATCCCTTTTAAAAGTTATTGGTGAAGTCTTTCAGGACATAGATGAGCACAGGGAAGATGCTAGCAGGGGACAGTTTGACCTCAGTGTTGACACATTAAACCTTTAGCATAAAAAAGGACAAGGAATAACTTTGCACCCACTGATCCACTGATTTGTGGCATGCAAAATCAAGATATGTACATAAGCTTTCTAATTGACATTTGTCTAGTGTTTCTCTTTTCAGGGATGAAATTGTTCCCATCCCTATGTTGATCATATGATAGACACTGTTTTTGTTTTTGTCTATGCCAAAGTTGACAAGTTCACGTCTCATATTGTGGAAACCCATTGTTTGTTGGTTAACTTGTACAATTTTACTTGATTTAATAAATCATTTTTCACTATGTGGCGTCCAGCCACACTTTCCTCGGAGAGGAAGGAAGACGGGGAGACAAAGGTGAGTTCAAGACAAGTATTTTATTTTCCTTTAACTTTTTACAATGGGTCCGGAGGGTAGCTCGCGTTCCAGCGATCCTGATCCGGGTTTTTCTCCTGTTTCACTTTGTAGCTCCGTCTATTCGCTAACTGTGTCTCGCTTTCCCTCACGCCCTTTTCCTCCACCGGTTCCGGGAAGCCGCGGCTCGGTCACCACCAAGCCTCTTCAGCGTGCTATGGGGAACGAGGAAACAGGTTAGTGCAGAGAGGCATACAACAGTAAATGATCCTTTATCTTACTGGTTCGTTCTAATGCTTTTTCTCCGTCTTTCCTAGATCAGAGAAAGAGTCTTCGTCCGTTAGTGAAGGGGTGTCGTTGCGGCGCACACTGCCTCAGTCCTTCACCGTGGCTGTCTTCTCTCCCTCTGAGCTTGTCAGGCTGTCTTTAGTAGCCTGACTGCAGGTGTGGCAATTGCTCCCAGCTGGTCTGGTTCAGCTCTGATCTAATAGCTTTATTAGTCGGCGCTGACCTGGGTCCTGAACCTCTCACTGGGAGTGGTGTCTGTGGCTTCTTCACCTTCGCTCTGTGGCGAGTTAATGTCCTCCTGTCGCCCCATTGCCCCCTAGTGGCACCTGGCGGAGGCGTAGCTGGACACTCGTGGTGGAGCGACTGTCAACCCTAGTTCCTCCCGTCTGGATAGGGCGTCTGCGTTGCCATTCTGCTTCCCCGGTCGGTGTTCCACCTGGAATTTGAAATTTTGTAATTCTAAAAACCATCGGGTTACTCGGGCGTTCTTACTCTGGTTAGCCGCCATCCATTTGAGTGGGGCGTGGTCCGTTACCAGGAGGAATTCCCGTCCCAGTAGGTAATACTGGAACTTTTCCAGTGCCCACTTCACTGCGAGAGCTTCCAGTTCTACGGTGGCATACTTTTCTTCGTTGCTCAGTAAGCGGCGACTGGCAAAGATGATGGGGTGTTCCACTCCGTCTTGGATTTGGGACAACACGGCTCCGAGCCCGGTTCCGGATGCGTCCGTCTGTAATACAAACTGGCGTTCGTAATTCGGGGTGGCTAGTACGGGTTTGGATATCAGTACCTGTTTTAGTTGATTGAAGGCGTGCTCTGTCTTTTCGGTCCAGCGGACTGTGGAGGGTTGGTTGTTCTTGGTTAGGTCATGTAATGGACCGGCGATTGTGGCGAAGTGGGGAACGAACTGCCTGTAGTACCCCACTAAGCCCAGGAATGTTCTCACCTGTTTCTTCGTTGTGGGTTGTGGCCAGGTCTTGATGCTGTCCAACTTGTTAACCTGGGGTCGGACGCAACCTCGTCCTACTGTATGTCCCAGGTAATTGGCTTCTATGAGCCCCAGATGGCACTTTGCCGGGTTGGCCGTTAGTCCGGCCTTTCGTAAGGCTCTAAGTACTGCTCTGAGCCGGTCCAGGTGGCTCTTCCAGTCGGGGCTGTGGACGATTATATCGTCTAAGTAGGCGGCGGCATACTCCCGATGGGGCCGCAGGACGATATCCATCATCCGCTGGAAGGTGGCCGGCGCTCCATGGACCCCGAATGGGAGGACCCGGTATTGGAATAGGCCATCCGGGGTAGCGAAAGCGGTCTTCTCGCGGGCTCGGGGAGTTAGTGGTACCTGCCAATACCCTCTGGTGAGATCCAGGGTGGTGATGAATCGGGCGGGACCTAACCGCTCGATTAACTCGTCCACTCGGGGCATTGGGTAGGCGTCGTACCTGGAGACTTCGTTTAGCTTCCGGAAGTCGTTACAGAACCTCCAGGTCCCGTTTGGCTTCGGAACTAGTACTACCGGGCTGCACCACGGGCTGTTGGACGGTTCAATTATCCCGAGCCGCAACATTTCTTTTACTTCCTCCCGGATGGCCATTCTTCTGGCTTCCGGGACCCGGTATGGTCGTAGCCGGACCCTCCTTCCAGGTTCCGTCACGATATCGTGCTGTGCGATGTGGGTTCGGCCGGGCTGTTCTGAGAACACATCTCGGAACCCCTCGATGATCTCCCTCAAGTCCTGTTTCTGGGGGGTGGAGAGTTCTTCTCCCATGGGAATTTCCGGGGCTTGAGGGCTACTCCGGGTCGTGGTGAGCGCCTGTATGGGTTGGGGTATCGGGGCTACCCAGCGTTTCAGCAGGTTTATATGGTAGACCTTCTGTTCCACTCTGCGTCCGGTTTGTCTCACTCTGTAGTTCACGGGCCCTACCCGTTCCATCACCTCGTAGGGGCCGTGCCACCGGGCGAGGAACTTACATTCTGTGGTGCGGACAAGTACCAACACTTGTTCTCCTGGTTGGAACTCCCGTATCACTGCTCCCCTGTCGAACAACCGCCTTTGTTCCCTCTGGGCCTCCGCCATGTGCTCGTTAACCAGGGGCCAGATCTTCACTAGGCGTTGTTGCATGGTCTCGACGTGATCGATCAAGGTACGGTTTTGCGAGGGACGTTGTTCCCAGGTCTCTCGTGCCAGATCGAGCAGTCCCCGGGGTCTCCGTCCGTAGAGCAGCTCGAAGGGGGCGAATCCAGTCGATGCCTGGGGTACTTCCCTGATGGCAAATAGTAGGTAAGGTAACAGGCGGTCCCAATCCTTACCGTCGGTCTCAATCGCTTTCCTTAGCATGCTTTTTAAGGTTCGGTTGAATCTTTCCACTAGGCCATCTGTCTGTGGGTGGTACACCGAGGTCCGGACCTGGGTTACCTGCAACAGTCGGCACATCTCTCGGAGAACCTGGGACATAAAGCACGTCCCTTGATCAGTCAGGATTTCGCGCGCAATGCCTACCCGACTAAAAAGTAGGAAGAGCTCCCTGGCCACGGTCTTTCCCGTGGCGGTGCGCAGAGGGACTGCTTCAGGGTAACGGGTGGCATAGTCAACGATGACCAGGATATAACGGTGACCCCGGCTGGACTTCGGGAGGGGTCCCACTATATCCATTGCGATGCGGTCGAATGGGACGTCGATAATGGGCATCGGGATCAACGGTGCTCTGCTGCTGGGCCTTGGACAATGCAACTGGCACTGCGGACAGGCCCTGCAGTAGTCCTCCACTGCCTTCTTGATGCCCGGCCAGTAGAACCGTTGTTGGATGCGGTCCAACGTCTTCTCGATCCCCACCACGCGTTGATCAGGCAGGGGTCTTCAAGTTGAGCTCGTCCGAATTCCACTGTGCGACGCTCGGGGCCTGTTTCGAATCCCGGAAGTTCAGGGATCTGCTCTTCTTGCTGGAACGGGGCCGGATCGGAACCGTCCTCTCCCACCTCTCTTCCGTCCTCGGCGACGGTATGTACTGGTCCACTCACCTCCCTTTCTCCCTCTGGCTCCGGGGTTTCGAATCCGGACAGGGTGTCACTGGAGTGTGGGGCCGGCTCACCGCGCGGTTCTGACCTGGGATTGGCGATCCACGCCTCTGGAGGGTTTCTTTTCCTCCCCGTGGGGGGTCGCCTCTTCTTCGTGTCTTCAGCGGGGCCGGGCGGGTGCTCCCAGTAGGTCTTAAACAGGGGACAGTCTCTCCCCAGGAGTACCGGTACTGGTAATTTATCCACCACGGCGACCTTTATGGTGCAGGTCCCTCTTGGACTGCGAATCTTGACTAGGCCGGTCGGGTAGGCTCTCTCATCCCCGTGGACACACCCCACTGTTACTTCTGCTCCTTCCGGCCGGTCTACGAAGCTGGCGTGTACGAGGGTGATGCCGCTACCCGAGTCGAGGGTAGCCACCGTGTCCCTTCCATCTATCGACACCGGGATCCTGGGGGGTGCCATGCCCTCGTGGGCCCAACACGTGGTGACATACAGGGAGGAAGTGGAGTGGTTCATACCGGTCTGGTTCTGCGTCCCCATGGATTCTTCTTCCCCGGGACAGTCATTGACCAGGTGACCCCTCCTACCGCACCCGAAGCACCGTCTCAGTGCCGGGTCGAAGGATGGCCTTTCTACTGGTCGGGTCGGCGTTTTCCGATTGGGACCCCGTGTAGGCTTTTCCTCCGCTCGCTTTGGGACGGGCGTCGTGGTTCTTCCCCCTGTCAGTAATCGGGTCATGGCGGAGTGATTCTCCAGCAGTTGGATCATTAGGTCCACACTTCGTGGTCCGTGTTCGGCGACGTACCTTTGCATTGGTCGGGGTAGGGCCCGTAAAGCTCGGTCGATAAGCAGTCGTTCTTTCCAGTGGGGTCCCTCCCCCTCTTCGAGCCAGTTGTCTAGTAGGCGTCCTAGTTTCATCATCTGAGCTCTAGGGGGCGCCTCTGGATCGAAGGTCCACTCGTGGTACTGCTGTGCTCGTTCCGCCAACCCGTAGCCGTAGTAGGCCAGCACTGCCGTTTTCAGGCTGGCATATGAGGACACCTCTGCTGGGCTGAGATGATGGTAGGCCAGTAGAGCTTCCCCAGTTAAGAACGGGGCGAGGATATAGGCCCACTCTGCTTCGGGCCATGTTTCGCGTAGGGCCGTTCTTTCAAAGATTTCCATGTAGGTCTTTACGTCATCTGTTTCGCACATCTTTAGGAGTACGTCTTTGGGTTTTCGTCCTGCCTTTCGGCCCGTGTTCTGTCGACACAGCTCGGCCACGGCTGTTTGGAGCATGGCTTGGGACGTGGAGAGGTTCTCCAGGGCCCCCTCTATTCGGGATTGAGACCCGGCGTCCATGTCTCCGATCTCCTTCTCTTCGAAGAGGACAGAGGACAAATGGTTAGCTGAGAGGCGACGTTTTACCTTTAATTCCGGTTTCGCTGCGCTAATCTTCTCTTGGGTCCAGGGAATCGCTAAGCTCGCATTCTCCACCATATGTGGCGTCCAGCCACACTTTCCTCGGAGAGGAAGGAAGACGGGGAGACAAAGGTGAGTTCAAGACAAGTATTTTATTTTCCTTTAACTTTTTACAATGGGTCCGGAGGGTAGCTCGCGTTCCAGCGATCCTGATCCGGGTTTTTCTCCTGTTTCACTTTGTAGCTCCGTCTATTCGCTAACTGTGTCTCGCTTTCCCTCACGCCCTTTTCCTCCACCGGTTCCGGGAAGCCGCGGCTCGGTCACCACCAAGCCTCTTCAGCGTGCTATGGGGAACGAGGAAACAGGTTAGTGCAGAGAGGCATACAACAGTAAATGATCCTTTATCTTACTGGTTCGTTCTAATGCTTTTTCTCCGTCTTTCCTAGATCAGAGAAAGAGTCTTCGTCCGTTAGTGAAGGGGTGTCGTTGCGGCGCACACTGCCTCAGTCCTTCACCGTGGCTGTCTTCTCTCCCTCTGAGCTTGTCAGGCTGTCTTTAGTAGCCTGACTGCAGGTGTGGCAATTGCTCCCAGCTGGTCTGGTTCAGCTCTGATCTAATAGCTTTATTAGTCGGCGCTGACCTGGGTCCTGAACCTCTCACTGGGAGTGGTGTCTGTGGCTTCTTCACCTTCGCTCTGTGGCGAGTTAATGTCCTCCTGTCGCCCCATTGCCCCCTAGTGGCACCTGGCGGAGGCGTAGCTGGAGTCCGGTTGCCACAACTACAGCATTTTGTTTTTAATTGAATGGGAAAGTTACAACTTTTGGTAGAATAGATTTCCTTCTTTGGTACTGAAATTATACACCTTGATGAAATTTTTGTTATATTCTGTATATCTGTCTGTTTGTATTATTATTTGTTATTATTCTGGATTTATTATTGTTCATTTCACCAGTATATTCCCCTCTGTTCGTGGGTTGTCCGAGTCGCATTTGTGTGTTTGTTTACCCTGTCTCGCGTATACACTGTTTGGGTGACTTTGGGATTTTCCGAGGGTTCACGCTGAATTTCTGAAGTTTCGTTTTCTACTACTTCCTGATTTCCTTTCCGTGTAATTGAATATATTACTAACTCGCGCTAACAAATCACTCGGGTGCTTTATTAGTTACATGCACTTTACTCAACCAATTAACATAGATGTATACTAACAACTAACTGTCTGTCTTATAGTTAGATACTAACATTTAACCAGCTTCTCCGCTTTTGTCTCTGTCTTTGTTACTCGCATTTCTAACTGCCCCTGAGCTATCTCTGTAATTCGCTCCAGCTGTTTGTACGTAGACTTCACCTCTCGTGATTACTGAGCACACTCCGCTCCTCTTCGAGCCCGTTGTTTGTTATGTATGTTTCCGAGTCCCTTCCATGTTTTCGTTATGTTCTCGTGATTTAATTATTGTTTACCTAATGTGTTAACCCCTCCCTTTCCTATGTGTATATAAGACCCACTATTCTGTTTCCCCTCCGTCAGAACGTTGATCATATTTCCTGAGCCTGTGATTTGTAAAGTCAGAGATTTATTGAGACACCCTTCTGTACGACTTCGATTAAGCCTTTTGATTCTGTTTGTTTGCCTTTGTTGTTTTCAACTTTTTGCTTGTTTTTTGACTTTGCCTTTGCCTGCCGTTTTTGTACCTTTGCCTGTGATTTCCCGGTTTTTTAGATTTTTGGATTCCTGACTACTCTATTGCCTTTTGTTTTTGTACTGTCTCGAACTCTGATCACCTGGCTTTTGATCCCGGACTAGAAATAAACCACGTTCTTGCCTAATCCTTGTCTGCACTTGGGTCTCTGCGTCTGGGACATAACAGTACGTTCTGACCAGAGATGGATCCAGCAGACAGCTCCCGGGTGAACTTCGCCCTCGAGCAGCAGGGGGCCATGCTTGGCCGCCACCAAACCCAGTTGGATTTGGTCTCGCAGCACCTGCAGAACCTGACCCTCTGCGTGATGGAGCTGACATCATCGCTTCGGGGACTTCCACCTGGCCATGCTCCTGCTCCTGCTCCCTCAGTGCTCCCTCCTGTTCCGGTATGGGAGCCTCATCTACCCCCGCCGGAGATGTACTCCGGTGAACCTGGCGGTTGTCGTCCTTTCCTTACCCAGTGCCAGCTCTTCTTCCAGCTGCAGCCCACTACCTTCCCCACTGAGCTTTCCCGGGTAGCGTATATCATCACTCAGCTATCCGGTCGAGCTAAGAAGTGGGGAATGGCAGCCTGGGAGGAGGGACTTCCGTGCATCCAGACCAAGCACGGGCATGAGGCGGCGAGGGAGATGCTGCGTATGCGCCAGGGGGATCTCTCGGTCTCGGATTTCGTCATCGAGTTCCAGACATTGGCGACTTCTAGTAGATGGGACAAGCGAGCGCTGTACGACACCTTACTCCAGGGCCTGGCTGAGCATGTCAAGGATGAGCTGCTGACTCGTGAACTCCCAGAGAGCCTGGACGATCTTATCGTGCTCGTCATCCGCGTGGACCATCGTCTTCAGGAACGCAGCAAGTTCCGTCGTCAGGCGACTTCCAGTCATGACTCCTCCTGGAGGTCCCACTACAACGCTCCTCCCACCACTATCAAGAAACCGCCATCCCGGGCACCAGAGACGGAGGCTATGGAGGTGGATCGGACTCGCCTGTCGAGGGAGGAACGGGATCGGAGGATGAAGTCCAGAGCCTGCCTCTACTGTGGCCAACGGGGTCACTTTGTCGCCAAGTGCCCGGTAAAAGGCCAACACCCATTAGTGACGAGACGAGCACTAGTGGGTGTTATCCCTATCGAACACTCCTCTAAGAACCGCACCTGCATCCCTGTGACGCTCGAGTGGGCGGATCAGACTAGGAAGACATCTGCCCTCGTCGATTCTGGAGCTGTGGAGAGCTTCTTGGATGCTGGGATGGCGTCCAAATGGGGAGTCCCCATCCTCGAGCTGCCACGCCCACTAGCAGCCAACTCCCACTGCAGCCAGAAGTTCGCCAGCGTTAACCACATCACCGCCCCACTCAAGCTACTGATCTCTGGCAACCATCGGGAGGAGCTTCAGCTCCACATTATCGATTCTCCCCATTCTCCTATTATCCTTGGACATCCCTGGCTGGTCAAGCACAACCCCACGTTCGAGTGGTCGATGCATGAGATTTTGGGCTGGAGCCCATTCTGTTCGTCTCATTGCCTCCGAGAAGCCCACTCTCCTCTTCCGAGTCCCCTTCCGAGCCCCTCTTCTTCCGAGAAGTGTGATGACCTGTCCAGTATCCCCTCCGAGTACCAGGACCTCACGGAGGTCTTTAACAAGGCCCGAGCTGTCTCCCTGCCTCCGCACCACCCCTTCGACTGTGCCATCAACCTACAACCTGGCGCAGTTCCTCCCAGGGGGCGGGTCTTCTCTCTTTCCCGACCAGAACATGAGTCCATGGAGAAGTACCTACAAGAGTCCCTGGCAGCGGGCATCATCCGTCCGTCTTCCTCTCCCGCTGGTGCGGGGTTCTTCTTCGTGGGCAAGAAGGATGGATCCCTTAGGCCCTGCATCGACTACCGTGCCCTCAACAACATCACGATCAAGAACCGCTATCCTCTGCCACTCATTGCTTCGGCGTTCAAACTCCTCCAGGGGGCATCCATCTTTTCCAAGTTGGATCTTCGTAATGCATACCACCTGGTGCGTATCCGAGAGGGTGACGAATGGAAGACAGCATTCAACACCCCTACTGGCCACTGGGAGTACTTAGTAATGCCCTTTGGCCTAACTAACGCCCTTTGGCCTAACTAACGCCCCTGCTGTCTTCCAGAAGTTGGTCAATGACGTGCTCGGTGACATGCTCAATCGTTTCGTCTTTGTATATCTGGACGATATACTCATCTTTTCGAAGACCGAGGCCGAGCACGTCACTCATGTCCACCAAGTCCTGAGACGCCTCCTGGAGAATAGACTGTTCGTGAAGGCTGAGAAGTGCGACTTCTACTGCACCACCACAACATTTTTAGGGTACATCATCTCTGCTGGGAGTCTGAGTATGGATCCCGAGAAGGTCAAAGCTGTTGTGGAGTGGCCCCGTCCTGAGTCCCGGAAGGACCTACAAAGTGTGATAGTAATTTTCTGTTTTATCAATATAAATGTTCATTTGTATTTAAATATTAATATAGAGGCTCAAACATTGTTAACAGTCAGCTTTTCTTATACCTTGCTTCTTAGTCTAACAGTAAAGGGCATGGTAGGAGAACAGGGGCCTGCAGGCTGCCCATGAGCTGGATCACGCTGTACCATCTGTGTCTGTGTTATATCTATCGAAGGTCACATTGTAGTGCATTGGAATGTTTATGTTTCTTGTGTGAGAAAGAGCTATCTTTCCTCTGAGCTGTGAGAATGTAAAGGAGGGGCCTTTGTTTAGGAGTAAAGAGAAATATCTCTATATTTCTTTTCGACCTATCTGTATTTCTCCCCTGTCTATGAAATCCGCCCCTTATGACCTGATCTGTAAAGAAATGTATAAAGGTTTGACAATTTCTGCTATATGCCGGAGAGAGCTTTTACGAGCACTCTCTCATTTGTTTACCTGATCAGGCGGGAGATTCCAGTGTTGCTGCTACAGCAGACTCCAGCTCTACTCTGCCCTCATCATCCAGCGGAGAGACGGGAGGAGCGGACTGACCAGCAGCCTCAGTCAGCCGGCACAGATTCCACAGGACAGTTAACAGAAGGGACAGGTAAACTACCTACCATACACCTGACTAGCCCGCCGCACACCAAAAGTGGCATCGCGTGCGGCCTGCCCGCACTGAAGCAGCCACTTGCATCGGAGCCTGAACAGCTGTTCCCCGACCCCCCTGACTCCCCTGCTACATCAAGCGGAATATACCCTATGCTGGAATGCCCAAACCCCAGGGCGGGACAAGATGGACAGGGTGATACGGTCCTGGTGTATCGACCCTGGAAGATTTTGGAGTTACAGGCTTTGTGTGACGATTTGTCTGATCCAAAACAGGTGGGTGGTGCAAAGTTCATGGAAGCTTTGAAAACTATTGTTAAAAACTTCCGCCCAACTTCAGGCGAATTACAAACAATACTGACTAAAAAGCTAAAGTTACGGTGGTTAAACATAAAGGGAGATTGGTCTGTTGAGCACGCATACAGTACTGCTCAAGATTCTCACTATGTGCAGCAGATCGATGCACTAGAGACCAGAATGAAAATCAAATTCCCTGTTCGGCTGAACTGGGGAGCAGTAAGTCAGGTAAGGCAAAAGCCTGGTGAAACTGTTAATGATTTTCTTGAGAGACTTACAGAGAAGTACGACCTGCACAGTGGAATGGAGAAACCAGATAACAATGATGCCCTTACGACGTACGAGACCCAATTGACCCACTGTTTCCTGGATGGGCTGGAGAAACAGCTGGGGATTGCTACTAAAGCCTCCTGTGTTGGCTGGCAAAACAGGTGGCTAAAAGATGTTCTCCTGCATGCCATCCATTGCGAGGAACAAGACCGTGAGACGGATAACAAGGAGAGGAGGAAACGCGACAAAGTGAGTTCTCAGCTGCAGTTGGCACAGCTCCAATCCTACCAGCCAGGCCGAGACGGTGCCCGCGGAGAGCAGCAACACCAGAGGGGTCGCGGAAGAGGTCATGGACGTGGCGGCCGAAGAGACTGGAACCAACAGAGATCCAATTCCAGCGGAAATACCGATGTTTGCTACAATTGCGGAAAGAGGAGACATTGGGCTCGTGGATGTAAAAATCCCCCTAACCCCAATAATTGGCCCTCAGCCCCTGCGGAGAACATCACTTTCCAAAACCCATGGGGTCAAAAAGGATTACAAGAACAATGATGTTTTGCTGGAGAGGAAAAGACGCATGCGGACAGTGGTGAGTTTGCTGTTTTCCTGGGCACACCCCACCTCAGTCGGTAGAGCATGAGACTCTTAATCTCAGGGTCGTGGGAAATGAGAGAGTGCTCGTAAAAGCTCTCTCCGGCATATAGCAGAAATTGTCAAACCTTTATACATTTCTTTACAGATCAGGTCATAAGGGGCGGCTTTCATAGACAGGGGAGAAATACAGATAGGTCGAAAAGAAATATAGAGATATTTCCCTTTACTCCTAAACAAAGGCCCCTCCTTTACATTCTCACAGCTCAGAGGAAAGATAGCTCTTTCTCACACAAGAAACATAAACATTCCAATGCACTACAATGTGACCTTCGATAGATATAACACAGACACAGATGGTACAGCGTGATCCAGCTCATGGGCAGCCTGCAGGCCCCTGTTCTCCTACCATGCCCTTCACTGTTAGACTAAGAAGCAAGGTATAAGAAAAGCTGACTGTTAACAATGTTTGAGCCTCTATATTAATTAGGGGTGGGACGATTCAATCCCATAACGATTCGATTCGATTATGATTCTTTAGGCAAAGTTTCGATGCATCATAATATCTTACGTTTGACCACAATTCGATTCGATAAGATTCGGTTCGATTAATTTCGATACTTTAAAAAAATGTAATAGGTATGCTAATGTGATTTGATACCAATACATTCAGCAGTAATTAAATATTCAATTAGAACCTTACACCAAGTTCACAGCATTATGTTTATTGTTAAGGCGTGCCATACATTTTGCAGCTGTCTGCAGCAAATAATGCAGCAATAAACATGACTAACAGTGTATTTTCTAAAGTTGCCCTATTTAGGTTATTGTTTTTCAAACAGTGTCAGACATGGTACCCTAATACATTTCCTTTATTTACAAAATGAAAATGGCAAAATGTATAACAATTACTAAACTTGGCCAAGAAAAATGAAATAGCCTATAGGTTAGTGTCATGCATAGTACTTTCCTAAATCTTAGTACGATCTAGAACTTCGGTGGAGCAAGATGCCCATCCATCCGTAGTTAAAGTTACTCTCGTAGCGTTTTGCAAGGACAGTCGAACAGTTTTCTTCACCTCTTCATACAAAGCAGGTATACATTTTTCACTCAAATATTTTCTGCATGGTATGGTGTATCTAGATTCCACGACATTCATTTTGTGAATCGGACAGTTAACGTATTAATAATTAATTGAACGTAAGACATTGGAAATAGTCTTACTATTTTTGGTTTTTGTCTCTAACGTCTACTTGATTTTTAATAGAAAATGGTTTAAATTTAAATATCAGAAAGCACTTTACAATTAACTGTCTGGACACGGTATGTGTATAAAAACTAATGAAAACAATTATACAAGAAAATAGAACTGTTTGGCCATTTCTCCAGGAAACTCAGGGGAAGTGTCAATGACTCCCGAGTTTAGCTTGCTAACCAGCTTGCTAACGCGCTTGCTGTCCTTCACGTCAATTGTGTGTCGTCGGCTCAAATGGTTTATCATGTTTGTGGTGTTGCCTGTGTATCTGATTTCTACTTGGCAGATCTTGCATATTGCAGCGGTTTTGTGAAGTACAGCTTCCTTCTTTCTAAACCCGAAATGCTTCCATACCACTGATTGTCTGTTCGGAAAATCGCAAATTCTGTCAATATCTGTCTCTTTTGTCGCACTCAGCGAGCACGCAGCTAGCCATTTCGCTCAGATCTGTCCGTCTCATTGTCGCTTGATTCCCGCCTGTCCCTACTTTCAACTCACGCTTACGTGGGGGTTGGAGCAGAAACATGGATTGAAGCTGGTCAAAACAGTTTTAAAAGTAGTCGTGTCTCAGAAATATATATTTTAAATAATTTTTGAATAAATGAATACATGTGCACATTCATTTAAAATGCGATATTAATCGATGCTTATCGATTCGAATCTTACAGATCGATGCAGTTGTATTTACACATTCGGATCGATGCATCGCGATGCATCGGTGCATTGTCCCACCCCTAATATTAATATCTAAATACAAATGAACATTTATATTGATAAAACAGAAAATTACTATCACAAAAGATTCCTAGGATTTGACAATTTCTATCGGCGCTTCATCCGGAGTTATAGCACCATTGCCGCCCCACTCACTGCTCTCACTTCCACTAAGACTACCTTCTCATGGAACTCTCAAGCCGACAAGGCATTTGACGATCTTAAGAACCGCTTCACCACGGCACCTATATTAATCCACCCAGAACCGACAGCCCAGTTTATTGTGGAGGTTGACGCGTCCAATATAGGAGCAGGGGCGGTTCTCTCCCAGCGTTCCTCCAAGTCAACAAGGTTCACCCATGTGCCTTTTTGTCACATCGCCTCACACCCACGGAGGCGAACTACGATATCGGCAATCGTGAGCTACTGGCGGTCAAATTAGCTCTTGATTAGCTCTCCGATTTAATTTCATACTCGCCTACCGACCCGGGTCCAAGAACATCAAACCAGACGCTCTGTCCCGCCGATTTATCACTCCAGTCAAGGAGGAGGACCCTGACACCATCCTGCCTATGGGTTGTTTCATCAACGCCATCCACCTCAACATTGAGAAGACCGTTATCAACGCCCTCAAGGGCGAAGCAGGGCCCAGCAGTTGCCCCAATAATCGTCTATATGTGCCCAAGTCAGTCCGCTCTAACGTCCTGCAATGGGGTCACTCTTCCAATCTGTCATGTCACCCAGGGGTCACCAGAATTCACATTCATCCAGCGACGATTCTGGTGGCCCCGCATGAAGGAGGACATCAAGGACTTTATCTCTGCCTGCTCAGGCTGTGCCCAGAACAAGGTACCACACACACCCCCTGTAGAATTACTCCAACCCCTTCCTATCCCACATCATACCTGGTCACACATTGCACTTGATTTCATCACCGGTTTACCCCCTTCTAACAGTTACACCACCATCCTCACTATTGTTGATAGGTTCTCCAAAGCAGTTCACTTT
Organism: Ilyophis sp. 1 JC-2022; assembly: GCA_022702515.1. Taxonomy (NCBI): domain Eukaryota; kingdom Metazoa; phylum Chordata; class Actinopteri; order Anguilliformes; family Synaphobranchidae; genus Ilyophis; species Ilyophis sp. 1 JC-2022. The sequence goes on from CM040395.1 coordinate 106,698,311, forward strand.
GTCCCCCTCACTAAGCTTCCCGCTGCTAAAGACACAGCATCCCTCTTAGTACAACATATCATTAGATTACATGGCATTCCCACAGACATAGTTTCAGACAGAGGTCCTCAATTCACAGCTCACTTCTGGAAGGCATTCTACAAATTACTTGGCACATCAGTTAGCTTTCTTCAGGTTTCCACCCACAGAGCAATGGCCAGACTGAGTGAGTCAATCAAGTCATAGAGACGGTTTTACGATGCCTTTGTTCCAGAAACCCCACTTCCTGGAGTCATCAGTTGCCTTGGGCCGAATATGCTATAAATTCCCACACCTCCTCTGCCTCTAAACTATCTCCATTTGAGTGTTGTCTAGGCTACCAGCCACCCCTGTTCCCGAGCCAGGAGGAGGAGGTGGGAGGTCCGTCGGCCAAAGCCTTCATCCGGCGCTGCATCCGCACCTGGAAGACTACCCGCCTTAACTTGCTCCGTGCCAGCACCCGGATGAAGGTAACGGCCGACCGTCGCCGGTCCAAGGCACCCCCTTATCGAGTGGGTCAACGTGTTTGGCTCACCACATGGGACATTCCCCTCCGTGTGGACTCCCGCAAGCTACACCTCGGTATATTGGACCTTATACCATCACCAAGGTGTTAAGCCCTACTGCCGTCAAGCTCAAGCTGCCCTCCACCATGCGTCGGATACATCCGACTTTCCATGTTTCGAGACTCAAACCTGTTGTCACCCTTTGTCCCGCCCCTGATGCCCCCCCTCCCCCCGTCTCATTGATGGAGGTGACGCATATACAGTGCGCAAGCTGTTGGACTGCCGTCGTCGGGGTCGTGGCCTCCAGTACTTGGTCGACTGGGAGGGCTACGGCCCCAAGGAAAGAAGTTGGATTCCTACGAGTTTCGTGTTGGATAAGACTTTGATAAAGGACTTCCAGAAGACTCATCCGGTGCCACCGGTTAAAGCACCAAGAGGTGCTTCTTAGGGGGGGGGGGGGGGGTACTGTTATATTCTGTATATCTGTCTGTTTGTATTATTATTTGTTATTATTCTGGATTTATTATTGTTCATTTCACCAGTACATTCCCCTCTGTTCGTGTGTTTGTTTACCCTGTCTCGCGTATACACTGTTTGGGTGACTTCGGGATTTTCCGAGGGTTCACGCTGTATTTCTGAAGTTTTGTTTTCTACTACTTCCTGATTTCCTTTCCGTGTAATTGTGTAGATTACTAACTCGCGCTAACAAATCACTCGGGTGCTTTATTAGTTACATGCACTTTACTAAACCAATTAACATAGATGTATACTAACAACTGTCTGTCTTATAGTTAGATACTAACATTTAACCAGCTTTTCCGCTTTGTCTTTGTTACTCACATTTCTAACTGACCCTGAGCTATCTCTGTAATTCGCTCCAGCTGTTTGTACGTAGACTTCACCTCTCGTGATTACTGAGCACACTCCGCTCCTCTTCGAGCCCGTTGTTTGTTATGTATGTTTCCGAGTCCCTTCCATGTTTTCGTTATGTTCTCGTGATTTAATTATTGTTCACCTAATGTGTTAACCTCACGTCGTTTGTTACCCCTCCCTTTCCTATGTGTATATAAGACCCACTATTCTGTTTCTCCTCCGTCAGAACGTTGATCATATTTCCTGAGCCTGTGATTTGTAAAGCCAGAGATTTTTTGAGACACCTGAGACACCTTTCCGTACGACTTCGATTTCGCCTTTTGATTCTGTTTGTTTGCCTTTGTTGTTTTATTGGTTTATCGATTTTTGGATTCCTGACTACTCTCTTGCCTTTTGTTTTTGTACTGTCTCGAACTCTAATCACCTGGCTTTTGATCCCGGACTAGAAATAAACCACGTTCTTGCCTAATCCTTGTCTGCACTTGGGTCTCTGCGTCTGGGACATAACAATTGTTTTTTAAGGCCTTTTGAAGAAAAAATACACACAGGCAAAAAATATGACCCTATCAAATTACATGAATAAAGCGGAAGTTAAGTTTAAGTAGAATTAATTTAAATTCCCCCCCAAAAATTCTGTTAAGAGGCTCTATCATTATGCCTTATTGCCCAACATTACAAGATTGATTATTCTCAATTATACTAACAATGACTCAATTCAAAAGTGTCATTAGCGCTGTTTTGTTTACCTAGCATACCTGCACCACAATATAATTTGTGAATGATTAGCCCATTCACCCCCCGCAGAGAGTTTCAAAGACACCTATAAATTATACAAGAACATACTTATCACAGAGGATGCTTTATTAATCCAGAAATCGCAAATAATTTCCAAAACACTTGCTATTTCTGTTCTCTAATGGAGTAGATAACTCTTTATTATATCTTCATCTAAGATACATTTTCTGATAAAGCATGACATGACTAAAGGAAAACACAAATAGTATGAATATATTTGGATTATTTACTAAATACAATGACTAAACATGAAATATCCAGGACTGGAGGGCAGGAACACAGGCAGACAGGAATGGCATCTGGGGTGGGGGGATGGAGCGAGGGAGGTAGAGAGACAGAGAAACAGCTTATTTTCAATAGATTAACAGTGTCTGTTTATACATCGGTGTATGCATTTATGTTACCTGCCTTGGTCAATTCCACAACTGTGGCACAGCTCTTGTGAGAGGCGGCTACATCCCACAGAAATACAACCAGGACTGGAGGGCAGAAAAACAGACAGGAATGGCATCTGGGGTGGGGGGGAGCGGAGAGAAAGAGGGTGGGGGGGTAGGTAGAGAGAGAGCGAGAGAGAGAGAGAGAGGGAGGGAGAAAGGTAGCAAAAGTGAGAAGGAGCTAGAGAAACAGAGAGGTATAGGTGTAGAGAGAGAGAGACTAATTTTGTGCAGTCATTTTCTTATGGATCTTCAGAATGTGCTCACTGATCCATTTCCCAAGCTCAGGTGACTTCAATCTGTTCAAAGGGTTTGCACTTTGTCCTTGAAAGTGGGGGTATGTCCTGCCCAGCTTCTGCCTGAAAACTTTTTGGGCTTTTGTGCAGCACATTGACCATTACACTGATGTCAGCTTCTCTGTTGGCAGTTGTGTGTCTCCCAGACACACGTGGAAGTTTGCAATCATTGTCAAAGCTGTCCATAATTTTCTTCATCTCTCCCAAAGTTTGACTCATGGACTGGGCAATGTCAAACTTTATATTAGCCCCAAGCTGTGAAATGGACTCTTTGGTGTAGAGAATGTAATGTTTGCAATTCAGGTCCATGGCTGTGTTTTTGCCAGCTCCTCCACTGAGGTTCGCAGTCCTATTCCATTTAAGCCTGTGGGCCTCACTTGGACTTGGAGGTCGAGCTGAAGTTTAAGGGCTTCCAGGCTGTACCTATGTCTACCTGCTTGTTTAAAATTAAGCATTTTAAATTTCCAGACGGCACGTTCCTTCTCCATCCCCCTCCTTTACAGAATCCTGGAAATCTCTTTCCAACAAAGCCACCTTCAGGAATGGTAATTGAACACGCCATCGGTTACGCCTTGTTGTTCAGTATGCTGTGAAAAGCGGAAGTTGTGTACTTCTTCATGTTTTCTCAGCTGTGTGTTGTTACGGAATGGTGGGTAGGTGCAGTCATCCAAGTGGCATCTGAATTCTGTTGTACGAGACTTTGCTTCAGGTTGGCTTTCCAGGCCTGCTGTTGTAACAGGGAAATGTGTAGTCATGTGGTCGTTCATCACATACCTCTCAACAATATTCAAAAGCTGAGTGTCAAACCCATTTTGTTTGTCCAATGAAGATGTGAAATGTGTTGGTGGGCAGTGTTCCTTAGTCCATACCAAAGTAGTGAAGGGTAGCAGTGATGATTAGGGCATCTGTGACATCATAGATGAATGTGTCATTGGCTCGATAATGGTCTCCAAGTGCTGTTGCGCTAACATTTCTCCTGTTGATTAGGTTCCTTAGCTGAAACATTGTGCCAATATTAGAGTTTGAGGAGATATTATAGAACTCCTGAGACGGATGTGTGCGGGTTGGACCTGTAATGCACGAACGCTGACGTAATAATAAATGCCCGCAAGGGCTTTATTATGGGGAAATCCAAAATCGTAGTCACACAAGCAAAGTCCAAAAACCAATAAATCCAGCCAAACCAAAAATACAGTACGAGGGAGAAGGCAGTCTCGAAATCGGTATCCATGCACAAGTTCAGTAACCAGAGTAGCTGTCAGCGGAGCAGAAGTACAATTCAGGGGTAAAGCAAAGTTTGTTGGTCGTGGGGCGTAGCAGGAGTCAGACCGAAGTCCTATCCGCGGGGCAGAGGTACAAAACAGACAGCAGGCAAAACTCGTGGTCAAAAACAGGCAGTAGAAACGATAGGCAGGCAGTAACGATGGTCAGTAAACAGGCTAGATCAATAACGGTAGTCAAACAATGGAAAACGCTCAAAAGTGACAGTAGTAAACTAAAGGCAACAATTTTGCAAAGACATGCCATGAACACTGATCTTATATGCAGGTGTAGACAGGTGCAGACACTTAGCTTGAGAGCAGCAGGAAATGAAAAACAGCTTGAGAAAATGAGACACGTAACGAGGTAATTAGTAAATCGTTAGTAGTTATCCTATCCTAGACCTGACATTAGTAAATTAGTAAATGACATGCACGAGAAACGAGGTAAACATGAACACATAGTTAGAGAGTTAGTATTACCCAATCCTGATCTAATGTTAGTAGATTAGTAAGTAGACATGAGAAAATTAAACAATTAGGGAACCGTGAGTGACAGCAAGAGAAAGAAACAGCATGAACGCAAGGCTGCGGAAAAACATGGAAACGTGTATGCTAACAATGAACTGCATCGTAACATAAACAGAACACAAGCATGACATGAACAGAAAATAAACTGTGACAAACACTAAACATGAAACGTGGCATAAACATGACAGAAACGTAACAACTCCTTGAATATTAAATAATTGAAGTTCATACTACAATGGAAATCAGCCACAGCAGTAATAATGCCTCTCTGTCTCCCATACTCTGTGTTACTGTTCTCAAGATCTCTTAATGCATGGTCAGAATTTAGCTTTGTTAACTGGTCTCCTGTGACAATGATCCTCACAGCTGGCTTCATTGTCATCTCCCCATTGTCAACAGGTACATATGGGATGTACTTGTCATTAATGTAGCACATTGCTCTAATCATGTCACTTGATTTCTTTTCATCCACATCCAGTAAGCCCAAAGGTGTTATTGGAGTTTTGTGAGCCATTTCAAATAAATATTCATGTGGCAAGTGCCACTGGCCATTTTCCTTAAAGTGCTCCAATGATGGAAAGTTGGAGACAACAACTCAACCAATCAGTTCTTTAAATTCATTTTTAAGGCAATTTCGGTCTTCCTGGTTGGGAACAATCTCAGACATTGGGACTTGTAGGACAGATCTGACGTTATCTTGTGGTAGATGTTCTGCGCTGACCCTCTCTTGGTTTCCAACCATTAGCAGCCAATGGTAGTCAACCCTTTGATGTGTCATTGACATTGTGTGGGGTGTGACAGCACAGTCCTGTAAGGTGTGGTGGAAACAGGGACCCAGTAGCAGGCAGGGAGCACAAAAAAAAAGAATTTTAATGAGGGACAGGGCAACGGTACAAAAACAGTCCAAAAAGGGGTCACAGAACAGGCAGGGGTCGGAACCAGGAAGGCACAGCAGAGGTACAAAAACAGAGTCCAAAATCAGGGTCGCGAGAACACATGCAGGAGTCAAAACCAGGGAGGCGTAACGGGAAACAAGAGAAAACAAAAAGAAGACAGCAACAAAAAACCAACAGAGAAAAGGACGAGGGATAATGGACAACTCATAAGATTATAGCAAACGCTAGAATAACAAACGGCGAGGAACTCACGAAGTGACGGACTGAAATGACTGTTAAATACACAGAGGGAGACAGACATAATGGGAATCAGGTGTGCAGAGGCAGAGAGGGGAGATAGCTCACAGGTGAGAATAATGAGGGTTTGTAGGGGTTCTCTGTGCCAGAGACACAGAGGAAATATTGGAGGTCCAGTTGCGACAGATACTGAATCTTTAAGTGTTCAACGAACACCACTGAAATGGACAATAATCCGTAGTGGAGAGGGAGAATAATGAGAACACAAATAACCTCACGAAAAAGGCGAGGAACTCGATAGGCGAGCAAAACAACCGAAATAAGCAGACACGCTTATCTAACTCTGTTTGTGGAGCGAACGAACAAAGACAAATAAAACTATTAAGATCCCTTTAACTGGGACCAAAGCAGTTAGAGTGCTCGTAGAAGAACAAAGGAAATAAGCGGACACGCTTATCTAACAACGTTTGTGGAGCGAACGAACAAAGACAAATAAAACTATTAAGATCCCTTTAACTGGGATCAGAGCAGTTAGAGCGCTCGTAAAAGAACAAAGGAAATAAGCGGACACGCTTATCTAACAACGTTTGTGGAGCGAACGAACAAAGAAAATAAAACTATTAAGATCCCTTTAACTGGGATCAGAGCAGTTAAAGCGCTCCTAGATAAGAGTGGTAAAACAAAGGAAATAAGCAGACACGCTTATCTTACTCCCGTTTGTGGAGCGAAACGAAAGGAAACAGAAAACTCAAAAGACCCTAACTTCTTGGGTAAGAGCACTCGTAAGTCAGAGTGTAAAACGAAAGAAACGAGAAAGCCTCTGCTCTGAAATGAGAGCGAAAAGAAACTTGCCTTCTTTCTAAACCCTTTCTTTTTAAACTAGCTTTCTAACTAATTTCTTATACCTTTTTACCGGCTCGAATGTTAAGTGGAATAACATGGAAGCAACGAGAGAGGCAGGAAGCGGGGTATAAATAGTGTTAGCAATTAAAATATATTGCTTTTCGTGGTCAAGGAGGTGGATCAAGGATACTCTTCAATTCAATTCGAATGGTTAAATCACTTTGTCTTTATTGTGTCAGCTCGTGTCTTTAACAGGAGTATACAATGGGTTAATACATCTGTGGTCCTCTGGAAGCGCGCTGGAAGCGCGCTCTCGCTCGCACGCTCTCTCGTGCACGCTCTCGCTCGTGGACCCCCCATCTCTGCTACTGTGGTGCTTATATACTGTAAAGTAAAAAGGGGTATGTCTTCTACCTTCCATTTTCATACATCACTGGGCGTATAATTCAAACCAATCAAACATTTAGAATTACACGTGTTCAGTTCATGTCTAGTATTTTTCCATTATGATAGAAACTTATGAGTTTTGGCGTTTCCTGTTTTGCATAAACTGGCTCTGCTTTTGTGGCAAATCCTTTATCTGAAGAATGTTGTGGCCCTCCCTCTCAGAACACAGGCCCAAGGTCACCCATTCGAAACTTAACTACCACAGACAAGTTTATACACTCTATTACAACATACTTTTTATAGAATTAAATGTTAAATTCCCACAATTCCCTCCTTTGATCCCTCCTTGGGATCAACACTATACAGCGGTATTTCAAGCTTGTATGGGTGATATCTTCACTCCATACCTGAAGCAGGTACACATTGCAAACCCAGTTTTCTTAATTTTATTTACTCTAACTATCAGGGTTATAATACTGGCACAGCGGTAAGCAATGATGTCAGAGCTCTTACTTAATCACCAGGAAAACCTCATAGGCAAAACCACAGAACTCTAGACTGAGTCTGCTGCTGGTGAGGACATGTCTCTGTCCGATATCCATCTTAAGCGATACTCCTTCATTTTTAATACATTTTACTTTTTACCCTTCTATCAATAGGAAAGAAAATCCTAGCATTTTGGCAACAGTGCATTGGCAGCTTTTTCTAAACATTTTATCACAATATAGTTACCTCGACTAACATACGATACTTTTACCGCAAAATTATGTTGGCTTCTTCTTCTTTGGTCCAAGCAGCCTCAACGTCGGACCAATGGACAGAGGAGAGGTTACTAGCACATCACTCAGCCACGGTCTTTCTTTGGCAGATTATGTAATGCATCTATGTGTGTGTATTCTCTCTATCTGCCATTGATGAGGGAGCACATAGCTCCTGGTTGTGTAATTCTTTCTTCGTGTGTGTGTATATTCAGTGTTAGTGTTACTTTAATATACACCCAATCCCCTGTTGGAAAATAATCTTGCACATTCTGGTTAAGTGTTACACATAGCTCGCCAGTTCCCTCTTGAACTGTTCAAGCGGGGTCCATTGTACGGACCTCATACAAACGGCATGGGCCCTCCTATGGCCGATTGTGCCCTATTGGGGAAAAACTGATACTTTCCAAATTATTATACATCACCACTTCCCCACAATCATACACTTCCCCCTTTGCACAATGGTCCTGCTCATGCGCATCCTTAATCACACTTTGCTCTGTGTGTGTTATCTGTTTATTAGTTGCTCGAGGTTGTGTGCTTCTGTCTTCTTGGGCCCAATATCTGTAGAGAAACCTGACAATTTCAGTTAGTCACACAGTACTTTGTCATCTCATCTCCAATCCCCTGTAATTCTTCACAGCAGTGATAATTCGTCCCTGGAATTATCATTGGAGTTCCTGTCATAAATTTAAAAAAGGGGAGAAATTAGACCTAGTTCAGCTCTCATTGTCAGTAGAGCTGCTTGAGAGCCGCCACCCAGTTCCTGCTGGAAACAGAGAAGAACTCTTTATTAGTCTTTTCCCTTCACTTAGGGTACATTTTCACATACGGGGCAGCGTAGGATTTATTTGTCTGTTCAGTTTATTTATTTATCTTTGTTTTGGTTGTGCATCTAAACTGACAACCCCTTAGGAGAGATCGCATTGCCGGGTTTCACTTTGATGGTTTTTAGACAAAATCAAACAATTAAACACAAAACAAAACCACACAACTTAGGATGTAAATGAAACTAATTATTTATCTGCACCCGAACAAAAAACACAAACATTGGGAAGGTGGCCTTGCCCTCCACTTCCCCCAGCTTAAACTGTAAAGTTTCCACTTCTTATCTTCGCTTAAACATTGTTTCAATACTCCGCTGTTGCTCAATTATTTTCACTTGGTCCTTTATAGCACAGCCAACTATGGTTATGCACAGAACAGAGCTCTTCGGCTCTTTTGACCATTAATAATAAAACCCAGAAAATTCGAAATCAAACAAAACCCACAGCAAGAAGGAAAACAATATCCATTTTGAATGCTTCCACCTTATCCATAGCTGAACAACTCTCTCCCACTTTTTCCTTGCAAAGTCTTTGATCAGATCCTCATAACCAATCTTACATAGCACATCTGCTTCTATACATAATAGAGATAAGGCATTCAGCCTGCCTTATTGCATAGTTGTTCTGAGGGGATTTCCTAAACAAACCCGCTTGTAAAACTAGTGTTTAACAAATAAACTGAAATAAATTTAACGATGTTCTATCAAAAAAGGCTGGAATAAACAAAACTAAATAGTACTGAAAATGAATTTATTCGTAAACTAAATGAATTAAAAATATCTCCAAGAATAGTATTAAATCGATTAAACAGCCAGAGCTGAGTGTGCTATTGGACTAGTCATTACGCAACTCAAAGCAAGAATGAGGTAATGAATGCACATGCAATTAACACCAGTGACAGTTGGCAACTCTAGTATAGCCACATATTGGTTATATTTGTGTAGCCTATATATAACATGGTTATAGCATGGCCTCCTTAAAATAGCCTACATTTATTGTGCTATTTCGATACAAAAGAAAACAAAAATGTGCTTTATTTAATCAATATCATTATTACAGATTTGAAATGGTTTAATAACGGGCAGACTTTCATTAACTAGGGGTAGTCTGTGGTCAGTACAGTTCGCTACAGTTCCTGACCGCTGATGCGCACTCAAGCATATGAACGAATCATTGAGTGATGATCCGGTACACTCAATTCACTTTAAAGATTCGTTCAAAAAGATTCGTTCGTTCACGTACTGCACATCACTAAGACACGCTCGCGCATGCCCACTACACTGGTTAAAGAATGAGTTGAATGGTCGTTCCTGACAGTGTTGTTGTTATACAATATATACATATACTCGGTTAAATCACACTAAAACACTGTCTCACTTTCTATGTCTTGGCTGCTGGAAACTACAACTAAAGTTCCCTCATGGGAAAATAAGTTATTCTATCCTGTTCTATTCCATTCTCTTCTCTGGCCACCAAACAAGTCCCCTTTCCCTGAAAGACTGAAAAGTTAAATTCAAAGCGGGCAACGCAGACTCTCTCTCTGCATGAAATCAAATCGCACATGCAAAAAATGGCACTCAAAATGAATTGTAACATTTTGCTTAAACACTAATATCTACTTTCACTTCTGAGGCATTAACCACATTCCAGGTAGCAAGGAAACATCGAATCAACCTTGCCAGCATGTCATTGGCAACAGTATCGGTCAGCAACCAACTTTCCATGATTGAGCACCCACCGGTCACTGATGTATCAGTGTAATAATAACACTGAAGTCATACTGATGAATAACATTGATTTTTACTTTGATAAATCAAATTCAGATGCGCTTTCTTTTTTGTAAACCCGTTAGAATTATTCATTTGCTATTTGTGCAGTCGCTGCTGTAGTTATATTCTTCTTAATGCAGCAAAAACCATCCAATCATAAGCGAATAATGTCTCAATACTCCTCCATTCCTTTATCTACAGAATGTGCCCTTTGCACCATTCTGTCCACTGCACAGGACTCTCTGCTCCAGCCTCACATGCACAAGCTTTCTATCTCCTTTCACCAGACCCCCCCTTTATGACTAACAGGTTTTGTCTGATTGTGTCAAAACCTTCCAGTAAACATGTGATCATACATTTTGGATAATAAACACCTCTATTTAATAGCTTTAATCATTGAGTAATGCATAGATTTGTTTTTCTCTAACAATCCTCCCTCCTTTTATCACCTTTAGTGATAAATATACATTAAAAACATAAAAATATTCAAAATGAACTTAACCGCAAATGTTTGTGGTTAATGCCAACGTTTATCAATTTATTATTTTTTCCTACCTAAGAATCCCGATATCTCACGATGGAAAATGTAATAAAGCCCCTTGTAGTTGAAATCGGTGCTCGGCCCGACCTCCCTGCTACAAAGAAATTATCATCACGTTATCATGGCAACTCACACCGTGACCCTTGTTGTGAAACAACCCCGTATTAGAGTTCAGCTGTTGTGACTTATTATAGATTATTCATTACCTATATACAATTATATAACATACTGTAGGACCAACTATATCAAAACGTAGTGTCAATATGAATATGTTTCTCTGTGGTAGGATGAATTGCACAAAAAGCCCATATGTGAACAGCAGCACACACTCAAGGCCTCAGACTCAAGGGCAGACAACCACGCCGGAAAAATGAGCTCATTATTTGTATCGAAGTGTGTTCAATGAACAATGGTCCCACGCCAGGCACCCAACATGAGCTCATCTCGACACCCGTAAATCAAGGACATATACACACACCCACATGCAGGGAAATTGAAACAGCCACACCGCAAACACACTCCTCAAAATTTCCCACGGCGAGGTTTAGTTATCTCAAAATTTAGGCATTCATTCACACACACACACACACACACACACACACACACACACACAGGCAATTAAATGTTCCTAGCTCGTCTGAAGTGATAAGCATGAATCACTCCCTACACATTCCTTGTCTGGAAGATCATCCAGCACGCTAACCTTGAAAATGTATGTGTGTGCAGTCCGAGGAACTGACAGAGTTTATTAAATCCAAATAAAACATTTATCTTCTATCTTTACATACATTGGTGTAAAAACTATGTATTGGACTACTATTGTCAAACCGTGACTAGGATGTTTCTGATATGATTAAATCATAGCATTTCATCAAAACTACCATATAAATAAGGGTCATATGTAATGCTTAATTAGGACAGGCAGAGACCTCTGCAGACCATGGAAACACCAAAAAAAATGGGGGGGGGGTCGCAATAACACACAAGATGTCAGCTGAACTTCATGGTGCGCTATTATGTTTTGCTTCTGTCATTAACGGACTTGTTTTTACGTCTTGCGGGTGAGCATGAAATTGACGGACTCAGACTGGACTGTGTGATTGAGTGTTTTTAACATATGTATGTTTAGCCGATCAGCCTGGGTATGTATATTCGTGCAAATCTTTTATAATAAATTACGTTATACCAGACTCTAGAATGTTGTGTCTATTTTGGAAGAAAGTTTGAATTACGTGTAGTGCAATGGTCCTGACCCCTCCCGACAGGACAGTGAAAGGAATGTTCGATTTATCATACTTCACTAGCATGAAGCTATAACTGTATAACTATAACTATAACTGCGTGCATTATCTGCATTAACCAGAGGTTTAAAATCAGTACATTGGCCTGCATTACTTACTTATTAATTTATTTGGTAAATCAGACCTTTTTCTTCAATCTTGTCTGTTACAAAATGACGCTCGAGCTTGTACTCAATTTATTTCTTTCAAACACTTTGAAGGACAAAAATACGGTTCGGTTATCATGCTGAGATCAATCTTAGTTTTTATTTATTTATAACCATAGGCTAAAATCTTCTCCACAGCAAATTCGCTGTAGCCAGTAGCCTATGCTATTTGAGCACAATAAACTGCAAGACTGTCTCTGCCTTGTTTTGCCTGCAACTAAATCGAATCACTACCTGAAAATAGAGAACTGAGTAGCACATAACTCCAAGCCAGTCAAAGGACAAAGTTACAAATTAGTGCGCTCAGAATTTTCCATGAAAATAAACTGCATATATGTATAATATCATATAATATATATGTAATGTAATAACAAATTAACTAATAACGCAAATTGAATTACACTTTCACTTCCTTCTATGTTGTCTTGCTTTCTGTCACAATCCTATGCAAGTTTCCCTCGCGTATAACTTCCACTTATCTATCTGTACTAACCATAAACTTAATCAACCGTAAACTCTGATTAAGATCTTCCACACTTCTTTGCACAACACTGTTTACACTTTCCCAGGCGGGTCTTCATTACGATGCGTCTGATCATAAGTTTCACAAATCTTATAGTACACTGAGATTATAACACAAACTATTGCAAATATATCATACATTGTAGTATAGCTCCAGAGACACAGAAAATAATTGGGCACATAATTTAACTCTTTTTCTTAAGTTCTCTCCTACATGAGCTATTACGGTAATTCTGGTGGTCAGGTTACACGCCACTTCAAAACGAAAGCTACGGGATAAAATCAATTTTAACAAAATACACTCGCTGGTTATTTCACTCAAGGTGTAAAGGGTTCAAAGCACTGCAAGTATTTTTAGTTTTCCTTTATAAATTCACCAATAATGTGCCTTCTACCCACTTAATAACTGCTCACTTCATTACGAAGGCTACAACTCAACAAGCCAAAAGTATTTGGACGCCTTTATGCGTGCACCGTTAGATTGTCTGTTCTTCCAGTCTCTCCGCTATCGGGCTGCCCACGACCAACAGGACACTATAATTTGTTCAATCAGAATCCCACTTTATCACAATATACCATGAGTTGGCTTCCCATTCACTTTTTAAATCACATTATTTTGGGTCAAACAATTTACAGGTTTTTTCTTTTTAACCTACTCAGCTGATTTAACATACACACAACACAGCTCATACACAACCCACACACAGCGCTTTTTCTCATACTTGTGTCGACACACATGGCCATCACTCATACACAACCCACACCTTTTCTCAGACAAAAATGGTTTGTCTGGCTCGGGGAACCATCTCAATTTGTTCCACTTGGCTAAATATTTAGTCCATTTATCACGACGATTTTTCAATTCCTGGGCACATAATTTTGTGCTCAGATTGTCCCATAGTTTACGCAATATATCCGCGGTAGTCGTCATTTTTGCCTTATTCCGTAAACGTTATTTATTACTTAGATATTGATGTTTGATTAGGATCCACAATTTAACAGTTCTAATTAAATTAACACAACCTTATTTCCCTTAATTTATTCACCAAATATCAGTTATATTGCAGTCATTGGCTGTGATCAGCTGCATTCAGTTACTCATTTAATTTTCTCAATGCACGTCTGCATTATCAGAAAATATTTTCACTGAATCAGTATCACGAAGGCTTACAATGACACCCACAATTTTGTTTATCCCCTTTTATCATTTTAATACAGCAGATATACAACAGATAAAATAAAAAATAAAAAATTCAAAGACCTGTTTATGAATCAAAACTGTATTCCATGAATCAAGTCCTTTTGTATGTTTTCACTCGTGGCTTTAGCGCAATTCTAGCTCGACTGTCCGGTTCGAGTTACCTCAATACATTAAATGTCGACTATTTGGTTCGACGGACCTTACATTGATATCACTAGATCAATGTATACCACAGTAATTTGCGTATTTTCGTTACAGAGGTGCATATGCGTCGCATCACTATGTAACTATTGATACTGGCTCAGAATCCTAAGGCTGAATTCGTTTCCAAAAGACTACACACTTAGTATCTCATTACATAGGTCCCACAAATAATGGACCCGCAAATTTTTAATTACACACAACCAAAGAATATTTTATTCTGTGTCTTCCCTGCACTTTTTATCCTTATTCTTTGTCAAGTTGGGTCATGGAATACACCTTAATACATTTCAATCGTCTGACACATTTTATGCAAATTAGTTCTTTTAACAAATTTTCAGATGGTTTGGTTATATTTCTCAGACATGTCCTATATTTCCTAGGCAGATTTTATGAAAAAGGTTCTGCTTACCTTGTCTTTTTGAGGCGCCTCGAAATGTCCAAGAGATTAAACCGTCACCGTCTTTTCTTTTGGATTGATCCAAGATCATCTCCCTCCCCACGTCGGAGTCACTAATTGTTAGCAATCAAATATATTGCTTTTCGTGGTCAAGGAGGTGGATCAAGGATACTCTTCAATTCAATTCGAATGGTTAAATCACTTTGTCTTTATTGTGTCAGCTCGTGTCTTTAACAGGAGTATACAATGGGTTAATACATCTGTGGTCCTCTGGAAGCGCGCTGGAAGTGCGCTCTCGCTCGCACGCTCTCTCGTGCACGCTCTCGCTCGTGGACCCCCCATCTCTGCTACTGTGGTGCTTATATACTGTAAAGTAAAAAGGGGTATGTCTTCTACCTTCCATTTTCATACATCACTGGGCGTATAATTCAAACAAATCAAACATTTAGAATTACACGTGTTCAGTTCATGTCTAGTATTTTTCCATTATGATAGAAACTTATGAGTTTTGGCGTTTCCTGTTTTGCATAAACTGGCTCTGCTTTTGTGGCAAATCCTTTATCTGAAGAATGTTGTGGCCCTCCCTCTCAGAACTCTCAGAACACAGGCCCAAGGTCACCCATTCGAAACTTAACTACCACAGACAAGTTTATACACTCTATTACAACATACTTTTTATAGAATTAAATGTTAAATTCCCACAATAGTGAGCGGAAATAAATGACAGGTGAACTCACTAATGATGAGGCGAAAGCAAAACCCGTAGTGGAACACAGGAAAATCCGATAGATTACCGGTAAATGACAAAAAAGAATAACGAGAATGTGGAGATAAGGGAAGGAAGGCAAGTTCCATGACAGGACCCCCCCTCTAAGGAATGGCACCAGACGTTTCCACGACCTTATTTCTGCGGAAGTCGGTGATTAATTGAGGATCCAGGATGTTTCTCCTAGGAACCCAGCAACGTTCCTCCGGGCCGTAGCCCCTCCCAGTCCACAAAGAACTGCCACCCTCTGCCCACACGTCTCTCGGCCACAATGCGGCGAACAGTATAAGCCGGGCCCCCCTTCTAAGAGTCGGGGAGGCGAAGGTGGTCTTTCCACCGGCGCGAGCGGGCTGATGAGTACCGGTTTCAGACGGGAGATGTGAAACGTAGGGTGGATGCGCATGGAGCGCGGCCGTCTAGCCGAGGGAGGAAGGTGAGAGACCTTGACGCGTGCGCAAACCGGACAAGCCGCGACAAACGAGCGTACGTCCCTCTCCAGACTAGGCCACCAGAAACGTCGGGACAAAAAGTCCCTAGTACGCTGAACACTGGGGTGACTGGTAAGTTGGGAGGTGTGGGCCCATTGGAGAACCCTAGACCTAAGATGAGGAGGCACGAAAAGACAGTGGGCTGGTGCCCCACCTGAGCCTGGGTCCGAGCGCAAGGCTCTCTGCACTGCTGTCTCAACCTCCCATATAACCGGGGCAACTATGACATCAGTAGTACTGATAGGTTCGGAATACTCCTGAACCCCTCCTCCCGACGGCAACAGACTGGCGGAAGAACAGTGAAATTTACACTGGGAACCCCACTGATGGATAACAGGACCGTCCCCCCCCAATTAATATGAGGATTATGGTGGGCAAGCCAAGAATGACCCAAGACCAGCGGATAAGCTGGGGACTCAATTACAAAAAACTGAATCTCCTCCGTATGATCCTGATACGGAACGCTCATGCGTATGGCGGAGGTAACGCGGGAAATGGTGCCTGTGCCTAACGGGCGGCCGTCCAGAGCTGTAACAAGGCGAGGATGAGGTAGAGGGTGGGTGGGAATTTTGTGGGACTTGGCCCAATCGGCATCGATAAGGCACTCAACTGCCCCAGAGTCAATAAAAGCATTGCCATTGAACTGGCAATTGTTCCAGCGTAAATTGACTGGCAGAAGGGTCCGAGGGTAATTGAACTGCAGTCCCCCTAGGCAACTCGATTCCTCTAGCGAGGACCCTCTTTTACCTGACAGCTTGGGACGCTGTTCCTTTAAGTGACCCCGCCCCTTACAGTACCTACACCACAATTCACGGGACTTAGCGTCCCCTGTAACGCGCATGGAGGACCCATCGACCTGCATGGGTTCCTCCTGCTCAATATGAGATAGTGAAGGGTTTTGAGATAGCGCTGGCGTGGCGGAAGAAAGGCAATTAGCTGGGCAATATCTAAACCCTTTAGAACCCCTCTCTTTCTCTCTCTCTCGAAAGCGGTTGTCTACCCGAATGGCGGTGGACACCAGAGCCCCGAACGTAGCGGGTGGTTCGAGACCCGCGAGAGCGTCCTTTACTGGCTCCGACAGGGCGTTCATAAACAGTGCACTAAGAGGCTCATCGGCCCATCCTGTCACCCCCGCAAGAGCACGAAACGCAATAGCAAATGCGGCCACGGTGTCATAGCCCTGACCAAGACGAGTCAAACGCATAGCGGCCTCCTTGCCAAAAACATCCTGATCAAAAACTGACACCATCTCCGCCATAAGCCCATCTGTATTATCCATGATAGGCAAATTAGCCCTGATAAGTGGATCCGCCCATGCGAGAGCATTCCCGGTTAGGAGTGAAAGAATAAATGCTACCCGGGACTCTTGCGAATGGAAGCGTGAAGGCTGTATTTTTTAAAAAATTAGGCACTGAGTTAAAAACCCCTGACACTTCCCCGACTCTCCACTATACCGCAGCGGAAGCTGAAGCTTAGGTTCTCTAGCGCCAGGTGGAGGTGGGGGAGGAATTGGATGTGTGGGTGCTTGTGCAACTGAAGGTGGGTCGGTCATGTAAGGGTGAGTTCGGAGATTCTCTGCTAGATCCTGCAGAGCGGCCGCCTGAAGGCGTATCTGTTCATGCAGAGTTTGTTGAGAAACCAGCAGAGCTCGAATACTTTCTCCCTGAGCAGCAAGGGCTGCCTCCTGCGTGACTAGGACCCTGTGAAGAATGGGATCTATCGCTGGCCCCTCCCCTTTGGCTTCCATGTTCTGTAGGGGTTCTCTGTGCCAGAGACACAGAGGAAATATTGGTCCAGTTGCGACAGATACGGAATCTTTAAGTCAAGTCAAGTCAAATTTATTTATATAGCACTTTTCATACACAAAGGCAATTCAAGGTGCTTTACAAAAAAATAAATAAAAATCATTGAAAGACAAGCAGCAAAGCAATGCATAGCACACAAAAAGAATGCAAAAACAAATCAGCAGCATATCAGAACCTAACGTTCTTGAATTTAAAAAAAACACAATAATTAAAATTGAACAATAAGAACCTCCAGCGCTTTCTCTCACCAAGACTAGGCATGTAAAGTCCTTCACCTCCCACGCAATATAAGTATCCCACAACGCATAGGGAAGTGCGGTCTAATAGGGTGAGCAGCGCTGTGGGTACAGTAAATGACCATCAATACCAGTCTCAGTGAGAGAGGCGCTGGTTTCACACAGTTCATTAATGCAGTAGTTTAGTAGCAGTTAAAAGCAAAAGTAAACATAAAAGTCTTTAGCCTGGATTTGAAAATAGGCAGAGTAGGGGCAGATCTAATGTCTTCCGGGAGTTTATTCCAGCTATGGGAGGCATAGTGGCAGAACGCGGCTTCACCATGTTTTGTTTTGGTCCTAGGAACAATTAGTAGACCAGTCCCTGATGACCTAAGAGATCTAGATGGTTCATAGTGTAGAAGCAATTCAGAGATATATTGTGGGCCTGACCCGTTGAGAGATTTATATACTATTAGCAGAATTTTAAAGTCTATTCTATGACATACTGGTAGCCAATGCAGAGATTTGAGAACTGGTGTAATGTGTTCAGCTTTCTTGGTTCTTGTTAAAACTCTAGCAGCCGCATTCTGAATGAGCTGTAGTTGTTTAATAGCTTTTTTGGGAAGGCCTTTGAAAAGACTATTGCAGTAGTCTAACCTGCTGGAAATGAAAGCATGAATTAGTTTTTCTAGATCTTGTTTGGACATATAGCCTCTAATCCTTGCTATATTTTTTAGATGATAAAAGGCAGATTTTCTTATAAACTTGATGTGGGAGTTAAGGTTCAGATCAGAGTCAATAATAATGCCAAGACTTTTTACCTGGTCCTTTGGTTTCAGGGATAAGGATTCGAGATGAACAGTAACTTTGAGCCTTTCTTCTTTAGCACCAAAGACAATTATCTCTGTTTTGTCTTTATTTAGTTGGAGGAAATTCTGGCACATCCAATCATTTATTTGCTCGAGGCACTGACACAGTGCGTCTATGGGAGCATAGTCATCCGATGAGAGGGCTATGTAGAGTTGGGTGTCATCTGCATAGCTGTGATAGGCTATTTTGTTTTTTTGCATAATTAGGCCAAGTGGGAGCATATAAAGGTTAAATAAGACAGGACCTAGAATTGACCCTTGGGGTACCCCACATGTCATATTGGTTTGGTCAGATGTGTAGTTGCCAATGGAAACAAAGTAGTTCCTATCTTGCAGATAGGATCTGAACCACTCTAGGACCGTGCCAGAAAGCCCAACCCAGTTTTCCAGTCTGTCCAATAGAATTTCGTGGTCAACCGTATCGAAAGCAGCGCTAAGGTCTAATAACACTAGAATTGAGATTTTACCTGAATCAGTGTTCATTCGGATGTCATTTATAACTTTAATGAGCGCGGTTTCGGTGCTGTGTTGGGGTCGGAAGCCTGATTGGAAAGGATCTAGGAGGTCATTAGAGGATAGGAAGGTATTGAGTTGTTGGTAGACAGTTTTTTCAAGTATTTTGCTTATAAAGGGAAGATTTGATATTGGTCTGTAGTTGCTGATTATAGAGGGGTCAAGGCTACGCTTCTTTAGCAAGGGCTTAACAACTGCAGTTTTCAGAGATTCTGGAAAAATGCCTGTAAGAAGAGAAGAATTAATTATCTGCAATAGGTCGGTCGCCAGGCAGCAGTAAACATTTTTTAAAAAGCTTGTTGGCAGGGTGTCAAGGCAACACGATGAGGATTTAAGGCCTTGTACCGTTTCTTCTAATTTTTTGTGGTCAATGACATTAAGCTGAGTCATGTTTATTGAGCTCGTTTTCTGTGGGTGCAGTGGAGCCACATTTCTTTTTGATGCGGAGCCACTGATAGATAGCCTGATGTTTTTAATTTTATCCCTAAAGAAGGTCGCAAATTCATTGCATTTGACAGTGGATAGATGATCAGGGGCAATTTGTGGGGGGGGGTTAGTCAGCCTATCAACAGTGGCAAAAAGAGTGCGAGCGTCATTGGTGTTTTTGCTGATAATGTCGGAGAAGAAGGATTGTCTGGAATTTTTCAGTTCCTGGTTATAGGAGTGCAGACTATCTTTATAAATTTCATAATCAATGTGAAGTTTAGTTTTCCGCCATTTGCGCTCGGCTTTTCTACAATCTTTTTTTTTGTTTTTTACAGAGGGAGCGTTTCTCCATGGAGCTTTTTTCTTACCGGAGATTAATTTAGTCCTAGTAGGTGCTACAGCATCGATAGCCTTCAGGGTTTTAGAATTGAAATTATCTAGGAGATCATTGGCAGAGGCTGAGGAGAGGGTGGGGGCCAGAGAGAAAGCCTCCATGAACAGTGTACTGGTACTCTCATTGATGTGTCGCTTTTTGATGGTTTGTGATCGAATAAGAGCGACAGGGGTGATCTTCAATTCAAGAAAAATGCAGAAATGGTCAGACAGAGCGACATCACTAGCTGAAAGAAACGATGACTCAAAGCCCTTGGTGATAAATAAATCTAGGGTATGGCCTCGATTGTGAGTGGGCCCAGAGACATGTTGTGACAGATCAAAGGTATCAAGGAGGTTATTCAATTCTTTGGTATTATTATCATTGGGATTGTCTATATGAATATTAAAATCTCCTGCAATAGATATACAGTCATGTTCTATGGAGATTATAGAGAGGAGTTCAGAAAATTCGTCAAAGAAACTACTAGCGTAATTTGGTGGTCTGTATATAATCAAGAGTAAGACAGAGGGAGAGCACTTCAGAACAGCAGCAAGATATTCAAATGATGAAAAATCTCCAAACGATACCTGTTTGCATTGAAATACATCAGAGAAAATAATAGCTACTCCTCCCCCCTTCTTACCGACTCTGGGGGCATCGATGAAGTTAAAGTTAGGTGGGGCTGACTCATTAAGAACATACTCTCTGTTATTTAGATCAAGCCAGGTTTCCGTGAGGAACATGATATCCAATTCATGACTAGTAATCAGATCATTGATCAGAAGCGATTTGTTTACAAGTGATCTAATATTGAGCAGTGCAGCCTTAATAATTTTAGTGCTAAGGTGTTTTGGCAAATGCTCTTTCAGCTGTCTCTGGGGGACAGATACTAGGCTTAATCTAGGAACAGAACGTGCTGAGAGGATATTTTTGTTTGGTCTAAGAGTAATCAGGGTGGGGATGGCTAGGATGGCTTTATGACTGGGCTGCTGTGTGACCTTGTCCTTGCTGTTGTGGTCCTTAGGGGGGGGAATGTCTTTGGCCGTTTTAGAGTTTTCTTTTGAGGGAGTGATGAGCGGGGGGAGTGAGGGGGCAGTGGGCTGGAGGAGTGGACAGGTGCCTGTCGTGCGTGTGTCTTTTTGTGCAAAGTTTTTTTGTGCTGGACAGGTTGGTTCGGTGACCCAGACTTTTTGGGTAGGGGATTTTTGAGCTGGGAAGGGGGGGTGGAGTGGGGATTAGGGCGTCTGGGAGGTGGGGTGGGGGCTAGGGCTTCAGGGAGGTGTCTCGGGAATGAGAGGGGTGGGCGGGGTGTGGAAGGGGTGAGCTCTGGAGAGAAATTTGGGGAGGGAGGGGGGCGGGGGGTCGTTGTGGGGGATAGAGGAGCAATCCGCTTCATCTCAGATAGGATGGCTTGATGTTTGGACTGAGACAGTGGACTAGCTGCACAAAATAGTCCACCGAGCACACGCTCCTCAAGCCTGTTGGAAAATGGGATATGGTCCAGAGGGGGGAGGGGAAAGAGGAGAGGGATGTAGAGAGAGTGTCAGGGGAAGAAGGGGAGAGTATGGGAGAGGGAAGGAGGGGAGAGGTGGAGGGAGGGAGGAGGGGGGAAATGAGAGGGAGACTTGGAGAGGAAGTGAGAGGGGGACTTGGAGAGGAAGAGGGGGGGACTAGTGAGGGGGGAGGGGGGGAAGTGAGTGGGGGACTATGAGAGGGAAAGGGGGGCGTCAATGAAGGGGCAGGGGGGGGAGGGAGATGAGTAGAAATAAGTGGGGAGCTAGGAAAGAAAGAGAGGGGGACTGATGGAGGGGGAGAGGGAGGGAGGAGAGAAGAGGCGGTATCCTTCGGCGCAGAGTGGTCTTCCAGGTGGGTGGTGATGGCGTTATCAGGTGTCTTCAGTGTATTTTTTCTGCATTTCCGATGATCATGTGACTGAGGCATGACTGGTATCTGACGTAGATGGTATAGGATGTGATCGGCAAAGGTTTTAGCCCCGTGTCCATTTAAAATCAAACCACTGTGATTAAATAAGTTTGTTTGTTTCCAAAACAAGTCAAAATTGTCAATAAATGGAATGTTCTTTTTGATACATTTTCTTTGCAACCATGTATTGAAAGACAGTGTGCGGGAGAAGAGTTCACACTTCTCACTTGGGAATGGTCCGCTGATGATAGATTGAGTTTTCAGAGTGCACAGGGTTTTAAAAAGTGCCTTACAGTCCTTTCTTAGTTTCACAGATTGGTGTTTGGAAAAGTCATTCATGCCAGCATGTATCACAATACGATCAATTCCTTTGTGATTGGAGAGGAGAGTCGGTAGATGTTCATTTATATCAGAGACTGTTGCCTCCGGTAGACAGCGTATTGATGTTTTGAAGACCTTGACACGTGCAATGGATGCGTCACCGAGAAGGAGGGTGTGTATATCCCTGTGGGTCCGTCGTGTAGGCTTCTGATTGGTTGAAAGGGATTCCCGAAGCAGCTTGGGAGTTGTAGTTTTTGTTTTCCAGGGCCTGGTGGTGTTGTGCTGCCTGGATGCATTTCCACAAGTATTCACATCGTTCTCATTGCAGTCGTACAGCGGCGAAAAGTTATTACCTAATGGAATGGATTGGTGGGAGTGAACCATGAGAGGTAAGTTGATATTTGGCAATTGCGCAGATGAAGCTGTGTTATCGATTTGCTTGGCATTAGCATTGGTGGCTAACTGGGTAGCTAGGACATCGGCAGTGGCTACTGATTTCACTTTAGTCATACCTATCGGTTTTTTGTTAGCTCTGTGCCATTCTTCTGGACCAGCTTCCAACGCGGCTCTGGATATCCGTTTGTAATTGTCTTTGTTTAAACACGGAAAATCATGGTAACTGTCTAGACAGTAGCAGGCCTTGGCTAGCTTGTTATCTTGCTTAAGGTTGGGAAGGCTGCGGCTTAAGTTTAGCTTGGCATTAGTGTCATGGTGATTCTTACCAAAAAGTCCAGTTTGTCCATTCGATGCGAGTCCGCTGATTCCAGATTGTTGAGATGGAAACTTTGAGAGAAGGCTGGACTCGAGCTTAAGTATTTTTTCTTGTAAAAAATAACATTTTTCACAGAAGGAAGGGTCGGTCGAAGTTGCTGGCTTGTTTGCTACCAAGCTAACCATGGCTGTAGATTCAACTTATTTATTAAATTTATTACTGATCCACTGACTTGACTGAGTTAACTGGAAAAGAAAACCTAAGAAACCTAAAACCTAAGAACTTAATAGCTAGATTAAAAAAGAAGAATAAAATAGTTTAAATGAAAGCAAAGGCGAAAGCAAGCAGAGCAAGCTGGAGAGACGTCTTGTTTCTTAGGAAGCAGGAAGCAGCCAATGAACACCACTGAAACGGACAATAATCCGTAGTGGAGAGGGAGAATAATGAGAACACAAATAACCTCACGAAAAAGGCGAGGAACTCGATAGGCGAGCAAAACAACCGAAATAAGCAGACACGCTTATCTAACTCCGTTTGTGGAGTGAACGAACAAAGACAAATAAAACTATTAAGATCCCTTTAACTGGGACCAAAGCAGTTAGAGCGCTCGTAGAAGAACAAAGGAAATAAGCGTACATGCTTATCTAACAACGTTTGTGGAGCGAACGAACAAATAAAATAAAACTATTAAGATCCCTTTAACTGGGATCAGAGCAGTTAAAGCGCTCCTAGATAAGAGTGGTAAAACAAAGGAAATAAGCAGACACGCTTATCTTACTCCCGTTTGTGGAGCGAAACGAAAGGAAACAGAAAACTCAAAAGACCCTAACTTCTTGGGTAAGAGCACTCGTAAGTCAGAGTGTAAAACGAAAGAAACGAGAAAGCCTCTGCTCTGAAATGAGAGCGAAAAGAAACTTGCTTTCTTTCTAAACCCTTTCTTTCTAAACCCTTTATAACTAATTTCCTATACCTTTTTACCGGCTCGAATGTTAAGTGGAATAACATGGAAGTAACGAGAGAGGCAGGAAGCGGGGTATAAATAGTGAGCGGAAATAAATGACAGGTGAACTCACTAATGATGAGGCGAAAGCAAAACCCATAGTGGAACACAGGAAAATCCGATAGATTACCGGTAAACGACAAAAAAGAATAACGAGAACGTGGAGATAAGGGAAGGAAGGCAAGATCCATGACAGGGTTAACAAGGAAAGAATGAATACATGGAACGAAGACTCTGAAAACATGCATGACAGACAACGGGCTCGAGTAGGAGCGGAGTGTGCACAGTAATAAGGGGAGGCGTGGTCTCTAAGCACAAGCAGCTGAAACAAGTTAACAGGTATCTCAAGGACAGCTTAGTAATGCAGGTAGAAAATATAAAGTGGGGAAGCTGGTTAAATGTTAGTATCTAACTACAAGACAGACAATTTGTTTGTTAGTACACATTTATGTTAATGAGTTTAGTAAAGTGCACGTAACTACCTTAAATTCCGGACTATTGAGCGCACCTGAATAAAAGCCGCACCAACGAAATTTAGAAGAAAAAAAAAATTTGTACATATATAGGCCGCACTTGTCTATAAGCCGCAGGTGTCCACGTTGTAACATGAGATATTTACGTACACAGAAAGATGATACACAGTAGGGATGTGCGCGTTTAGTCGACTAGACGATTCAACGTTGCTACCCTCGCTTGTCGGCACCAGAAATACTAGTCGGTTAAACTTATTATTTTATTAATGTACACATTTAAATGACATATTGACATAATTTGCACTGAAATGTCATGTTTTCCTGGTTAAATGTTGCTTTATAAAAAAAACGAGCATCCGTTACTATGTTAACAACGCAGGATTAAAAAAAAAAAAAAAAAACTTTTAAACGAAGGAAAAAAACTAAACGGATTAGCCTGTTCGCCCTGCAAGTTAAACCAGCGAGGTGGAAAAAGTAAGTAGCCCTATCGCGTTGTTGAATAGCCCAATAAAACGAATCTAATGTCGATCAGTAGGCCTACGTAATTGTTATTTTTTTGTGGGCCTATTATTGGTAGTTTTTCTGATGACCGATTATTATTTTTTACTGTATTTGCTATGCGATCGCGATCGCGTTCACCCAATGCAAATACTGTTGTAATAATCAGGCACGTTTCCTAAAAATGTTTTGCAGCAGCTCTATTTCCTTCTTCGACAGCCAGATCGATTGCCTTTAACTTAAAAGCTGCATCATATGCATTTCTTCGTGTGTTTTCCATGATGAGGGTGTGTGCATGATGCGCAAAACGGCTGTTCAAAACACAATCAAACTAGCGTCTTCCTCGGCGCATTATCTCTGTCTGTCTCGCTCTTGCGCTTCCTGCTAGAGCGCCCCCCTGGAGGCCGTTAGCTCGTAAAAATCTATAGATTAGCCGCACCGTTGTATTGGCCGCAGGGTTCAAAGTGTGTGAAAAAAGTAGCGGCTTATAGTCCGGAAATTACGGTAATAAAGCACGCGAGTGATTGTTAGCGCGAGTTAGTAATATATACAATTATACACGGGAACGAAAGCAGGAAGTAGCAGAAAACGAGACTTCGGAAATACAGCGTTAACCCACGGAAAATCCCGAAGTCACCCGAATAGTGCATGCACGAGACTGGATAAACAAACACACAGATGAGACTCGGACAACCCACGAACAGAGGGGGATGCAATGATTAACCGGGAACGTAACAAATATGGAAAATAATAAATAACCTGAATAATAAGGAAAATAAAAATACAGAACAGACAGACAGATCTCAGAACATAACAGGTTCACGTTGTTGTGATCTGAATCGGAGCCAAGGGATACCCTGCGGAACAAATTATTACAAGGCCAAATTTAGCTAAAGTTAGATTACTTAATTAATGTTGTTATGTTTATGTAATAATGCGGTAATAGCTGTGTTCAATGAACAGTTTATGATTTCTACAGTACTACATTATGACATTGACGTAGTCTTTCATCTGTGTAATTATTAATTGTAGAAACAGAAATGCATGTGCAGTACATTTCAATATTTCAATGTACCTGTCTGTCAGCTGTTGAAGGCACTGGCGTCTGACAGTCATTCAGTCCAGTGATAGAGTGCATGTCGGCATCCTCTTCATCAGTCTATTTGTTGTGCAAAAGACAAGGTAATTATTTAGTATCAATATCATACAAATGAAATGGTCATTTAGCTGACGCTTTTATCCAAAGCTACTTACAGATCTGTCAGTCATGACAGTGATGTCATGTGGTCCATGCAGGAATCTAACCCACGACCCTGGTGTTGTAAGCACCATGCTCTAATCCAGTGATTTTCAACCACTGTGCCGCGGCACACTAGTGTGCCTTGAGAGATCGTCAGGTGTGCCGTGGGAAATTATCCAACTTCACTTAATTAGTAACACTTTTGGTTGGTGGTGTGACTCAGGATTTTTTTAATGTAAAAAATGTGCCTTGGCTCAAAAAAGGTTGAAAAACACTGCTCTAACCCATTGAGCCATCATAAAATAGTGTTGTGTCAGAAATTGTGTTGTTCCCCAGTAGGACACTGCACATGGAGTATCCCTTCTGTTTCCTGTCCATCTCCACTATGATGAATGGTTTCTTCTTTCCACTGCTGTCAAAGACCTGACCCATTTGCTTCAGGGTTTTTAGTGTGCTCGTGTGAGAAACACATATTCCCAACCTGGAGAGACTTTTGAAACAGCGCTTTGTAGCCCCCGCCTCACGCAAGATCAATGAATTGACATACTGCGGTGCATTCATGGTTTGTACCAGTGCGTGGAGAAGGGTTACTCCAGCCATGGCCATAGCACACTTTTTGATCTCGGTGTTTGGGATTTCTAAAGACATCAGTCCATCAAAAGACACTGTACTCGCATGCTCCAAGAATTTCAGAAATGTCGACACAAAATTTATCCATTTGAAGTTTGTCAAGGCTTCCAGGCTGGTTTGGCGCAACATGGACCCAAATCTTAAACTTGTTACTTTTTTAACTTCTTTTTTTACTTCTTTCAACACTTCATCAATCATCAGGTTTTTAAGACCAGGGATCTTCATAATAGCCTTTGGGAGTCTGTGGTGCAGAGCCCGAGCCAGGATTTCGGCCACATTTGCAAATGGCCCAGTAAGGACTCTTGATGTGGTAAATGTAGGATATTTCACAGAAGACCTTGAATGCAAAAATTAAATCTTCAATTATACCATCGCTACCGCCTCAATGCCGCCACTGTGATATTTTAAAGAGCAAAATAATACAGCTAGAAGCGAGGATCACTAACCTGCATTCTATCAGAGAGGATGAGATCCTGATAGAATCTTTCGTTGCGGCTTATCAGACAGTAGATGCCACTGGCATTAATTCCTCTGCTCCCTGTCTTCCCTCCATCGTGCCGGCGGAGTGTGCGGTGGAGGGTCCGAAGCCGGGAGACAGGCCCAAGATTCCGGTGTGCAGTACGATCATCATCTCCATGCCATGGTTCGAAGTCCCGAACGGCAGGCGCAGGGGAAAACGCGCCTCCCAACAACCGCGTATGGAGGAGTTGAGCCTGTCTAACAGGTACCAGATGTTTTCCGAGCAGGAGCGTACCACCCACTGACCCCTCCGCCTACCGCTTCCGATGCTGCTGTATCAAGGCCAGGCGGCCCGGCTGCTCTTTCCAGAGTGCATCGGGGTCCCGCAGCTCCATCCATGGCTGCCACGAGCTGGGGAAAGGATCTGCGACAGAGTGGGGATAGGAGTAGGCCTCCACTTCGTCGGAATGATCGGGAAAAGCCCCGTCACGTGCCCTCATCAACCTCCCCTCTCCGACACTCTCGTTGTCGCATCCTCTATGGTGAGAAATCTTGACCTTCATGCTGCCGAGACGTTCCGTTTTCCTGGAGCTCTGGTTGCAGATATAAACGCATCTATAGAAGAAATGGCGAGAGTGCACTACACGGCTTCCAGGATTGTTGTGCGTGTTGGGTCAAATGACATTACGCTCCAACAGTCCAAAAAATTGGATGACTTCAAGGAGCTTATTGAGACTATTTTTTTATTTTTTATCTCTGGGCCCATTCCATCGCCCTGCTTTGGAGACATGAATTTTAGCAGGATTCGTCAGCTCCACATCTGGCTGAAATCCTACTGCAGCACCCTAAACATTCCGTTTGCTGACAATTTTACTTAATTCTGGAATAGGCGATGCTTATTTGGCCGGGATGCTAGACACCTGAACAGACAAAACACAGAACTTTTAGCCCACAACATTAAGCTGGCACTGAATCAGGTGGCCATGGACATCTGACATGTAGTGAGTCCGAGTCCTGGTGTTTTTAATTATAGCTACGATTCTGTAACACCTGTAGCAAGAATGACTGTTTTTAAAGTCGCACACAATAACTTACCTTGCTCCGGCAATCACTGATTCTACGCTACTGGCTGTTAGAAGCCCTGTTAAGCACCGTATTGCTGTATGTGAACGTGTTCGTCTGCTGCGGCAAAGTTTTAGACCTGGCATTGTCTCCATGACCAATCTAGTGGAAATTAATCTTCAGCCTCCTGTTAACGTCCTAACAGACATACCCACATTGTTAACTCAACCTGCTGTTCTAACCTCATCTGCATTTAGCTCGCACAAACATGGACTTGGGCTGCTATGTTTCAATGTGAGGAGTCTACTTCATAAAATTGATTTTACAGACTTATCCAGATATTTTTATAATTAATTAATCATGGCTGAATGATAAAATACAAGATAGCGATGTGACTCTGGATGGCTACAATATATTTAGATGTGATAGAAAATGACGTGGGGGAGGGTTTTCTGTCTATATTAAATCACATCTAATTGTGGATGTATTCATCTCTAAATCTGTCCCAGATCAGTTTGAATTCCTAGTTTTAAATGTTTGTATGGGGCGCACTAACTTTACGGTCATGGGAGTTCATCGTCCCCCAAATGCTCTCCCCTGTGCCATTATCAACTTGTCTATTTTATTGTCTGCGTATGCCCATTCTGAATTACTAGTCATGGGAGACTTAAACCTTGGTTGGTTATCAAGAGCCTCAGATGATCTCAAGGTTGTTTGCAATGATCTGAATCTCACACAGATGATCTCTGAACCCACACGACCTAATAAAAAAAAACCTACACTGATTGATGTCATCCTAACAAATAGACCACATAACTATTTTTTCTAGCGGTGCCTTCCTGCTTGACATCAGTGATCATTGCCCTGTTGCCTGCATTAGGGATAAAAAAGCGAGTAAAGCTCCATCCCGTTTTATTACTGAAAGGAATTTAAATTTTTTTTGTGAACAGGCATTTATGCATGATCTACACTTAAGTGACATCAATCGTGGTGCATACATCCCTGACCCGTAGTTAGCACTTAGCACTGAATTCTATATGAAATAAGCATGTCCCTCTTAAGAGATTTAGGGTCAAAAACAGATAAAACCCCTGGTTTTCAAATGATTTATCGAATGTATTGTGTAATAGAGATAAGGCACGGCAACAAGCCAGAGAAACAGATTCACTATCTGATTGGCAGTATTTTAGACAGCTGAGAAATAGATGTTCTGTCTCAATAAGGAAAGCAAAGTCCAATTATTATATTACCTCATTAACTGATAGTAAAGGCAATCCCGCAAAATTTTGGAAAATAGTGAAGTCATTGAAACATAGTCCTGCCCCATTTTTGCCCCAATATATCTATTCTGATGATGGTCCTATTTTTGACAAACAAAAAATGGGCGATGTCTTTAATCATCATTTCATAGTGGCAGGAAATATTTTTGAGAATTCAAACCGTGCTGCTGTTTTAAGTGAACAGTAGCCAGCCTTTTTCTTGCCTTTCAGAAACTGGAGCTATCTTCTCTTTTAGGAAATTTACAGAAGATGAGATATTAAATGCATTATTTGCTATAAATGTAAAGAAATCCATGGGGGAGGATCAATTAGACCCTAGTATTTTACGACTTGCTGCTCCACTGATTGTAAATCCGGTAGCAAATATTTTTAATTGATCACTTATTACTGGGACTATTCCCAAGGTATGGAAATCTGCACATGCTCTGCCACTGTTCAAAGGGGGTGATACAAGTGAGGTAAATAATTATCGACCAATCTCCAAACTGTCTTGTTTAGCTAAAGTGCTGGAATCATTGGTAAATCAGCAACTGCGCACTTTCTTATCCATAAATAACTTTCTAAACCCGTTTCAATCTGGTTTTAGACCTGGCCATAGTACCATCTCAGCAGCCACCTTAGTTATAAATGACATTATAAATACAATTGAGGAAGGTCAAAAATGTGCAGCCCTATTCATTGACCTATCAAAGACCTTTGATATGGTCGACAACACAATCTTATTAGACAGATTATTCTATATCGGTCGAGATGATAATGCCTGAAATTGATTCCGTGATTACCTAACTAATAGGACTCAGGCTGTGGTAACCGATGAGTTGAGGTCACCCTGCCTGGTGGTTAATAAAGGGGTACCACAGGGGTCTATTCTGGGCCCTTTATTGTTCTCAATTTATATAAACAATATTGCCACAAAAATAGAGAACTGTAATGTTAATTTCTATGCTGACGATACAGTACTCTATTCCTCAGTGCCCACTAGCAGACAAGCTTTTTCATACTTGCAGGATGCTTTTGACACTATGCAAAGGGCACTGGCCAGTCTTAAATTAGTCCTGAATGCCAGTAAAACTAAGTTTATGATCTTTTCTATACAGAACATTGACCCCACTGATGCACAATTGTGAGATTGAATGTGTCTGTGGCGGGTAGTACAGTTAGCTAGACTACGCCACCTTGGGAATTTCACCCAAGGAATTAGTTTTGTTCTTTTACCATGCACCGAGCACTTATGCTTCTTTACTCAGGCACCTTCAATTAAATGAAGTAAATAGAAGTGGATTCAATCAATAAAACAGTTTATTAAACCAAATAACAAAATAAAACATGTACCCACAGATATACAATTAGCACAAGGTATAATAAACAATAAAATAACCACGGCCGTTCTTCCCCCAGGCCAGTTAGGAGCGCTGCTGAAGTGTGTGAGGAAGAGAACGGCGCGACGAGAGAGGGCAACTTACCGGAAGGGGACAAGCACACACTCGTGACTGTCAGACACACGCACTGCAAAGGGTGAAATAAGCCAAGTGAGTACGTGCGGTTTTAATTCCCAATACTATCCACATACACACATACACAGCAAGCAGTGAATAAAAGGTCCGCCTTCCGATTCGCGCTATTGCCTCCAGCTACACCAGCACAAAATCTCGACCTTCAGCACAAAACAAAGAAAATAAGAATGGCAGCTTAGCGCACCCAAGCCCCAACCTACCCGCAGTTGCTTTGTCAGTGAGACACGAGTCCCACACGTATCTCACATCAATACTTAAAAGACCGGTGGATAACCACCATAACATGCAGTAATAAATATAACACAGGGATAAAATAATAGCGGTTCGCTGCGGCGAATCTTTCGGCCGGCGACCCAACGTATAGCCGCCGTAGTTATGTGGTTACGACTCCTGTGGGATTCTGACATTTAATCCTATAAAAATACAGGTTGTAAATAGAATATATAAACTTGTCTGTGGTAGTGGAGTTTAGAATGGGTGACCTTGGGCCTGTGTTATGAGAAGTTCTGAGAGGGGGGGCTGTAGGAAGATGTTCTGTGAAAACATTCCTCAGAAAAAGGGTTTGCTACAAAAGATAAGATTCTATCCTAGCAAACCCTGTGGAAAAATACAAGCCATGAGCTGAACATGAGTAATTCTAAAGGTTTGATTGGTTTGAATTATACGCCCAGTGATGTATGAAAATGGAAGGTAGAAGACATACCCCTTTTTAGCAAAACAGTATATAAGCACCACAGTAGCAGAGATGGGGGGGGTCCCACGAGCGAGAGCGTGCACGCGCGAGCGCGCTTCCAGCGCGCTTCCAGAGGACCACAGATGTATTAACCCATTGTATTCTTATGTAAAGACTTCGAGCTGACACAATAAAGACAAAGTGATTTAACCATTCGAATTGAATTGAAGAGTATCCTTGATCCACCTCCTTGACCACGAAAAGCAATATATTTGATTGCTAACACTCCGTAACACGCAGTGTAGATCACCGGGAATGATAATATAGGCAAAACAGCAGCCAGCAATGTCCTATAAGAAAATAAGAAATAAAAGTTACTAAGTAGCAATAGAGCCTTCTATCATAGGCTCCTACCGTCCATTAGTCTGAGAAACCGAAAAGCAAAATGTTTCGCTGTGGTCACGGTACCCAGCTTGATAAAAGTACCTTAAATCTGAATTATAGCCGTCTCTTGCGCCACCAGCCCAGCTACAGGAACCTATGATGGACAACACTCATCAGTTTACCTGGGATTAGTATAATCATTATGCATCACATGGAACTACCAGCCTACCTTCACAACAGAGGAAAGCAGTATGCCCAATGGAACACCCGGAACTGCAACAGGTAAGACCTTTCTCCTTATCTGGCTACTGCAGCCTATTTATAGGCTGTTGATATAATTGGGTTTATCTATCAGCCAATCGGGGAGCTGAATGCCTTCTCACCCAAGCAACAACTGTCCAACCAGATAGCCCTGCTACATGTCCATGAATACAAGTATTTAGGTATCTGGTTGGACTATGATTTGTCCTTCAGGTCACATGTTATAAATTTGGCAAACAAACTTAAACCCAAAATTGGCTTTCTTTATATGAATAAGTCTTATCTCTCTATGGGCAACAGAAAAAGGATTGTGCAGGCGACAATATTGTCAGTTATTGATTATGGTGATACACTTTATATGCATGCCTCAGCCTCTGTTTTGAAGCCATTGAATGCCATTTATCATAGTGCTCTGCGATTTATTACGGGCGTTGGCTTCCGGACTCATCATTGTACCCTGTATCATATAGTTGGTTGGTTCTCTCTAGATCTACAGAGGAAGCTGAATTATATATTATTTATTTACTTGCTAAAGTCCCTCTGTGTGTATCCAGTCTTTTATCAAATAACATTTCAAACTATGCCACTACATCTCAGGATTATATCACCCTAAAAACACCCAGATATAAGACTGAATGGGGTAAAGCTGCTTTTAGTGTTTCAGCACCCCTTATATGGAATGAATTCCAAGATACAAATAAACTTTCTCTGGTGTCTTATAAGATTTTTAAAGAGCTAGTGGTTGAAATATGGGGAAAAAAGAGCATTTGTAATTGTTCTTGAAATGTTTGTATGTGTATGTATGGTATATATTTACGTTTTATGTGTTATACTTGCTTTTTAACTTTGTATTGCCGCAGGGCTCCTCTGGAAAAGAGATTTCGCTCTCAGTGGGTCCCCCCTGCTAAAATAAAGGTTTGAAATATACCTCAATAATCAACAGGTGTACGTCTTCAAAATTCGGTGATACATTATTACTTGTAGGTCATTGATCTTGACTAACTATGATTACAACTCTATAACTGTATAGTTAATAGTTTTCCTCACTGCATTTTGTCTTTTTTAATAAACAGAAGTAGTGGTAGGTGAGATGTGTGGCACATTTTTATCTCGCCTCTGCAACACTAACCACAGCTTTATTCCTCCGTACAGGAGCAGGTATTGTCACATGATTCCCATGTCCTTTTATTTGTCAACGGTGACCTGTAATGATGTATAAAAGAGAAAA
This sequence comes from Ilyophis sp. 1 JC-2022, assembly GCA_022702515.1. Lineage (NCBI taxonomy): Eukaryota > Metazoa > Chordata > Actinopteri > Anguilliformes > Synaphobranchidae > Ilyophis > Ilyophis sp. 1 JC-2022. The sequence continues at coordinate 106,732,168 of CM040395.1, forward strand.
AGTAGGGTTTGTTACAATAGCTTTCATAGACAAAGATAACATAGAGAAAGTCTTCCCTTTAATGTGTTCAGTGATTTTGGGGTAATCCACTAAATTGGACAGGGGTCAGCTCCTGTGAGCTTACACACATCGTCAAGAGGACATACCTGTGCAGACTGTGTCAGTTGCACTGCAGGTGGTGTCTTTGGTGCAGTGGACGCTGCCTTCCTCTCTGAAACCTGATTAATCACAGGGACTGATGCTGCAGACATCCGCAGTGGTCTTGAAGAGGCAGGGACATCAGTCTGTTTGTCTGTTGCACTTATCTGACTCATAATAAGCTGCAACATGGACAGGAGACACGAAGAAGAGAGGGAGAAAGATAAGGGGGGGGGGGGGGGAGCCAGAGTCCATGTTGGTGAGACTATAGGAAAGGACTGTATACAGGGACTGGTTCAATAGGAATCCTCCATTCGCCCCCGGGGCATCGGTCAGGACACAATTGACAGGAGAGTGAAGTTAGTTTATGGCAACTTTACTGAGGTTGTAGGCGCAGACAGGGTACAGTACAGGCATGGGTTTGCTGATGGTACGAGCACTGAGTGCGAATTAAGATGTGTGTGGTCTGCAATAAGCAAATACATGAAACAATAAGTATGAGTGCCAAATACCATATTTCAGTTATCACAATAATCACATTATTGCAATAATATAAATAGTATGCAATACACTCCCATACAAGCTGCCGAATAACAACAATGTAAACCAATAACTCAAATAGTCTCCACAGCGTGAAGCTGCGCTAAATGAGCTTAATTGAAGGGCTGACCGCAGCTGCGGGGTTGCTTAATGGCGGCGCCCATAGAACACAAATGGCCAAACTAATACAGATCTGACGTGCTAAATAAAGTGCTCAAATATAAGTGCACACGCCAGTCTCAAATATGCTTCTCTACAAAATCTCGACTCACAAACACTACAAAGCTATACAAGTAGCTAGCTAGTGCTAAAGGCATGCAATGCTAGAAATAAACACGGCAGTGCGAACAATCTGCTGCCAGTCAAATCGACAGTGAAGCCGAAATAAAGTACAGAAACGGCAGTAACACAAATCAGCACAGCAAATGAGTACAACATAAATTACTGGGTTAAAACAGTGAACTTACAGTAATTCAGAGACGCACACTGACACTGCAGTGCTGCACAGATGAAAGTTATAGCGTGGCGAACTTGACTGTATTCACCGCTCTGTAGCTGTAGTACTGAATGAAAGGCCCAGAATGTATTGCGCACTTAAGGTGGCATGCACACATTACTCACAGCTTAACTCTGTTCTTAAGGTGGAAATAATAAGCAAACATAATAATCATGAACTTAAATATTTGGACCCTTTCTAACAGCCGCCCCCGAATGTACAGAGTACATTCGCTCCAAGAAAGGTGACAAAGTCTCTAATGTCTTACGAGGGGGTGGCGGTGATAGTAGTGCTATCCTCCTCCTCACCGGTCAGGACAGCTGGCAGGGCGACCAGCCTGGCCACTGGTCTGGTGTAGTCACGATCTCCGATCCTCACATCTGCAGAGCGGACATGGCCATCAGCGCTGGGGTGGACCTTGGTGACACGGCCCATGGGCCACAGAGCCCGTGGAAGCTGGGGGTCTACCAGCATCACGACAGCGCCCTCTGTGATGTCGGCTCTTGGTGAGTGCCACTTCTGGCGAGTCTGCAGGCTAGGCAGATAGTTCCGCAGGAAACTGGACCAGAAGCGATCTGCCAGAACTTGGGAGTGCCTCCAGCGACGACGGCTCAGTAGTTCGGTCTCTGGATACACGATCTGGGGTAAGGATCCATCCGGCCGCCCCATCAACATAACATTGGGTGTCACGGGATCGAGATCGGTGAGGCTGGACGAGACGTACCCCAGTGGCTTGGAATTGAGTATCCCTTCCACTTCAAGCAGCACGGTCCTTAGTACTTCCTCTGGGACTGGCTGGGTTCCCACTGTGGTGTACAAGGCCGTCTTCACGGAACGGATTTCCCTTTCCCACACCCCTCCGAAGTGGGGTGCTGCAGGGGGGTTGAAGTGGAAGCTGATCTTCTGCTTGGCGAGCTGCTGTTGCAGATCTGGTGACAAGGCAGCGAACGTCTCTCGCAGCTCCCTTTCCCCTCCCCGGAAGTTGGTTCCTTGGTCGGAGTACAGCTCAGCCGGTGTCCCTCGGCGGGCGATGAATTGCCTGAGGGCCATCAAGAACGAGTCAGCGTCGATGGTGTTCAGGAGATCTAAGTGTACACCTCTGGTGGTGAGACACTTAAAAATGGCACCCCACCTCTTCTCCGTGCGCCTTCCCACTTTGACTTGAAATGGCCCGAAGCAGTCCATCCCCCTCGAGAAGAAGGCTGGCTTGAAGAGGCGCAGGCGGGCGGGCGGCAGGTCTGCCATCTTGGGAACAGAAGGTCTGGCCTTCCAGCGTCGGCATTCTATGCAGGTGTGCTGGTAACGGCGTATCGCTTCACGGCCCCGCAGGATCCAGTATGAGCGCCGTATCTCTGCGAACACCCTCTCTGGCCCAGGATGGTGCAGACGACTGTCGAAGTCTTGAATGAGGAGTCTGGTAGAGGGGTGGCCAGGATCCAACACGATGGGATGTACTGCCGTCTGTTCGAGGTCTTCGGCATGACGGAGTCTGCCGCCAACACGAATGAGCTCCTCCTCTTCATCCATCTCGGGTGACAAGGTGAGCAGTCTGCTGCTGGATGATACAGACTTGCCTGCCTTCAGGAGCCGCAGCTCGTCTGGGAAGCTCTCACGCTGGGATCGCTTGAGTATGAGTATCTCTGCATTGCGGTAATCTTCAGCAGTACAGCTGCTGTTCTGATCTGCCGCCCCGTGCAGCTCCTGCGCTGTAGCTTCTAGCAGCTCCTTCCAGGTGTCATACTGCTTCGCGTCTGCGTCTACTGCGCTGACCGTGGTTGAAGTGACACCACAGAAGGCAGACTTCCGCAGCTCAGAGGCGTCGCCGTCACGTTCGACACTGGGCTTGACAGGCCACTCTTCTGGGGGTTGAAGGAGGAACAGAGGCCCTTGGCTCCACCTGTTGGGTTTCACAAGGTCTTGCAGGCTCTTGCCCCTTGTGATATCATCAGCAGGGTTCCTCGCTGAGTCCACATAACGCCAGGCATGGGGACTGGTGAGTTCCTGTATTTCCGCCACTCTGGTGCCAACGAAGATCTTGAGGCGGCAGGACTCTGACTGCAGCCACGTCAACACCGTTGTGGAGTCTGTCCACAGGATGGTCTGATCAATCTTCAGCGTGAGCTCCTTCTCTATGAGCTTAGCCAGTTGGGCTCCAGTGACGGCTCCACACAGCTCCAATCTGGGTATGGAGAGGAGTCGCTTGGGTGCAACTCTGGAGCGGGCCAGGAGGAAGGACAGATGGACTTGGCCTTGACTGTCGACCGTTCTCAGGTACGCTACCGAACCATAAGCTTGCTCAGAAGCGTCAGAGAACACATGGACTTCATGGGTGACGCTTAACTCGTCCACATCAGCTGGTACGTATGCTCGTGGCAAGGTGACTTGAGGCAGGAACCGTAGCTCTTCCTCCCAGTCGTTCCATGCTTGCAGGAGGTCTTGGGGCAGGAGAGGATCGTCCCAGTCTCGGTGTTTCTCCCAAAGGCGTCGGACAAGCATCTTGGCTTGAGTGGTGTACGGTACGATGAACCCCAAGGGGTCGTACTGACTGGCTAAAACCCGGTAGATGTTCCGCATCGTCGGGACGCCATACTCTATGGGTCGGTGCTTGTAGCCTATGGTGTCAGTTTAACCGTGCCAGCTGAGTCCTAGTGTGGATTCAGGGGGGTCTGCTCTGTCTTGGGCGAGCCAGAGCTCGAGGCTGTCGGACCTGGCCTCCCTGGGTAGGTGTTCAACGACGCTTGGCGCATTGCAGGCCCACTGGCGTAGGTCAAACCCGCCGGATGCTAGGAGCTCCCGGAGTCTGTCCACCAGCCGTCTGGCATCCTCCGGCGTAGGCAGGCTCTGTAGTAGGTTGTCTACATAAAAGCACCTCTCGATGGAGAACCTCACGTCGTCTCCTGGCTGGCTATGTTCGGCTACATGGCATTGCAGGGCGAACGTGGTGCAGCAGGGACTGCAGGTGGTGCCGAACGGTAGGACCTGCCACTCGAACACTGCTGGAGGGTCATCTCTGGTCAAGTCGCGCCAAACGAACCGTAGGAGGGGACGGTCTTCAGGGAGGAGGCGGACTTGATGGAACATCCCCTTGATGTCTGCGCTAAGGGCGATGGCGTGTTCCCGGAAGCGCAGTAGCACTCCCAGGAGCGATGCTCCAAGAGTGGGTCCAGGCAGCAGTGAATCGTTCAGGCTCTGGCCTCTGTACTGATAGGAGCAATTGAAGACGATTCTGTTCTTGTCATTATGGCTCACCATGTGGTGAGGAATGTACCACTCTTCTCCCTCTTGGTTGACTTCTTCAGGGCTTAGCTTGGTGACGGAGCCTGCATCCACCAGCTTCTGGATCTCGGCGCTGTAGGCTTTAGCACGCCCTGGGTCTTTAGCCAGTCGTCGTTCTGTGCTCCGCAGACCCGGCATGACGGCTTCTTTGGGGGCGTGGAGGAGAGGCATGTCTCCCTTGCGCAGAAGGGGCGTGGCGTAGCGCAGGACCCCTGCTACCTCCACGCGGGTGGTCTTCTCTTCTAGCAGGGCTACTGCTGCTCGGTCTTGCTTTGATCTGGTTACGACCTTCTCACTCCTGTACGGAAGAGTGTCGAGCTGCCAAAGCCTTTCGACATGCTTGAACAGCTCTGAATTTTGTGTGGGAGCTAATGTCACCAGACACTGCTGTGGGCGTAGAGGCCGCTGGACGAACCTTGCCGGACCCTGAAGGGTCCAACCCAGTCTGGTACGGACGGCGGCGGGCCCACCTGGAAGACCCAGTCTGATTGGCTCGATGGCGGTGATCAGGTGTGGGTGGTCGGAGCCAATAAGCACCAGGGGTCTGACACTCTGAAAGGGCTTGATTGGTAAACCAACCAGGTGGGTGTACCTCTTCTGGAGTCGGTCCATCGGGTAGGACTGGTCAGCCAGACCAAGGCGTGGTGAGGTGAAGGCCCTGGAGACTAGGAAGTTGGTCTTTGGATCAGCAACAGGAGAGATGTGGAAGGATACTGTAGAGCCGCGGAGAGTCTGGACGTCCTGTCTGATGGTCCGCAGCGGCAGGTCCTCACGTGTGCCTTGTAGGCTGAGCTCTCGGGCAGCTGCTGACAGGAGCATAGTCCTTTCGGACCCGTCATCCAGGATTGCATAGGTGGTTATAGTGCGATTGCCATGATGGAGGAGCACTCTGACGACCTTCAGTAAGACCCTGTTGTCCTCTGGTGGTCGGTCGACGTACAGGACCTCAGTGGCAGAGTTCACCAGGCAACTCTCTTCTTTGATCGGTGGTCTTGATGGTCGATCGTTGACTTCATGAAGGACCTGTAGATGTTTCCCTTGGCACAGGCCGCAGGGCTTCTTTAGGTCACACTGGGCTGCTTGGTGAGGCCTTGCACAGCGCCAGCACCTCTTATTGGCCTTTATCCAATCTGTGAGCCTTTCTTTGGTCAGCTTTGTGACTTCCACACACTGGCTGAGGTAGTGCTCCTCATTTTCACAGAAAGGGCAGTAGGGTTTGGCTCTCCCCTTCCTACCCTTGGAGCCTCCCGTATGGGCGCTGTTCTCCTCAGGGCCCTTAGATCCGTGAAGGACTGTAATGGACCGCTGTCCCTGGCGACCCTCGGACCTGGACGCTTGCTTCTCTTTCACCCCTCTGGATGATGTCTGCCCGTCGAAGTCCTGACACCAGGATTCGTACTGGAGCCACTGGGCCAGATCGAGTAGGGTGGGCACAGTCCCTGACTCCCGGAATGTGCATCGACGGAAGTCTGCTCGTTGCTCTGGGGGTAGTTTGCTTAGCAGTCTCACCACATGAGACCCACAGCGAAGTTCCACTTCACCGTCAGTGCCCAGTGTCTTCAGAAGGCCGACCAGCGACTGGACATGGAGGGCGAACCGCTCGAAGGCTGCAGTGTCACCACGGCGAACATCAGGTGAGTCTAAGACACTGGCTATTTTCTTGAGGGCTATTTGGTGGGGCTGGCCAAATTTCTCATTGAGGGCTGACATGGTGTCAGTGTAGGGCGTCGGGGAGTGGAGGTAGGAATCTGCTATCAACCTTGCCTCTTCGAACTTCAGGTGGTCTACCAGGATCTGGTACTTGAACAGTTCGGTCCCTTCTACGGGCAAGAGGTTCTCCAGAGCTATCTTCAAACGCGCAAACTCACATGGGTCACGGTGGCTGAAGTTGGGTATGGTTGGGCGTGGGCCCCTGTAGGTCTGTTCAGCTGTGGCTGCTGGGTCATGGTGCGGTGGAACAGGGGTCTGCTGGCCCTGTCTCTGCATCCATGGGGCTTGTTGTGCAGAGACTGGAGAGAGCCCAGGCTGTCGAGGTGTATAGGTTGCTACATAGGACGGGGCTCTAGGAGGTATTTGCTGTGTGTATGCAGGCTGGCAGTGGTTTGGAGGCTGCTGAGGTGGATAGCCTGCCGTGTAGGTCGAAGCCCTGGGCTGAGAAGGCTGTGAGGTAGGATCCCCTTGGTAGCGCCGGGGCACGGTGGAGGTGGAAGCCATGTAGGGAGGGTAAGGCTCTCTGCTTAGCTGCCGGGGTTGAAGGTGCGGAGGTTGACTGCAGACCTTCACTGGTGACGCTGTGCGGCGGCTAGCTGACATGGCTTGGCTCTTAATCAGCTGTAGCTCCGCCTTCAGCTCATCTAGTCGATCCATCGTCGGTTGAGCTGACGGCTCTTCGCAGTCCGCTGTGTCTAGCCATGGCGGGGGGTCAGGCCAGTCCTCTTCGTCTTTAATGTGGACAGGATGGGGGTCATGATGGCTGACGGAGTGTGGCATAGCCTGCTGAAGGCCGATTACTGTGTTGGTTAGCCTCCTCATCTCAGCCTGAACTTCACGGAGTGCAGCCACATCAGCGTGCATGACCTGGTGTGACTGCTGTAACGTGACACTTTCTTTCTGTATGTCCCTGAGTTCATCTCTCAAGGTGTGTTCATGGGGTACATGATGGAGTGAAGGTGGTTCTCGAATCTCCTCTCTGGGCTCTCTGTCTGGATACCGTAGGTGGGCTAGCTGGGTTTCCGGACTGTACCTCTGCCGCTCTGGGTAGTACAGGTCCGCCTCCTGGAGGACAGCATCCTGCCTGTGGTGATCGATGTAGGGAGAGGGGGTGGAGTAGAGGGGGGTCATCTTGGCCGCTCCCTCTTCGTGAGATGGCCACTCTTCCTCGTACCCATGCCTGTCTCGTTGCCTGTGCCCGGTGTAGTTGACCTGGTAGTCGTCCAGATGGATTGGTGGGTGTGTCTGACGCTTAGGCCGTGCTCCTCTGCCTTCAAACTCCATGTTGTCCAGGGGTAAACAGACGATCCGGCTCGAAGGACCATAAATGTTGGTGAGACTATAGGAAAGGACTGTATACAGGGACTGGTTCAATAGGAATCCTCCATTTGCCCCCGGGGCATCGGTCAGGACACAATTGACAGGAGAGTGAAGTTAGTTTATGGCAACTTTACTGAGGTTGTAGGCGCAGACAGGGTACAGTACAGGCATGGGTTTGCTGATGGTACGAGCACTGAGTGCGAATTAAGATGTGTGTGGTCTGCAATAAGCAAATACATGAAACAATAAGTATGAGTGCCAAATACCATATTTCAGTTATCACAATAATCACATTATTGCAATAATATAAATAGTATGCAATACACTCCCATACAAGCTGCCGAATAACAACAATGTAAACCAATAACTCAAATAGTCTCCACAGCGTGAAGCTGCGCTAAATGAGCTTAATTGAAGGGCTGACCGCAGCTGCGGGGTTGCTTAATGGCGGCGCCCATAGAACACAAATGGCCAAACTAATACAGATCTGACGTGCTAAATAAAGTGCTCAAATATAAGTGCGCACGCCAGTCTCAAATATGCTTCTCTACAAAATCTCGACTCACAAACACTACAAAGCTATACAAGTAGCTAGCTAGTGCTAAAGGCATGCAATGCTAGAAATAAACACGGCAGTGCGAACAATCTGCTGCCAGTCAAATCGACAGTGAAGCCGAAATAAAGTACAGAAACGGCAGTAACACAAATCAGCACAGCAAATGAGTACAACATAAATTACTGGGTTAAAACAGTGAACTTACAGTAATTCAGAGACGCACACTGACACTGCAGTGCTGCACAGATGAAAGTTATAGCGTGGCGAACTTGACTGTATTCACCGCTCTGTAGCTGTAGTACTGAATGAAAGGCCCAGAATGTATTGCGCACTTAAGGTGGCATGCACACATTACTCACAGCTTAACTCTGTTCTTAAGGTGGAAATAATAAGCAAACATAATAATCATGAACTTAAATATTTGGACCCTTTCTAACAGTCCATGTTTTTCATACTTGTAAATAATGAGTTAAAAATAGTAATAACAGACTGAAACATGTTCATGGTACTTACCCATGGATTACTGGATTGTAATACTGTTTTCACTAACTGTAATCCCCCAGTTCAACTTTTAACTATTTCACATCACTTACCCTTGGATCCCCTTACTCTCCTACTCTATCCTAACCTTAACTTTCCGAGGTGAAAAGAGAACAGGAACTGATGCTGCAGACATCCGCAGTCCTTGTGTTGATGAGGCAGGGACATCAGTCTGTTTGTCTGTGGCACCTATCTGACTCACAGCAAGCTGCAATGTGGACAGAAGACACGGTGGAGAAGAGAGGGAGAGAGAAAGAGGGGGGTGGAGAGAGGGAGAGTCCATGTTTATTATACAAGTAAATAATGAGTTAAAAATAGTAATAACTGATTGAAACATGTTCATGTTACTTACCCATGGATTACTGCATTGTAATACTGTTTTCACTTACTGTAATCCCCCAGTCCTACTTTTTACAATTTCAAGTCAATTACCCTTGGATCCCCTTACTCTTAACCTAACCTTAACTTTCCCAGGTGAAAGGAGAACAGGGACTGATGCTGCAGACATCCGCAGTCCTTGTCTTGACGAGGCAGGGACATCATTCTGTGGGTCCCTTGATCCTCCCCGACTCTGCATGCCTTTTGGGGCAAATAATAGGCTAGCCCTGGCACATTTTCATTGTTTTCACACAAACTACAGAACCACAGAAAAATGCTGCACTTAAAATAAAAAATTTATCATAATGTTCTGTTTTGATCATTGTTTAGCTCAGTTTGTTGCTATTGCCGAGCCATTGGTAATTTAGCATGCTAAAAGTGCAAGGTGTTCAGCAACATTGCATACAGTATGTGTGAAACAGACATAATCTGGGCAGACAACAATCTACCTGTGACATGTTTGCGGATCTGGCAAAGTAGAACATGATTCTTTTTGGATTAAGGACATAATAACGTTAGGCCATTTCCTTTTCATAGGAAAATAAACTACTGTCTATTGAACAAGCTAACGTTAGCTAGCTAGCACGTTAACCTAGCAGACAAACACAACAAGCTCAGTCAGTAAGGTTAGCAACTAACCTCTAAATGTATTTCTCCTAATTGTGAAAGAAGTCCACGTCTTGCCCGAGGTTCTTCCACACCACCGGGGAGACATCTTTTTCTTCTGCCGGTATCCTCAACCAGTTTCGTCGGCGTACTAGTAAAATGTTAAATTTTTCAGGTATCGTGAGATGGATATTAGGCTGGATGAGACGGTGATAACCAGGTTGTTTCTGGGGGGGATACATTTTCATGAACACCGTGTCGTGATTGGTCGAAATACCTTCTGTTTGGAGACAGCTTCCAGGGGAAGTACACACAGTTGTGTTCAAATAAATAGCAGTGCGTTAAAAAAGGGAATAAATTACAAATATTTTTTAATAGCTTTTAGTTCCATATTTCAAATGTAGTGGAAACATTACACATTCAATTCCAAATCAAAGCATTAACAAATTTGATCAAGTCTGCGTTATTCTTTTACAGGAAGCAAAGAAAAGGAATATTAATCTGTTTAAAAAAATAGCAGTCGACATTTTTCTCTTCAAACTCAAACACGTACTGTATAAGCTGAAGAAATTTTTCAAGATATAACTTCACTTTAAATTACTGAACTAATATTTAGTTGCATAACCATTGTTTTTGATAACTGCTGCGCACCTGCGTTGCATTGAGTCAATCAACTTCTGGCACCTAGAAACAGGTATTTCAGCCCAGGATAAATGAACTACATTCCACAGTTCCTGTGAATTTTTGGGTTTTGCTTCAGAAACTGCATTTTTTATGTCACCCCACAAATTTTCAATGTGGTTGAGGTCGGGGGATTGAGCTGGCCACTCCTTTTTGTCTGGAATGAAGATGTTGCTCGCTTAGTCGTGTGTTTGGGGTCGTTATCTTGTTGAAACACCCATTTCAGGGGCATTTCCTCTTCAGCATATGGCAACATAATCTCTTCAAGTATTTTGATGTATTCAAACATATACGATAAATAGGCCCAACACCGTAGTATGAAAAAAATCCCCATACCATAATTTTAGCGCCACCATGCTTCACTGTCTTCACAGTGTACTGTGGCTTGAATTCAGTACCAGAGGGTCGTCTGACGTACTGTCGACGACCACTAGACCCGAAAAGAAAAATTTTACTCTCATCAGTCCACAGAATGTTACGCCATTTCTCTCTGGACCAATCGATGTGTTCCTTGGCAAATTTTAACCGATTCTGCACATGCCGCTTTTTCAACAATGGTGCTTTACGGGGGCTTCTTGCTGATAGCTTAGCTTCGATCAAATGTCTTCTGACTGTATCAGCACTTACAGGTAATTTTAGATCATCTTTGATCTTTCTGGAGGTGATGATTGGCTGAATCTTTGCCATTCTGACTATTCTTCGATCCGTTTTGACATTAGTTGCTCGTTTTCTTCTGCGTGTTTCGGGTTTTTGTTGTCATTTTAAAGCATTTGAGATATTTTTAGCTCAGCATCCTATAATTTGCTGCGCTTCTTTACACACTTTCCCCTCTCCAATCAACTTTTTAATCAAATTACGATGTTCCTCCGAACAATGTTTGGAATGGCCCATTTTACTTAGCAATTCAAAAGGAAATATATTTTATAACAATGTGTGAAACATTTGCTTCCCTTCTTCCTTAATAAAGGACAATTAATGACACCTGTTTTTTCACAGAATTAATTATCTAATTAAACTCCACACTGCTATTATTTTGAACACGCCCCTTTCAATGAATGAGTCAATTACTCAGAACAAGCAGCGTGAATGTCATGACAGTTGGGTCTGTTTTTCTCTTACACTACTACATCTACAAGTAAATGATTTGCCATGCATAAATATCACTACTACTAATAACAGTGTTCCTGATGTTGTACTGTTATGTTTTTGAACACAACTGTACACTGTAAATCCTACCCTATAGACACTTTCGGCAGTAGTTCTTTTCCAGGCTATATCTCCTCGTGAGGCGGAGATAAAACTGGGACGAGGTTAGCTAAAGATAGGTTCTATATGGTTCTCACAGCCCTCACTTGGAGGGGCGGGACCAGAAGGGGAAGACAACAGTCATTGGTCTAAAACGCGCCCTGGCGTCTTGGGACCTTTAGGCTGCGATCACACCGGATCCGCTTTCACAGCTGGGGGGGCCTTTTTTCTAATTGTTTTCAATGAGTTTGAAGCCTAATATTAATTTAATTGGCCAAAGACGGCAAATGCAGAAACATAGATTGAAATTGCATTATTATTATTTCTCAGTCATATAAGAGTGAGGAAGAAAATATTTTGAATGCAAGGCAGCTGCGTGTTCATATTTCAGTTGTTGCACTGGAAAACAAGCATCGACTGTAGAGCCTATTTCTCAGCCTACTTGCCGGGATGCATTCAACAGTGTGAACATAGGCTAAACGTGACATAGCCTATTGCATAGCCTACATATATGGGGTAGTTTTATACAGTTTTGAAATGACATGGGTTCATTGAAGCTTGCGTTTCCTATGCAGTAATGTTAACTAACAAACAACTAAACATCGAACAAAAAGTTCGGAAATTTGTGTTTGGTAGATTATTTCTCTGTTGTAACAATGCTTCTTGGCAATACATTTTATACCGTTGGAAAGCCTGTTTATTTCCCTTTTAAATGGTGCCCCATTTGTAAAGAACATGCATTTGTGGGATGAGCAGCACAGCTGAGTATGTGGGTTGCGCCCATGTAAAATTAGCCAAATCTTCTCTGCCAATGCCAAACAGCTTATTCTGCTGTTGCTAGTGACTCTTGTTCGCTGTTGTTTGGTGGATTGGATGATTGAAGTAACAAGGAAGAAACAAGACATATTGGCAATTTTACAATTTATTAATTTAACAAACAGTCAGGAGCCTCAGTAGCGTGTGGAAGAACCATACACAGCCACAACAGCCTGGCACCTCCTCCTCATGCTGGTCACCAGCGTGGTCACACACTGCTGTGGGATGGCATTCCACTCCTCAACCAGGATTTGTCGCAAGTCAGCCAACGTGATTGTGTTGGTCACTCTAGCACGAACAGCACGCCCAAGCTGATCCCACAAGTGTTCAATTGGGTTGAGGTCAGGACTGTTGGCAGACATTCTGGAGGTAGTCTCTGATAAACCCCACTCTGTGGGGGTGAGTGTTGTCATCTTGGAGGATGGAGTTCGGTCCCAGACTGTGGAGATATGGGATTGCCACTAGTTGCAGAATCTCATCTTGATATCTCTCTGCATTGAGATTGCCTCCAACGATGACAAGCCTCGTTTTTCCAGTGATGGAGATGCCGCCCCACACCATCGCACTGCCTCCACTAAAAGGTGTTACTCTATCGGTGCAGCAATCAGCATAGCGTTCTCCCCGTCTTCTCCACACTTTGACCCTATGATCCAACTTCCGTAGGCAGAATCTGGACTCATCGCTGAACATAACGTTCCTCCACATGTTCAGGTTCCAGTGCAGGTGTTGCCGACACTAGCGCAAACGGGCCTGACGGTGAAGGGCAGTCATGGCAGGCCTCCTGGCAGCCCTATGAGCCCAGAGATTGGCTGTGTGCAGTCTGTTCCGGATTGTCTGGGCCGAGAGCCGTGTGCCATATCGTCCTGCAAACCTTGACTGCAAATCAGTAGAAGACAGCCTACGGTTCCTAAGTGCTGAAAGGGTGAGGAACCGGTCTTCTTGGGGTGTCGTCTTCTTGGGACGCCCACTTCGCGGTCTGTCTCTGACATCCCCCGTTTCATGGAACTTGGCCTTCAGTTTGGAGATGGTACTAGGGCTCACTCCAAATAATGCCGCAACTTGCTTTTGCGAAACACCAGCTTGAAGTTGCCCTATCGCACGGGCCTTATCGAGATCAGACAAACGTGGCATGCCGATTCTTGGAGCAGACACCAATTGACCACTGTAGCAGGGCCCATGCTCACAGGTGCTGCCAATCAGGTACCTCCCGTAGCCTCGGGTACTAAGGAATTTATCTCCAGACGATTCTGGTGGCCTGGCATGGAGAAGGATGTGTGCGAGTTTGTTGCTGCTTGTTCTGTTTGCGCTCGCAGCAAGGGTTCTCGACTCCCACCCTCTGGATTATTACATCTGTTACCCGTGCCCAGTCTACCTTGGAGTCATATCACATTAGACTTTGTAACCGGGTTGTCCGATTCTCAAGGTAATATGGTTATTTTAGTTATAGTGGATAGGTTTTCCAAGGCGGCCCATTTTATCGCTCTAGCTAAATTACTATCGGTGCCGGAGACCGTTCAGTTGGTGATGAGTCACGTGTTCTGCGTACACGGATAACCGCAGGATATAGTGTCGGACCGTGGTCCCCAATTTGTCGCCAAGTTCAGGCGTTCTTTTTGCGGCCAGTTGGGTGTGTTGGTTAGTCTATCGTCCGGTTTTCATCCGCAGACTAACGGGCAGATGGAGCGAACTAACCAGACTATGGAGAACACTCTTCGCTGCTTAGCAGCCAATAATCCCTTGGACGGAGTATGCCCATAATACTCTGGCCTCTCCCCCTTCAAGGCCCAAGTAGGTTATCTGCCGCCACTCTTCCCTGAACTTGAGAGGAATGTGGAGTTTCCCTCTGCTGGCTCTTTTGTTCAAAGGTGTCGTGCGGTGTGGAAATGAGTTTGCGCTTCTCTGTTGCGAGCATCGGCGTCACAAAAAGTTTCAGCCGACAGACATCGCCGGACAGCTCCCTCTTATCGGGTAGGTCAGCGAGTCTGACTCTCGTCACGAGATTTGCCTTTGAGGGTGGAGTCGCGTAAACTTGCCCCACGTTACATAGGACCATTTAAAATTATCCGTAGGATAAATCCTGTAATGGTGCGTCTTCAATTGCCACGCTCTATGCGGATTCATCCTACATTTCACGTTTGAAGCTGCCGCTGATCAGTCTGTTGTCGCTTGCTGAGAGACCCCCTCCTCCTCCACGGATCGTGGATGGACGTCCAGTGTATACTGTCCGCAGGATTTTAGCGGAGAAATGGGTGGGTAGGGGGTGGCAGTTTTTAGTGGACTGGGAGGGGTATGGTCCAGAGGAACGGTGTTTGGTTCCGGCCAGAGATATTGTGGATCCTAATCTCATTAAGGATTTCCACAGTGGTCGGTCTGAGGGATCGTTTGCGGTCGTCCCTTAGAAGGGGGGTCCAGTCATGGTTTATGGGTTTTTATTTTCTTTTCTGTTGCTGTTCTCATCCTGGTTTTCCGATTGAGTATCTCTCTGATTTTTTCCACGTTCCGTTCCGGGGTTTGCTTTCTCTCATCACTACCGGTTGTGCAGCAGTGATTCTCTAGCGGTTGCTACACGGGGGAATTGAATTAGAATAGGGGTTCAATTGGTTACCAAATTGGGAGAAAATTGGGCAAAATCTGAATTAAATTAGAAAAAAATCTAAATAAATTCAGTCTATCTATATCTCTTTATTCCTGTATGCTGAAAAAAATGGTGGAGTCGAAAATGGGTCCATGGTGACGTAGACGTGAAACCTCAACCAATACATAATTTGATCTCATTACATAACTCCTCCAATAGTTTGAGGCGAACAAAACTGTCCTGTCCCACTAAGAAATCCTTTGCCCTTGAGAATAGTTGTTCACGTTATCAGCATTTGGAATAGTTAGTTAGCTAGCAAAAGAGTTTATTTTTTCCCGCTCTCCTTATATCTATAGCCTACCAATTTTATCCCTCTCCCAATCTCTTTCACCTTTTTATCCATCCCTCCGTGGTGCTAGCTAGTAACACTAGCTTGCTTCTTGTACAGCTCATCATCATGGAAACAAACTAATCACTCACGCGTTTTTACTTGGTGCACTGCTCATTCGTCAGATAATATATCGAAAAGAATAGATCGCTAAGATTTTGCAAAATAAACCATACCTTGGAAATGGTTTTGTCGTATTGTTCAGTGGCTGGTTACAGTAACGTTAACAAAAATAACTACAGGAAGAACCATGATCCACCAAAGTACTTAGTTGCCATGCACGTAATTTTCATTTGATTAGCAACTGAAATGAATGAGTGGGCCTTTAAATAAATTTTAAAAACTCGATAAAACCTACCATTGTGTAATGATTTGTGTGGAACCTGCATTTGGTGAAATGTCGCCTTGCAATTCTGCTAACTTTAAATAGACTAACATTAGATCAAACGGTTGCAATAGGCTACTCTACTTAGCGTTTACCTTAACTTAGATTGCGAGCATTCATGTGATATTTATCTCCTGATAGCAGCCGCACTGTATTTTAACTTTGAATTGATTGCATTAATTCCTCGCCGGGTTCAAACCACAGAACTGTATAAGAACAGTTCTGTGGTTCAAGCATGTAGGGCTGGATGACGGCTGGAGGAAACGGGATTTCTTTTAACCATCCATCAAAAGTTAAAATTCAAGTTAGTATAAAACTGTGATGTAGATTGTGTGTGCTTGGTTGTATAAGTTAGCTTGCTAGATCAGAAAAATTTTATATCTAGAATGGTACTTCCGATACCTGGAACTTGCGGTTCGATCCCAGAGGTTAAATCATAACTTTAATTCTTATTTAGCCGACAGGTTCCAAGATTGCTAACAGAGTGGCAGATGGTTAAGTGGCCGTTCACAGTGAGAAGCGTCGCTCAAAGCGTCTCTCCCTAGCGACGCTTCTCAGTATGAACGGCTCAAAAGTATGTATGCTTCTTCAACTTACAATCTGAGTAGGAGACACACAACACTCACAATTTTAGTCAATTTTTATCTAAATAATGGCATTTGAAAACAGGTCAAAAATGTGTACACTAATGTTACATTTAAGTGAACGGACGAGACGCTGATCATATTGGTAAACCAGCCTGCTGTCGCAAGCCCATTAGCCTGTTTCACTCCACGATTCGGTTTTTGGCGTAGCCAAATGTCAGATGCCTGTGCAATATTGCTGAACTTTTAACTTTTGCACTCTAACACAGGCACCCCCAAAACACCTGGAAGCGACAGCATTAAGTTTGAAGTGCTGTCTTTCTTATTTCTTAGTCTAAAACATCCAAGTAAAAGTGAAAAATTAATTGTAGCTAGCCAGCTAGTTGCTTACCTCCACATGCTTCCTCAGGTTAGAAGATGAATTCATAAAAGCAGAGATGTCCACCGGTTTTGGCATGCGCATTTTGCATTTCATTATAATGTTATTGCCTTTCGTGGCTTTAAAATAAAATTGGGGATAAGTGGGGCCAGGGATTTTCACTGACAGTCTCTGTCCGTGACAGCTCCAACATCTTGCATACACAGACACACTCGACATACTTTTGAACAGCTTCGGGGCACGGTTGCAGTGAAGTAGGCCTGATTTGATTGGCTCTCAAAATTCAAATCATGTTGAATTGATTGAATTTTTTCAAATTGTGCCCGTGATTTGTTCTAATTGGTTTAGAGTTTCAGGGACTGACTTAAGTCACCAAATTTAATTAACCCCTGTAACGATTATCAAAATAAAAAACAACAAAAAAGTACAATACATTATGAAAAATCAAGTAAAAGTAAAAAGTACTATAATCTAATTATACTCAACAAAGTACCATTACAGGGGGTTTGAGGCTCGTTTGATACCTCAGACCCTTGATGACTTACAGCCATTTTACCAACCACTATCTCTACTGGTAAGCATAGCTGCAGATTATTACAGGAAACAAACATTTTTGTGTATTGTAGTGGCAATTAGTATTACAGCCAATTTTGTTAAGAGAATGACGGTTTCATGTGAACAGTTATGGAAAACTTGTAAATCTTGCCAAAAATAACTGTGTCCTACCTCAGTGAAGAAACTAAACATGGCCTTTTCAATTATTTGACTTAACAATTTGAGACAAACACAGCTTCTAAGTGCATTTTACAAAACATTTCTTACTTTAATGTAAAGAAAGTCTTGATTGCCCTTGCAAAACATTTGCACATCAGTTGCATGTACATGGGGAAAAAATAGACAAAGCAGCCCTTAATAACTTAAATTAACTTAGTCATAACCAAAAAAAATGTATTTGATAATTAAGTTAACACCTGAGTCAAAGCTTTAGTGCTAAACAAATTAACATACATGAATGCTTTTGTAATATGAGGCTGTGTCTGTCCAAAACCATCCAAGTTCTTAACATAAACAGATATTAAACACAAACAGACATGACACATTATCAAAATAAAAGAATGTGACTGTCCAAAACCTTCCAAGTTGTACGTGTATGTGTATGAGGGCGACACAAACTGGTGTAGAGGTAGGTACCATCACTCTGTTGCCAGATATGTAGTAGATGTGGATGGATCACTGCAAAGGTTATTTCTCCTGACTCATTTTCCTATAGAACTCTATGGGGAAAAAAGTCAGGAGAAACAACCCTTACAGGGATCCATCCACATCTACGCAGAGTGATGGTTTGGGGCTCGTTTGATACCTTAGACTCTTGATGACGTACAGCCATTTCGCCAGTCATGTGTTCCATACTGTACCAGTGTAATTTACAGCTGAATCTAGTCTCACCGCCCAATTCTCATAGAGATCAGTTCAAATGCAGAGAGGTTATAGTATCGCTTGTAACAGTACCTGAAAATAAGATATTGAGAGTCTTTTGATGTTGATTGGTCACAGACTTCAGGAAGTAACAGCATGCAAAGGATATGCAACCAAATATTAAATATGATACTTTAAAAATATGTTAAAGCAAAGGGTATGAATACTTATGCAAATGAGAGATTTCAGTTTTAGATTTTTAATACATTTGCAAAAATTTCTAAAAACATGTTTTCCTTTTGTCATTTTGGGCTATTTTCTGTAGAATTTTGAGACAAAAAATGAACTCAATCTATTGTAGAATATGTCTGTAATGTAATAAAACGTGGAGAAGGTGAAAGGGGTGGGCAGACTTTCCGGCTTGACTGTACAGGTGCAGCTCAAAAAATTAGAATATCGTGAAAAAGTTCAATATTTTTTGTCACTCATTTCAGAAAGTGAAACTCATATATTAATATAGATTCATTACACATAGAGTGAAATATTCCAAGCCTTTATTTCTTGTAATTTTGATGATTATGGCTTACAGCTAATGAAAACCCAAATTCAGTGTCTCAGAAAATTAGAATATTGTGAAAAAGTTCAATATTGGAAACTCATGGTGTCACACTCTAATCAGCTAATTAACTCAAAACACCTGCAAAGGTTTCCTGAGCCTTTAAATGGTCTCTCAGTCTGGTTCAGTAGGCTACACAATCATGGGGAAGACTGCTGACTTGACAGATGTCCAGAAGACAGTCATTGACACCCTCCACAAGGAGGGTAAGCCACAAAAGGTAATTGCTAAAGAACCTGGTTGTTCAGAGTGCTGTATCCAAGCATATTCATAGAAAGTTGAGTGGAAGGAAAAAGTGTGGTAGGAAAAGGTGCACAAGCAACAGGGATAACCGCAGCCTTGAGAGGATTGTCAAGCAAAATCCATTCAAGAATTTGGGGGAGCTTCACAAGGAGTGGACTGAGGCTGGAGTCAGTGCATCAAGAGCCACCATGCACAGATGAATCCAGGACATGGGCTACAAATGTCGCATTCCTTGTGTCAAGCCACTTCTGAACCAGAGACAACGTCAGAAGCGTCTTATCTGGGCAAAGGAGAAAAAGAACTGGACTGTTGCTCAGTGGTCCAAAGTCCTCTTTTCAGATGAAAGTAAATTTAGCATTTCATTTGGAAGAGTGGAGAGGCACAGAATCCACGTTGCTTGAAGTCCAGTGTGAAGTTTCCACAGTCAGTGATGATTTGGGGTGCCATGTCATCTGCTGGTGTTGGTCCACTGTGTTTTCTGAAGTCCACAGTCAACGCAGCCATCTACCAGGAAATTTTAGAGCACTTCATACTTCCTTCTGCTGACAAGCTTTATGGAGATGCTGATTTCATTTTCCAGCAGGACTTGGCACCTGCCCACACTGCCAAAAGTACCAAAAGCTGGTTCAATGACCATGGTATTACTGTGCTTGATTGGCCAGAAAACTCGCCTGACCTGAACCCCATAGAGAATCTATGGGGTATTGTCAAGAGGAAGATGAGAGACACCAGACCCAACAATGCAGACGACCTGAAGGCCGCTATCAAAGCAACCTGGGCTTCCATTACACCTCAGCAGTGCCACAGGCTGATCGCCTCCATGCCACGCCACATTGATGCAGTAATTCATGCAAAAGGAGCCCCAACCAAGTATTGAGTGCATATAAATGAACATACTTTTCAGAAGGCTGACATTTCTGTTTAAAATATCCTTTTTTATTGATCTTATGTAATATTCTAATTTTCTGAGACACTGAATTTGGGTTTTCATTAGCTGTAAGCCATAATCATCAAAATTACAAGAAATAAAGGCTTGAAATATTTCACTCTATGTGTAATGAATCTATATAATATATGAGTTTCACTTTCTGACATGAGTTCAATAAAAGTGGTGGTAGTAAGGGCTGGTGTGTTTCTGTGTGCCTCGATGGGGCGGGGAGGCACACAATTTTTTAGTCCCAGTTCGTCCCTGGCGGTAAATACCTCCAATTATAATATTTTTTCAACCAAAATGAGCACAAAAAGGCATTTCCAAGAATACAAATTCAACATCAATTTCATCAGAATATAAAGTGAGATCCTTCCTTAATATAAACGGAAAATCATGCACAAAAATAGAGACTCCACCTCCGAACTTATCCTTTCTACATGAATGAACAGAATTGTATTGAGACATGTTGTAAACATCTGCTGTTTCATCAGTGAGCCATGTTTCCGGTAAGGAAATAACAGAAAATTCATAATTTAGAGCTGACATAAAATGGGTTAATTGATCGTTGTTTTTAGGTAAACTGCGTATGTTTAGGTAAAATGTAGAGAAAATGTCTTCTTTGACAAGTTGCCAATAAATGTGCTAAACCCATTTTCATTATATTAATTACAGGAACGAGGCTCACTGTTTGCATAATTTAAAAAGTTTACATCTGGGTCATATGAGTCAATATTATTAGTGTATTTACAATCATTTCGCTTGTATGGGTTGAAAACCTGATTAAAATAATTTGGTACAACATCTGCATCACTTCTATCTATTGTTTTGTTTTGTTCAGAATCATTCATGTGTTGGACATTGTAATAGTCAGTGGGTGCACAAGTAGCCTACAAGGGATTACTGACCCGCTCCTCGGGCGTTGGGAGGCCGGGTGGACAATACGTTTGTCGTATCGTAGGAATGTTATATCCCCTCGCTCTCGCGCGGCCTTCATAGCTGGTATGAGATCTTTACGTTTTTGGCGAACAGCATCCGAATAATCCTCGTTGATGTACACGTTCGTTCCTTTTAAATCCTTTGCTTTCTCTATGAGCCTGACTTTTTGTTTAAATCTGAGGAATTTTGCAACGATTGGTCTTTGATTGCTTTGATTCGATTGGTTCTCTCTCCATTTGGTCGTCTGGTCCGATGCTCCCGTTCCAGCTCATTCCCCGTGACTTTGAGCTTGCCAGAAAGGAGTTTCCATACCTTAGCCTCTGATTCAGCCCAGCTCTCATTACCAGACTCTTGGATCCCGTCAATCACATTGTTATTTTGTCGGGACTGACCTTCCAAGTAGTCTATCTTCAGCATGAATGAATGGATGTTTTTGCTAATAATTGAAACCTCTGAATCAATTTCAGAAAGCTTCAAGGAAGATCGCTTATTCTTAGCGATTAGCTCATCCACGTCTTTTTGGGTGTAGTGGAGCCTTTAACGCAAATCCACTTATTTCTTTAGTGATTACATGAAGTCTCTTGTTGTTTGTCTCGGTCATTATCGTCAGACAGTTCTTGTAGCTGCGCTCCTGTTGTTCCAACAACTCTATAAAACATTTTCTGTTGTTCCATCAAACCATGCACCTCTGTTTGAGACACATAATCCTCGTCTCCACTTCTCACTTTCGGTGGCATGACAGGGAAACAGGAATGATATAAACCTCCACAATAAAATGATAAAATGTTAAAATGATAAAATAATAAAATGCCCAAATCGCAGCAGTCAACTCCAAGCTCACTCTGTCCCGCGCAAAACCAGAATTCACACTTAAGAAATCACTGTTTATTTTTTTGGGAAATCATGGTAGCCAAAACAGAGAATCAGTGGCTCACTGGTTGCCCGGGGGTAATGGGCTGGAACATGGAGTGAAGTAAAAATAACTGTTCCAATTTATTTAGTGCAATAATAAAATGCAAATGCAAATGTGGTTTTTAATTTAAATTTTAATTATAGCAGGGTTGTGTCGTCGAGGGAAATAAAGAGAAAATAAATGTGAAATGGATTTGCATTAACTTTTAACTTGCATTAATTTTCAAATTGTCAGATAAAGTGCATACATTAACTTGAAAATGAAAACGCAATTTTAGCATTTTCATTTGAGTTATGTCATGGTTTTTGTGCACATCGGATGTAAACGAAATGCAATTGCCGATTTGCATTTTCATTTGAATTTTGGCACGGATATGCTTCCATAGTTGCGGACTGAGCCCACTGGCATTTGCGCGGTGTTGAGCACTGAGATTTGGCATAACATTTGCACTTGCAGCTAGTGATGGGCAGTTCGGCTCTTTTTTTCTGAGTCGGCTCTTTCCGCACCATTTGGTTTGAAGAGTCGGGTCCGAGTCGGAGTTGCACGTTTTTGGTACTTCCGGTTAATACAGTAGCTACCGTTCGTTTGGTTGATTCTTTTGAACTACCCGAGCCGCATCTTTTTCTCCCAGCGGCGCAAGATGGAATTTGAAGCTGTTTCAGACAGCAGAGTCTAGCTGGTAGCAAATTAAGTTAGTAAACTAGCTTTGATATTTTATTCAGACCTAAATCACCTGATAGATGCTCATTTTTAATAGCCTATGCTCAATGTTTTCTGTTCACTCTCCCTTACTTTTCAAGCTAGTTTGCAATCCAGTTTGAATCCAGTTTACATGTATTTACGACTTTTCCATCTCCGTTATTCTAGCAGAAGTGTAAAATATCACTGTCGGTAATTGATTGTAAAGTAACTATATTTGCATAGGCTATAGCTATGTTATTAGATGCAAATATAAAGCTTACTTTTTATCAGATTCTAGAATCCAGTAGCCTACTGAACATGTGGTGGATGGATGGCTGTGTAAGAGAGATAGCCAGCCAAATTCGACAAACAAGCCAGATCTTGATGCGTGTGTGGACAGGAGCCCGTTGCATTTATTCGTTTTAAATAGTAGATTTGGTAAAGATTTATTTGGACACCATAAAGTATGTTTATTTGACCCATTAGGCTATTTATTTAGCCTATTCTATAATATAAAATTGTATTTATCTGTTCACTATTGTGTTGGTCACGAGTTCTAAAATAAAAATGCCACCACTTTAAATAAGTAGCAGCCTATTTGCTGAACACAATCGCATATTAATTCTGTTTTATACTGCAATTCGGTTGCAAACAGCCACATGTAATAATTTCATAATAAAAAGTAGGCATCTCGGACTATCATTAGATATAACAGAATACTTTTGTCAATGTTTCTGGTTGATCCGACCCTGAGTAGGCTAAACCCGATTATTAATCATGTAGGCTGCAGCATTTGCTCTCTGTTAAAACTCGAAAGGACTTTGGTTTGTGTCACGGCTCTGGAGCCGTGGGATATTGCCGGAGTGTTGAGTTGATTTCGTGCTGATCAGAGTTGGGTAGGAGGAGATTGTAGGTACATCTTTTAACCATTAGCAGTAGTAATAATCACTTTGGAATGAGCTGGGGCGATTATCTAATTCACAAAAATGTGTGCAATATTGTTAGATAAAATTAAAATGTATTCTTAAATGATTATAAAAACAGATTCGTGCAACCTATTTTGTTGGGCGCATCACTACTGCTGCTCAACCTAGGTTACAACTAGTGACACAGCTCCCGGCTGTAGTAGAAAGCAGGCAGAGTCAGAGCTAAGAGCCAGAGCCGTGGGTAAGCACTAGTCCTCGAACGGGCGAGTCGACAGAGGATTCAGCAAAAAGAGTCGTTCAAAAATAACGATTTGTTCGCGAACTGCCCATCACTACTTGCAGCAGAGCAAGCTACAATCAGCGTAGCTAGCCAGCCACTTGCTTTCGCCCTCCATACAAGAAAATTAATAACAGACTGCCTGGTGGAGTCGAGAGAAATATCTGTTTCATTCATGAAACTTTCAGATTACTAGCCAGCTCTTGGCTCCTGTTCTGTTAATGGGTGGAGAGAAAACATGGATTTGCATGTAGGTACGTCGCGACAATCGCACTGTAACTTAATTAAAATTAATACATTTAGCCTATATCACGGATTCTGTGAATTCCTGTTTCTACAGAAATGTATTGTTTAACATTCAACTTGCAATGAATCACACTGGACTTGTAACGTTAATGTAACATGCTAGTCTATCAATAGCATACAGGAGACCTATAGTAGATCTAGATCTAGAATAAAACGTTAGCAAAATATCTTTACAAACATTAAGCCACAGTTTGTTTTTATAATACTGATTTTGATAGGGCGTTTGTGTTAATCACTCCTGTTAGTGGCTATCTCAATTAATTCAATCTCTGGCAGCTAGATTTCGCATTGTTCCTGCAGCTAGCCAGCTGTGCCGAATTAGTGCCCCCCTCTCTCTCTATCTGTCCCCCCCCGAATATTAACAAGCAACATCGGGTAGAAAAACAAATCATATTATTCATGCTTTCGCGAATAGGGTATTCGGCTCTGGATACACCCCTACAAGCGATACTATAATCTCTCTGCATTTGAATGGATCTCTATGGGAATTGGGGGGTGGGACTAGATTTAGCTGTAAATTATACTAGAACAGTATGGAACACATGGTTGGCTAAATGGCTGTAAGTCATCAAGGGTCTGATGTATAAAACACGCTGTAAACCATCACTCTGCTGCCAGATATGCAGTAGATATGGATGGATAACTTGCCATGAACAGCGATTTTACCAACCATGTATTCCATGCTGTTCCAGCATAATTTACAGCTAAATCTAGTCCCACCCCCCAATTCCCATAGAGATCCATTAAAATGCAGAGAGGTTATAGTATCGCTTGTAGGAGTACCAGAAAATAAGATCAAGAGTTTTTTGATATTGTTGTGTCACAGACATCAGGAAGTCATGGCATGCAAAGGATATACCAAATATTAAAAATTATTACTTTATTCTACATTATGTTAAACTGTCCAATATTTTTTAATGACTGAAAATGGGGGGGTCTATGTACAAAAGGTTCTATAATTTCTAAACGGTTCATCCGATATGGATGAAAATACCTTCAAATTAAAGCTGACAGTCTGCACTTCATTGTCATTTTATCCTTTCAACTCAAAGTGCTAGAGTACAGAACCAAAATAACAAAAAATGTGTCATTGTCCAATTAATTATGGTGCTCGCTGTATATCCTCTTCAGTGTGGTGGCTTATACCAGAGAGTATAGTCTCTTCTATTCAGAATGCTATCAGACATGGGTTTTACTCAAAGTGGGGTTAATGGGTGCATTCCTGAAGAACATCTGAAGAACGCTGTTCTACAAAAAGGTCCTGGGCAGATGTCTTTTGGATGGAGGCCTACGTGTCAATAAGTGTTTTTATCAGGACAAAATGTTACTATCATGTCTGTTTTGATATTCACCCATGTCAGTTAGAATGTTAGAAAGCAGGACATGCACGGAATATTGATGCTTTCTAACATTCTAACTGACATGGGTGAATATCAAAACAGACATGTCAGTTAGAATGTTGGAAAGCAGCCCATGCACGGAATGTTGATGGATTTTGACAGTTTAACAAGATTTCTTCAGTTGGTTACAGTTGGTTCAGTTAGTTATAGCTGAAAACTACACCAGTCACATCGCAAGTTTCAGTGGATCATTTCCAGAGATATTGAATGTGAGTACGTACAACATACTTTTTCTCTTCAGTTCATGAATTTATTTCATTGCTTTATTTCATAATTATTATTTATAATATGTAAAAAGACTTTTTTGTTGTACGTTTATGAAATAAATTGAAAAAACACAATGTATTTCCTAGTTGCATAAAATTGTGCACACCTCTTTTTGAAAAAATCATTATATTTTCACCTGGTAACATACAAATATGTGTTTTTCTTTATATAACATTTACTTTTCCTGCAAGGAATGAATTGGGATCACTTATAATGTTGTGTCTATTAAAATATTTTTAAAACCTGCCAAAACACATTTGCATAATAATTATGTACACAGTGTAGATAGAACAGAATTATACCTATAGATGTAACATGTAACATAGCTAACGTTGACTTGGTCGGTCACAGATTGATTTATGATTTTCTTTGCAGGCTAGCTAGCTTGACAATGGCCAAAGTATTCAAGGTGGTGGACCATAATGAGCCTGGAACATCAGGAGCGCAGTGCCTGACCACAGACTGGAACAAATGTGTTCTGTGTCAGGAAGACACAGATGAGATGCTGATATGTCCGTCTAATTCACGTGGCACAGAAGGGGCAGGATACAAGACCTTAGCTGAGCATCTTGTAGCATTCGACAAGATTAGTAGCCTACCAAGAACACTAAAACTGTCACAACTGGATGAGGGTCAGGGCATCGAGGCAGCATTCCGGCTTCACAAAGCCAAATGGCACGACTCCTGCAGACTGCAATACAGCAAAACAAAACTTCAGAGGGCCGAAAAAAGGAAAATGTCCCACGAAGATGATCCAGAAACCCACAAGTTCACCCGTCAGAGCATTTGCGTAATGCATCAACATTCCAACTTGACATTCGTGTGAGGCAGTGTGCCCTCAAATTACAGGACGAAGCCCTCCTAGCCAAACTCAGTGCGGGAGACCTCATTGCCCAAGAGGCTAAGTACCACGCTCAGTGTCTTGCCTCTCTGTACAATAAAGCACGGGACATGAAAGCACAAGAACCTAATGTAGACGAAGTTAACCATGGCATTGCATTCGCTGGACTTGTCTCCTATATTGAGGAAGTGTGCATGGACAATCCTCTTGTTGCACCAGTGTTCAAGCTAACAGACCTGGTGAATTTGTACAGTACCAGGCTGGAACAACTGGGAATGCATGTAACAGGGCGTGTACACTCCTCAAGACTCAAGGACAGGATACTGAGTTACTTCCCAGACATGAATGCTCACAAGCAAGGTCGTGATGTGGTCCTCGTGTGCAATGAGGATGTTGGTGCTGCATTGGGGAAAGCATGTGAGCACGATGCTGACAATGAGGCAGTTTATCTAGCCAGAGCTGCTAACATAGTGAGGAAAGAGATGTTCCAGATGAAGCAAAAATTCAGTGGCTCATTTGATGCCCACAGCCAGGAGGAGTCAGTGCCAGTTTCACTCTTGGCACTAGTTAACATGGTGTTGTATGGCCCAAACATCATAACCCAGTCCAGCTCTGCGTTTATGCCTCAACCAGCCCTCACCCTGTCACAGCTTCTCATGTACAACAGTTCGGTACGCCAGAGGGAGATCGCAACCACAAGTAGGCCTACCACTAGGCACATACAAGACAGAGAGACACCATTGCCCATCTACCTGGGCATCATGATCCACACAAAGACCCGCAAACGAGCACTTGTGGACACCCTCTTTGACCTGGGACTGTGCATTTCCTATGATCGGGTGCTGGATATCTCCACAGAACTTGGAAACAAGATCTGTCATTACTATGAGGTAGAAAAAGCTGTCTGTCCTCCTCAACTCAAGGGTGGCCTGTTTACAACGGCAGCAGTGGACAATATTGACCACAATCCCAGTTCTACTAGTGCACATGACTCATTCCATGGAACTGGGATCTCTCTCTTCCAACACCCAAACGACGCTTTCACTGGGGTTCAGCGGAATGTTGCTATCAATCTAGACAACACTCAGAGAGGACCCAAAAGAAAGGCAGCTCAACTGCCAGACATGTACACCAATGTGCCTCCTGTTGCTCTGCTCAGACAGGATCCTCCTGTACCAAATATTGAGGGACCCAACAAAGTAGACTGTCAGCTGATGCCTCACGCCATGCAGAAAGAGTACAGGTATGTTAAATCCTACTAGCGTATACTGTGCCACGTGAAATACAATGACTACTATCACAGTAATAGAACTACTACAACCCTAATGAATTAATAAAACATCACTCTCTGCACTTGTTGTTTCACAGTTATCTTGAGCAGATGAAGACTGTGCTGGCCACTGATACCCTCCAAGGGGATGAAACCATCTCATGGGCTGCATACCATGCTAGCCTCCAACTGCCAAATGCAATACCAGAGAGCAGTGTCACACTCACTTCTCTACTTCCCCTCTTCTATGACCAAGCCAAATCTGTCGCCATGATTCGCCATTCCATGGATATGGTGAAGCAAGCTGTGGAGATTCTAAATCCTGGTCAGGTATGCCATGGTGCTCCTTTCGTAGTTTTAGTGCAGTATTTTAATACTGATTTTGTATTTTAATATTGTATGTTTAGTATTGTATTTATTTAGTATAGCATTTATTAGTGATGGTAGTATTTATTTAGTATTTTAGTTTATAGTTCTTTAGATTAGCAAACCACGAGCCAGTGGAACAAAATTTCTTTCAGATTGTGCATCTTTTGTACTTTTGAATGATGATAAAATTCTATTCTATTCTATTCTAGGTACCCATCATCACTGTAGATCAACCTCTGTACGCAGTGGCAAAACAAATCCAGTGGAGCTGGCCAGCGACTCACGGTGAAGATCACTTTATTGTGATGTTTGGTGGGCTTCACATTGAGATGGCCGCACTCAAGATACTTGGCGACCTACTGGCAGGGAGTGGGTGGACAGGGGCACTTGTACATGCTGGAGTTGCTACTCCTGGGACAGCAGATTCCTTTCTGAAAGCCTCCCATGTGACACGCACCCGACGTGCTCATCAAGTCACAGCCAGCAGCCTATATCTTCTCCTGCAGAAGGCCTACACTGAGTACAGAAATGACCTGGGTGAGGAAAATGATGTGATGTCCCTGGAAGACTGGTGCAATGAAAGAGCCGTGTCATGTCCCCAGTTCCACTTCTGGTCCATCATACTGCAGCTGGAGATAGAGGTAATGGTCTACGTGCGATCAATAAGAGAGGCCGACTTCCAACTCTATATAGATGCCCTGACCAAGATCGTACCTTGGTTCTTCGCCTTGGGGCACACCCACTATGCCAGATGGATACCAGTCCACTTGCGTGACATGATTACGCTAAAATACACTCATCCTGATGTCCACGGGCAGTTTCTGAAAGGAAACTTTGTTGTGAAGAAGACGACACGCAGCTTCTCTGCTATTGCCATTGACCAGGCCCACGAGCAGAATAATGCCTCCGTGAAAGGTGATGGTGGTGCTGTGGGCCTGACAGAGAACCCTGCAGCCCTGCGACGCTGGATGGTGTCTGGTCCCGAGATGGCACGTGTGGTTAGAGAGTTTGAGGCATCCACTCAGAAGAGAAAGGAGACTGACAACCGGCACCATGAGCAAACCAAACGTGCACAGATGGCATTTGCACAAGATGTTAAAGCACTAACTAGTGCTATCGAAGACATGGGCAATCCATTCTGTGAAAAGAGCAGTGTAGATCTTCTTGTACTGGATACCAGAGACCTTGCAGATGCAGCAGTCGTCAACACTGTGAACAAGATTGAGAAACTTGGACAGGAACAGTATGACACCTATGTCAGTGAGCGCCTGGTCAACCAGACAAAGCCCATCAAAGACCCCATCAAGAAGAACAACCTCCCTCTATTCAGCCGGCCTCCAGTCCGAGAGAAGTCCAGGTCCCAACAGCAGGTCTCATCCCTGAAGAATGACTGTTCCCTGTTCTCTAGGCTGTACATTGCATCACAGATACGTGATGGAGATCTGGAGGAGTTCTTTGAGCATGAAAATCAGGCGTGTCCACCAGCATTGTCGCAAATGGGCAAGCTGAGAACCGGTAACAAGTCAGTCTTGGTGGGTTGTTTGGAGGACCTGGTTCCACTTCCTTCACAACAAGAGAATGCATCCAACCCCACAGTACAGGTCATCATCCTTGATGGGGCTGCTGTCGTGAACATGCTACGACCAGGTGCTGCTAAGACATTTTCTGATTACGCGCAGCAAGTGTTCTTCCCATACATATTATCTCAGCTGCAGCATGTCAGCAGAGTAGATATAGTGTGGGATGAATACCTCACTGAAAGTCTGAAGACCGAAACATGCAGCAAGAGAGGGAAAGGAGTGCGTAGACGTGTTGAGCCATCCAGTGCCATTCCTGGAAACTGGTCAGAGTTTCTGCGAATCGATGACAATAAGGCTGAGCTGTTCTCCTTCCTGGCAACTAGTGTGACAGCGCTTGACACTAACAAGCAGGTAATCAGTACCCATCATGCTGAAGTCCTCTGTACCCAGCCCCGAGATGCATCAAGTCTTGCACCATGCACACATGAGGAGGCTGATACCCGCATCCTACTGCACCTTGGAGATGCTGTGAAGGAGGGGTACACCAAGGTGTCAATACGCACAGTTGACACGGATGTGCTGGTACTGGCAGTGACAGCAGCCCAACGCCTCAACATCACTGAGCTGTGGGTTGCCTTTGGAGCTGGGAAGAGTTTTAGGCATTTAGCAGCTCATGAGATGGCGAGGGCACTAGGACCGGATCGGTGCATAGCCTTACCAGTGTTCCATGCCTTCACTGGATGTGACATAGTGTCATCTTTTGGTGGAAGAAGCAAGAAGACGGCATGGGACACATGGATGACCTTTGATGACGTCACTGCAGCCTTCCGTGCCTTGGCTGCCACCCCAGACACCATAGACGACTGGATGGAGCCTCTGGAGCGATTTGTGGTATTGCTGTATGACCGCACTAGCAGCCAGGAATCAGTTAACCAGGCACGCAAGGAGCTCTTCACCCAGAAAGGTAGACCAATTGATGGACTCCCCCCAACACAAGCAGCACTGATTCAGCACACAAAAAGGGCTGCCTACCAAGCTGGTCACTGCTGGGGACAGATGATGGTTGCAGCCCCTGAACTCCCATCCCCGGGTGACTGGGGGTGGAAGAGGAAGGACACAAGTGGATGGGAAGTTTACTGGACCACACTACCAGAAGCAACCCAGGCCTGTCGCGAACTCCTCCGCTGTGGCTGCAAAAAGGGGTGCAGTGGACAGTGCAAGTGTGTCAAGGCAGCACTTCAGTGCACTGCGCTTTGCCACTGTGGTGGACTGTGTCAGACCTAAGTGAAGAGGCATTATATTGATTTTAACAACCATTGCACTCACATGTCACAGTTTGAAAACATGCATAACTCTGATAATAATAAATAATACTGATATTATTGCTGTATGGTGACTATAATTTAGTTCCCTGAATGCCAGATATATGTAGTTAGGTAGGTCCTAGCATGTTGTAAAAAGTACCACTGCATTCCTCATCCTTGAAAATGTAGGAGTAGCCACTGGAATCAAGAGTGTAGGTGGTCTAGAACCTGAACAACCGTTATGCTGTTTGAAGTGCTGGCTGCACAAGTTACCTGTCAAGGGCTGGTGACATCAGATGGTGAGGTGATGTCTAATAACCTATTTGTATGATAATATAACATTCTTTGGTACATATAAATGCCATTTTTGGGTGACTGGCCTCTTTACTTTAATAATGACAAACATATATGCATGCCTTTGGAATTTTTTATTCCTTATTCCATTTCCGCCTGTAATTCAAGTGCGATTAGATGTACATATTTTCAAAAAGGAGCAAGGTACAGATGAAATCTCTTCTGCATTGTGTGCAACAACTGTTTGTGAACATGCAGTCAAGATTTGGTGACATCCTGATAATTATTTCCAGAGAAACAAGTGATAAGGCAGACGCTGTCTGTTTTGGAGAAGCCTCGTGTCGGCCATTTTGGAAAATGGCCGCCATTGTTGCCATCGGACAAATATGCGATGGCCCTGGTTCCAAAAATCTTCCTTTGGGTATGCTCTAACAGTGTGCCAAAGCTCATGCTTGTATCATTAAATGCACAATCCATTCACATATCTGCCGTACTACATGCCCTGGAGTGGATCAGTGACATTGCACCTTGAATATGTTTCATAGCTACATCGGGTTTCATTATTTGAGCAATCATGGGGAAAAGCGGTGTTGCATTTCCCTTTATAATGCCGGTGAACATTCAGATCTTGACTTTGAAAAGGGGGATGCTGTCCTTCACCCTGAAAAAGAGACCTTTTCAAAAAGACACAAAAACATCTGTAGATTTTGGTCGTTCTTATAACCGGTTCACATGAAGGTGACTCACTCAGCCAGGAAAACAAGTATTCTTAGTGGTAGGGCCTTGGTATTAGTGGTATGTGCATTGTATCCCTGTTAAATAATCAGGTCTAACAGGCATAAGATCTTAAGATCTATCTGTTAAGTTATTCTTCTAGAGCAGGGGTGTCAAACTCCAGTCCTGGAGGGCCGCAGTGTCTACAGGTATTTGTGGTTTCCTTTTAATTAGCACCCAGTTAAAGCATTGAGAACAAGGTGTTTGGACTTCTTAGCCAATCATTGACTTAAATTAATCACTTGTGCTGAAACACACCAAAAACCAGTTGACACTGCGGCCCTCCAGGACCGGAGTTTGACACCCCTGTTCTAGAGGCTTTGACAGTTATTTTGCATGAAAGTAAATCTGAGGGAAAGTATTTTGGTTGGGCATGTCAACGGTTCATCAATGAGCTAAGAAAGGTCCACTCATGTAGTGTGTGATTGTTGGTATGAATACAAATCCCATAGTGTTATTTTTCAGAAACATTAAAGTATCTTTAATTGGAGTGTTACCTTGACTCTCCAATTTAATGCTCATCTTAAACAATAAGTTTTACTACTGATAATGACTCAACCTGAGGTGCCCTTTAATGATGATTACTGTGTTGCCGTACATGCAGCCAGACAACTGAGTGAATGGATGCTGCCACCCTCCTTTGTGTCTCAACCTAATGCTGCAAGCTGTAATTATCTCCTAAAAATTAACCAATTCATTCTGACAAAAAAAAGACACCCACAATTATGCTTTTGTGTGCTGTGGGATAAACTATTTCAAATGGTGATTTAAAAATAAATGTAAAACCCTCGCTGTGTCGCTCTGAAGTTATGAAAAATTAAACTTAAAATGAAAGGGACGAGTGTGAAAGAGTGTATCCCATTCAGATACCATATAATAGGGTTTTCAAAAACAATGTATTTATACCCCCACATATACTCTAGCATTCAAAAGTTTGGAATCACTGAGACATGTTTATGTGTTAGAAAGAAATCGATACTTTTATTCACCAAGGTAGAAGTGAGACATTGTAATTTTCGAAGCAGATTAACTCAGTGAAGAATCCTTGCGTACGATAAAGTTGACGTCAAATTAGCAACTGTAGTAGGCTACCATTAGTTCAGTTGTAGGTTTACGTCATAATAAAACAAAAAATCTAACTACAGCTTGTTGTATTTCTACGCATTAGCATATTCGAAAATAGTTCCACTATTATAGCTTATTTAAACGTGACAATATTTTATAAACTCAAAACAAACACGTACCTTTTCACCGCTGTGTTCTCTTTTATCAATGTATTATCTGCCGTAGTTAGTTTGTGCTTTAAAACAATTAATTTTGGTGAGGTCCCGAAAATGAATGGGAGTGAATGGGGAGGCTGACAACCGAGACTACCGGGGATGGCATTAATGGTCAGCAGGGACAGCTGACGCTGCTAGTATTCACGCTATGCAAATATAATGGGGTAGGCTCCACAAAATTACTTATGTCACACGAAGGTGAAATATCACTTTAAGAGGCAAGTTTTTGTGAGTGCAAGAAGTTTCGTGCTCTATGTAAACTGTCGCTTTAAGGCAAAGGGTTTGCGGGACTGTAGGATGTGGTTGTGAGGGCATCGTCCGGGGTGCTCTTCTTCTGAACTTTGTGAGTGCTATATTTGTGCTGCTAGTGTGGCGTTTAGCTGAAACATTGGTAGATCTAAATGATAACATTATATCAACATATTAACAATCGCCTTAGCCTTGTGGTTTGAGCCAAGACTTTCACACTGTAGACTCATGTTCGAGCCCTGCCAAATGCCTACTGTTAAGTTATGTTTTGCTTTTCACATGTAAGAATGTTCTTTTTATATTAAATAACATTTTTTATTGCAAAGGCAAAGAACAATATTAATTGTTAAATGTTTAAATTATACTTATACTACCTAAACAGAGGTCAGACATGGTCTGGTACTTGCTACCACTAAAATATTTACTGCATGTAAATTTGCACAGTACCAGAAAAAATATAACATTTGTCAAGCAGAGAAAATAAAGTTTAAACACAAAGGAAGCATTTTCTAGCTCTGTCATAGCTTCCCCCTTTATAGCTAGCATAGGTCATACAGTAGCTTAATAAATAATGATTCTTTACGAGGCAACACAATTACATGTGGCAACCTTGTCATAATCACAACAACTTTACTGATCAACATTATCAATTATACAGGCAAGATAAATGATGGTCAGTTTTACCGTTCATGGCCATTTAGGTAAGTGTTTATAACTTTATTTCCTTATGCAATATTAATATTGCAATTATATCAGAATGTTCAATACATACGTTTAGGAAAAGTCACAAAGGGATAGCTATATGTATTCCATGACAGCAGATTTATTGAATTTCTTTTGTGACAACAGTAATTGACCACTGTGGCTTTCCTAGTGTTATATTTTAACAACTTTATAGGCTACTGTAGCTACCTTGCAAAAGGCATGTTTGTAAAATTATGTGAGCTAGATAATCTACTGACATACACACCATAGGTCTATCATGTAGGCTACAATAACCCATTAAAAACAAGTACGGTGATCCATTTACCATTGTCTAAAACTTAAATTTATTTGTAATTCATCGTAAAGGGGAAATTATAAAATCCAGGCATATGTGTTTCTTTTAGCCAGAATGCATGTGTGTTTGCATATATGTATGCATTTCTCTCTCTAGATTTAATTATCTTATGGTTCATAAATGTATATGCATTGTCATTATCAGTTACTCATAACAGACACAGTACACAAATAAATGCTCTTTCAACAAAAAACACTTTCAACGTACAAGAATGCCAAGTTACTAACGCATACAAAGCACTGTCTATAATAAAAACTACCTAAATCTAGGACTTCCATTAAAATTATTGATATCAAAATTAGGTCAAGCTACAACAAACAATATTGACCATCTTACCTCGCACAAATTAAACAAGCTCTATTCCAAAGCACTGCAACCCAATGTTTCTTAAATTATTTCAAGCAACTTGGCCCTGTGCTTTTTCATCTTACCATCTGAAAGATGGTGATTCAAACTTTGTGCGTCACATCAAAGTGTCAACTAACAAAAATGCTTCATGGAAGAAGACATCATTTAAATGAATGCTGTAAGCAGCTGAGGAAAACATTACACTCCAGAAAAGATGTTTATACTTGGTTGTCAAGTACAAAATGTTTTAACATTGCAACTAGATAGAGAGATAGACAGGCTACTTTATTATCCCCATGGAGATATTTTTCTAGCAGCATATAACATTCACATTTACAAACAGACATTTATACCAAGACATTCATCTACACTAGAGAAAGGGTATGAATAAATAAATACAGATAAAATCTACTCAGGCCCGGCGTTAGGGGGTTAATTAGGGGGGCCCCCCCGCCTCTGCCTCCTTGCCCCCCCATTGGCTGTTAGCCCAAATCAGAAAAACTGAGACTGCGAGAGTATTGAGTGTGGGACGAAAAGTGCGTGTGAAGAAATACTCTTTAGCTAACTTACTAGTGTGATAACTAACAAAACAACTTACAATAATGGACATAAGGAAATTCTTCCGACCACCGCCACCTGATAAAACTACCCCCAGTAGGCCTACGTCAGAGCAAGCTAGCACAGATGAACAAGCTAGCAGCACAGCGGCAGAGCAGGCACCTAGCAGCACAGAAGATCAAACTAGCACAGAGGACAATGGCGTCACAAGCAGCAGTATGGCAAGTTGTCCTTTGCCATCACCGAGCCCAAGCTACAGTGGACTTTCCAAAACACAAGGTGCCCCTCCAGATGATCTGGGAGAAGACAAGCCCGCTCAGGTCATTCTGAATAAGTTTCCCGTTCGCCTTTTCAAGGGTCAAAAACGTTCATTTGTTGGCCTATGGTACAACCGCAGAGACTGGTTAGAGTACAGTGTTAAAACTGATGCGGCATTTTGCTTTGCATGCCGAAAGTTTGGAACAGTAGATTCTGTGTTCACAAAAACAGGTTACTGTGACTATAAACACGCAGCAGAGTCAGAGAGAGGATTACGCAAGCATGCGGAGTCTAAAGAACACATGGAAAGTGTGGCAAAGTGGCGAGAGAAAGAAAGAAGGACTGATTCTGGACAGGAGATTTCCACCCTGGTGAACGAAGGGCAGCTAGCTAGGAATCGGTATTATCTTGCTGCTATTATCGACATGTTACAATTCCTGGCCATAAATCGATTGCCTTTCAGAGGAAGCGTGGAGGCATTTGATTCTCAGGAGGATGCAAGCTGCGGTCTGTTTTTATCATTGTTTGAATACACACTTAGAAAAGACCCAGAGCTGGCCAAGATCCTTCAAACAATCCCCCAAAATGCCAGGTACTCGTCACACGAGATCCAAAACCAACTGCTTAAGATCATGAGTGATCTACTAACGGAAGAAATTGTACATGAAGTCGGTGATTCTTGGTTTACAATCAAAGTGGACGGGACCCGAGACCCAACTGGGTGTGAAAACATTTCTATCGTGATCCGCTTTGTAGCAGACAATTTAGAAGTTAGGGAGCGTTTACTAACGATTGCTACTGCAGATGCGGGCGATGCCAAAACCCTTGCAAACACTATAATCACAGAGCTACGCAGAGTTGGATTAAGTACATCTAAAATCCTTAGTCAGGTGTATGACGGAGCATCAGTCATGTCCGGGAAGCACGGGGGTGTTCAGAAGATACTGCAAGACCTACTCGCGAGAGAGATACCCTACGTGCATTGTTTTAATCATCAGCTCCACCTAGTTGTTATAAATGCAATGTCAAATGAGGGAGCAATCGAGGACTTTTTTGGAGTTTGTGGGTCTCTCTACAAATTCATAAAGAAACCCACCGTCGCAATCCACTATAAAGGGGAAAAGCTTAAACGCTTGCTCGAACAGCGGTGGACTGGCCACCTAGCTACCGTCACAGTTGTGCTCAAATCATTTGAGGACATTTTCTCTCTGTTGTCAGAGATTGACAGCAATCGTGCCTTTGGAACTGATTTACGAATTGAGGCAGCAGGTCTGATTCGGGCTATTTCAGAGCCGAGCTTTGAATTCATTTCACGCATGGTGCAGAAGATCTTACAGTTGCTTGATGCCCCTAACAAAACGCTTCAGTCAGAACAGATGGATTTGCTGTCCGGGATGGGGTTGGTGAAAAGCGCGTCTGAATGCGTTGCGCAACTGCGCTCTGAAAGCGAGTTTAACCTCATCGTGGGACCTGTCGGGAGACAGAACGGCCACAAAAGAGGAAACGGACCGTTAACAAAGCTCTCCAAGGATATCTCGTAGAAGACACTGTTGGTCAGTGTCAGCAGCGTGATATTGACGAGGAGAAAACCGAACTGCGGAGATTATTCTACAGCACCTTGGATGCGGTGGGGGAAGAAATACGCAAGCGTTTCAGTGAACGTAACAGTGAACTAATGACCGCTCTTCAATCACTGGACCCAAACAGTGAAGCTTTCCTGGATGTCAAACGTGTAAAGCCCATTCTGACTTTATCAAGCACTGAAATAGTTGAAGCAGAATTTGTGGTTGCTCGCCAGTTCCTCAAAGCAAACATGCAGACCACCGACGATGAAACATGGACAATCTCACGAATTGTCAAAACATTCCATGGCGCACTGGAGGCTATGCCAACTGTGCTGACGGCCTTTAAACATGCTCTTACATTTGGAGCGTCAACTGCAATGTGCGAGAATTCTTTCTCCACATTAAAAGGTGTTCTCACAGACAACAGACTAAGCATGCTGCACCAACGAAAAGCACATTTAGTGCAACTGTCCTTCGAAAGAGACTTAACGAAAAGATTTGCTACTGAGCAATGGAAGGAGGCAGTAAAACAGGGAAACGCCGACTGCAGCTCTACTAAGTGAGTAGGGTAGGCCTAAGCTATATAGCTAGCTACAGTGTTTATTGTGCTGTAGCGGACTCCTTTTTGCGACTTATTCAGAGACAGAATGCGCCACTAGGGCTATAAAAAGGGCTGCGCCCCTTCTTTCTCTTTGGTCTTTGTTGGGCTAATAAATGCAACGCAATTGCGTGTGCAACGAGAGAAGTTGTTTTGCCTCATCCTTGCAGAATCTACGTACGGCACTAAAATGCTATTATAATCTGCCACCATTGCTGATGTTTTTGTCATGTATGACAACTGGTTTTCATACGCAGTTTAAGTGAAATTTGCGCTAGTAGGTTAATAATAGGTCTGTATGTATGTATGTATGTATGTATGTATGCGAGATTGCGAGACCAGTGGGAAATGCAATGCTGCCCCCCTTACAATAAGGTTCTAGAGCCGGGGCTGAATCTACTTTGTGTATGTGCATGTTTGTGGGTCAGATAAAGTTTAGTCAAATAAGTAGTAAAATAGTATAATTTATTTAAAAATATAAAAAAATTAATAAATCTTATTTGTGAACACAATTTTACAGTTGTGTAAAACTTTAACAATAATAATGTCATGACCCAGAACGAGAACTGAACCCAAACGCACGACCAGGAGGCAGAGGTACAATATTAAGTTGTTATTTATTAGCTTGGGGCAGTCCCAAGCTGTACACAAACAAATACAGAATAACACAATTATATACAGGGCGTCACAGGAGCTTTGTCCAAGCCTCAACTTGCTCCAAGCCGGAGCCGGACTTGACGGGACCAACGGGCGTTGTTCCAGACAGGAACTGGACTTGGCAGGTCGGACTGGAAATGTTCCAGGCCGGAACTGGACTTGATGGATCGGACTGAGTGTTCCACACCGGAACTGGACTGGATGGAACGGACTGACTGACGATGAGCAGGAGCAGGAGCGGTAGAGCAGGACAGAGTAGCTGCAGGGTAGTCTCACGGGGACCCAGCTTGGGTACTCGTCAGGAGGAGAGCGGGGGAGGCCGCAACACAGGTAGGGGTGCGAACACTGCAGGTGGACAGACTTGAAAACAGGGGAGAGGTTAACTTGACACAGAATTAACTAGGACCAAACAAACACTGAGCGAATGCAAACTAGACGTGAAGATAGAGCAGACCAGAGTGACTGACAAACTACGTTAACGAACTGGCAACGAACAAAAGACGGAGCGGTTTAAATACAGGGAGTGATTGGTAACAATGGGAAAAGTGTGCGAATGTCTAAGTGAGTGATTGGTAACAATTAGAAAAGCGTGTGAATGTCTAAGTGGGTGATTGACCAGAGTGAAGTGTGAGGAATGTGAGTAGAGGGGAGAGAAGAGGATAGGTAGAGACAGGAGTGGTGAAACGAGTGGAACAAACGGACAGGACACGCCCAGCCTGCAGCACGGGGGAAAGACACGGATAAGGGAGTCAAACATGACACGGAGGGAGAGGGAAAAACACGGAGAAGGAACAGGATGGGAACGGAACGTTACAAATAATATAATGCATTTAACTCATGATGTGGTTTTCATACACCCAAAGCATTGGATGCTAGCTAGGGTTGTCACGATATCCAATAATATTGGACATAGCCATATTTAAAAATATCACAGAAATGACTGTCTATAGCCACGATATTAAAAAATATATATATTTATTTTAAAAATTATTATTGATATTCTAAGGACAAAACATGCATATATACTTTTAAATAACAATATTCGTCGGAAATAATAGATGAGTTTATATTTCAAAATTTGTATAACTCTAAATATGCCATGGCCCATCAGACAAATCGTCCTTTCCCGCTCTATTTTCTATTTTAGTTCTGATGCCTTGCAAGAAGAATTCTGTATGCTTTGTTTTTTAAATATTTGGTTATTATTATTTTCTCTGTATTTATAATTTTGTTACTATTTGCCTATTTGTATACTAGCTATTTAGACTATTAATTAATTAATTTAGTACCAATTAATTATCTGATACGCAATGTTAACAGCAGATTGAGGATGGTTATTACATAGATTTTCCCATTTCCAGTGGAAGGTTAGTGGAAGGTAGGATGTAGGATCAAATTACAACGTCTGATCGCTTGCTTTCATCCTTGCAGAGGGGGCTAGTGAAATAGATGTAACAGCCACGGTGTCAATGTATTATCCTGTCTCGTGACTGATCATCATCATTAGTTAAGAGAAAGCGAGAGAAGATGGCTGATCTTGTTTCAAAGAAAAACACCACTTTGCCAATCTGGGAATTTTTTGGCGACAAAACCCAACAATAAAGGAGAACCGGAGAATGTTGACGAGTTAACATGCCGTAAATGCATGAAAGTTGTCACAACTAAGGATGGGAATACAACAAACATTTCCCATAAAACATTTTTGCTAACTACACAGTCATTATGAATGCATTCGAATATTTTGCCACCGAGAGCCTATAGGAGATGGCAATAAATCATTTGTCATATGCAGACATAGCAGCAAACATTGCATTGCAACATTGTTTTTTGGACATAGTTTGAAACGTAATAAATTGATAGCCGCTCATCGTCATCATGTTTGCCATACATATTTATTTTGGAGCGATCTATGAAGTGTCTACCTACTTATTTATGAGAAAAAAACTTTTGTGAGATGAATGACGGTACGGGATGTTGCAGTTGGCATTCATTTACGACACTACAGGCTCAGGGTCTCGGAGCAAGCAGCCAAACTGTGTGGGTTAAATATAGCCTATAAATCGATTGCTCCATCCCGGTATACAATTGCTTAATAATAAAAATAAATTGGTATTATGTTGTGTGTCTTGTTTGTTTCAAAGTATGTCTAACTGATACATTATATTAGCTGTAGCTAGCTAATTATAATATGCAAAAGACGCGTCTCACAGAAAATTTCAGGCTATGCTCCTGTCAGATCGGTTCTCGGGAAAAGAGTCAAAATCCGGGGCTGGTGAATCATAGGTTTTTATTGCAATAATATTCTGGTCCAGAAGAGCAATTCAGAATACAAGAATCAGAAAATCTGACTATCAGTTCACTCAAAATTTTACTCCATATAGGGGGCGGCTGTGGCTCAGGAGGTAGAGCGGGTTGTCCGCTAATCGCAGGGTTGGCGGTTCGATCCCCGGCTCCTCCTGTGCACTTGTCGAAGTGTCCTTGGACAAGACACTGAACCCCAAATTGCTCCCAATGAGCAGGCTAGTATGGAGGTAGATTTCTATCAAAAATAACCAAGCACAAAAGTATAATCCACAATTGTATTTATCATCCACACACACACACCTCTCAATTTGTGTTTCGTAAAAATAATCCACAATCGTATTTACCATCCACACACACACACCTCTCAATTTGTGTTTCGTAAAAATAATCCACAATTGTATTTACCATCCACACACACACACCTCTCAATTTGTGTTTCGTAAAAATAATCCACAATCGTATTTACCATCCACACACACACACCTCTCAATTTGTGTTTCGTAACACTGGCGAATCTACATTTGCCGATCGAAGGACACGCTTGATGTGCTTGGATTTACGGACAGAATTTTGAGACAAATATTCCGCTGTTTTTCACCGTGTCGTTTCACGCTCGCTTAACTTGCAATTCGTAAGCTAAACTTCTTCTTTGGTGCTACATAACACGGCGGTGGGTCTGTTCGGCTCATCAGCGCCACCTTTAGAACAAGTGGCCAAAATTGCACATTATCTTTAAGAAGTGGATTCATGGTCAATTTAATTAAAACAACCGAGTTGTGAGTTTATTTAGGTTGTAAAGTTAACCCCACGCTAATCTTGCGATGGCAAGTTTTTTAAACAGTCATTGCACAAAACTCCAATTTTTGCACGCCTCCTATCATTACATTACACAGGGGTAGGTCCGTACATTGATAGGAACTAGGAAGTACAACACTATGAGCTAAAATAAGGAGAGCACTCCATGCAATTTGAATTATCATTTTCATTTATGTGTCTTATCTACTAGCTAGCTAGCTGAACAAATAAAAGATTTCATAGGAGACATCGGTATCAGTGAGAATAGCTGTCAAATTAATTGAATTGGCTATAATACTTCACATGGTTGAGTTTGTTTTACATAATCTTTCCCATGAGGGGCGAAAGAGTTATGTAGCTACTGTGTACGGACCTACCCCTGTGTACGGCTGTGGCTCAGGAGGTAGAGCAGGTCATCCGCAGATCGCAGGGTTGGCGGTTCGATCCCGTTCTCTCCCTGTCCTCTCTTCTGGTGTGTTTGGTTGGCCTTGGGCAAACCCAAGTTTGCCCCCCATGAGCAGGCTAGCACCATGCACAGCTGCATGGCCGCATGCCATTGGTGTGTGGTGAGTGAGTGGTGAGTAAGAGGCTAAAATAAAGGATAAAGGCGCTATATAAGTGCATTCCCATTTTATTTTAAAGGGCGGGGTAGTACAGTGGTTAGTTAAGGAGTTTGGGGTGTAAAGGGAAAGGTCGCAGTTCGAGTCCCAGTAGGACACTGCCGTTGTACCCCAAGGTAGTGTTCACCAATTGCTGCTTCAGTATATATATATAAAAAAAAAATGGATACTATGTATAAATGCAACAAAAAAAATGCTGTGTAAGTCGCTCTGGATAAGAGCGT
Source organism: Ilyophis sp. 1 JC-2022 (assembly GCA_022702515.1). Taxonomy (NCBI): domain Eukaryota; kingdom Metazoa; phylum Chordata; class Actinopteri; order Anguilliformes; family Synaphobranchidae; genus Ilyophis; species Ilyophis sp. 1 JC-2022. The sequence goes on from CM040395.1 coordinate 106,774,581, forward strand.
CTGCTAAATGCCTATAATGTATGTAATGTAATGTAATGTAATCTAGCTAGCCAGCTACATGCAATCTGATAGGAGTTTTGTGCAATGACTGTTTAAAAAACTTGCCATCGCAAGATTAGCGTGGGGTTAACTTTACAACCTAAATAAACTCACAACTCGGTTGTTTTAATTAAATTTACCATGAATCCACTTCTTAAAGATAATGTGCAATTTTGGCCACTTGTTCTAAAAGTGGCGCTGATGAGCCGAACAGACCCACCGCCGTGTTATGTAGCACCAAAGAAGAAGAAGTTTAGTTTACGAATTGCAAGTTAAGCGAGCGTGAAACGACACGGTGAAAAACAGCGGAATATTTGTCTCAAAATTCTGTCCGTAAATCCAAGCACATCAAGCGTGTCCTTCGATCGGCAAATGTAGATTCGCCAGTGTTACGAAACACAAATTGAGAGGTGTGTGTGTGTGGATGGTAAATACGATTGTGGATTATTTTTACGAAACACAAATTGAGAGGTGTGTGTGTGTGGATGGTAAATACGATTGTGGATTATTTTTACGAAACACAAATTGAGAGGTGTGTGTGTGTGGATGGTAAATACGATTGTGGATTATTTTTACGAAACACAAATTGAGAGGTGTGTGTGTGTGGATGATAAATACAATTGTGGATTATACTTTTGTGCTTGGTTATTTTTGATAGAAATCTACCTCCATAGGCTAGCGCCTTGCTAGCTGCCGCCATTGGTGTGTGAATGTGTGTGTGAACGGGTGAGTGAGAGGCCATTGTAAAGCGCTTTGGATAAAGGCGCTATATAAGTGCAGTCCATTTACCATTCACCATTTATATATGTCATGGTGTCTGTTTTTCTAGAAGCATTCTCCAAGTTGTCAATATCTCCGATACCCTCATTGATTGCCTAGCTCAGCTTGTCTAAAAAGTTTGCACAAAGGGCAAGATGTATCCTGTTGTTGTTCTTGCACAAACATACAAATCTCAGTACATGCAAACTCTGCAAAATGCACACTCCTTCAGTTTAATGATTACACACTGTGGATAACTGTGAAATATACATATATTGTAATAAATGAAAAATAAAGAAACACAAATCAATGGGTTAAACATTTTCTTTGATTATTTATAGGATATAAGGGAATTAGCTCAATGCTTTTATTAAGGGTTTTATTCACGGCCTCTCAGCTCCGTAGCCGCTGCACCACAGTTCTGTGCGCTGGCTGGAGTGGACCCTTTTCCCTTGAGAAAACGCCATAAACTTTGGAAATCGAGACCAGTATAAATTGCCTGTAATGTTTAAAATCAGTCAGCAAAACGAATAACCATTTGATGCTCGTTTTTCAATTTCTGTTTTTAAAATTAACATAGAATAATCATTAGTTTCTTGTTTTTTAATTTCTGTTTCTGAAACGGGAAACGATTGGCCAAAAAGTCCACGGATCCAGAAGCAACACTAAGGCTACTGCAATGCTGCCACTGTGCAGCCACACATGGTAACTACTTCTGTTCATGTTGTCATTAATCCACTACAATTATATACAAACGATAATATTGAATATCACAATATTTCTTAAAGGCATATCTACGGTATGAAAATGGGAAATCGTGACAACCCTACTGGATGCAGACAATTGTTAAAGATATAGTGTAGTTATTTGTAAATGTTTTAAGTGTAAGAGCTGAATTGTTATTTACACTATAAATCATTGACATTTGACACTTTCACGTGACACATAAAGTTTGAATGACCACATTCACTTCGGATGGTAAGATGAATAAACACAGGGCCAAGTTTCATTAAATTATTTACGAAACATTGTGTAGCATCGCTTTGGAATAGAGCTTGGTTAATTTGTGTCAGCTAAGATAGCCAATATTAATTGTTGTAACATGGCCTCATTTTGATATCAATAGGCCTACTTTTATTGGCAGGCCTCGGTTTTGCTAGTTTAAATATAGACAGGGCTTTCTATGTGTAACTTGGCATTTTTGTAAGTTGATAACGTTTTATGTTGAGTTTTATGTTATAGGCTACTTCCAGCCCCACACAACTATAAGCACTAATCAATCTTTAATCTCCCTGTCAACGCATGTATTATTATGAAGTTACATACAAAATTTTATTTAATTTATCTATGTAATTTAAATGCATGTGTACAAGTGTTCGTTTTAGACTTGTACAGAAGTGTGTCAACTTTTTAAGTCACATCCAGAACACTAGACATTAACACAATATACAAAGTCAAATTATTTAAGCTTTCAAACAACCAATGCACAGTGGTTTGTTCATTAATACTATGAAAGTGAATGCTTTCCCATTGATGGAATTGGCTGAAACAGCTAGAAATTGTAGTACCGGCATGAACTTTTATTAGAAATTACCTGTTTGGTTTAGATGCAGCTGTCTTTACGCTCAGATCACCAACATAACTTAATGCAATATTACGGCGGTTGCCAAAAATGACACATCGTAGGTGCAGCTATTACCAGACGATAATCAGACCATAACTTTAAAGAAAGGTATACAGCAGCCAACGTGTCTTTCCATGCAGTCATGGTGGCGCGGCGGTAGTGCTAGTGTTAATATAAAACTAATAGCATATAGCCTATCAAAGTTCGAATCTCGGCAAGCTCTTCAATAAAAACATTTGGAAAATAAATAAAAGCAAGTACTCCATAATGTGTGTTGGCTACCCTTGAGCCTGTCACAAGGGATGTCATGCCAAGTTTATTTATTTATTACTTTTTAGCAAGCATTCTTGCAGGTCTCGAAATTGCGACCGTTTTGGTCGCATATGCTCCCGAAATTGAATCTGTGCGACCTCAAAATATAATTGGGAGCATTTGTGCGAATAATTGTTCTGGTGCAACCTTTTTCCCCCCCAGTCGAACGTGCCTTTCTCTGTACATTCGCTAGTTAGTACACTCAGTATGTGCCTTGTGAGCTGACAGTGACCATTCTAACCAATCAAATGTGAGCTTGACGTTCTTACCTTTAATTCTGATTTTAGAAGGGTTCATAATAGCCTTCATTCACGCCCTTTCGTGGCACTCCACTGTCACGTGACACAGAGAGCTAACGCTTTAACTAATGTTACCTGAAGACAAAAGTTTATGATCAATTTATTAACGTTACCTAACTAGCTAAATTAGTAACATTAGCTAGTGTTATCGAAAGATAAAAAGATGACGCGAACGATTACGGCATTTTTTAGTAACGTTAACAATGTGGATGGTGTACCGTGTACACTTTTCGGAGAGAGTGGCTGAAGGACTTTTAATTTCTTCGGTATGAGAGCGGCGCAATTCGCCGGTAACAGTGCGTTTGCAACGGAGTCGACCCATTTCAAGCGTGAGAGCTTAACTAAGCACGGAGACAGCACGAAGCAGGAGACCAAATTTTAAATCCTGGCCCCAGGATATTGCGTAAAGCCCCAGTGGTGGCCTACCATGCGATTTTAAGGCTACTTTCACCTTTTTATGTTAATTGTAAACCGTACTGTTATATTGTCTTTTTTTATCAATAAAAAAAAAATCTATTACATATATTGTTAGTGCTCCTAAATTTTAGCTGGTCCTCCTAACTTTTTGAACTGCCACATATACTAATAGGCTCGTAGATGGGGCTCTAGAGTTAAGAAGCGTCTGCAGGACAGAGGAACCGCACCCAGCTAATGAAGGGTCGGTCTCCTCAATGGCCAGAATGAATCTCCTGGGGATATATTAAGTCTGCTGTATCGTTCCGGACACCCGGGAGGTGACCATCCTTCCTACGTGGAGTAAAAACCACTGAGCCATTCAGAGGGAGGCACCATTGACACAGCACCCTTCTCCAGGAGGCCTGGAATTTCTCAATTCAGCATCCCTGACTGAGTGGGGTCCAGGACGCGTGTAAACCTGACCCCAGAGAATGTTGGGGGCCACCGGTTGAACTGGACGCGGTAACCCTTTGAAATTGTGGGGAAAAAGAACCACAGGTCGTTTGTAAGTGCCGCACAATTCACCAGTTGGTCTCGGCAAAATTGCCCCACCACCGGCCTCGGGTAAATTTATTTATGAGGGAAAAAAAATCCCTCATCAAGAAATAACCACATGTGCCACAATTATTGGCACCTCTGCATTATATATAGAATAAAGTAATAATTTTTTTTTATTTGGTCGCATATCCTTTGCATGCCATGACGTCCTGATGTCTGTGACCCAACAACATCAAAAGACTCTTGATATCTTATTTTCCGGTACTCCTACAAGCGATACTATAACGTCTCTGCATTTGCATTTGACAGTTAATTGTAAAGTGCTTTCTGATATTTAAATTTAAACCATTTTCTATTCAAAATCAAGTAGACATTAGAGACAAAAAACTAGTAAGACTATTTCCAATGTCTTATGTTTAATTAATTATTACTACGTTAACTGTCCGATTCACTTAATGAATGTCGTGGAACCTAGATACACCATACCATGCAGAAAACATTTTAGTGAAAAATTTATACCTGCTCTGTATGAAGAGGTGAAGAAAACTGTTCGACTCCTTGCAAAACGCTACGAGAGTAGCTTTAACTACGGATGGATGGGCATCTTGCTCCACCGAAGGTCTAGATCGTACTAAGATTTAGGAAAGTACTATGCATGACACTAACCTATAGGCTATTTCATTTTTCTTGGCCCAGTTTAGTAATTGAAATTTGATTTCTTCTATATCAGACAAGAAATATATAGTAATGTTTTCTTTACCTTGACATGTTTCGACGGAGAAACTTCCGTCTTCCTCAGAAGTGTCACATGATGGTAGTGTGACGTGTCATTATCAGCTGATGTTACTGAGGCGTGACCGCACTGTCAGTTTTGACAGAGCGGTCACGCCTCCTGCTGTCTGGTCGCTCCTTTAGGACGGTGCTCCAGGTATGAGACAGCATGTACGCCCCCTCGTCCCGGTTCATCGTCCTTTGGGCTCGCTTCCGGATTTCTGTACTATTATTAATGTTGCCTCCACTGGTGTTTTTGTGAATAGTGATATGACATCATGTGATATTAATATTTCATCAGATTCTACTTTTACGTTTTTGAGTTCTTGTGCTAGTTGTTTTGAGTTTTTACAGTGCTGATCTGTTTGGCCTAAGAGAGGTTTTAATATTTCTGCGAGTGCTTTTGATAAGTTATATGTGACAGATCCAATACTGTCTACTATGGGGCGTAGGGGTGCTCCTGGCTTGTGTATTTTTGGCGTACCGTATATCCGGGGGGTGATGTTCGCTGTGGGTATTAAGTGCTTATATGTCTGTTTGTCTATTTTATTTTCGTTTAATAGTGGTTTCAAGAGTGCCTTTAGTTTATTCTTTTTATCCTCTGTTGGATCTTTTTTTAGTATCTCGTATGTGTTTGTGTCTTGTAGCATTTCTCTCATTTGATTCTCGTATTTGTCCGTGTCCATGATAACTGTTGTTCTTCCTTTGTCTGCCGGGAGGATTGTGATATATTTGTTCTTTGCTAATGTATTTATGGCTTTTGCTTCCTTTTTAGTGATGTTACTGGGTGATAATTTGGCTGTTTTGAGGATTCCTGCTACTTCATTTCTTAATGCCGCTTTTTGTGCCTGGTCCTGTATTTTTTCGCATGCTAACTCCGTTGCTAAAATAAATTCTTCATGCGGGATACGTTTTGGTGTTGTGGCAAAGTTTAGTCCTCGCGACAGCACGCTACGTTCTACCTCTGTTAGTGGGTGTTTGGATAAATTGTGTATCCATTTGTCCATTATCTTTGTGTTGCTACGTTTCTCTTTTTTGCTCTTTGAAATCAGTTTGTTCAGTTTTCCGATGTGTCGACTTTTTGTTATTGTAAATTCTATCTCGTGGATCTCGTTTAAATGTTTCTGTATTATTGTTTCCATCTCCTTGTTATGGGGAAAATGGCGTTTGAAATACTCTATTTTTTGTTTTAGCTCTGTGTTCAGATTATTTATTCAGACAGCAGGAGGCGTGACCGCTCTGTCAAAACTGACAGTGCGGTCACGCCTAAGTAACATCAGCTGATAATGACACGTCACACTACCATCATGTGACACTTCTGAGGAAGACGGAAGTTTCTCCGTCGAAACATGTCAAGGTAAAGAAAACATTACTATATATTTCTTGTCTGATATAGAAGAAATCAAATTTCAATTATAAACTTAGAGACATAATGAATCTCATTGGACAGTTTAGTAATTGTTATACATTTTGCCATTGTCATCTTGTAAATAAAGGAAATGTATTAGGGTACCATGTCTGACACTGTTTGAAAAACAATAACCTAAATAGGGAATCTTTAGAAAATACACTGTGTCATGTTTATTGCTGCATTATTTGCTGCAGACAGCTGCAAAATGTATGGCATGCCTTAACAATAAACATAATTCTGTGAACTTGGCGTAAGGTTCTAACTGAATATTTAATTACTGCTGACTGTATCGGTATCAAATCACATTAGCATATCACATTTTTTTAAAGTATAAAAATTAATCTAACCGAATCTTATCTAATCGAATCGTGGTCAAATGTAAGATGTTATGATGCATCGAACCTTTGCCTAAAGAATCGTAATCGAATCGTTATGGGAGGTGACAGGGGGGGGGGGGGATCTGATTTACAGTTTGATAAAAGGCTAGGGCTCTGATTTACAGTTCGGGGTGGAGAAGCCGTTATGTGGGAGAAGCCTATAACCTGACCAAACCCACCATTTAGCAAAACAAACTCACGGTAAACTTCCTTAAGTTGCTAATGTTTTATAATATAACATTTAATTTTCATCCTCGATTTTACTGTGTCATTTATTTGCATTGAATGTGTGGTATTCGCCACATAATTAGCGTTCATTCAGCTAATTTGATGAGCTTGGTAGCCAAGCTTGACTCACTGCATCAACACATACGGACGAACATAGGGTAACAATATTGTCATCAACTATATTTACGATCAATCACATATATTATTTTGATAAGACTACTTTTATTATAAATGTCCCTAGCGCCGCTAGAAAGGTAGCAAGCTATCCCCATCGCCTTAAATGAGCAAACCACCACCGTCTTTTTTGGCTAACTACTAATTAACTTGACTGTGACAGAGCAGTTTGTCATGGTTTTCCACAGCATGAAACCCCATTCTGAAAACTGTTCCAGATAAAGTCTGCATTGTAGGTTAGTGGGTTCACATGCTAGCTAAAGCATAGTAGCCTACATTACATCGTAGCTGGCATTAACTTTCATCTGCATCCTGTAACCTAATCACAAACATTTACAAATGCAGACTCCGTATTCTTTTCCGATAAATTATTGGTTTTATTTTAAACATCCCCGTATTGAGTCAGTGCAAACATACCACTAACACTTTGGCTCTATTCCCCGCACATTTTTATTTAATTTTTGGGACCGAAAAAAATTATCCATGCGTAGAAATGTCCGTTTAGGGTTCTAGTTGGAGCAGCTGGCTAACGTTAGTAACGTTAGCTAGGCAATCACGGTAGCTAACTAACTTATATGGCCAGCCAGCAAGGATGACTTTAAGGAAGTCGAATAACTGTTCAATTAAAATGGCTTGCCGTAAGCTATTGTTAGCTTGCTAGCTAAATGTTAAAACGACTTGCCGTGAGCTATCGTTAGCTTGCTAGCTAGTGAACCCAGCATGGCTAAGCAATGGTTCATGACAGGGGGAGTACGGCGATTGCATGCGGGATAAGGTTGATAAGGTTATACAGGTATGGAGCAATTGATTTGAGATACTTAACCCACAGTTTGGCTGCTTGTTCCGAGATGCTGGGCCTGTAATGTAGCTCCAACATCCCCTGCTGTCTCTCATCTCACGGAACAGTATTTTTTTCGTAATAGACACATCATAGCTCGCTCCAAAATTAATATGTGATGACAAACATGTTGAAGATGAGCAACAAGGCACTCAATTTAGTATGTTACAAACTGCGTCCACAAAACAACAGCTTGTTCATGGTAGGCTACTAAGGGATGTTCTCCATCGACTTCCACTCAAAAATACAGTGTGTCTCCTTGTCCCAAGCATAGACTGTGTATAAAGGTCCAAAGACGCAAGGGCGCGTTTTAGACCAATGACTGTTGTCTCCCCCTTCTGGCCTCATTCCCTTAAAGCGGGAATAAAACTCCCGTAGAAAACAAACAAAATGAAATGTCCCTATAAAACAGGACTCGAGCTGAGAAATAAAGAGAAGGGATAATAATCCCATCGTAAACCCAAAACTAAAACGACCCAATGGCTCTGGGAACAAAGAGAGAATCCCGGCGTAAGTCAAAAATAATAACAACCCAAATAGATGGGCGAACTCGCAGAAATGTGTAAAGAGAAAAATTAAGAAGGTAGCAAACCTCTATTTCTGACACTTGTCAGAGAATACAATACAGAGGCAAAACAAAGGTAACCCGATAAACGGGCAAATAAACTGAGAGAAAAACCGAACATGCAGAGACAAACTGTCGTACATCTTTCTCCATACTGGGCCACCAAAAATGCAGGAAGTCTCTAGTCCGATGTACACCAGGAAGTGCCTCCAGCTGGGAGGAATGACCCCATAGGAGCACCCGAGACCTAAGCCGTGGAGGAACAAAAAGATAATGGGGAGGTCCAAGCACAAAGCCCTCTGTACGGCCACCTCGAAGGGGAGGGAGGGATTGGGAGTAACCAGAATGAACTCGGAACTAAACCTTCTTTTTAGCTCTGTAAAGGTCGCCTCAGCCCTTGGGTTCCAGTAGAAACATGACTTTTTTTTGTAAGAGCCATGATAGGGGCAGCTACTGCGCTAAAATAACGGATAAATCGTCGGTTAAAATTGGCTAAGCCAAGGAAACACTGTACCTGCTTTACGGAAAGTGGAGTGGAGTAACGGCCAAAATTTTCTCGGGGTCCATCTGGGCCTTACCCTCGGCCACAAGGAATCCCAGAAACGAAACTGAGTTGACATGAAAAACACACTTTTCTGCCTTCACAAACAATCGAGCCTCCAAAAGGCTCTTAGCACCTGTCTGACGTGGCTGATATGCTCAGAGAGATTGGCGGAAAAAATCTATATATCGTCTAAATACACAAAGACAAATTTCTTTAACATCTCTCTGAGCACATTGTTAACTAGCCCCTGAAAGACAGAGGGAGCGCTAGTGAGCCCAAATGCGCTTTGTTTAGAGCGTGAGGTTCTTTTGTTATTTACTCTCGCTATCTTTGAGCCTCGCCTCCTTTTGAGGTAGTTTTCATTTTGGCTTCTGTCTGGACGTTTTTCTCCCATTGTTTTGTTTCATTCCTTCCCTGGTGTGGTTATATCCACTTAGTGGCGTATCTTCTAGATACGCTTTTAGATTCCTTATCGGTCGCGTCTGGTTCTCCGAACTTTACACCACCTTTACAATATTATATACAGTAGCCTGTTACATTTAGCCTATGCTGCACAATGTGGACAAAAATGTGAGTCGTTACCGATTAAGCGGTGTACTGTATATCTACAAAACTTGTAGAATAATATGACCCCAGCGTGTGTGATGGAAGTGAACACTGACCAAAATCCAAAATGGATTTTATTGCCTCAAACGTAGCACTTTTCTAATAAAATGAATTGTGAATTACGTTCTGCCAGACATCATACGAGATGAGTCCATTAACATAGGTGTCAGATTTGCCCATGCGCAACACTTCTGTGATCTGGCACCTAGAGTGACTCGTTGTTTACATTCTTCCGTTTACGCATGCGCATTACATCAATGATCCGGTACCTACGATCCGTATCTGCGAGTGGATCATTCATTTCGTTCTTCGATTTGCGCATGTGCAAATGAACGATCTGACTCAAAAAGATTTGTTCATTTGACTGAACGAGATCCGAAGATCCGAATCTGGAAAAAAATCGGAACTTCCCATCACTACGCAATGCTCGCATTAATAGCACGCCTCCGCTGCTGCCTCCTGAATCTGATCAGTGCACGCCTTGTGCAGGCCCTACCTCGACTACACAATCTGAACTAAATTAAAAGAAGCACAACCTCACAAACACAGGATGCCATTTTCCAAGAAGTGTATAGCTAGTATTTAAATATTGCGTGGGGGAATTAAATCCGATCTGCGATCTGATCACAGGGGAGTAGATATAGCATTCGGTTTCTGTCAAAATATGATTGATGGGGTCAAAGGTCAATTTATGAATATTAATGAGTTTATGAAAAATTATGATTATGAATAAAAATGTAAAAAAAAAAATTTGATTATGATTATGCATCATCATTCGGGGCGGGGGTTTGTGGGTTTTTCGTTTCAAGGGTTTGGCGATGTCATTTTATTGGGAATTGTTGTAAACGTTGGTGAATGGTTTTGTGACGAATGTAAATTGTTTTTATGGATGGGCCATGGTGCTTAGGGAAACATATTGGCAATGTATTGTGTTGTACATTTTTTTATTTGAAAAACATCGTGAAAAAGTAATGGTGTATAAATGTATATGTTGTTAGTTGTAGCAGTAGTAGCAGCGGCAATTAAGTTTTATTTTTAAAAAGCAGTTTGTGTTAGCGGTAACAGCCGCGTGTTAAAAAGAATAGAATAATTCAAGCAGTTTGTTAAAACGTGAAAAATCGCCGTGATCTGTTGTGTAGGACTAGGTGTTGATATCCCTCAATAGATATATACCTAAGGCACCGATGAGACACTGTGGCGTTCAGATGTGTTGCAAGGACTAGTTGTCCCTGGGGACTCTGCATGGCAGGGGCGTCCTACTCCCTGAGCCTAGCTCCTGGCTGCATACCCGACACTGTGGCGTTCAGATGAGTGATGGCATCCTTTGAGTTCTCAAGTGGGCAGCCTCCTTCACGGGTGTTTCGCTGATTGGCCCACGACACCATCCAGAGGGTTCAGCAGTGATTCCCAGCGTCCCAGGTTCACTCTCATCAGCCATCACTCACTTGGAGGCCCAGGTCGGGTCTTTCCTCTTTATCCACAGCCACTGGCTCCCCTTTTCCGCAGCCCTGGAGAGGCCCTTGACTGCCTGCCTGTGGGCCTTCCCTCGCACGCCCATCTCCCTGAGTAGCCTAGATGTTGAGGTGGCTACGAAGCCTCTGCAGCCTACTTCCACTGGGCGTACCTCTGCTTTCCATCCTTGTTGTTGAGCATCGGCTGCGAGTTCGGCGTACCTCAGCTTCTTTCGCTCATAGGCCTCCTCCACTGCACCCTCCCAGGGTACCGTGAGCTCTATGATGTAGACGAGCTTGAGCGAGGGTGACCACAGAACAAGGTCTGGACTATATTGAAAAAAACATTATTCAGAAACATTGTAAGACTTGTTAGATGCCAAGAAGGAAGAAAAAAGAAACATAGAGCTGAAAGGCGAACTCAATACATAGCCGCTGGTTGTTAAAACGTGAAAAACACTTGCGCTGAAAGGCGAACTCAATACATAGCCCGTGAACATAGAGACAGTAGACAAAAACTTAGAAACTTCGGAGTCCGTGAATTCACAATACTGTGCAAAATAGACAAAGATAGGTCCAAAAGGCTCGTTTAAAAGCCTAGAATGGTTCACAAGAAAGACTATGAAGAAAGAATTTAAATAAAAGAATATGTTACGTTTTAAAGAATTAAAACGAAAAACGAAAAAACACTGTCATTGTATTGATGTCCGGGGTTCCGTGGGGCTGCGAAGTTATTGCCGTTAGAAGAAGAAGAAGAAGAAGAAGAAGAGACCACAGTGTGGTGTGTGTGACAACATCGCATATGACTAAAATGCACCCGACGGAGAATGTTTTTGGGTATATCAAACAGGAATACGAAACCCAAACGTCTTGTCATGTGGAGTTTGACGCACGTTTACGCAGACTAACGCTGGAATTTGACGTAGCGGTTTTGGCGCGAAAACGGTATATGCCAAAATAATTGATGGGGTTTCTGTGGGGAGGGGGGAGGGGGGTATTCACCATGTGATGGTTGTGGGTGTATACCACATGCGTTGCTGGCGAAAAGACAGGCATAAAAGACAGACTTTTCGGGACAGATATTTAGCAGAAGCTGGTATCGAAGCAGTAACTTGTCAAAGCAACAAGAAAATGGCGAACGCACAACTTACGACACCCAACTATCCAGAAGCTATGAAGGCTGACAGCACGGTGTTGCAAACACCAAGAAAACCCTTTGCTGCTATATCCAGACTACGTACAGACGTTGTGTACAAGGATTGGGCCTGTACTGGTAGCGACTATATCCAATGTGGATATAAACTTCACACAGAGGCTGGCGTACCAAGAATTACCCTTTTCAACATGTGTGACGGCGAGTTGTTTGATGAGAACACAGACTCTGTGGTTTTTGAACCTAAGGAATGGAGGCTATTCCAAAACTGTTACCACGATGTTGTCGATAATATACATCGTTGTAGAAATTTTGTAAGCTGGCAAGAACCCGTCTGCTCTGTGGTGTGTGTTACAAGACGCAGAAAAGCCAATCGACTGATTATTAGCGAGCAATTCGCATCAGCCAAAATCCCAGATGTACAAATTTGTTTTCATTTTGATGAACTGCCGTTGTTGGAACTTTGTATCGAACAAGCCAATACAATGATTGAGGACTATGGGGTGTTGCGATCCATGTGATTTGTGAAAACTAACCTGCGGGCAAGATTTGACGCCGCGGCCAACATGTCGGATGATGTGGAAAACACAGCACCATCAACGCCGTGTGTCTCTGATGAAGATTGTTAGACAAGGTTTGTATAATTAGCTTTACAAACGTGTATAACATAAATTTGCTGTTTTTTAAAAAAGTGTTCTAGTTTGGTTTGTGTGCGCATGTATATCGCCATTATCCCTGTATACATATTGTGGCGCTGTTATTTTTATTGTTTTGTGAACTTTAAAATAAAAAATAAAAGTATTTCTTTTACATACTATTTAAAGACCTGCGTCATCATTGTTATATCAACCATTCAAGCATGTTAAATTCAAAGCACGCCCCACAAACACGAAAACCCAATCAAAGCACCCTTTCAGAACTCTAGGGTTTCAAGGCGTGGTTATAAATTTGAGGTGGTCTTTAAAAGACACGCTGTAAAAGCCTGATTCCATACCCCGGTACAAACCTCTTGACCAACATGTCTCAGAATTTTGACAAAATGTATGCGCCCCTACAGGCGTCCGAGTGTTCAGAATCTTGGGAGACTGATTATCCAGCTCACAACGACATACCGGCTACAGGGCCGTGGCTCGCTGACGAACTGAACGCTGTGGACAATGCTTTATACGCGGGTTCGTTCGAAATACAAGGATGTGAAACAGACGGTTGTCTAACAACGCCGATGATTAAACTTTTGAAAATCATCATCGCGAGACTTCTGGACTGCGCTATTGAACAACAACTGAAGAGTCAATGTCTGGGTTGTGAAGTTGACCATCCAAGCCAGCTTAGACACAGTTGTTTAACCGAGACGGACTCACACTATTTTGCATATCACTTTGACAATTTCGTTGCAAGAGTGAAGAAACCATGTCCTCTGCTTGTCAAAGCCATGGAGTTGTTTGTGGCTAAACCCGAGCCTATGAGGATACAGGGTTCTGTTGATACGATTATTGCAGAAATTCACGAGGAAACAAACATTCGTGACAAACTGCATGAAATCCTACGAATGGAGCTTGACCCGGCCAGCGAGAAGGCCTTTAAGGCGGTCGATACAGACTTCTGGGAAATCGAGGGTTCCATGAAGGAAGACCTGTGGTTCATATGTTCTGAAGGCGAAACATTGCCATATACACACTTGTAATGTAAAATGAAATCTGTGTTTTTTTATTAAAAAAAAGAAATAATAAATACTGTGTTTTTTTATATTGTGCTTCATTACTTCTACAACCGTAAGGATGGATGTTGATAAGCACCTGAAAGATGTGTATTATTCTCCAGAAAACCCTGGGTCTTACGGCGGCAAAAAGCGCCTACAGCGGGGTATTTGTGATACAAAAGATTTGAGAGTCTCAGACAAGAAAGTTGCTGCTTGGTTATCTGGTGAAGATGCGTACACATTACACAAACCCATCAGAGTCAATTTCAAAAGAAACAGGGTTTTAGTGAGTAACATTGATTCACAATGGCAGGTCGATTTAGTTGACATGTCAAATGTCTCTGAACATAATGATAATATGAAGTTTATGCTAACATGTATAGATATATTGTCAAAATATGCATGGGTATGTGTTCTTAAAAACAAGACAGCTGCCGAAGTGCACAGGGCTTTTCAAAGCATTCTCGCAAAAGGTCGAAAACCTACAAAAATACAAACAGATAAAGGTAAAGAGTTTTTCAATAAAATGTTCCAAAGTCTGATGAAACGCAACAAAATAATACACTTTGCCACAGATAACGAAGATGTTAAAGCATCTGTGGTTGAACGTTTCAATAGAACGTTGAAAACGAGAATGTGGCGTTATTTTACAGCCCACAATACAAGACGCTATATAGATGTTGTGCCGGCCTTGGTACAGGGGTACAATAATAGCTATCACAGCACTATTAAAATAAAACCCCTTGAAGTAAACAAAGATAATGTTTTTAAAGTTTTTAAAAACATGTATGGTCTCTTTCCAAAAAAATCTAAAAAGCCAAAGTTTAAGTTTGAGGAGGGTGACACAGTCAGGGTCTCCAAAGTACGTGGGAAGTTTGCAAAAGGATATGAACAAACATATACAGATGAATATTTCACGGTTGTTGAAAGGGTTCACAGAAGACCGCCGGTATACAGATTGAAGGATTATGATGGTACGAACATTGACGGTGTGTTTTATGAGGCTGAATTACAAAAAGTTATAGTGGGAAAAGACAAAACTTATAAGGTCGAAAAAATTGTTGCTGAGAAAACGCACAATAGACACAAGTTTGTTTTAGTAAACAAGCTGAAAGTTTTAAGGCTAACACGGTCAATAGGATATTTAACATTCGCTGTTAGTAGTGCCTGTGCATGGCCTAGTTTAACAGGGGGCGATACCCCGATTTTTTTAACAAACATTGTTGCCGAGACTATTTTAAGCCTGTACTGTTGTTGTTGTGCATCAGCGGTCATTAGGCAGAAATCATCCTTACAACGCACCATCTTGATTTTAATATCGACACCATTTATAAGTAGTCTCTCCTGAAAAAACATGTCTGTGTGGATGGGTCCGAGCCATTCAAAAGTGTTGCTCCCCATGGTATATAGGGCTCTGCTTTTCAAACCGCTGTTGTTCCCCGCCGGGTCTGTTTCGTCCATATGGCCACCAGTATCCTTATAGAATAAGCCACTCGTAAATTGATTAGACATTGTGGCTTCAGAATAATTAAGTAGACATTCCATAATTGCTCTGTAGGGGTACGTATTGCTAGACTGGCTCACCAGCCTGTCACCCAGCGAAACATCCACCTGTGAAAAAATGGTCGCTATGGGGTAATTAATAATCCCAACCTTGTCTGCGGCGGTGATATTGGTACCATCTGCACGGGTTATCTGACAGCGTAGGTATAATAGAGTGTTGTTTAAGTCAAGGTAATCTTCACCATTGCCGGCTATATAGAACTCTAGGGGGCCCGTGTCCGAAAGGGCTGACAGGGGGGATACTTCAACATAGATGTTCTTATCAATGCTTGTTTGCGTATACGGTACTGCGAAAAGGTCCAGTTCTGACTTCATACATTCCTCTGACATGTTGTGTATGAAGGCCATTTTTAAAAAAATGTATCTACTTTTTCTCTTAACCTTCTTGGTGCGCTTTTTCACCCTCCGCGTGCTTTTCGTCACTGTGGCTCGACTGTTCACTGCGCGACACTTTTTAGCTTTAGACCTGCTGGTGACACGCCCCCCTGGGGGCCTCTTACGTGCATTGTGTAGAACCCCGCCCAGATATCCGCTGGGTGGGGTGCCACAGGCTTTGCCCCCGATAAGGCAACATTTGACTCCAACCTCAGCATTCTGGCGAGCTTTCCGCTAGCCGACAGGGATAGATTTTCATCTGCGCTAATATAAATTCTGTTTTTCATTACGGCGTGGACCACCTCAATAGCCATTTTTTTCATCTTTAAACTTCTGTTAATCTCATCCACAAGCGCTTTCAGGTTCTTGTAATAACCCCAGCTTACTAGGACAACAGAGCTTGTGCCTTTTTTCGTGTCGCGCACGATAAAAGAGTTTTCGTCAGCCTTTAGCATGCACCACGTATAGGGGTATTGAATCTCCGCCAAAGCAACCTCCCATTGTCCTCGTAATTCGAGGGCTCGTGCAAACTTTGTTGTGTAGCTTGAAATTTTATTCCCCGGATAAATATCTAGACACGCATTGCTCGGGAGAGTGACATAAAAACCGTCGTCTTCCATGGTGTTCCCCTGATGATTTGGTCGGGTCTGTAAACTTTTCAACTCTTTTAGAGATCGACAACACGACTTTCGGGTATCCAGCTGTTAAATTTTTCGGGCCACCCCACCCATTTTACTAAAACAAACTTGTGTCTATTGTGCGTTTTCTCAGCAACAATTTTTTCGACCTTATAAGTTTTGTCTTTTCCCACTATAACTTTTTGTAATTCAGCCTCATAAAACACACCGTCAATGTTCGTACCATCATAATCCTTCAATCTGTATACCGGCGGTCTTCTGTGAACCCTTTCAACAACCGTGAAATATTCATCTGTATATGTTTGTTCATATCCTTTTGCAAACTTCCCACGTACTTTGGAGACCCTGACTGTGTCACCCTCCTCAAACTTAAACTTTGGCTTTTTAGATTTTTTTGGAAAGAGACCATACATGTTTTTAAAAACTTTAAAAACATTATCTTTGTTTACTTCAAGGGGTTTTATTTGAATAGTGCTGTGATAGCTATTATTGTACCCCTGTACCAAGGCCGGCACAACATCTATATAGCGTCTTGTATTGTGGGCTGTAAAATAACGCCACATTCTCGTTTTCAACGTTCTATTGAAACGTTCAACCACAGATGCTTTAACATCTTCGTTATCTGTGGCAAAGTGTATTATTTTGTTGCGTTTCATCAGACTTTGGAACATTTTATTGAAAAACTCTTTACCTTTATCTGTTTGTATTTTTGTAGGTTTTCGACCTTTTGCGAGAATGCTTTGAAAAGCCCTGTGCACTTCGGCAGCTGTCTTGTTTTTAAGAACACATACCCATGCATATTTTGACAATATATCTATACATGTTAGCATAAACTTCATATTATCATTATGTTCAGAGACATTTGACATGTCAACTAAATCGACCTGCCATTGTGAATCAATGTTACTCACTAAAACCCTGTTTCTTTTGAAATTGACTCTGATGGGTTTGTGTAATGTGTACGCATCTTCACCAGATAACCAAGCAGCAACTTTCTTGTCTGAGACTCTCAAATCTTTTGTATCACAAATACCCCGCTGTAGGCGCTTTTTGCCGCCGTAAGACCCAGGGTTTTCTGGAGAATAATACACATCTTTCAGGTGCTTATCAACATCCATCCTTACGGTTGTAGAAGTAATGAAGCACAATATAAAAAAACACAGTATTTATTATTTCTTTTTTTTAATAAAAAAACACAGATTTCATTTTACATTACAAGTGTGTATATGGCAATGTTTCGCCTTCAGAACATATGAACCACAGGTCTTCCTTCATGGAACCCTCGATTTCCCAGAAGTCTGTATCGACCGCCTTAAAGGCCTTCTCGCTGGCCGGGTCAAGCTCCATTCGTAGGATTTCATGCAGTTTGTCACGAATGTTTGTTTCCTCGTGAATTTCTGCAATAATCGTATCAACAGAACCCTGTATCCTCATAGGCTCGGGTTTAGCCACAAACAACTCCATGGCTTTGACAAGCAGAGGACATGGTTTCTTCACTCTTGCAACGAAATTGTCAAAGTGATATGCAAAATAGTGTGAGTCCGTCTCGGTTAAACAACTGTGTCTAAGCTGGCTTGGATGGTCAACTTCACAACCCAGACATTGACTCTTCAGTTGTTGTTCAATAGCGCAGTCCAGAAGTCTCGCGATGATGATTTTCAAAAGTTTAATCATCGGCGTTGTTAGACAACCGTCTGTTTCACATCCTTGTATTTCGAACAAACCCGCGTATAAAGCAGGATTGTTACTGCAGTGCAATTAAATAAGAGGGTGCTATTAATAGCCCAAAGTGCTTTCCACCCTCGTCTTGCCACAGCCACAGACTGTAAAATGCACCATTTATACAAGAAAATCATGTTCGATATAGAAACAATAATATTTTTTTAAAACATTGTACAAATAGGCCTAAGCATTCGGCGTTTTCCATTGCTTACTTTAGGCTACTATATATATACTACAGTAGGCTACCTGATGTACTTTCGGTTGAGAAGACAACAAAAAAAAATTCTCCAAAATCTCTTGTATAAATATGTTACTGAAACCAAATATCTTACCTGTATATGCAGCTACCACTGTGTTATGATTAACACTGAAGAGTTTTATCTTGTTACTTGTCACAAGTTCCGTAGGCTACAGTCGACATTTCCACAGCGACCACCTATCGCATTTTGGGCTGAAATAGTCTACGTTGCTGTTATGTAAAAACACACACAGTGGTGTAGTGGTCCCTGGAGTAGTAGGTATACTATAATTTAGCCCCAAAAAACAAAAAATCCCGGTGAATACCGGCTACTGTAAGTCACTTGCTATGAAACTACAGTACATCCCAGACAGATTTTTTAAACTTTTGTAGAATTTTTAAAATGGCATCTAGACCTAAATGAAGTAGCGGCTCGGTGGCTCTTTAGCCAGGTCTTGGTGTGCTTTAGGTCATGTACTGCCATCTCACACACTTAAAATAATGACCCAGACATTCAGATAATATTGCCAGCATGACAGATAAACATTGCTTAGCCTGATGCTTATTGCTTGTATTGACAGAATCCTCTTAGTTCGCGATCGTATATGTGCTAGAAGTGTCATTTTGAGACCGTTTTAGCTTCCCCATAGAAGTGAATGGAGAGTGACAAATACCCTATTCTGGATTATCACCCCAGGGGAGCACAGACCAACTAACAAACATATTTTGCCACCGTTTGGACTCATATCATGGCCAGGTAACTACACAACCCAAAGTTCTCCCAAACGTCAGTTGTGCTTTAAAGAAGTGTGTTTTCAACATACATAACAGCAACGTAGGCTATTACAGCCGCATTTGTGATAGGTAGGCTACTCCATATATATATAGAACCTATAGGTTCTATATCTATGGGCTACTCGCTGTAGAAATGTCGCATTTGCTGAACAGTTGCTGTGAAATGTAATTTTTCTCTGGCTACAGTAAGCGTATGCACTTACTGAATGTGAGGCCATACAACTTATGAATAATAGCCTATATTATTGTTTCTATGTCGGAACATATATATTTTTTAGCATGTAGAAACAGTGCATTTTATTGTCTGCGACTGTGGCAAGAAGAAAGTTGTTAAACAATGTGTTGATGTAATTTATCATTTCATAGAAACAACTTATGAATACTATTAATTGGGACATCGACGACTGCCACTAAGGGGGCACCGTGGATCATATATACCATGCGGCCTGACCCAGAGTTAGCTAGCTAGCTAACCAACCAACTCGCAATGCAAAGATCTGTGCAGTCAATGCATGTGTCTGTGTGTGTGTGTGTGTGCATGTCATTGTTTAATCAATTTGGCAAGCTAGTTTAATCGCATTACTGACTGACTGAACAACTTACTTTTTGTTTTTTTGACAAATAATTGTCTGATGTCTGGGGGTCCGTTCCTTTTATTCAACTTGCTTAGTATGTCGGAGCTACGATGGGATGGAAACAAATTCGATCAACACATAACGTAGCCTACAGCTAACGTTATACAATGGGATGAGAGTAATTATTCATGACAACAAACTAAAAATGTACTGTGGGCGAATAGTAATACTGCTTGCTTGCGTTTTCATACTTACTTGATGACAAAGATATCCTAAGTTAATCGTTATATTTTCCAGTCACCACCATCACGTTAGCAGGCTGGTCTTCCAGAGGAACAGCCCCTGCTCTGATCTCACTGTTACCCCTCTGCATGCCTCTGATCACCACTTCATTTCTTTCTCTCTTCCTCTTGTCCCACACCGTCCCTCCCCTCCCCACACCCCCACTGTCTCTGTCCGCCGTAACCTCTGCTCCCTCTCGCCCTCCTCTCTTGCTCCCTGTGTCACTGCTTCCCTCCCCCCTCTCAAACCCTTCTCTCAACTCTCTATCGACTCTGCATCTGACACCCTGCTCACAGCTCTCTCCACATCACTTGACTCTCTCTGCCCTCTTGTCTCTAGGCCCACACGCCCATCTCCTCCCTGCCCATGGATGTCCGACGCCCTGTGCACCTCAAGGGCCGGTCTCCGCGCAGCAGAGAGGATGTGGAGGAAATCCAGAGACGCATCAGACCTCTCCTCCTACCAGTCTCTCCTAGCGACGTTCTCTACAGCAGTCACTGCTGCCAAGGTAACGTACTATCACACAAAAATTTGCAAACATAGTTCTAACCCCCGTCAATTGTTCTCTATCTTCTCCTCCCTCCTCAGCAAACCCCCTCCTGCTCCTCATTCCTCATTCACTGCAGACGACTTCGCAGATTTCTTCGATGAGAAGATCGCAGACATCCGCAGCTCCTTCAGCCCCACTCCCCCTCCCCTCACAGACACTGCTTTCCACTCTCTTCCTCTCTCTACCCCTTCTGTGTCCCCCCCTGTTTCTCCACCTTTTCTCCCCTTTCTGAGACCGACGTATCCCATCTCCTACTCTCCCATCGTCCCACTACTTGTGCCCTCGACCCTATCCCTTCATCTCTCCTCCAGGCAATCACCCCAGATATCCTCCCGTTTGTGACCTCCCTGGTGAACTCCTCCCTAACCTCTGGCTGCTTCCCTCATCCTTCAAGAGAGCCCACATCACCCCGATCCTTAAAAAACCTACGCTGGACCCCTCCAACATCCAAAACTACAGACCGGTATCTCTTCTTCCTTTTCTTTCCAAAACGATTGAACGTGCTGTTTCTAACCAACTGTCGTCTTTCCTTACCCAGAACAACCTGCTAGACCCCCACCAGTCCGGCTTCAAACCTGGCCACTCAACGGAGACCGCACTCCTCTCCGTCAGCGAGATGCTTCATGCAGCTCGTGCAGCCTCCCTCTCCTCTGTGCTAATACTTCTAGACCTCTCTGCCGCCTTCGACACCGTAGATCACTCCATCCTCCTGTCGTCCCTGTCTGCAGCGGGGATCTGCGGCTCGGCCGTGGCCTGGATTAAGTCCTACCTCTCCGAACGCTCCTCCCAGGTTGCCTGGGCTGGTAAAGTATCGGCACCCCGTCCCCTTATCACAGGAGTCCCCCAGGGCTCAGTCCTTGGTCCCCTCCTCTTCTCCACCTACACCAAATCCCTTGGCCCTGTTATCACTGCTCATGGTCTTTCTTACCACTGCTATGCTGACGATACTCAACTCTTTCTCTCCTTCTCACCCTCTGACACTCAGGTGTCAGCCCGCATCTCCGCTTGCCTGAGAGACATCCAGAGCTGGATGGACAACCACCATCTCAAGCTCAATCCAGGCAAGACTGAGCTCATCTACATTCCTGCTCTAACCTCTCCCCTTCTCAATCTTTCTATTTCCCTAGGAAACACTCCACTGACCCCAACGCCCTGTGCCAGGAACCTTGGAGTCGTGATGGACAACAGGCTGTCCCTCTCCGAGAACATCGCAGTGGTAACCCGGGCATGCAGGTTCTTCCTGTACAACATCAGGAGAATCCGCCCCTTCCTCACCACCCACTCAACCCAGCTCCTGGTCCAAGCGATGGTGCTGTCCCGCCTGGACTATTGCAACTCTCTCCTGGCTGGCTTGCCAGCATCGGCCATTAGACCCCTTCAGCTTATCCAGAATGCAGCAGCGCGCCTGGTCTTCAACCTCCCCCGACACTCCCATGTCACCCCCCTGCTCATTGACCTCCACTGGCTACCGGTGATGGCTCGCATCAAATTCAAAACATTGGTGCTCGCCTTCCAGGCAGTCCGAGGATCTGCCCCCCCATACCTCCAAAAGCTCATCAGACCCTACACACCTGCCAGATCTCTGCGTTCCGCCTCCTCAGGACGACTGGTACCCCCCCCTCTTCATACTAGCACCCGGTCTCGACGTCTGTCTGTCCTGGCCCCACGGTGGTGGAATGAGCTCCCCGTGGAGGTCAGAACAGCGGAAAGTCTGACCGCTTTCAAGCGCAGATTGAAGACTCACCTCTTCAAGCTGCACCTCTCTCCACCCCTCCCTACCTCCTTGTGACTATTGTTATCAGAATTGTGTAGTTTCCCCCCCCCAAAAAAAAAAAATATATATAAAAAAAATCCTCAATCATACTGACTGCGCCTAGTGCTTAGATTCGTGTTTGCCTTTTTAGGATTGTTTTAACGCACTTGTTACTAGTTCGGAAATGCACTATGTACGTCGCTCTGGATAAGAGCGTCTGCTAAATGTCTATAATGTAATGTAATGTAATGTTAAGCTGCTTACACATGACTAGCTTCAAAATCTCCCAACGCTCGCTTTGCCATTGTTTTCTTATTAAGAGAGCGTCGTGCCTCCGTTCCGACCTCAGCCTAGCGTAGTGTTCAAATCAGGCGCTGTAATGCTCCACTCAAAATTCAAATTGGTTGAACTTCGACCCCATTTGCCGCTGACCTTTCCAAGTGTAACCAATTATTTTACAGTGTAGCCGGTGGCACGAAATATAAACACTGAAAGTCAAAATGGAGGAGAAACTGGAAAAGTTGATCCTGCGTGCCTTCTCAGAATTGTATGACATCACTTCAAACTCAACCCTAACGAAGGCACTGTGTGCCGAAACGTTGGTTCTTTTTCTTATACCACATTGGAAATAAATTACGGGAGCATAAAGAGTGTGCGACTTTCTTTGTTCATTTATGCGTCTTCTCCAGTTTGTCAGCATCTCGCAAAAGTTTTTTGGGTGTGCGTCTCCAGCTCGTATATTTTATTTAC
The DNA here is from genome assembly GCA_022702515.1 of Ilyophis sp. 1 JC-2022. Taxonomy (NCBI): domain Eukaryota; kingdom Metazoa; phylum Chordata; class Actinopteri; order Anguilliformes; family Synaphobranchidae; genus Ilyophis; species Ilyophis sp. 1 JC-2022. The sequence continues at coordinate 106,797,626 of CM040395.1, forward strand.
CACATCAAAGTCTTACCACGACCTCGGGGAAAAAAAGAAAAAAAAAGTTCGCATCGAGATGGGGCTACCAGGTTTGTAGATTCAGCTGTAATATTTTATAGTTATCCAGAATACAACTATTTTTTTGATCCCATTATACCCATTATATTATAAAGTGATTATATATAGGACGCTTGTCATGTGGAGGACTGAGCGGCACGTCAAGCCTATGCTGAGCGTTGCATTGACGTGTAGAATAATTAGAACAATTCTTTCACCGCCCTGTCGGGAGGGGTCAGGACCATTCCACTACACGTAATTCAAATTCTTTCTCCCAAATAGACACTACATTCCAGTCTGATATAACTTAATTTATTGTAAAAAGATTTGCATGAATATACATACCCAGACTGATCGGCTAAGCATACATATGAAAAACACTCAATCACACGGTCCAGTCTAAGTCCGTCAATTTCATGCTCACCCACGAGACGTAAAACAGGTCCATTAATGACAGAAACAAAACAACAACTCGGCCATTTTGAATGGAGTAGCAGGAGTTTTGAGATACCTTATTCAATCTAGTAATAATCTTCTCTAAAACTAACCATTTACATTTGTTTACATTTGAGGGATCACTTTTAATATGCTCCTTTTTCAACATGGAATGCATATTTGTGATTTAAATCTAGCAGAAGTGACCTTTTTGTACTGTGGTGACCCAAACAAAGGAAAATGGCTGAGTTACATTCAGCCAAAGAAAAGGAGCCCTGGAACGTGGTGGTTGGGCGCAAATTGCCAAAGGAAGCAATCCTGCCCATTTTCATCATGGAAAGGGAAATTCTATCTAAGGATGAGTCCATCAAGAATCCAGTGAGAGAAGGAGAGATCTACCACTGCCTCATACAGGAGGTTCACCCTCATCATCTCAGGTCAGTCCAAAGAGTTGGAGCACTCTGGAGAATTTACCTGCATGATAGGGATGCTAGAGCGAAACTCCTGATGAGAGGAATCTATGTTCGTGGCAAGCACATCCACCTTAAAGAAGACAATCCATTCAGTCTGAAATCACGCATGGCCAGTCAGAATGCAGTCCAGATCACCATCAAAGAGCTGCCAGAATCTGCTGATGATAGTGTTGTGATTGAGTTCTTGAGTCAAAGTGGGTGCAAGATAATGAGCAATGTCATGAGACGCATGATTCGGTACAACAACCAGCTGACTAACTGTTCAAATGGAGACCGGATGGTCTACATAGAAGCCATACCCCCCAAGCAGATACCTCGGTCCGTGAAGATGGGCTCGCACTGGGTTAAGGTCTTCTACAATGGTCAGATCAACACCCAACAGCATGATAAGCTGACTCATGGTAGAGACCCCAAAACAATTTTCAGTCCTGCCACCCAAGAATCTATCAGGATTATAGAGGACACCTTTAACATATATGTGGATAAAGAACCTCTTAACCCAAATGTTGTGACAGAGTCAACCGAGTCTGAGGAAGAGCCTGAGTTGGTGAAGATCACCTCCCAACCCATGGAGGGGAAAGGAGATGAGTTTCCTCCTCTAGCTCCAATCTTGACCAAGAAAAAAAAACGTAAGAAAAGGAAAACTCACCAACGATCCAACTCTCTTGGAAGTACAACAGAAGTTGATATAGCATCATTTCGATCTTACTTCCAATCAGTAAAAGCCCTACAATCAAAGAGACCACGGGTCACTAGATCACCAAGCTCAGAATCAAGCATAAGCTCTCCAGCAAAAAAGAGGGCTGACACAGCTGATGCTGTCACAGTTGAGGCTGATGACCAGGAAGTCACTCATCAGTTGACTAGTCAACAGCAAAGCCTCCAAGGCTTAACCTCAGCAGGTGCAGTAACAGGGATGGCCAGCAGCCTACCAGGAGGTATGGCAGCAAAGGACACCCTGTATGAAGAGCACCAGGAAACATCTGAGGAACAGAGCGCCCACCCAGACGAGTCTGGGGGTCCCAGTTCCTAATCAATGAGAGAAAATGAACTATTAATGAAAATACACTTAAGATACTTTTGCCTCTTTAGAGTTAATGAAAATGGAAGAAGTTTGGATTTGTATGTATGTGTGTGCACATGCTTGTTTGTATCGCTTGTGTGCATGCGTGTGTGCTGTGTGTGCGTGCTTGTGTGTCTTGTGTGAGTGTGGGGGGATGAGTGTGTGCTGTGGTGCTGTGTATATTCGTGTGGGCTTAGTTTCAGAACAAGCAATTGCAATTTTAAAGAGTGGACTTTTGGCTATCGAATGCCCTGGTCTTTACCCTTTGGACTTTGAATGGCCTTTGGCCATAACTACTGACTTAACTGCGGAGTGTGTACCATCAGTGCATGCCTTGGTCTTCTATACTGCCTACTTTACACCCTGGACATTATCCTGACTCCTCTCCTTACATCGCATAGCCATTGTGTATAGTGGGGTGTGTGTGTGTTTATGGGCCTTGAACACCTGAGAAATGACGACGAAAGCCAGTCTTGTGTTGACAATGTGGATAGACTGAACTGTGCAAGCTACTCTCCCAACCAGGCGAAACAGATTCCCAACAATAATAACTTCTCACTTCTCCATTTAAACACTAGAAGCTTGCAAAAGCATCATGATGATTTAGTTTCTCTCATGACTATCACAGACTATGGCTTTGATGTGGTAGGATGTAGTGAGACCTGGCTGAATGAGAGATCCTATATAGACTCTCTAAACATTGAAGGTTACCAACTCTTCAACAAAAATAGAATGGATACAGTTGGAGGTGGTGTTTGTCTATATGTGAGGTCCAAACTAAATGCTAGAGTATGTGAGGATTTGATTATCGATGATGGTCTCTCAGACTCTCTATTCATTGAGATCAAAATCAATAAAACCAAAAATTATGTAATTGGAGTGGTCTACCGTCCCCCTGACTCAGATTTCAACATGTTCAGGATGAAACTAGACGAACTCCTGTTCAAACTAAATAGTAACAAAAAGGACTGCATCATACTTGGTGATTACAATATTGATATTGCCAAAAATGATGTGATCAAAAATGATTTTATTAATACTTTACACTCATACTCCTTCTTTCCCACTATAAACATATTTACCAGAGTTACACAGCACACTAAGACCATCATAGATAACATAATCACTAACATACCTAATACGAGCTTAACATCCGGTGTAATCATCTCTGATATTTCTGACCATTTCCCTATACTCTTATCCATTGATCTAGTGAACAAACATTTATCCCCTAATCACAAAACAAAAGTTAAAGTCCTAAATGAAAGAACAATAAACCATTTGTGTCAGAACTTACAAAATAAAAACTGGGACTCTATCTATCACTTCAGTGATCCCAATTTGGCATACAATTCCCTTATTGGTATCATAACTGAGTCTATCCACTGTACGATCCCCGAAAAGGTGGTTGTAAGCAGTACCAAAGTTCATAAGCCATGGTTGACACAGGGTATCTTAAAATCTATCAACCACAAAAATAAACTGTATAAATGTTACATAAAGAATCCTAATGATATAAACAAGGATAATTACACTAAATTTAGAAACAAACTCACACAGATCATCCGTAAAAGTAAAAGGGGCGGCAGTGTGGTATAATGGTTAAGGAACTGGGTTTGTAACCGAAAGGTTGCAGGTTCGATTCCCAGGTCGGACACTGCCGTTGTACCCTTGAGCAAGGTACTTCACCTGCATTGCTTCAGTATATATCCAGCTGTATCAATGGATACTATGTATAAATGCAAAATAAATGATGTGTAAGTCGCTCTGGATAAGAGCGTCTGCTAAATGCCTATAATGTAATGTAATGTAATGTAAAAGAGATCATTACACCGACTGCCTCAAATCATCACAGGGTGATTCCAAGAAAACATGGCAGGTTCTCAATAGTGCCCTCGGCAGAAACAGTAAAGTTTCAGTTTTACCTGACACCAATAGCTTTACTGGTCAAAATGCAAATTACCTTGCAAACCATTTCAATAATCATTTTGTCTCCATAGGAGAGAATTTTGCTCGGAAAATCATCTCACCCCGGGGAGCGTCTTTCACTCAATATCTTCATGGGGAATATCTCAACTCATTCTTTATGCGCCCAACAGATTATAATGAAATCCTCACAATCATTGGGAACATGAAAAGCTCAAGAACAACCGGAGCGGATGAAATCAGTAGTGTTATTCTTAAGGCCATTGCAAATTTAATCGTAGAGCCACTCACCTACTGTATAAACCTCTCCCTGCTCCATGGGATTGTACCAAAACTTGCAAAAACAGCTAGAATTATTCCAATTTATAAATCAGGAGATAAAAATGACATAAATAATTATAGACCCATATCAATTCTGCCTACACTCTCCAAGGTTCTTGAGAAGGTAGTGTACATGAGGCTGAGTGGCTACTTAGATAAATACAACATACTTGTCCCTTCACAGTATGGTTTTAGAAAACAAAGCACTACCTGCATGGCTATCCTTGATCTCCTAGAAAACATCTATGATGCTATAGACAACAACAAACAGGCCATTGGGATATTTCTGGATCTATCGAAAGCATTCGATACCATTGACTTCGATATATTGCTTGATAAGCTGCAGCATTATGGGATCAGAGGCACAGCATGGAGATGGTTTGAAAGCTACCTCCAGAACAGGGAGCAGTTCGTATGTGTTAATGACCACAAATCAGCACTGAAAACCATCACTTTTGGAGTCCCACAGGGATCCATTCTCGGGCCTCTCCTGTTCACTCTTTATATCAATGACTTTGCTTATGCCTCTGATGCCTTCCATAAGGTCTTATTTGCAGATGATACCAACTTGATCCTGTCACACAAAAATATGCTTGTCTTACAGGAAACTGCAAATAGGGAGTTGTTGAAGGTGGACTTGTGGTTTAAGTGCAACAAATTATCACTAAATATCAATAAAACTAATTACATAATATTTCGTTCCTCAAAAAATACCAACAATGGGGAAAACACCTGTCTCTCCATAAATGGTCAAGTCATTGAAAGAGTACAATCCACCAAGTTTTTGGGTGTAGAAATTGATGAATTCACTAATTTCAAAAGACATATTGATCAATTATTACATAAACTTTCCAAATATGTTGGCTTATTTTTCAAAATAAGACATATCCTCCCACTTTCAGCACTCCTTACACTTTATAAAACTCTGTTTGAACCCCACATTATTTACTGCAATATCATCTGGTGTAATACATTTCCTAGTCATCTCTTAAAGCTACAGTCCCTTCAGAAAAAAATAATACGTGCAATATCTTGGTCAAATTATAATGCCCCTACAGCTTCATTGTTCCACTCATATGGTTTGCTCAAGCTTTCCGAAATTAACACTTATCACAATGCATGCACCATGTACCAGGTGGTAAACAAACTGAACACACGCCTATGTGAGCTTGTGCCAATCTTTCGTCCCCTGCACACACATTATACTAGAAAAAAATATCTCATTACGGGTAAAGTGAGAAAACTGAAGAGCACTAGCATGAGTATAGTGTGCAGGGGACCACAGATTTGGAACATGCTCGATGGTTTTATTAAAATGTCCCAGTCTTTCCTGGCTTTTAAAAAAAATGTAAAGTATAAACTGTTGTCCTTTTATACTTGATGTTACAACTCAAACAGGTGATGAGCGAGTGGGGTGTATGTTTATGTGTTTTCAGTGTGTATGAGTCTGAGATTCAAGTATCGAGTGTGTCTGGGGTGAGGTGATGGATGTGTGTATGGGGAGGGAGGGTAGTTCTTGGGTCCCCGCTACAAGCATTTCTTGCTTACTGGGGTTTCCTTTTCATGCTGCTAGTTGTGTTGTTGCAACTATGTGCTGGATGTACTGTATGTATGTTGTTGTGTTCTTTGTATTGTCCTTGTCCACGATAGCATAGCATGAAATAAAAAATATTTTAAAAATATTCAAATATTCAAACATAACAGCAGCAGCAGCAGCTCAGGTAACCCCCCGTTTTATATTTTTCTCAACCCCACCCAGTGTGGGCCTAAAAGTTTGGCTCCGTCCCCCTGGGAGATATTTTTCATGGTCAACATCAGCCCCTGCTGGTTTTAATTAAGCATTACATATGACCCTTATTTATATGGTAGTTTTGATGAAATGCCATGATTTAATTATATCAGAAACAGCCTAGCCACAGTTTGACAATACAATGATCTAATGGGTTAAATAATACTAACTATAAGCTTTTCAAATGCTATTTTCCACAGGTGGGTGCTTTATAAACCAAAGACAACATCTTCCTCTATAACATGAGAAATTATATGTCGTAATATAGTCCTTTATACTAATGTTTGTAGAAATGGTTTCTTTTGATTTAATAAACTACTAGTTCTCAAACTGCACACACACATACATTTCCAAGGCTAGGGTGCTAGACGTTTTTAACGAGCAGGCCCCAATGAATGTTAGGGAGTTACTCATGTTATCTCTTCAGGCGGGCTAGGAACATAAATGTGTATTCATCTAGTTGCCTGTGTGTGTGTGTGTATGGGTCCATTACCTCCTTTTCGAGATAAGTATACATATGCTCCATCAATCGGATGTGTGAATATACAAATGTAACTAAAACGGTCTCTGGGAAATTAGGGAGTGTTTTACAATATGGCTTTCTGCTGAGAGTGAGTTTTTCCATTCAATTTTCCAGCGTGTGGGTGTGTGTATATGTCCTTCATTTACAGGTGTCGAAGATGAGATCATACTGTGTGCCTAGCTTGGGACAGTCGTCCATTGACCAATGCAGATACAAATAATGAGCTTGTTTTTCTGGCGTGAGTGTATGCCCTTGAATGTGAGGCCATGACTGTGTGCTGTGTGCACATTTGGGCCTTTCGAGCTGTTTTTGCAATTCATCCTACCACAGAAAAACATCTTCTTATTAACACAATTGTTTCATATGGTAGGCCCTACAGTATGATATATAATATATGTATAATCTATATATCTTTTTCCACTACAGACGCCCCAACGCCAGTCATGTGTAAGCAGCTTTACTTTGTTTGTCGTCTTCTAGACTGCGCCCGTGTTCGTGTTTGTGAGTGTTGCCAGATACCTGAATCAATTCCTCCTCCAAACAATTCTGAAAACCTTCAATTCTCAAATCTTCAATTGAATACCATACAACCCCCTATGCAATTTTTGAAACCCCTACATTCAGGAGGATATCCCACAAGCTGGAAAAAGTAGCTTGCTTCGAGTTTGAGGTGAGATGACAGTGTGGGGAGAGGAGCGCAACAAAAACCGGAGGCGCACATATAGCCAATGGAGAGGGCAGCTAGTGAGAGATTATTATAACCAGTGCTGGAAATGGCAAAAATCTACTGGGGGGACTCTACTGTACACTAGTAAGGGGGCCCGGGGGCATACTCCCCCGGTAGAAAATTTTTCAAATTTCAACAAGTTAACACATAATTCTGATGCACTTTGAGATGAATAAAAAGATTGTTAAAAAAATAGTACAGATGAACCTCGATCCAACGGACACCGATGCAACGGATTCCGGATCCAACGGACACAATCCGCTAGAGTGAATATCTGGTCCGAACGTTTAAAACTCCCGGGTGAAGCGAACCGAGACCGCTACTTGAGTAAGCGTCCGCTTGGCGGCGCGCACGTGTTGTTTATAAGCGTACAAGCGTTGGTTTGCCTGGTTGTTGTGCGCTACATATCTCTTGTTATAGTGATATTTTGCAGTGTCGCATTATTCGCTGCAACGGACAAACGGCTTTAACGGACAACTGCTCCCCCCTATTAGTCCGTTGGATCGAGGTTCATCTGTAATTATACAAAATAGCCCAAAACATACCTGTTTAAGTCACAAAGGTGTATGCATCAGGTTACACACACACACACACACAACTTCTCAACTCTTAAATAACTTAATCTCCTTTCATCCTTTCCTTCATGAGCATTGCACTGATCTAAAAAAGGTGGAAAGGTGAAAGCAATTTATGTTACCAACTCTATCTAGTCTGCTTTCACCTATCTAATTAGTTTCAGATCAGTGCTCATGAAGGAAAGGATGAGAGGACATTACATTATTTAAGAGTATTTGGATGGGGGCAGAGGTTATTGCATCACCTGCCTAGCCTAAAAATGAATGAAATAGAAAACTAGTTTTTTTATTTCCTTTGTAACCATTTATTTCCTTTTCCCTCCCTTTCTTCAACTTATTTCTGACTATCAACAAAGAAGAAGGGTGACTTATTAAAATCATGTATAAAAATGTAAGGTTTATTATTGGCATTATTACTGTGATTCTTAGAAGTAGTTGGCTACTATCATTTCAGTTTATACAGGTGCAGCTCAAAAAAATGTAATATCGTGAAAAATATTTTTCTGTCACTCATGTCAGAAAGTGAAACTCATATATAATATAGATTCATTACACATAGAGTGAAATATTTCAAGCCTTTATTTCTTGTAATTTTGACGATTATGGCTTACAGCTAATGAAAACCCAAATTCAGTGTCTCAGAAAATTAGAATATTACATCAGATCAATAAAAAAGGATATTTTAAACAGAAATGTCAGCCTTCTGAAAAGTATGTTCATTTCTATGCACTCAATACTTGGTTGGGGCTCCTTTTGCATGAATTACTGCATCAATGCGGCGTGGCATGGAGGCGATCAGCCTGTGGCACTGCTGAGGTGTAATGGAAGCCCAGGTTGCTTTGATAGCGGCCTTCAGGTCGTCTGCATTGTTGGGTCTGGTGTCTCTCATCTTCCTCTTGACAATACCCCATAGATTCTCTACGGGGTTCAGGTCAGGTGAGTTTGCTGGCCAATCAAGCACAGTAATACCATGGTCATTGAACAAGCTTTTGGTACTTTTGGCAGTGTGGGCAGGTGCCAAGTCCTGCTGGAAAATGAAATCAGCATCTCCATAAAGCTTGTCAGTAGAAGGAAGCATGAAGTGCTCTAAAATTTCCTGGTAGATGGTTGCGTTGACTGTGGACTTCAGAAAACACAGTGGACCAACACCAGCAGATGACATGGCACCCCAAATCATCACTGACTGTGGAAACTTCACACTGGACTTCAAGCAACATGGATTCTGTGCCTCTCCACTCTTCCTCCAGACTCTGGAACCTTGATTTCCAAATGAAATGCAAAATTTACTTTCATCTGAAAAGAGGACTTTGGACCACTGAGCAACAGTCCAGTTCTTTTTCTCCTTAGCCCAGGTAAGACGCTTCTGACTTTGTCTCTGGTTCAGGATTGGCTTGACACGAGGAATGCGACATTTGTAGCCCATGTCCTGGATTCATCTGTGCGTGGTGGCTCTTGATGCACTGACTCCAGCCTCAGTCCACTCCTTGTGAAGCTCCCCCAAATTCTTGAATGGATTTTGCTTGACAATCCTCTCAAGGCTGCGGTTATCCCTGTTGCTTGTGCACCTTTTCCTACCACACTTTTTCCTTCCACTAAACTTTCTATGAATATGCTTGGATACAGCACTCTGTGAACAACCAGCTTCTTTAGCAATGACCTTTTGTGGCTTACCCTCCTTGTGGAGGGTGTCAATGACTGTCTTCTGGACATCTGTCAAGTCAGCAGTCTTCCCCATGATTGTGTAGCCTACTGAACCAGACTGAGAGACCATTTAAAGGCTCAGGAAACCTTTGCAGGTGTTTTGAGTTAATTAGCTGATTAGAGTGTGACACCATGAGTTTCCAATATTGAACTTTTTTACAATATTCAAATTTTCTGAGACACTGAATTTGGGTTTTCATTATCTGTAAGCCATAATCATCAAAATTACAAGAAATAAAGGTTTGAAATATTACACTCTATGTGTAATGAATCTATATAATATATATCACTTTCTGAAATGAGTGACAAAAAAAACTTTTTCACAATATTCAAATTTTTTGAGCTGCACCTGTATGTAACTGTCAAAATAGTTAAATTAAATCGCATAAAATGAATGACGATGAGCGTGATGTACAATAATAATTCAAGGATATACGGATAATCAATATATCTTATTAAAATCATGTATACAAATTTAAATAACTTTAATGAAATATTGTAAAGCCACACCCACACCTATTCCCTTTTCTACTATAGATCCCATTAAAATAAATGCAAAAATAAACAATAATAATAAAAAAATACTTCGGTTTATACTTAGCCTACAGAAAAAAGGGAATGTTAAAAATAGTGAACTAGTAGGCCTAGCCTACTGTAAACTGTGCTCAACAAGATATCTTTAGCTTAGCCTACTTTTAACTAAAAAGTGGCCTGTTTATTCCCAAAGACGGTTATCGTAGACATGGTTTTTATTTCGTTTTTTTTAAAGGGTTTCCGTGCTGTATGCACTAACGGCATAGCCTTTTTCTTTTCTTTTTCTCTCAAAAGAGGGCATTTCCCAATATAATCGCTGACTTGTGGCGATAGATTTCCCTAACATCTGTAAGAGAATGTAAACAAGTCATCGATTTTCATGGTAAGAAGAAATTTTATGACAAACATTAGTTAGCTTACCCACAAAGTTTTGAAACGTTAGCTAGCAAGCAAGCTTATACAGCTGGCAGCTAGCTAACATAAAATGACCATCTTTTAGTTAACTAACTTACTCTGGCGTTATTTCAGGGAACGTTACACTGACTGCATCCAATGAGGTTTAATCATAACAACTGCACCTCGCGCAGTGGTCAGGAATGGAGAGAGAGGCTTGCATCCTATTGGCTGCGTGCATTCGAGATGCATTCAACAGAGGCAATATTGCGTAACATGTACTGCTTTTAAACTGAATAGAAATGCGATATAAATCTTACTTTAATAGTTGAAAAACTGAACCAATTCGAACAGGAACGGCGTCCACCCTCGACAGACATTTACTCCCAATTTACGCCCTGGACGCCGTCCCCTTGCGTCCTCCCATTCCAGCACTGATTATAACTGAATAGATAATATAATCATATCATCATACCTTCAAACGGCATTGTTTGGTCGGATTTGTATTTATAATTTTTTTTCCAAGGGAAAGGTTTGAAGCAAAAAATTGATGGCTTCAGCGGGAATTAAGAAGTGGGTATACGCTATACTCACTCAGAAGGAAGTGGGTAGGCTATATGGCATATACGTGTGTGTATACCCTCCACTACACTACTGAACACACACGGTGCTTTTGTAGCCTACACTTATTTTTTATTTTTGTTTTATAGAGTGTTGTTTATTTATTTTTCTACCCTACAGGTAGCTACTTTACACCCAAAGCCTACATGGACTCTTTGTATTCCAAAAACTGTATTTACGGTAAAATGAATGCAAAAACGTTTTCTGCTCATGCACTTCGTCCGCTCGCCTAGGTAGGCTACCGCCAAAACCCAATTCTCAGCCAGGAAAAACCCTGTATGCAATACATTTAATAGGCTACTAAAGGTAGTATAAATACAGGGAAATAGTTCTGTGTCAATGATATAAAACAAAAATCTCCGTTGCGTTATAGCAAACGATTTCTCATTGCGATTTTCAGCACCCTGAGTTCAAAACATCTTCCTGCGCCTATGACTATTCCAGTTGTTCGTCCTCAAGGTGGAGAGAGAGCGGACGACCGTTCGTTTGAGTTCAGTGGAGCGGACAGCTCCGCAGTCGTGTAATTGCGACTTCATGACATTTCATAAAATTCTGAAGGAGCGGTGGCAATAATTTTGTAGCGACCATGAACACCTTCCTAGTTTCAATTGGCTCTGAATTTTGGTGTGCCTCACCCTAAATAAATCTCACATGGCCTGCTCTGTTTACCTACTTACTCACTATCAAAATGGAAGTGCACCACTGGAAATGCTGTTACTGTTCTGAATAGGCTAATAGCTGCCGGGAGAAGCATAGACAACGGAGAATTCATGGAATCCTTTATCATACAATTCATGAACGATGGTAATAATAATTTCGAAAAGGAAACTCCAGGACTCTTGTAATCAAAAACTGTCTCCAGAATGAATCTATAAAATGAGAAGGAACACGGCGTCATAATCAGTAGGGGCAATTCCAGCGTTATGGATGTGACATTTAGACACAAAATGACAACCAAAATCTCTCAGAAATTACTGTACTTACGTGATAAAAACTGTTAATGCATATTCTCATAGCACCTATTTGGTTGAGTGGAAGGGCCAAAGTAATTTCAAATATATTGTTAAGTGAGAAAAAAATTACAAATAGCTTGCGTTATGGAAGTGATGCAAAAAGACAGGTATTTGGGGGCGACTACACACTTTCTAAATATTCTGTGAATTTTAAAGACTGTAGAGGTATGAAGTCTTGAGATATTTGCAATGGCTTACCCTGAATATCTAACGTTATTGCTAGCAACTAGGTCCATAAGCAGTGTCCGTTAGCCCAGTTCAACAAAAGTACACTTCTGAAACGTTGTTAAAAATGAAAAGATATCCGTTTTATTTCTTGGTTTCAGGCTTACAAAAAATGAGCTGGCTAATACACTTGTTCTAATTGCTAAACAAAGAAAAGATGAGTAACAGTAGTAGGTAAGAAAACCGTTTGCTTCCACAGCTCTCAAGATCCAAAATAACTAAAACATTGCCACGTAATAGCCTGTTCTTAAAGAGGCAGTACATCATTTTTACCAATATGCACCGAATCACATAAACACGTGATTCTAGTATGCTTTTAACATTTTAACTATTATATGAATTTCTAAATGAAATTATTTATCTTTTTAACACATGTTTTTAATCACATTGACTTTTAAACGCTATGAACTGTACTTTGGCCTCTACATACCCGGCCCCTAATTGCTTTCTATTCTAGAAACAATTACAACTTATCCTAAAACGTCTTTCTTCTAAGTAAAACTCAGATCAGTAACAGTCCTTCTCATACTGCTTCTTGGAGTAAGCAGAGTTTGGTTATCGGCCTCTCAAGTTCGTTCGTCTTTGTCTTGACTCGAACCTTGCGGACCCTTCCATGCTCATCCTCTATAGTCTTAATGATTCTTCCCATCAGCCATGATCCCCTGGGTGCCGATTCGTCGACAATCAAGACGACATCTCCTGGGATGAAGTTCCGTGATGGATGGTTCCATTTCTGTCTTTGCTGGAGTTGAGGCAGATACTCCTTAACCCAGCGCTTCCAGAATAGATCACTCATGTACTGGACTTGCCTCCATCTTTTTCGAGCGTAAGTATCCTCTCTCTGGAAGAGTCCTGGTGGTAAGTTGGGGTTAGTCTTGAGCAGCAACAAGTGCTGTGGAGTGAGAGCTTCCAGATCATTAATATCATTGGAAGGCATAGTAATAGGCCTGCTATTCAGAATGGCCTCACATTCGCAGAAGAACGTTTGAAGACCTTCCTCATCCAAGCTTTGTTCTTTCAGTGTAGCACCCATGATTTTCCTGATGGAGCGAATAATTCTCTCCCACACCCCTCCATGGTGGGATCCGGATGGTGGATTGAATATCCATTTGATGTCACGTTGGAGCAAGCTGTTCTTGATTTGTGAAGTATTCCACTCCTTTATAGCTTTTCTGAGCTCACGCTCAGCTCCGACAAAATTGGTCCCATTATCGGATCGCATTTCCTTTACTTGACCTCTTCTTGCAATGAAGCGACGCAAAGCGAGAATAAAGGAATCTGTTTCCAAAGACGTTGCCACTTCTATGTGGACCGCACGACTTGCAAGGCAGGTAAATATCACACCATACCTTTTTACAGATGATCTTCCACGTTTTATGTTGAATGGCCCAAATAGATCCACTCCGGTTCTAGTGAAGGGTGGTTCATCCGGCACGACTCTGTTTCTTGGCAAGTCCGCCATCATTTGTGTGCCTGATGCACCATGTTGTCTTCGACAGATAGTGCATCGAGACAGCATTTTTCTGATTGAAGAGGGAGCATCGATAATCCAGAATCTTTGACGTACGTAAGACAAGACATGATTACGTCCACTGTGTCCCAGCCGCTCATGTGCATCCTGAAGAATCAGATCAGCCACATGATGGTATTTAGGGAGGATCATCGGGTGCTTGGCTTCGGCTGGCATGGATGCTCGACTGAGCCTCCCTCCAACGCGAAGGATTCCCTCTTGAAATTGCGGATTCAGTCTGAAGGTTCGACTACTCTTCTTGATGGTGTCCTTTCTCCGAAGAGCGGAAATTTCCTCCTGGAAGCTCCCTTGCTGACAGTGGCTGATGATATCCAGCTCGGCTCGTCGCAGATCGTCCACGGTCAGGTAAGTCTGTTTGAGACTCTTTTTGTAGTTCAACATCTCCCTGTTCACCCGTTGTTGGTCACTGTACAATCCATTAATCTCCTTTCTCTTCCTTAACAGGTCCACCAGGGTTCCCTTAATTCGAGTGAGCCACGCCACCGCCTTCTTGAGATGCATCCATGAAGAGTAGTATTGGATTAGTTGTTGCATTGCATCAGTGCTTTCTTCTACTATTGTAGCATTAATGAGTATGCTTTTCTTGACCTCAGGATCTTCCGCCGTAAGCTCCTCCAGATGATCACACTTGTCTGGCCATTCCTTTTCTGGGTTGCTAAGGAAGACAGGCCCTGCGATCCAGACTTCATTCTTCATGAAGACGCTCACCTTTTACCCCCTGGAAGCGTAATCAGCCGGATTCAACTGTGTGTTGACATAGCTCCATTGCTCCATTTTTGATGCTTGTAAGATTATGGCAATCCTGTTCGCCACAAATGTCTTAAATCTGATGTTCTCGTTTGCTATGTACTTAAGCACGGCGGTGCTGTCCGTCCAAAACTTGGAGTCTGACAGTGACAACTGTAATTCTTTCTGCAGCATGACATCCACCTTCACAGCTAAGGCAGCCGCCGTCAGCTCCAATTGTGGGATAGTTGTGGGCTTGAGGGGAGTAACCCTTGCTTTTCCAAAGACGAATGAGCAGTGTATTTGGTTGCTGCTGTTCTTCTGGACTAGGTAAGTGACAGTACCATAGCCAATTTCACTCGCGTCACAAAAGTGATGCAGCCGAGCTTGCACTGCCTTTCCAAATTCTGGTGGTTTGAAGCACCGATCCACTCCGTAGTCGGTGAGCTGTTGAAGCTCTTCTGTCCACCTTGTCCATTGTTGTGCGAGTTGTTCAGGCACGGCATCATCCCAGCCTATTCTTAGTCTACACAGTTCTTGCAGGATGTTTCTGGCGGGCAGTATGACCGGTGACAACATCCCCAGTGGGTCGTAGACCGAACTCATAGTTGACAGGATTCCTCTTCTGGTGAGAGGCTTCTGCTGTATGTTCACGTGGAACTTGAACTGATCTGACCTGATGCACCACTGTACCCCCAAAGCTCTCTTGATGGCGAGTGAATCCTGGTCAAGATCAAGATCTTTGACTTCTGTTGCCCGTTCCTCTTGTGGAATGTTTGACAACACATTTCGGTTGTTGGTCGTCCATTTTGTCAGTCTAAAGCCTCCTGTTTGACAGATGGCCTTCAAGTCTTGGTGTAGTTTGACTGCTTCTTGTTCAGAGGCAACTGATCTCAAACAGTCGTCAACATAAAAGTTATTTAAGACTGTATCCACTACTGCTGTGTCAAACGTGTTCCTGTTGTCTTTGGCACACCTTCTCAACGCATAGCTAGCACAGCTTGGTGAGGAGGTGGCTCCAAACAAGTGTACCACCATTCTGTACTCTTGCAGCGCTTGTGAAATGTCGCCGTCCGGCCACCACAAAAACCTGAGGAGGTCGGCATCGTCTGGTGGGACTTTCACCTGATGGAACATTGATTCCACGTCCGCCATGACTGCGACCTGCTCTTGACGGAATCTTGTTAACACGCCAACTAGACTGCTTGTCATGTCAGGCCCCTGCAGTAATTGTTTGTTGAGTGTGGTTCCTTGATATGAAACACCACAGTCGAATACCACCCGTATTTTCTGCTTCTTAGGGTGGTAGACGCCGTGATGCGGGATAAACCACACCTTTCCATCACTCCGGTTTAGTTCTTCATCTGGGACTTTTACGGCATAGCCCTTGTTTATCACATCATTCATGAAGCTGACGTAGTCCTCCTTGAATGTCTGATTTCTCTGAAGCTTCTTTTTTATGCTGAGTGCTCGCTGTTCTGTCACTACTCTGTTGTTGGGCATTTTCACGTCCTTGCTCTTCAAAGGCAAACCAATAGAGTAATGGCCGTCGACCAGTTTCGCTGATTCGGAGACTCTGTCCATAAACAGTTGGTCTTCCTTAGACATTTCCAACTACTCTCCTTGAGCATTCTCAGGAAAATCGTACTTGAATTGCTGAGTCCACAATTCTTCAAGTCGAGCCACTGAGATCCGATTCATTTGGATCTGTGGGTATCCATTCTTTGTCCAGCTCCTGATGTTTTCACGCAGCGGTCCATTTACTGTCCATCCCAAAGCTGTACGTACTGCATACGGCCCATCCTTGACACTGCGGATTACCTCTTCTGGCTCCAAAGCCTTTGCCACATCTGTCCCAATCAGAAGACCGATATCTGCATTGATCGACGGGATTCGTACGCCTTGTAGATGTGGCCACCTATCCACGTCTTCTTGAGTTGGAATGTTCTCTTTACTTGCGGGGATAGCCTTTTGCGCAAAAACCCCTGTGAGCTCGATAAAATCGTCACCTTCTAGGCTACTCACTTCTAGGTCTGGTACAGCTTTGCAGGAGACTGTCTTTTGGTCTCCCATAGTGGTGAGTAGGATGTTCACATTTTTTCCTGGCAGGTGAAGGTCGTTCGTCAGCTTGTTCGTGCAGAAGGAGGCGTTACTCCCTGGATCCAGGAATGCATAACAGGTAAGTACCTTGTTGCCTTTCTTTGCCTTTACTCTCACAGGAACAATGGTGAGGACACTACCTGTACCCCCGGCCCCAGTCTGCGAGCCTGCGTCCACAAATCCGCTGACAACGGTTTGCTCTTCCCTTGGAGACTCCTCTTTTGGCTCCTCCTTTGAAGCCTCTTCCTTTGGTAAGTCTCTAGGTTTCGGTTTTATGTGTAAGAGCGTAGGGTGTGTTGCTGAACATATCTGACAGCTCTTCTTTTCTTTACAGGCCTTACTCATATGTCCACCTGTAAGACAACTGAAGCAAAGTCCTTTGCTCTTAAGGAACTCAAGCTTTTCCTTGTGCAACATTTTCTGAAGTTTCTTGCACTGTTCCATGGTATGATCTCCCTGACAGAAGATACAGGGTTTCATGAAGGCCTTGTCTGCATATGTTCCCTTCTCCTGAGCTCTCTTGTTCCCAGCGTTAGCGTCACCTTTCTCAGCTTTCTGTGCCTTTACTTCAGTGGCTAGTGTCGTGATGTTTTTCTTTCCACTTGACTTTTCTGTCTGCCGTTTTGTTTGCCCTGAGATTTCGCCGAACACAGGGTGTGATGCCATCTCGGCCTGTCTGTGGACAAACGCCACTACATCTTTGAACTTCGTTCTACGATCTTGCTTTTGCTGAATGTCTATGGCGACACTCCTGAATCTCTCTCTCAGCCTGTATGGGAGCTTTGCGATGATCATGCGCATGTTAGCAGCATTTTCCATCTCTTCTAAATACTCTAGATCTGCCATTGCATTATTACAGCTCGTTAGAAAGAGGGTGTATGATTCAAGTGCCTTAGTGTCATCTGATTTAATGGTGGGCCAGTTTAAAGCCTTGTCCAGGTATGCCATGGATATCTTATATTTATCACCAAAGCGTTCCTTTAGAAGTCTCTTGGCTTCAGGGTAGCCCTTATCTGGGTCCAAGTGAAAGCAGCTGCGCACTAAGTCATTAGGCTGTCCATTTGTGTGTTGTTCTAGGTAGTAAAGCCGGTCTTTGCTGTTTTCAGTCTTGCTCTCTACGCGGTGTTCAAAGGCTCTTATGAAGAGACGATATTCTAATGGATCTCCTTTGAAAACAGGAATGTTCGGTGATGGCAATGTAGAGAGCCTTTGTTGCTTTATTAGGTTTTCAGTGATGTCGTTTTGGCGTTGCATGACGGTAACCAGATTATCTGTATTCACAGAGTTGTCTAATGAGTTGAGAGGAGCTTGTATGACATCTGCATCTCTTCCACTAGTGTGGCTATGCTGTGTGCCACTACTGGCTACGCCACTCTTACTGAGGCTGATGTCATGCTTCCTTAGAGTAGACATTAATACATCCACTCTACTGCATTTAGTTCTGCCTGACACCTCGGAACCTTCATATTTCTTTAACACAGCTAATTGCGCACCATTTGCAGCAAGCCCTGCTTGTAGCTCCAACTCTTCCTTTTCAGCCTTGAGCCATAGTTCGTGTTCTTCTAAAGCCTGTTTTCTTCTCAATGTAGCTGACTTGGCTAACAGGGCGGCTCTTTCTAATTCTACCTTTAAGCGTTCAGCACGAGCTGACGATGTTGCAGAAGTAGCAGAGACAGACTTAGATTTTCTATACTTCTTGGATGTGACTGACACACTATCTTCGGGTTCTATCTCATCACTAACCTTGTTAGCCTCTTTTTGGCGTAGTGTTGCGTCCTGTATCCATGTAATCACTTTGTGCGCGAATTCTCTGTGCTCACTATTTCTTGGCTCAAACCAAACCCTTTGATCTGTCATCATATTCTCTATACACTCAATCTGGCAGAATAGGTCTGCAACTTGCAGATTTATTTCACCAAATTCCTTTATCCTCACTTCATATTTGGCCAACAGTTCCTTTTCTATAATTTCCACATTTGCATCATCATCCATTAAAGCATGCATTTTGTTCCTTTTCTCTGTAAGTTGGCCTAGTATGGCTGTTCTTGAGCTTATTTTCGTTTGCAGATTATGTTCCAACGCTATTCGTGTTGGTTTAACCACTCGCTTTTCATCAGCTCGGCTTACCGTGGCTTCTGTTCCTGTCGCCGACATGATTGCTTTGATGGTCAGTCGTTCCGGTTTTTTATACGGGTTCCACTCGTAGCATACACAAGCGGCGAAGACGAGCCTCGTTGGAATACACACAAGCCACGGACCCAGCGTCTGATGGGCTAACTGAGAAAGTCTTTTAATCCACTCGCTGAATCGTCGTTCGTGTTCCACTTTCCACCAACCTCTCCAAATAACTTCTTGTTCGATGTCAAGCGGGTTTTCTTACTAATGTAGAGGTATGAAGTCTTGAGATATTTGCAATGGCTTACCCTGAATATCTAACGTTATTGCTAGCAACTAGGTCCATAAGCAGTGTCCGTTAGCCCAGTTCAACAAAAGTACACTTCTGAAACGTTGTTAAAAATGAAAAGATATCCGTTTTATTTCTTGGTTTCAGGCTTACAAAAAATGAGCTGGCTAATACACTTGTTCTAATTGCTAAACAAAGAAAAGATGAGTAACAGTAGTAGGTAAGAAAACCGTTTGCTTCCACAGCTCTCAAGATCCAAAATAACTAAAACATTGCCACGTAATAGCCTGTTCTTAAAGAGGCAGTACATCATTTTTACCAATATGCACCGAATCACATAAACACGTGATTCTAGTATGCTTTTAACATTTTAACTATTATATGAATTTCTAAATGAAATTATTTATCTTTTTAACACATGTTTTTAATCACATTGACTTTTAAACGCTATGAACTGTACTTTGGCCTCTACAAAGACTAATGCAGAAAGTTTGGTATCCATGTGATACAGGAGGCTTGGCTGAACATAAAAATAGCAATTTTGAAAATGTGTGTATTTTCATTTAGATTTCTATGAGGAAAAACCATGAAAAACTATGGATGTGACATTACGTTATGGATGTGCTGCATCTGAAATACATTGTTTGACTATAGTCTTCCCAATCAAATTCTATCATAACACATTTGTTGTCATAAGAAATGGTCCTGAGTGTCAGTTTTAACATTTAGAAAACCACCTGAAAGGGTTTTGAATGTTTTCAAGATGGCCACCAAATAGCATTGATTTCAATGGTAATGGGACTAAAACAGTCAAGCCGGAAAGTCTGCACAGCCCTTTCACCTTCTTCACGTTTTATTACGTTACAGACATATACTACAATAGATTGAGTTCATTTTTTGCCTCAAACATCTACACACAATAGCCAATAATGACGAAGTGAAAACAGGTTTTTAGAAAATATGCAATTTTATTTTACTGACAAAAATAGATTATTTAGGGGTTACATATCTGTACACACCCTTAGCCTAATACTTAGTTGCTGCACCTTTGGCAGCGATTACAGCTTCAAGGCGTCTTGGGAAAGAAGCTACGAGCTTGGCACACTTCTTTCTGGACATTTTTGCCCATTCCTCTTGGCATATCCTTGCAAGCTCCGTCAGGTTGGATGGGGAGCGTCGGTACATAGCCATTTTCAGCTCTTTCCACAGATGTTCAAATTGGATTCAGGAATGGGCTCTGGCTGGGCCACTCAAGGACATGCACAGACTTTCTCCGAAGCCACTCCTTTGTTCTCTTGGCTGTGTGCTTCGGGTTGTTGTCATGTTGGAAGGTAAACCTTCGCCCCAGTCTGAGGTCCAGAGCGCTCTGGAGCAGGCTTTCTTCAAGGATCTCGGTGTACTTGGCTGCATTCATCTTTCCCTCTATCAGGACTAGTCGCCCCGTTCCCGCTGCTGAAAAACATCCCCACATCATGATGCTGCCACCGCCATGCTTCACTGTAGGGATGGTATTAGCCAGGTGATGAGCGGTGCCTGGTTTCCTCCAGATGTGACGCTTGGTATTCAGGCCAAAAAGTTCAATTTTGGTTTCATCAGACAAGAGAATCTTGATTCTCATGGTTTGAAAGTCGTCTATATAAACAAAATCCATGCACTTCTTTCACAAAATAACATTAATCATCTACAGTAAGCCTAAGTGAGACCATATCACACGAATGTTCGGATAGGGGAGCAAATCGTGAGGCCTGCTTGGATTTGTTATTTATACCACATTAGCTATAAACCAATTGGGCAACCGGCTAGCTTGCTAGCCAGCGCAACAAGTTTATTATACAGCTATTATTATTATTGCACAAAGTCAGGGGAATGCAATTAAAGTACCGATAAACAATTCAGACTAAAATCCTAAACTATGCCTGCGATGTTTGACCAGTCTTGTTGAAGTCTGCAGTGAGTTAATTACAGCTGACTTGTCTGTAAGGTGGATGGCCAGAGTGTCTTTGGCTTTTCTTTTCTTTTTTAAATTTTGTTTCTGATTTTTTTCCCATTTTTCTCCCAATTTAGTAGCCAGTTGAACCCGTATTCTAATTAAATTCCCCCCGTGTAGCAACCGCTAGAGAATCACTGCTGCACAACCCCGTCAGCCAGCAGTAGAGCGGAGGTCGCCACGCTCTTTTTCAGAGCGCGACTCCTCCAAGCCTGACCGTGATTCCAACCCGCCCGGGGCTGCTATATGCGCAGCGATTCTCTCCGAGCCCCTCCCCCCACCCGGAAGCAGCCGCCAATTGCTGCTCCCACAGGGCACTGGCCATGCTCGGAATTGGCAGGTCCGGGCGCGAACCCCGATCCTCGGAGTACAACTACGCTGACTGAAAGTCAGCGCTCTTACCGTTGTACTACCGCAGCGCCCGTCTTTGGCTTTTCTGATCCTGGTTGGAATTTATCCTTGTCGCGTGGTTTGAGTCTTTGTCCGTGGGTTGGAACTAACACCTCGGTCGGAGTTGTTATCTCAATTCACATTCTATGGTTAGATGCTGGTAGGCAAGCTAACCTGTTGCTTGCATGTCTCTCCGCGGCCTTTCTGATGCCGCTGGGGAGTGAGTGGCAGAATGGGGGATCCACCTTTCTGCAGCGCTGATGCTGGCACAATGGGGAAGGCAAAAGTGGAGTAAATGGAGGTCCAGCTCTGTCCAGCTAGGTAGCTGGCACAAAGGAGAGGCAAAAATAGAGTCATTGAGTCTGGAATGTCAGAGTTTTATAGAGATTTATGATTTTATGATCCCTACTCATATTTCTGAGTTACAGGGTTGGTGGAGTGTTACGACGGACGTTACGCTGGGTTTGTGTTGTACACATCACTTCCCTGTGGAATGAATGGAAATGTAGTCCATTGTCCCTACATCCCCCCTTTTGGTCTTGGGATGTGGCTTAAGCCAGTATTCCTTGAGAGCACAAAAGTCAGTTCACAGTTCACAGGTCCTCAAGTTCATTTAAAAGGTTACAGCAAGATGGCAGTCCAGGGGAGCTGACAAGTGTCACAATGAAATCAAGGGATTTACATGACTGTCAAACATCCAGGCAGATTATAATTGACATGGCTTTCATCATTAGTTATCTAACTAACCTAAAGTATATAACATAGCACAACATAAAACATTTCAGTTCTATTTGTGAACAGCACGGTTACAAAACAAAATAAACCTTGGTGCAATGGTTAGTTGTTTTGTTAGTTCAAGTGTTATTAGATAGTGTCCAGAAGGTGGAGAACTAACAGGTATGACCCAGTCATTATAGTACTTTTTTTTAAAGGATGTTATAAGTTATTGCTCCTATGTTGTACAGTAGGTGAGCTTACCATTAGGTGGTGTAACAGAAGATAGGGACACAGCTTGTCAATACATCTGTAAATGTTGCACCGTCATCTCTACTTGCACTAATTTAGCCAGGTAGGTTAAGACAGAGGATGTTATTTTACAGAGTCTGCTTACGATCTGTGTTTGCTGCTGCTACATACAAATCTAAGTGACTGTTGTAAACCGCCTGTATATTACGAACCCCCCTTTTTCCGGTGGAAAAGGTGTGCGGAAAAAGTCAAAGCTTTTTTTTATTTTATTATTTATTTATTTATTTATTTTAAAAATTTGTTTCTGATTTTTTCCCTTTTTCTCCCAATTTAGTAGCCAATTGAACCCCTATTCTAATTCAATTCCCCCCCGTGTAGCAACCGCTAGAGAACCACCGCTGCACAACCCCGTCAATCGGCACTTTTTTTCAGGGAGGATGCTACGTCCTCTACAGGGCGCAGCTCCTGACCGTGACACGCCCTGGGTCCCCCTGTGCGCCGCGGTTCTCTCCGAGCCCCTCCCCCCACCCGGAAGCGACCGCCAATTGTCGCCTCCACAGGGCACCGGCCACGCTCGGCTATGGCAGGACCGGGGCGCGAACCCCGATCTTCGGAGTACAGCTGCGCTGACTGAAAGTCAGCGGTCTTTACCGCTGTACCACCGCGGCGGCAAAGTCAAAGCTTTTGATGGATGTGAGCCTGTTAGGCTACCATGGCTATCAATCATAACTACTCTAGTTTTTGTCTTCTGACGGACACTGAACAAGATCAGATAGCCCTGTGGAGGTTACTCACAGCATGAATGCTATTGAACTAAGTGCAGAGGTCCAAGCTGTCCTCAGAAGAGCTGAAGAAGCTTTCTTCAGATGTGGCGTCTTCCCTATCAGAGTCATGCTTGTGACTCTCTAGCTTAGGCCTACCTGGTCTGTCTTCTCTCCAATTCTGGTTAGAATCAGAGCGTGAGAAGTGACCAGTGGCCATTAACTGGGAACCTATTGTTTGGCTGTCTTTTTATGTCCTTAGGTTTAAAAGAGGTCTAGAAAGTGCCAGGGGGTTTGATGCCGTATTACGGCAGCCTCGTCGCCAATTTAACTGACTTGTTGTTGTTCACTAGGACCCTATCTAACCTCTTTTCACCCCTACCATGTGTCTAACCCCCATTCCCCTGTGCTCTGTCCCTCGCCCCAGGAGGTCCAATCACCGCAGGTGCAGCCCGGCTAACCTGGTCTGCCCACCCCTGTCCTCTTACAAGGAACTCTCAGTGGTGGGTGGACTGTGGAACTGCCGGTCAGCTGTCCAGAAAGCCGACTTCATCACTGCCTACGCTAAGATGAAGTCCCTCCACTTTCTGGCTCTCACTGAGACCTGGATCACCCCAGATAACACGGCCACTCCAGCTGCTCTGTCTGACAGTTACTCCTTTTCGCACACCCCCAGGGCCTCTGGCCGAGGCGGGGGCACTGGTTTACTCGTCTTTCAGTCCTGGAAATTCTCCATGCCCCCTCTACACAGCCTAAATATCTCCTCCTTTGAGTTTCATGCAGTCACTGTAACTCACCCGTCTAAACTTAACATTGTTGTTCTCTACCGCCCTCCAGGTCCACTCGGCGCCTTCCTGGATGAACTGGACACTCTCCTGAGCTCCTTCCCTGAGGATGGCACCCCTGTAATTCTACTGGGTGACTTCAACCTCCAGCCAGAGAGCTCCCAGTTATCCAGTGTCGACTCACTCCTCCAGTCCCTCGCCCTCACCCAGTCCCCATCGCCTGCCACCCACAAGGCTGGTAATCAACTAGACCTTGTATTCACCAGGAGCTGCACCACCTCTGAACTCACGGTGACTCCCCTCCCTGTATCGGACCATTTCTTTATTTCGTTCTCTCTCTCCTACCCACTCTCCCCCAACTCCTCTAACAACCTGCCCTCTGTAACTTTCAGGAGAAATCTCCGCACTCTCTCACACTCCTCTCTCTCTACCTCTGCTCTCTCTGCCCTTCCTCCACCTGCAGATTTTGTTAATTTGCCTATTGATGTTGCCACCTCCAACCTTAACTCCTGCCTCTCTCAGTCTCTCGACTCACTATGTCCTCTTGTCTCCAAACCAGCTCGACAATCACCCCCCTGCCCGTGGCTGACGGATTCTCTCCAATCCTGCAGAACCACGCTGCGAGCTGCCGAGAGAAAGTGGAGGAAGTCCAGATCTCCAGATGATCTGGCTTCGTATCACACTCTGCTGGCAGCCTTCACATCAGCAACCACATCTGCTAAGATTTCATTTTTTCAGTCAAAAATTAATGCATGTGTGTCTAACCCACGTAAACTCTTTTCCACCTTCTCTTCCCTGCTGATCCCTCCACCACCCCTCTCACCCTCTTCCCTCTCTGCAGATGACTTCCTGATCCACTTTGAGGATAAGGTAGCCAAGATCAGAAACTCTTTCACACATCCGGTAATGCCCCAAATTCCCCTAAATGAACCCACTGCTACATTTCTGTCCTTTAAGACTCTGGAGGACACAGATGTACTTGAACTTATATCACACCAGCGTGCAACCACCTGCCCACTGGACCCCATCCCTTCAGCAGTCCTCCAATCTATATCCGGTGAGGTCCTTCCATATCTGTCCTCCATTATTAACACCTCTTTAACCTCTGGCTATGTTCCTGCTGTTTTCAAAACTGCCCGTGTTACCCCTCTCCTTAAGAAGCCTAGCTTGGACCCCTCTGATGTCAGAAATTATCGTCCTGTGTCTCTCCTGCCCTTCTTGTCAAAAGCTGTTGAACGCGCTGCCCTTAACCAACTGTCTGTTTTTCTCCACCAGAACAACCTGCTTGACCCTCATCAGTCCGGCTTCAGAACCGGCCACTCAACTGAAACTGCACTCCTGGCTGTGACCGAGGCACTCGCCACTGCTAGAGCCTCCTCCCTCTCCTCTGTCCTGATTCTCCTTGACCTGTCTGCAGCATTTGATACGGTCAACCACAAACTCCTGATCTCCACACTGGCTGAGATGGGCATCTCTGGAACTGCTCTCTCTTGGTTTACTTCTTATCTCACAGATAGATCCTACCAAGTCTCCTGGAAGGGCTCTATCTCTGCACCCCATCCTCTTTATACAGGAGTCCCGCAGGGATCTGTACTGGGTCCTCTGCTGTTCTCCATTTACACTAAGTCTCTTGGTTTGGCCATTAATTCACATGGCTTCTCCTACCATTGTTATGCTGATGACACTCAACTCTACCTCTCTTTCCCTCCCTCTACCCCACAGATTAAAGAGAGGATATCTGCTTGCCTGGCTGACATCTCTGAGTGGATG
Organism: Ilyophis sp. 1 JC-2022; assembly: GCA_022702515.1. NCBI lineage: Eukaryota > Metazoa > Chordata > Actinopteri > Anguilliformes > Synaphobranchidae > Ilyophis > Ilyophis sp. 1 JC-2022. The sequence goes on from CM040395.1 coordinate 106,823,404, forward strand.
TCTAGCCATCACCTGAAGCTCAACCTTGACAAGACTGAGCTGCTCTTCATGCCACACAAGACATCCCCGCTTTTAGACCTGTCCATCACCGTCGACGGAACTATGGTGACCGACTGGGCGGCAGTGTAGTATAATGGTTAAGGAACTGGACTTGTAACCGAAAGGTTGCCGGTTCGATTCCCAGGTAGGACACTGCCGTTGTACCCTTGAGCAAGGTACTTAACCTGAATTGCTTCAGTATGTATCCAGATGTATAGGAATGGATCAATGTAAGAAGTTGTGTAAGTCGCTCTGGATAAGAGCGTCTGCTAAATGCCTATAATGTAATATAATGTAATGTAATGCCTCCCGCTCTGCAAGAAACCTGGGGGTGGTCCTGGACGACCAGCTGGACTTCAGAGAGCACATCAGGGCAATGACACGGTCCTGCAGGTTCCTCCTGTACAACATTAGGAGGATTCGGCCGTACCTGACCACCTACTCTGCCCAGCTCCTTGTCCAGACCATGGTCACCTCACGCCTGGACTACTGCAACTCCCTTTTCGCAAGCCTGCCAGCCTGCGCCATTCTGCCCCTTCAACTGGTCCAGAACGCGGCCGCTCGGCTTGTGTTCAACCTCCCGAAGTTCACACACGTCACCCCCCTGCTGAGGTCACTCCACTGGCTTCCAGTCATGGCCAGGATCAGGTTCAAAGTTCTGACCCTGGCCTACACTGCAGCCAAAAGGTCAGGCCCCTCCTACCTACAGGACTTGATCCAGCACTACACTCCTGCTCGACCACTTCGCTCTGCTGGTGCAGGGCGACTTGCACTTCCCTCCCTCCGTGTCAACGGCACTCGCTCGTCCCGACTGCGGAGCTTCTCCACTCTAGCTCCCCAGTGGTGGAATGAACTCCCCACTCCGTTGCGCTCTGCTGAAACGCTGTCTGTTTTCCGTCGTGGTCTGAAAACACACTTTTTCAGACTCCACCTTGATTAACTACCTATATAAGGCCAAATATATATATAGTATGTTCTTTCTGTTTATTTTCTATTTGGTTTTGCTATTTCATAGCTTAGAATGTATAGCCGACTGTATTCTGTATTCTGTTGACTACTAGCGATAGCTCCTATGTTGTGAGAAAGTTGTGCTTTGTTGGATTTGCTTTGTAGATTGTGTCTAAGACCTTCAATATGCACTAATTGTACGTCGCTTTGGATAAAAGCGTCTGCCAAATAACTGTAATGTAATGTAATGTAATGTAATTAGAACATCCTGCTGTGATGGTTCTACCGTCTCGTTCTTGCGCACAATCCTCATTGCATATTTCAAGAGATGAACACTGGGCTCTTGAAAACAATGAAACATGGGTTCATACGCATGGGTGCAGCTTGTGCTACTAATGGTTCACGTAGCTTAGGGTAGGTAGAATGAACAGTGGATAGAAGTTGTTCCATGAATGTACGTATCTCTCTGGTAGAGGTTTTCCAGATGAGTTTGACCTTCTCTTGATCGATTGTCCTGGGCAGATCAGAGAGGCAGTTGTCAATTTATGTTATATTCAGTGTTCTCAGGGTTAAAGTGTTCAATATCCCTAACCATGGATTCTAGCTGTTCAAAACGAAGACCATGTGAAGTTTCACGAGTCTGCCTGTTTGGGGAAGGCACGTGAGCGCGTTTCATGCTGAACTTTGACGTCCTCTGTTTGGTTGTGAGGACGCTATCTGCATATCGCACCGAATTGTGTTCTCTCTGTGTTCGAGGGAAAGCTAGGGGCATGAGCATTGCCCTTTGTTTGCCTAAGAGGTGAAGTGGAACCTCTTTTGCAGTGTTCTCGTGAGATTCTCTGGTCCCTTCTTTGGAGGGAGCATGGAAGGAGCAATCTTGGATTTGCCTAGCTGTCTCCTTTGTGGAGCTGGACAGCAATAGGAATTCTGTCCCCCCTTTCCCTGTCTAGGGAGGAGGTGGACGAACCATCACAAGAAAAATCTAAAGCATTGCGATCTGAATAGTCTCGGTCAGAGCAAGCTATTGAACAGGGGTCTGACAAACCTGAATCAAGGCTGGGCACCGCTTTCCCCACCTTGTGGTGTAAGGGGGAAGTGATGGTTCCAGTGAAAGCAGAATGAGCTCTGGGAAATTTCTCTTGTCTGTGTAATTTCGGGTCAAAGTAGGTGGCAAGGTGTTTTGGCCACAATACTAATCTGTCTGGATAAATTCAAGATCAGACAAGGAATAATTGGGTCTTGTGACTGTGTGAGGGAGTCACCCTTCTCATTGATCAATGAGAGAACTTCTTTCCTACAATCAGTGAAATTCAGCTGATTCAGGAAATCTATGTAACCAGGTGCTAAGCCTTGGGCTAAGAAGGAAAGGCTTCAGCAGATATGGTTTCCATATATAATGCAATAAAAGCTAAAGACTGAATATTAATAACTTGAGGGGAAACTCAAAGTTAGCTATTACACAAGGGCCTTGAGTGCCTAAAGGTGTAGTAAAAACTGATTATATACCAATGTGTGCAAATCAAAATCCAACATACAAGTTGTGATGAAGGATAAGAAACTTTCTAGGAACGTTTTCTAGCTATACTTACAGAACACAAGTTTTATGTTCTGAGAATCACAAACTATCAGAACGTGAAAAAGTGTCTGAATTACAATTACTATGAAATTCCGATTTAATAGAAAAATGTAATTAATGAAATAAATAAAAAATTACTGTGATGAAGTAATCAAATATTAATACAGCATGGTTAATAATACAAATATAGATAATAGGTCTCAGTGTTTCCCACAGGATTTTCTGAAACTGTGCTGGGTGGACCCTGAACTGTCTAGGGGGTTCCGGGGGCATGCACCCCCATAAGAAAATTTTGTCAATTTCAACAGCTAAATGTATCAGTTTGGTGCTCTTTGAGATTAAAATCCTATAAACACTAGATCCACAATTGTTTGTGATTGGAACATGGGAAGTGGAACATGTGAAATATATAGAATTTTGGCTAGTTGACTTTTTTTGGCTTGACAGCTAGCTAACATCAGACCTCCAGAAATGTGGTCTGATGAAAAATATTCAACAGCTTTTTGTCAGTAGACAATACAGAAACCATCACAATGCATTTTAACCTCTTCTAGTCCAAAACTCAGGGATTGAAAGCTACAATAAAAACAAGTTGAATACTTGTTTATTGACAAGAAATAATCTGATTGGCTTGCTATTAAATCTTTGCTAACTCTGTTGATTCTTCCTCTTCTCTCTGCCGAACGAGCGACAGATTGTAAAAAAAATTCTAAAAGAGCCTGCACTGAAGGGAAACTATATTTCGGTGAGGGAAACAAAGCAGGTTGCGTTTTGTTCCATCGTGCTGATATCGCCCTTGAATAACGTCAGTATCATCTTCCACAAGATGCAATATGCATGAACTAAGGTATATTATTTAGTTTTTATTTTCAGGTTAGCTTGCGAGATAACATTATTTGTAAAAAAATATATTATGTTATAATTTTGTTACGTTAGCTGATGATAAATTAATATCGTAACACAGCCGAAAGCTTGGCTAGCTTAACCCCTTAGTGCAGATAGTCTATTTTTTCTCGCCTGCGAGACAGTTTTACGCAACTGAGACACGCGTTGCTCCTGCAGCCAAACTATTAGTGGAAAACCCAAACGCGGTATTTTAACTTTATTGGTAGACGATTCGCGACGATTTCTGGCCAATGCGTAGTTTCTAAGTGTCACTATCTTTCCGTAGCAAGTCCATTTAACAAGCACTCCCCACCCAGCCTATACCTACCCATGCGTGACATAGTGGGCAATAGCGTCTATGTTGGGAGTTCATAAATATATGTATTCATCATATAATATCAGAATTCCGTCCAGCAACCAGATAAACCCACCAATAGCCCGACCGTATGCAAATACAGCGGTGCAAATCGCTGCTCAATCAATACCGACATAAACAAGTGAAATCATACAATGCCATTCTACTATCAATATCTGCTATTAAATATGGAATTCGTGTGCAATCCTCCCGTGGATTTAAGCGTAGATATGTCCCTTTCAAGATTCCGTGGTCATTTATTGTCTTGGACAATCCGTTTGAAAAATACACAGCGCATTGGAACACTATTAGACAAACGAAACTATCTCTGCGTAACCCCCCCTCCCTGATAGCACTGCTGTGACGCTTTCAATTTTATTCTGGTTTGATCGACAATTGTTTTATCCAATAGAAGGCACGACAAGCTTCCCAAAAGTAATTTACATGTGTAATTGAAAGCTTGGATTAACTATTTAAGGGCGAGCGTAACTGCAATACTTGTTATATCACGACAACTTTACGCAGATGACGCATTTGGTTTGACGCGTTTGGTATGACGCAGTTGGTCTTACGCAATAAAACGGCGCGCAACTTTGAAGAGACTTTTTAGTACTTTTCCCCCGAAGTCGGTCAGAAGAGGACAACAACAGAGATTCTTCTAATCCCTGTAGCATAGATTCTGTGGAAGAGGTGCCTATCAATATGGGGAAGATATCCTCCTCGACATGTAAGTATTACTGCTTGAAATATTTTGAGTATATACATTTTTCCACTGCGTGCTATATTTTCGTTCTTTTTGTATTTGCATCGGTCGTAATAGACCACTGTTAGCCTGCTAATAATGCTGAACATATTTGAAAACACACTTTTTCAGACTCCACCTTGAATAACTACATGTATACGGCAAATTATATAGTTTTTTTTTTTTTTTTTTTTATTTTTTTTTTTTTATTTTATAGCTTAAATGTATAGCTGACTGTATATAGTTGTCGGTTGATAGAGACTAGCGAGCTCTACGTTACGAGAAAAAAGTACTTCTTTCGTGACTTAGTAGTCGTGATTGTTGTGACCTTCAAATAATATACTTATTGTACTTTCGCTTTGGATAAACGCGTGCTGCCAAATGTAATGTAATGATTTATATATTGTGTTTCGTGACGTTCCCGTAGTGTGCGTGGTGGCCTGCTTTGTTAGAAAATTCAGCATTCACAATGAAAATTTGAGTTTTTAGCGCTGTTCTGTTGGGTTGCTCAAGTCGTAAGTTATAAACTCCTCAAAAAAAGTTCGGAAACGTTATTTCGGTCGATTATTCCTCCCCTTTAATAATACCAATTGGTATTGTATTTTATATCGTTGGAAAGCCTGATTAGTCACCTTTACAACGAGGTACAACTTGTAAGGATCGTGCATTCGTGGAATGAGCAACACAGCTAACCGTGTGGGTAGCGGCCCAAAAAAATGTGCCAAAATCCCCTGCAATATTCTTCTGTTGGTATTCACTCTCGTTTTGAGTTGCTTGGTGGACTGGATGATTGCACTCTCCCACAGTAATAAGGAAAAAACAACACATATTGGCCATTTTTACATTTTATTCATTTTACACTGTCAGGGACCTCAGTAGCGTGTGGAAGATCCATACGCAGCCACAACAGCTTGGCACCTCCTCCTCATGCTGGTCACCAGCCTGGTCACACACTGCTGTGGGATGGCATCCCATTCCATCCCACTGGCATACACCTGCCAGCACTTGAAGCTCAAAACGAGAGTGAATACCAACAGAAGAATATTGCAGGGGATTTTGGCACATTTTTTTGGGCCGCTACCCACACGGTTAGCTGTGTTGCTCATTCCACGAATGCATGATCCTTACAAGTTGTACCTCGTTGTAAAGGTGACTAATCAGGCTTTCCAACGATATAAAATACAATACCAATTGGTATTATTAAAGGGGAGGAATAATCGACCGAAATAACGTTTCCAAACTTTTTTTGAGGAGTTTATTTTATGCCTCGATTTGCCGTGAAGCTAGAACATTGGTAGTGTTTTCCGATATTATTTTATTGTATTGTAATTTCTTTGTGCATAATGTACTCTATGGGGTATTAGTATATCCATGGGTGATGCTTTTCACTTAGGGAATGGAAAATATGTATTCAAATGTACTGTGTCCAGATGTGTGCAAGATGAATGTAAAATAAATAAATAAAATAAATAAGCAACAGTTGTGAAACACACTACAGAGTAATGCCATCCTAGAGCACGCAACAAAATATAACATAATGTAGCATACAGAAGAAAGTGTTTACTGAGGTACAAGAGTGAATGATTTCATATTTAGCTGTGTGTACCACAGTGTTATAATGCTTCTGCATTATGTAATTTGTTCCTATAACATGCTTGACCCTCCACCTCTGCCACTCCAGCAGTGCCCTCTACTGTTCAGAGTGAAGCCACTGCAGGACCAGATCCTTACAGCATACTGAAGACCGTGCCATTGATGAGTGCATGTTGGCCACGAAGGCACCGCACAGGATGAAGCAGTATATGAAGGATAATGGTGAAAAAATGGCACACTTGGCATCAAACACTGAACTGAAACTGTGCAATATCTATGTTTTCATCCATTAAGTGATCGTAAGGTAAAATGTATATGCTTTATAAAGGACAAAAGGCTTTTTAATAATTTCTCGGAGAGGTTTTGGGTAGGTTATTGGACACCTAGATATCCACCCCCCTGTACTGATCCAAAATAATTCCCACATGAAAATGAAAAAAAGGTGAGTTAAATGAGTCAAAACGGTTGATTTGCACTGAAATGTATGATTAGTTTAAGATTTACAGCTATTCAGATTTTAGCCAATTTGGATAGGTTTGGAGACCCTGGGTACATCAGGCTACACTGCTTACATTTCGTGTCATAGATCTTTAGTAGTTCTGTATATCACCCTGCGATTATTGAATGCTTGTGGACAAGGAGTTTATGATCCAGGAAATGTGTAGTTTTACCTGTTTCACTTATGTACCTCTCAGTATTTTGAAGAAATATATATTTTGTTGCATTCTTTGCAAAGTTTTGCTTGCATTTCCGGCACTTAATTTTGACTTAAATTATGAAAATAAACAAATCAAAGTTTGTACAAAAAATGGTACACCGGTTTTGTTTCATTTAAGCCATTTACCAAGTTTATGTGATGCTCACACCTGGAGTTATAAAGCCTTAAACAGAGTACCCCCATGATTTACCAAATATGCCATCTGCACTAAGGGGTTACTGCTGAAACAGTATGTATCCATTATAGTGAACCACAGAGGGTTTAACTTTCACAAACAACTTTCACAAACATACTAACCACGTCATAATTCTCTGAAGCGTTTCAGTAACAAGTTAGCCTAAGTTTATAAGTATAAATTTATGCAAGTCATTTTAAGTAATTCTAAGATTATTCAGTGAAAATATTTTCGATATTAGGCTTATTGTCTCAATGAGGCAATTTAAACACGTCATTGCGCTGGAGGAGAGTTTGAGGGGGGTATTTGTGATGAAAAAAAGTTAAGAAATTGCACCTAATAATTACGCTATATTATTGTAACAGCACAGTAATTATTTTGCAGTAATCACAGTAAGTTTGATGAAATCGTTGAAGTCGAATCCGAAGGCATAAGTAATGGCTGCTCATATTGAATGCACTACGCACAAGCTGTATTCAAAGGTGATAATGTTCACTTAGCTGTAGGTAAACTCTAATCTGTAGTTTTATGACACATAGCCTAGTGACTCAAAATGTGTTAATCATTTACGTACATGAGTGTTTAATTAAACAATAACTTTTTTAGCTAATAGACGTCGGTTTTAGGGCGCATGCAGTTTCTCGCTGTCAACGTGAATTCTTTACGAATCCTTATTATTATTATTATTTTTTTTTAATAAGGGACACAATATGGGAAACAACTGTGACAGGGACTAATTAATTACATAATTTTACATACAAATATAGTACCAACTGTTAATTTTGGTAGCCTACATGTTTAAAACAGTTATTTAAACAAACATCACGATGTCTCAACCATGTCTCAACCATTGTCGATGGACCAACCCTACTACAATTTCAAATTTGGATTTTTTTTTTGTGATCAATTTGAAACTATGGCAGTTTCAATTGAACTGTGGCGGGCTGCCACATTTTGATACATTAACGGGAAACACTGGATATTGTACCAGAAGGTAAAGGCAATTAACCAAATGCAGGTGCAATAACACAACTGTACACTAGTACACAGGTGTATTGGGAGAAAGCTGGGCAGGCAGACTTTCAGATATGCTACGAGGGGAATTGCACTTTACATTACATTATAATCATTTGGCAGACGCTTTTATCCAAAGCTACATACAATAAGTGCATACAGATGGTCATCGAAGCTACAGAACAGATTAGAAAAGCACATCCTTCCCATAACATAGCAGCTATCCCTAGTAATGAAAATTGAATGTACTTCACAGAGTAAGCATTGGGTAAATCAGCTATTACTATAACTAACATCAAACAGTTAAACAAAAAAAACAGGGAACAAGTACTATGAAAAAGGTCCTAGATTGGTATATCAGTCAAGGTGGAGTCTGAAGAGGTGTGTCAATGGAACGTAAGCAGTGTTTGAGTAGAACGTAGAGGAATGGGGAGTTTGTTCCACCACTGGGTGAGCTAGGGTGGAAATGCTCCACAGTCGGGACGAGCGAGAGCCGTTGACACGGAGGAAGGGAAGTGGTAGAGCAGGAACATAGTGCTGGATTAAGTCCTGCAGGTAGGAGGGGCCTGTCCTATTGGCTGCAGTGTAGGCCAGGGTCAGAACTTTTAAACTGATACTGGCCGCGACCGGCAGCCAGTGGAGTGACCTCAGCAGGGGGGTGACATGCGAGAACTTCGGGAGGTTGAACACAAGCCGGGCAGCTGCATTCTGGACCAGTTGAAGAGGCAGAATGGCGCAGGCTGGTAGGCTTGTGAGAAGGGAGTTGCAGTAGTCCAGGCATGAGGTGACTATGGTCTAGACAAGAACCCGGGTGGAGTAGGTGGTCAGGTATGGTCGAATCCTCCTGATGTTGTTCAGGAGGAACCTGCAGGACCGTGCTGTTGCTCTGATGTGCTCTTTGAAGTTCAGCTGGTTGTCCAGGACCACCCCCAGGTTCCTTGCTGAGCGGGAGGCAGCCACTATGGTACCGTCGACGGTGATGGAAAGGTCATGTAGTGGGGAGGTCTTGTATGGCATGAAGAGGAGCTCTGTCTCGTTAAGGTTGAGCTTCAAGTGATGGGTAGCCACTCACTCAGAGATGTCAGCCAGGCAAGCAGATATCCTCTCTTTAACCTGTGGGGTAAAGGGAGGGAAAGAGAGGAATAGTTGAGTATCGTCAGCATAACTATGGTATGAGAAGCCATGTGAAAGAATAACTGAACAAAAAGACTTAGTATAAATGGAGAACAGCAAAGACCCAGTACAGATCCCTGCAAGACTCCTGTAGAAAGGGGATGAGGTGCAGAGACAGAACCCTTCCAAAAGACTTGGTAGGATCTATCAGTGAGATGGGATACAGACTAAGAGAGGGCAGTCCCAGAAATGTCCATCTCTGCGAGTGTGGAGATCAGAAGTTCATGGTTGACCGTGTCGAACGCAGCAGACAGGTCAAGTACAATCAGGACAGAGGAGAGGGAGGAAGCTCTAGCAGTGTGAGTGCTTCCATCACAGCCAGGAGAGTAGTTTCAGTGGAATGCCTAGTTCTGAAGCCAGACTGATGAGGGTCGAGCAGGTTGTTCTCGTGGAGAAAAACAGACAGTTGCTTAAAGACAGCTCGTTCGAGAGTTTTGGACAGGAAGGGCAAGAGAGATACAGGACGATAGTTCCTGACATCAGAGGGGTCCAAGCTAGGTTTTTTAAGGAGTAAATAAAGCCTCTGCTAAACTCGGATCGGACATCTGGGTCAACATGATCTATCTTATCTTTGTTTTTGGTACATCCCATTGCTCAGCCTATGCAGAGGGGTTGCTCAGCCTATGCATGATCTGTTCTATCTCTGTCATACATCACAGCCCCTTGCTCAGCCTGTGTATGATCTTGTCCTATCTTCTGTTTTTAAACAGCCTGAGAGACAGAAAACCGCTCTCTCCCTTGACTTTCTACTCACTCTCAGTGGTCCCCCCCCACCCTGCACTCCATATTTCATTTAGCTTTTGCATATTTGAGCCTGAAAATGACTTACTTCTACATATTCCCCCCTTTGAGACCACTTGGTCTCACATTCCCTTGTTGATGTTTCTTTTTCCCCTGGTCGAGTATGATATTTAAAACATTTGCAGTGGGTTAGTTTTATAAATTAATTTATACTTTAACTTGTAATTAATTTTGTAATTAATTTATTAATTAGTAATTAACAGTGGGTATGGATGTCTTCTCCTCTTTCTAGGAGCTCATAGCCTAAGAGCACTTCACTCAGGCGTCTCTTATCTTTTTGGCCCTTTTCCTTAATTTATCTATGTGTCTGATTCATCTACCCTATGGGCCTTTAGTCAGTTGCAGCCTTATTATGTCCCCTTTGTGTTGTTCTTTTCTTCACGTGCTGTAGTCAGTATATGTGATTATGTGGACGGGAGATCAGCATACCCCACAAGCATACGCTGAGTCACTGTAGATATTAACAGTTTCTCCTGCACTCCTTCTACATGCTCTCACTAGTGCTACCAGTTCTGCTTGTTAGGCGCTTGTTCCTGGGCTTAGGGCCGATTCTTTGATCGTTTGGTATGTCCATGACCCCTCTTGTTGTACTGTGATTCCTGGTTTCAGTTGTATCTTTACCTGCCCGGCAGAATGCAAGAGGCCGATATCGTGCCCCCCCTCTGCCCAGGGTTTTTTGAGACATCCTGTAGGTACCTTCCTCTGTGAGCTTCATCATTGCTTCCACTTCAATTGTATGGTTTTCCATGCTTACTGGAGTTATTAGGTCCAAGGACAAGAACCAATCAGTGGGGCAGACACAATTCAACAACCAGGTATGTTGGTAAGGAGATACTGCTGCTGTATCATTCTCTTCACCATCGGTCCAATATCTTTTGCTTCGAATCCCGGGTTGACACCCAGGGTGTCCCCCATCATGTACCATTGCTCTGTTGGTAAGTTCTTCACCCACAGAGCTATCATAGCCCATACTCCTTCTTTCCCTATGTAGATACCTCTTGCGTGTATCACTCCTCGTTTCCCGTCTATCTCTTTGAAGTCTTGAGCGTACTCTTCATCAGCTGCTCCCTCATTTCTGTCTTACTGATGCTTTCCTTGAGTACTGGGCATGTTCTTATCCAGAGCTTCCAATATTCTTTCAAATTATTTTCTTGTGGTAACTGTCCCCAGTATACCACTGGGCTATCATGTTCCTTGTTTATCATGTCCATTACATATTGTCCAGATGATCCGGGAAAAGTGCAAATCAGCCCTTGAGGCGTGCATGAATTGGTGGCATTCAGTTTGCATAGCAAGTCTCTGCCTAGTAGGTTTACGGGCACTTTAGGGGTATATAGGAGCCTTGCCGCAGTTTGTTGTTCCCCAATTGTCAGTATTTTTCTTTGGTAAATGGAACAGTTAGTGTTATCCCCGAAAATCATTTTGCTTTGATATATGCTGTGTTGTAAGTGGCAAGTGTGCTCCATCCAGACCAATACAGGAGTGGGTCCCTCCAGTATCTATTAAGAAGTTGCATGTTCTCCCTCATATGGCTATATTTATTTGTGGTTCAGCTGTGGCTCCACTGGATGTTATGGATAATATTTCCCTTGCCTCACACTCCCCCTCTGCTCCTAGGGGGTTGGGATTCTCAGGGCATCCCTATTGATTGTGGTAGGGGCCCATTCCCCATTGTTGTTGTGGCTGCCATCGCTCCTGCTGATGGCCATATGTATTTTGCTGTGGGGTCATTGCCATCTGGTTCTCGGGTACTTGATGTGACGGTATTCTCTGGGGCCAACCCCCAGGGTTTGCTCCTTGGTTCATGCGGCCCTTGGATGAAATCCTCTCCTTCCTCAGTTTTTTCTATTGTTTTTTTCTATTGTTTTTTCTACATATCCTTGCTTGCTGCTTTCTTCAGATTCTGAAGCGAGGGATTCTTTTCTCATTTTATCTTCTTCCTGTCATTCCCATTCTTCTTTTTTCTTGCATCGTTCCGAGTCGCTATGTGCCCTAATTGGTTCTACTGTTTTCTTCTTGCAGTTTATTCTCTCCTGATTCTCTGGATAAGAGTGTCTGCTAAATGCCTGTAATGTAATGTAATTCATGAAACAGTTGACAATAGTGTATACCTGTGAGTCCAAAAAATATTTTTTCACCACCAAAAATTTGTAATCCGTCATAGCAACAAGATAAAACCAACAATAGCCCGAACGTATGACAAAACGGCCATGAAAAGCCTTGCTCGCGCAACAGCAAAATAAACAAGTTAAATTCTTGTGAAATTATGCCACGTCATTTTACTTGCAATATCTGCTACTATCTACTAATATCTGCTAAATAAATATACAATCCTACCATTGGTTTTACACAGAGATGTCCCTTTCAAAATTCAATTTATTCTTTTGGACAATCCGTTTGAGAAATACACACCACTTTATAAAGCGAGTACACCATCTGAAACCTCTGTGTAAAACCCCATATACCCCATCATGCATTCCAGTTCATTCTGATTTAATTGACAACTATCTTATCCAATATAGGACATTATAACCTTAGCAACGGTGTTTGCAATGTCTTATTGGATGCTTTGAACAATAAATGACATCTGGGCATAACAGCATTTCTAGTTTTATTAGTTTCGTTTTACGCAAACAACTTAGAATGTACAGTACATTTGGCCAACTTGTCAGTATAGAAGACAATACCCTAGTATTGATTCTATCGGAGAATGTCTACGAACATGATGGAAAAATCCTCCTCGATATGCAAGTATTACATCTTGTAATATTTCAAATATGTACGTAAATTTTTCCACCATAGTCTTGGTTCCACTCCACCAGTCTTGTGATATTGTTATTTTCGCATTTTGAGTGCATTTCACATACTGTAGTGTAGGCGTTCATAAGTGACTCAGTCATGTTTTATGTTTGATTTGTCATGAAGCTAGAACATTTGACAGCATTTTCCTGTTGGTGGAATATTATTTAATTGTAATTTTATCATACATAATATAGACAATGTCGTATTAGTATCTCCCACGGCTATACTTCTCAGTTAGGGCATGGAAAATACTCATTCCAATTTACTGTGCGCTGATACGTGCTAGTGAATCACGAATGGGAAAAAAGACTCCAGAGAAATGTCATCCCAGGGCATGCAGCAAATATTACACACTGTAGAGTACAGAGAAAAATTATGTTTTATTTAGGTACAAGAGTGAATCATTATGCTACATATTTCGGTGTGTGCGCCAGTGTGATGTTTTCATCTTAACTTGTTTCTGCAGACCCCTAGCGGTAGACCCCTAGCATCTACACTTTACAAACATCAGAAATACGTTGCTAGTTCCATGAGAATACAGATTTTATCACCATAAACTGCATATTATTATGATCATTACTTATTATCCTATCAACGGGCAAAATATCACATTTCTATGTGCCACCATTTGCTTGTAATTCATGAAAGTAGCTATGCTGCTACACTGTTATCTACTATGGACCCGACCACATGTAAGACAGCAGAAATTTAAACATATTTGGGAGTTAAAGTTTTTATTTTATAACCAAAAAATAGTTTACTATCACAGCAACAAGAAATAATACCCCAAATACAGCTCATTATAATTGTCAACATGTCTACTCACTCCACAGGGAAAAGAAACGAGTGGTATTTGTCATCAGATAACTTTATTTTGCTATAAAAAGCTTCAGTAAAAAGTCATAACCTTACCTTTGGTTATAAAGATTAAGATTTCCCAAAGTTATTGTTTGCTTTGGTTGACTCGTTTCCACATGTATGCAAGCTCCAAAATGGCCGTGCGTAATAGTGACCATTCAAAAATTGCCAGTGTAAGTCTTTCAAACAAACGTGGTTTTAATTGACACTTATATCGTCCAATAGAGCACATACTAAGCTTTCTGAAATGGTATGGCATTCCCATAGGTAGATTTAACCAGCTGACAGATATCCTTGTGTAACACAGGACTAGGTTGCATCCATTCAGAAGCCATTTTGGATCCGATTTCTACCAGCTTCAAACGCACAATGCGTCTCATTATGACACAGACATTTGAGTAGATTTTTTCAAGTAATAACTTTATTTGTGCATTGGTTGAATTTTAGTCACAGTGGCCATGTAAAATAAAGTATTTATTATCTAATTTCTTGTGGCTAAATAGTAGCATCGGTCATATCATGTATTGTATCATTAGTATTGGTACATAGCAGCTGACCAGAATTTTTGGTGAAGCAAACCCACAATTTTTTTTCTACCTACTTGTGAAAATCGAATCCCTGCTTTACCTGTTGAGCTAGGCCATTTTTTAGTTGTTGAACACTGACCACGTCCGCTGGTGGCCATTTAAAACAGGTTGAAATTGCTTGACAACTCATAACTATGGCTGTACCACTTAAATTGAGCTGCCTTCTCTTAAATGAATAACACCAGGTAGAATACAATGACAAGTAGTTATGTACACACTCATTTATTAGCAGCCAGATTTCATCACCTACTCGTATTCAATAGATAAATATCAAAATCCACCTGAACCGTAGCGAAAATAGCTTTGTTCAGATCATTTTGAATTGTATTATGCCCTATTCACTGGAGTAGTATTACCTGGAGACCTCATGTGATTTGTGGAGGTTGTCAGTGATCTTAATCCCGAGTGAATCTGCATTTCTGTAATTTGTAAAGTAAAAATTCCCCACCGTAAATTACCAACCATATTTCGCAAAAAACATCATCTGATAATATTAGTCCTGTGTGAATCTGCTTTTTTCTTCAGGCTGCGGTGGAAATTATTATGGATAATTCTGACATTTTGGGTGCGGTTCTTATACCAAACTTGTTTAAGTGTTACTACTGAATTGAAAGGAATTGTAGCCAATTTGACCCAGCTTCAACACACCAATTTGCATACGCTGTGCAAATGTGCAGAAAAACTGAGAATATGGAAGTAGCCTATAGAAATATGATGTTTCAGTTGTACCTGTGATAATCCTTGGGATTTCATAAGTAAATTCGAGTGAAATAGGCCTACTGACTGCGTTTATTCCATGCTAATGCGCCGTGCTAAATCATATGAGGTCACTCACCAGGTAGCAGGGCTGGAGTGGGACTAATTTTCAGCCCGGGAGTTTCATGTCTTCACAATTAAAAATAGACCATTTTAGCTCTTTTGATTTTGAACCCTTTATCACACATTTATTTTAATATAGAACAATTATAAAATATATACAAGAGATAAAAATAGGTATGTATAGTGGTGATATTAGAACTAATTGTCTGGACTTTTTAGATTTTGCACACTGTGGTACAGCTCTAACTGACTTGATCCTTCTGGGCTCATGCCTTGTTCTGGCACTGCCTCATCAATGACTTGGCCTAACAGCAGACTCTGCTCTGTCACTTAAAACATAATAATAATAATTAAGAATAATACCTTTCATCGCCTAATACTAATGTACAATTTTAATAAGTAGGCTAATGCTGGGAAAATAAAGCATATTGTCCTAAGGTTAGGTATCTAATGTCTGGGAAAGTAATACAGCCATATTTTTCAGTTGTCCTCATATGAAATCGTTATTGAATCACGTACAATATATGACTCACTGGAATAATGTTAACACTGACTATTAATAAAAACTACTGTTAACTATTGCAGACAGGACCGCTGAGGTGGACGGCGGCGCAGACAGGACCGCTCAGGTGGATGGCGGCGCAGACAGGACCGCTCAGGTGGACGGCGGCGAAGACATGACCGCTCAGGTGGACGGCGGCACAGACAGGACCGCTCAGGTGGATGGCGGCGCAGACAGGACCGCTCAGGTGGACGGCGGCACAGACAGGACAGCTTAGGTGGACGGCGGCGCAGACACGACCACCCTGGAGGCTGCATCGTCCCGCAACCTTTTGAACCGTCCCGCGAAAGGTTGTATCGATTTTAAGTGTTCTAGCCGCTGTTTGCTGTTTGCATGGTTTTTAATTAGACCTCGTTGAACACTGATCAAAGTAATTGCATTGCTAGTTTGTGTTTGTTCTGCGATTGGCTGTTTCACATTGTTAGATTGGATAAGCTGATAGTTTCGGAGTATTGTGCTTTTTGATAGAGAATAATAATTGATCCGTGCTTGCGAAGTGTCTCACACAGCTGTTAGCCGATTGCAATCAGCTGTGTGCACTTAAAAAAACTAGTGTCTGAGCGAGCCGTCCCAGTTTATGTGTGTTCTCCCTATCCCCGTCTGCTCTCTTCCATTCAGAACCCGCTTCCAACGACGTGGCCCCCCCTTCACCGTCGCAGGGGGGCTCTGGAACTGCCAGTCTGCCACACGGAAAGCAGACTTCATCTCCGGCTATGCCTCCTTCCTGTCCCTCCAGTTTCTTGCCCTCACTGAAACCTGGATCACACCGGACAACACGGCAACTCCCGCTGCCCTCTCCTCCTCCTTCTCCTTCTCTCACACCCCCCGGCTGTCTGGTCGCGGAGGTGGTACTGGTTTGTTACTCTCCCCCTCGGACAACACAGACATTGAGAACAGACCTGCACCTGACTGCCCTGTCTGACCCTGCCCCTCACTCTCAAAAATCCTCCTACAAAGACAAAAAAAGATAAAAGCCAGGAGACCTGACCTGACCCTGACTTGATGGCCTCCCCTGTGTGGACCCTGTGTCCTCCCCACCTCTGTCCCCCCTCCTCCCCCCTCACCCTCACAGGCTCCCCTCTCCTGGCAGCCCGCAGTTCGCCTGCAAGCCACAGAACCCAGCCACAGATGCAGTACTCTTAGCCCTCCACCCTCCACTCCTGGATCCCAGGGGGAACCCATGCCAGGATCCTGTTTGTGGACTTCTCTGACTTCTTCAATACAATTATCCAATCTCTGCTACAGGCCAAGCTCTTCCTCATGTGCGTGCCTGACTCCTCCCTGCAGGTCTGAGTGGACAGGGCTGGTCTGACAGGAGGCTGTGCAGAGGCTGCACAACACCACCCCCCACCACCCCCCCCCCCCCCCCCCCCCCCCCCCTCCCCCCCCCCCCCTGCGCTTATACCCCCTGTCCACCACAACACCACCCCTCCTCACCAGTCTGTCAACCTCCTGAAGGACGCGGGGACTCCACCACGGACTCATCCTCATCTCTCTGGGGGGGGGGGGCCTAGAGGGAGGAGGGGAGGCATCATGCGGACTGCTGCAGTCTGAACAACAAAGAAACTGGAGCTGCTGCTGCAGTGGTGAATAGTGGTGGGTGTGGTTCACCCCAGGCCCCCCCCCCCCCCCCCCCCCTCCCTGAGACTCCACCCTCACATGTTGATCCTGCCGAGTCCCTTCCTTCCTTCATCTCTCATCTCTCAGGACCTCAAGTGGGAGCTGACATCCACACTGGAAGCCCCAAAGATCAGTTCTTCCTGTTCTTCCTGAAGAAGTTGAAACCTGCTGCAACGATGATGGATGATGGTCCTCTGCCATCATCGCATCCATCCATCACCACCTCCTCCCTCCACCATTTGGCTGCTGCCTGCTGCTGCTGCCACTGCAAGGGAGACTGCAGCGTATCATCATCATCTGCTGAGGGGGTGATGGCTGCAACCTGCTCTCCAGAGGACCCTGCTGCCCTCCAGGGAGGGAGGCAGGAGGCGGCAAAGATTGTGGCCGACCCCCACACCCCCGTCACAGGTGTCTGTTTGTCCTCTGGCAGGCAGCAGGCTGCGGCGGTCCATCCAAAAAACTCTCTCCATAAAAAACAGTTTTTTTTCTTCTGCAGTTAGCTTTTATCAACAAGCCCCGCCCCCCCCTCCAACACAGACACAGACAGACTCTATCCCATACACTTTACACACTTACTACTACCTTCCCACTTTTGTTTTTTTTCATTATTTTTTTTTTTTTTTTTATTTACTACACTTATATATATCTTTTTGCTACTACACTGCACTGCACTACTACTTGCACACTTTTTTTTTGTTTTGTTTTTTTTTTTTTTATATATTATATTTTTTTTTTGTTTTTTGTGTGTTTATGTGTACGCACCAATAAACCACAGTAAATTCCTTGTATGTAAATACTTGGCGAATAAAGGGATTCTGATTCTGATTCTGATTCTGATGGTCATTCACTGTTCTCCCCCTCTCTGATCTATCCATTACTAGCTTTGAATACCACTCTGTGTTTATCAACCACCCTATTAACCTGTACATTATAGTTGTTTATCGCCCTCCAGGTCCCCTGGGGTGCTTCCTCGATGAGCTTGCCACCCTGATTGGCTTTTTCCCAGAGGACGGCATCCCGCTGATCCTCCTGGGAGACTTCAACATCCATCTAGATGCCTCCAAGTCTGCAGCCTTCCTACCACTTCTCCGCTCCTTTGACCTCACCCTCCAACCCTCCCCCCCCACCCACAAGGCTGGCAACCTCCTAGACCTGGTCTACCAGAGGAACAGCCCCTGCTCTGATCTCACTTCATTTCTTTCTCTCTTCCTCTTGTTCCACACCGTCCCTCCCCTCCCCACACCCCCACTGTCTCTGTCCGCCGTAACCTCTGCTCCCTCTCGCCCTCCTCTCTTGCTCTCTGTGTCACTGCTTCCCTCCCCCCTCTCAAACCCTTCTCTCAACTCTCTATCGACTTTGCATCTGACACCCTGCTCACAGCTCTCTCCACATCACTTGACTCTCTCTGCCCTCTTGTCTCTAGGCCCACACGCCCATCTCCTCCCTGCCCATGGATATCCGACACCCTGCGCACCTCAAGGGCCGGTCTCCGCGCAGCAGAGAGGATGTGGAGAAAATCCAGAGATGCATCAGACCTCTCCTCCTACCAGAGTCTAAGGAATCTAAAAGCGAGAGATACACACCACAAAAATGGAGAAATCCGTACCGGGGAAGGAATACCAAAAAAGGTAATGGGAATAAAAACTTCCCGGCACAAGCCAAATCAAAACAACCCCAGAACGGGGGCGAACTCGAAAATAGCGAGTATAAACAACAAAAGAACCTCACGCTCTGAATCAAAAAGTGTTGACGAGAGGTTGAGAAAACCCGAGTAAAATGGGTGAAGGAATGAAACAGAAAATCGAACCTGTACCAAAAGCTCAAGTAGCAAAAGAGCTGAACACCAAAGGTAACAGGTCGAGGGAATACAGGATAAAGAGAAAGATTGGACAGAAAAGACTAAACCAATCTTATCCTAATTCTAACCGGACTTACTGCGTTTCTTATTTAAAACAACCAGAAATGCAGTGACCGAATTCCTATACCTTACCAACTTTTTTTTTTTTTTTTTTTTTTGCAGGAAGGCGAAAGTCCTAGGCTATTTATAACCGGCAGGAAACCCAAAACAGGTGTGAGGAATAATAGCCGGGCGAGATCCAAACACCGGAACGGAGGTGGAAAAAATCCGATAGAGCACCCAGACGACAGCAAATAAAATAATGACCGCAGAAACAACCGAGGCTGCCAATAACGATGACAAGAGAAACCTCTGGTACATAGCCTAGCCATGCATTATGCTATGTTCAGCACACCAGCATCAATGGGCCATAAACTGACCTATGACATTGTTGCTGGTTGTCAATGGTAATCCAGTGTCACAATATTTTGTGATATTTATAAGATTAGAGTAACAAGTTTATATGTGACCAGGGTAAATTTTTGTCACAATCCATGTACAATATAGGATTTATTTATTATTGTGAAAGACATACCATATTTATTTGCAAGATAGTACATTATGTTGTTGTGTCTTATTTTACTATCTCATTTGTTTTGGCTGAATGGTAGGATAAGTCATATTATGTATTGTAGCATTAGTATTTATAGTAAAAAAAAGAGAAGGACAGCAACTCAGTCTTTTCTTTTGTTTTATTTTGGCACGGACGCGTTTCGGCTTCCGCCTTCGTCAGCGTGCATAAACAACAAGGACAGGTATAAGACTTATATAACATGACGTGAGTCAATCAACTCGAAGATTCAGTCAATCAATCAATCCATCAATCAGTTAATCAATCAAACACTACATCAATGTTTGTAAGATATAATAACACATTGTATAGAGTATCATATCTGCGTGTCAGTATTGCCACAGAACAGCAAACTTTAAAAATTAAAAATAAATAATAAAATAAAATACATTTATATAATGTGATCGCAGATCAAAGTAATTTGAAATTTCATTTCATTTTAGGTCTGTTTTAATTTAGATATTTGATTGAAAAAAGACTGATAGGAATACATTTCTTCATCATAGCAGCTTTCACATTCCCTCACTACGCTGTAGCCTGCCATACAGTCAGCTCTTGAGAATTAGATGCATTTGCAGCAGTGACATCAGTTTGGATAAACATGCTATGGATCTGTGCAAACGTTTTGAGGAAAAGGGGTATAATGTCAAACAGCTGAACACTACATTGGAAGACGTACGGAAAATAGAACGAGAAACTCATTCCGAAAACTCGATACACTACTGATCCTCCTATCACTTGTATCTCCACCTATAGCCCAACCTCTAGAGATGTCAAAAACTCTGTCAACCGGCATTGGCATATTTTAAGTAGTGACCCTAATATTGGCTATATTTTTGCTACACGGCCCAGATTCACCTATAAAAGGTTGAATAACTTGAGGGACTACTTGGTCAAGGCGGACATTTCTAAAAGTCCAACTCACTTCCTTTCCAATGTTCCCCAAGGTAATTTCCCCTGCCATAACTGTGTCAGTTGCAATGCCATGAAAGGTGACACTTTCCCACTCAGGGGCCAAATTAAAAGTAAGAGGAACCATTACATGTACTACGAAATTCTGTGTTTACATTCTGAAATGTCTATGTGGTCTTTTTTACGTGGGACAATGCAAGAGAGAGCTTCGTTTAAGAATATGTGCACATAAAAGCACAATTCGGAATAATGACGAGAAATCACCTGTTGCCCGACATTTCAATGCCTTCAAACACAAAGTAAGTTCTTTGCGGTTTATGGGCATTGAACATGTTAAAAGTCCACGCAGGGGTGGCGATAGAGATAAATTGCTTCTTCAAAGGGAGGCCTGGTGGATACACCATCTATCCACGGTTTAGAGGGCTTAATGACTCTCATTCTCTGTCGTGTTTTCTTTAAGACGGTGATTGTTTACTAATAGTTTTTCAAAACAAAACACACAACACATGCCACACATTGTGTGGTTCCGGCTACAAGTGTGTTTATAGTTGTATTATTCCATGTGTTGGTTAAAAGTGAACCAATCAAATATCTAAATTAAAAAATACATAAAATCTGCAATCACATTATATAAATTTATTTTATTTTATTATTATTTATTTATTACTTTTTTTATTTAAAAATATATTTATTTTTTTAAAAGTTTGCTGTTCTGTGGCAATACTGACACGCAGATATGATACTCTATACAATGTATTATTATATCATACAAACATTGATGTAGTGTTTGATTGATTAATTGATTGACTGAATGTTCGAGTTGATTGACTCACGTCATGTTATATAAGTCTTATACCTGTCCTTGTTGTTTATGCACGCTGACGAACGCGGAAGCCAAAAGCGTCCGTGCCAAAATAAAACTAAAGAAAAGACTGAGTTGCTGTCCTTCTCTTTTTTTACTATATATACTCCACTAAGGATTCCGCACCGGCAAAACGTTACTAGACAAAGTTGAGCACGTTTAACTATTTCTCATTCAGCATTAGTATTTGTACATAGCTTAGCCATGCATTACCCTATATTGAGCACACCAGCATCAATGGGCCATAATATGTACTGGGCCATGCATTGAATGCAAACATGTTTTCTGTGAGTCCGAATACTTTATATGTTGATAGAAACTCATTACCTCCTGATTTACTGTAATGCACATTTTATCAATTTTGGATACATTTGGAAACACTAAGGGATGCCAGGATACACTCTTTATAAATTAACTTGTAGAACCTGAGTAGTTTTACATATCCCCAAAAGATTTTGTACAGTGCAAAAATTGGCCCAATTTTGCTTCTGCACAAAGAGGTTAAACCATCACAAGAAGGAAATATATATGCTTTATAATGGACAAAAAATATTTTATAGATTTTTTGGATAGGTTTTTGGCCCATAGATGTCGATCTCCCTATACTGACTAAAATATAGTAATTCCCACTAGAAAATGATGCAAAAGAGAGTTTTATGAGCAAAAACAGTTGATATGTAGTTCGATATATGATTATTTTATTATTTACAGCAGTGCACAATTTAGCGATTTTGGATAGATTTGGAGACACTAAGGGACAGCAGGATACACTGCTTACATTTTGCATCATAGATCTTTAGTAGTTCGGCATATCACCCATTTTTTTATGATCCAGGAAATGTATAGTCTTACCTGTTTTCCATTTGTAGCTCTCAGTATTTTGTTGCAAACTAAAGAAAAACAACTTTGCATTTTGCAAGATTTCTTTGCATTTTGCAAGATTTCTTTGCATTTATGGCACTTTATTTCAACCTAAATTACAAAAATAAACTATTAGTATTGTAAATGGTACAACTGTCTTGCCTCATTGAAGCCAGTTTCCAAGTTTCTGTGATGCTCACACCTGAAGTTATAAATCCTTAAATAGAACACCCCCTAAATAGGTAAGAATTGACTAAATTTGGCATCTGCGCGAAGGGGTTAATGATGACACTAAATACAATAAAGCTGTCAGGTTGGCAACCCATAGGTTCATGCATATTTTCCCTTTTTTATAATGTCCTGCTAATGGAAATGTGACCAACCTGTCAGACTGGTAGTGTAATGCTTTAGAACAATCCATTTTCCCAGGAAGACAAGTGTGATTTATAGCAGGGGGAACAGACCTCCTCCTTCATGAAGTTAAAGCATACATGCAGAGAATGGCATTAAAATTAATTGTGAATTAATTGTGTAACTTGCTGAAAATTTGTTTTTTGTTTCTAATTAGATGCTTAATTTTCTTTAAAATTGTTTTCAAATTCAGATGACATGGTGACATTTATCTCCGTTTTGTAACCATAGGCTATCGAAAAAACCGCTGTAGCCTAGGCTATTTGAAAAACAATAAATGCAATATTCACTGGACAAGGTTTTGAACTTTTTCAGTTAAAACCATTCTATTTACTTACAGGTTGTAGGCCTAGAGAGCTGTATTGTAATGACATCTGAAGCGCATTTTCAGAACTAAAATGTCCGTCTATTGCAGTACGCAAGTTTTCCATTGAATGACAATTCACGCATTAGGTGTAAATGACAATTTGCACATTAGGCTTGTGTTATCAGCAAAGTTTTGAATGGACAGCCATTGTCCCGTAACAGAAGATTGTCCCCCCGGACAATTAGGCTACAGGAACTATTGCAAATATAGCTTGATCCAGGATAATTGCGAATAGTCTATACATGTAACCCTACACGTACCATCACACATCGCCTGGATGTTGATGGAGTGGGCTGAAAGCAATTTAATGCGGCATTCCCTTTCAGGTGTGTGGTCTTTGACCTATGGACCCTTTTATTATTATGCATTTTTAGATATAGCCTACACCAGAGGTAGCCAACATGGTGCCCGCGGGCACCTGGTAGCCCGCAGGGACCACGTGAGTCGCCCGCGAGGCATGTTCTAAAAATAGCACTAATCACCATGGAGATCTGTCTAAATAAAAATTGTATTTAATTGTGTTGCTGTTCTTTTTAAATCAAAAGCGCTTGCATTAATATAGATTTGAAAATGACAATATATAATATAAAATTTTAAAAACAAAAATGTTTGTTTCTGAAGTCAAAGAATAATGTGTACGCAAGACAAACAGCCATTGCTGAGACAAGGAAGCGGGCGCAGCTACGTTGGGGAGCAAGATGTGGTTTTTACCCCCAAAATAAAGAAAACATGGCAGAAAAGCGAAATAAAACATACTATTTTCACAATGATTGGGAGGAAGAGTTCTTTTTTACGACAGTGAAAGAAAAATGTGTGTGTCTCATTTGCGGGGTAACTTTGGCGATGGCAAAGCGGCACAACGTGGAGAGACACTTCAGTACGTGTCACCAAAGCTTCCATGCTAACTACCCACCCGGTAGCGCACTACGGACAGAAAAAGTCCGTGACTAAAAAATGTTAGAAGTGATCATTTGTACAAAAATATAACGTGTGATTTTGAACAAAATGCTACAAATTTGCTTATTCATACAAAACTGTCAAGAAAGATATTTACAAAAATATCAGAGATGTGATCTTTCAAATGTTGAAACAGATTTACAGAAATAAATACTGTTGCGTGTTTAAATACATCTGTGTTTCCTACCATGTGAAATCATTGTTAATAATTATTGTGAGGAATAATTCCCATTGACGTGATTCATATTTTGGTGTTTGGGTTTGAAAGGCACAATCATCATGTGTTAATATCCCTTAAAACTTTAGTTTCACCAGAAAAGGGCGTTGTTGTCTAATAAAGTATTAAACAGGGTAATAAAAGGAAGTAATAATATCTAAGTCTCTTCACATATATTATTATTAAAAGGTGATCTGGGCAACTTTGTTATTCAGGAAGTTTGTATCAAACAAGTAGCCCTCTGTACTACTCAGTACCCTTTAAGTAGCTCTCAGTTTCAAAAAGGTTGGTGACCCCTGGCCTACACAATAATAATATTTCACATTGTAATCTTTTCTAATCTATTTTTAGTCATGTTTGTGCGCGCCCCTGTGTGTAACAGACAGGAGAGTGTACATGCGTTGTGTACACACCTATGTAGATGCACTTATATGCACCGTTAAAATAACATGTAAACAACTGCGACATGATTTCAGACCAGGTTTGTGATGGTTTTAGCGCCAAAAATAATCCTGGCCATTCCTAATTTTAAGACCAACCCACCCAGTTCACTTGTTATGGGCGCAAAATCACTTGGTATTTAAATGACGTGAGCGCAAGGGGCTATAATAAACCCTGCGCCGGGTGTAAGATAGCAAAGACGCTTGCGTTTGGGTTAGCGCCGTTTGTAAGATAGGGCCCTCGGTTATTATAATCACACAACACAACCTATCTATACAAGTCACTCATATCCTAGCAAGGCCATAATCGTGACAATGGCAATAATGTAATAAGCCCTCCTGCTGTTGACTTTGTGGGGATTGATTGGTGTTAGGCTGTTTCTTTGGAGCTTCAGAGCTCCATTGTACACCTTGGCAACACGTCTAGTTGTTTGTAAAACAAGGGGTGCTGCCGTGGTGAAGCCCAGTGTGCAGGGGTTTGGGCCCCAGTAGAGCTGCTCTGCTTGTGAAGTGCTGATGCTGGTCTATCGGGATTGTGCCTCTACAGCAAATCTGCGGGTGCCGTTGTTATACCGGAGCAAGCTGGCAACAGGGACCAGGTGACTATGGGCTCAGCTGGCTGTGGGTCCCAAAGAAGCACGCCCTGTGCCTTTGTACTTGACAAGCGTAGGCTACCCCCTTTCTGGACCAAAAGTGGTTGCGGATCTTTGCAACATGAAAAAAAACTGGATTCTGATGAGTGTACTACTAAACTTTCTGGTATTCAACAGGTTTAAAGTGTTTCCTTATTTTATTCTGCCTGGTGACTCACTGTTACACAAGAATATAAAAATTAATAAGGCAGTAGGACAGTAGTCGAAGGTTGCTTGACCTTTATGGGTTGCTTGAGCTTTATGACCTAGTCTATGTAACAGGAAAAATTGTTTTTAGATCTCTGCTGAAAGCTACAGTACAAACAGTGGGTTCATAATTATGGTTATGTCCTAATCTCTCTCCCTAAGGCAAGCAAGGTAATACACAGTTTTTGTGTTGCAAAGCTATTTCATTGCACAGGTTTTATTTATGATATAAAACTTGGATTTTATGTTTCTTTTACTTTTTAACAAACACAGATTTGTATAATTTGAGGGTATAAAAAATATATGTTTTTAAAAACATGTAAAAAATTCCATATTGGCTTTGGAATATGAAATGTTTGCAATTGAAGTATGTTTTTGGAAGATGTAATGGTGGCATGATATATTTTGATGCATACCGGATACCTCTCTGGCATTGTATACAGCGCAGTAATTTTTTTGCTTAGTTATATAAGACTCCCTTTATGTGCATTTGTGCAAATCAAATTATTCCCATGGATGATTCCAGTTCTGAACAGTCTGTTCCCTGATGGCTGTGAGCCCCTTCAAATCTATGGCTCTGTGACTGCAGAATTGTGAATGCCCTTCAGTTTGTGTTTACTCTCTCTCTGAAAAGGTTTGTTACTCAGCAATGCAAAATTTTTATGTGTTTAGTGTGCAAACAAATACTAACGGGTCTATAGAAGAGTACTTGGATTTTGGTAGAAGTTGTGTAGGTGAGATTATTGCATGCAGGTTTTTGTAGAATTTAGAGAATAATTTGTGGAATAAACAGTGCAGGATCTTCTCAGTCACGTTAAATCACAAAAGAAAACCCTGAATGCAATTAAAACCACCAAGTTGTCTTAAGTGGAATTGTTCATTTGGAACCCATCCAGATTAACATGCACCATATTGACACAAATTATCCCCTGGATTCTATCAGCATTGCCATGCCGTCTCAAGGGAAAAGTCAGTTTGTTACAATATGGCAAGATATTAATCTTGGAAAGGGGAGTTTTATTTATTTTGTTTTGATTGATTCTCTTTTTACCTTAAGTTGACATAGTAATTGTGATTTTATTCAGACCAAGTGAGAACAGAGATAGTAAGAGATAGACAGAGGGTCACAGTGCATAAAGTTCCCAGGCAGGGAACCTCCAGCCACATGGCATGATTTGTATACTGGTTGATAGTACAGATTACGGCACATGGTCTCCAAGAGTGAGCAGTTTGAAGACAATGATTTTTCCATACAAGGAAAATATCTAGACCAGCCCTCTTGTGTCTCTGACTGTGTGTACCTGGTTCTGTCAATATTTTTTAATATTTAAAGCTTTATATAGTCCCTGTTAAACAGCTAATATGCCAACATATCAAAAGCAGAAAAGCACTCAACAACCAAACCATACACCTTTATACACCCTCCAGGTTGCTATTACTTTTTACCTTTATACCATAAACACCTTTTCAGACAATTGACCTTTTATCGCCAAAAAATTTAATGGAAGTCAATGGACACATTTTGAAAACCCATGCAATAGAATGTGGATGCTGTAACATATTACACTGCTTATGACATCACAATGTCTTCCTCTACAACACTGTTATGACCCAACAATACTATCCCAGATGATTTGACATTGATCGCGTTAAGTAACTGAAGCTAACCGAGTAGCTCACGGTGAGAATGTGAGCACTGAGCTGATTTTTTAATCACTTAACGTTCTGTCAACTGTCAACAACCGTCTGAGTTTGGAAAAATGGCGACGAGAAATCCCATAGCTAACTACGTAGCCTACTTACGTCTCTGATCCAAATCCAAAAGTGCTCAGCAACGCTTTGAGCGGCTCAGAGTGATCAAAACTGAGCAACCCATTAAGTGCGTTCTTTGCTCTGAGCGAAGCTGAGCTGCTCAGTTCGCCTACTTAATGCCTTACCTTTTTGTGCTTTCAGCAGAATTCATTAGGCTACTTCTTTGTATCACTTACAACCACCAAAAACCGCTGAAACATCTGTATGAGGACCGTACAATTAAAAAAGAAAGGCTTATGGCCCTTCCATCACATCCCCTGAACTTTCTCTTTGAGACTCCTTCCATCAGGTCGAAGATTAAGGTCCTTGCCCCTTAAAGCAAAAAGAGCCCGAAACAGCTTTGTCCCTACAGCTGTTATGACATTGCTTAATGACATTGGACATCTCAAGACAGTAAAGGCAGATGAGGAACTGTTATTACTTTTGATGCTCAATTTTTCATCATAATTAAAATTTTATACATTTTATATAAGATCATTTTGATCATACTACTACTAATAATAGTAATTTTAATAATCACACATACCTTCACTATAATGTGAAACATCTGATTCAATTGAATGTCTTTATTTAACATGTTTGTTTGTGTGTCTGCCCCACAGTCTAGGTATTTTTTACTGCTGGAAACTACAACTGAAGTTCCCTAATGGGAAAATAAAAGTTATTCTATTCTATTCCAGATTCTTTAGACTTACCACAAAATCATCATACACTTTCACCTTCACAGGATTCCTTTATACAATTTCCACCTCACTATACCATATTACCATCTTTCTATGCCATTTCCACCTCACACACGACCATATTACCATCTTTCTATGCCATTTCCACCTCACACTACCATATTATCATCTTTCTATGCCATTTCCACCTCACACACTACCATATTACCATCTATATATGCCATTTCCAGCAATTGATAACACTGTGAAGCAACCACACCTACAATTGCTAATCTAGTTTTACCTATTGAACAGAATTCCTTGTTAATCATTGGTGATGTGTAATAGAGAAAACAGGTTTCCATCAAAATCAGCTCT
Organism: Ilyophis sp. 1 JC-2022; assembly: GCA_022702515.1. Classification (NCBI taxonomy): domain Eukaryota; kingdom Metazoa; phylum Chordata; class Actinopteri; order Anguilliformes; family Synaphobranchidae; genus Ilyophis; species Ilyophis sp. 1 JC-2022. The sequence goes on from CM040395.1 coordinate 106,851,857, forward strand.
TGCTTGTGTCATGGATCGCGCCTTCCTTCCCTTATCTCCGCGTTTAGAATTCCTTTTTTCCATTTAACTGTAATCTATCTGATTTTTCTGTGTTCCGCAACGGGTTTTGTTTTTGCCTCTGTGATTAGTGAGTTCACCTGTCCTGCATTTCCGCTCACTATTTATACCCCGCTTCCTCCTTTTCTCGTTGCTTCCATGTTATTTCATGTAATATTCTAGCCGGTAAAGGTATAGGAGTTGTGCGTGCTATCGACCGCTTTGCTTCTCAACACGGGACTTGTTAGCAGTACAATTTAGAAAAAGCAAAGTGCGCTCTTTCACTCTCTTATTTCAGAGCAGAGGTCTTGGTTTATTGGTTTCTCACTCTAACCTACGGGTGCTCTCGCCCTAAGGTTTAGGGTTCTTTTATTTTTTCTCCTTCCTTTCTTTTGTTCACTCCACTACGGTAGTTAGATAAGTGTAACTGCTTATTTATTTTGTTTGCTCGGATATCGAGTTCCTCATCTGTCGCACCTGGACCTACAATATTTCCTCCGCGTCTCTGGGCATAGAGATCACCTACAGCTTGAGACATTTTAATTTGGACACAGCTGAACAGTTTGACATTATCTGTTTTGACACACAACATGTGCCTTGTATTATTTGAGTAGATGGATAAACAATAACTGAACAAATACATATGTGACTTGCTCCATCATTTTGAATCACTTTGACCCAGAAACGCATTTTTATTTTAAAAGAAGAGTCTCAGCCTAGTCTACTCCAAATATTAAGCGAGATATGCACCAAACCATGTTTTTGATTTATTCGAATAAATCAGAGCTGTAGCGATCCATCAAGTTAGTTATAGAACGTTCATTCAGACATAACTCAACATTAATAGTCAGCCCACGTGTTATCTTGGACTATGTACAGAATGTAGGCATGTTGTGTTTTAAACTTGTTAACGTACTGTTAGACGAACATGAGTAAATGCTTTAAATTGGATGGCTGATTATTTATTTATTCGTCACTCTCGACTCTCGAATAAAAAAATATTCTGCTATGAGCTCGGCCCACTCATACAGCCATATAAATAATGTTTTGGCATCATGTCATTGTTTATTTAGCTAGTAACAGTATTTTTTAAAGTTTTCACTACACTTTTTGGTCAACATAAGTCGCCCTTGGCATTTTCGGATGTTGGTATTTTTGTCGAATTACAAAATAGGTAATTTTTTCATATTGAAATGCCATTTTTGTAGACATTCAATGTATTTACATTCGGCAATTGCTCCTCAATATGCAATTTTCCATTGGTGTCATCGTGTGCCATAATTCCGCCACAGTATTCAAATGTGGTGACGTGTCGAATGTGGACTAAAATTAGGTTTGATATGTTGCTCAATATTACTGTGTCGGACAACATTGTTGATCCTCTCTAGGCAGTCTTCTTTCTCCACTGCTGGATTATCTTCTAAGAAAGTAAAACACTTGATGCACTCAAAGTGCTAAACCCTCAAGCAAACCATGCCGCTTTATTTGGGGCTGTAGCTTCATTTGAATGGAAATCTGGGATTCGGAGTATGAAAATGAACTGTTGCTACCTCTTGTCACACAGATGTCACCAAATCCACCAAAACTGAAAGATTGCTAATTACAGTTTTTAACTGCGTACAGAACGGTTCAAAGAACTAGACTAGGCAAGCGTAGCTCAGTCAGTTTTTTATAGTTTATCGTTTATAGTTAAAATAAAATCCTGAGCTTTCAAGTGATGTCTCATACACTGCAATATGCAAATATTTGAAGAAGATATGCTTCTTTGAATGTTGGTACACCTTAAAACACCTTTCTGAACAGCTCTCAAAGATTTGCAATGATTCACACCTCAGGCTGGCAAACTTAATGGGCGTGAACAGTAGCTGGCTAACTCTACCCCCCGCCTAGGGTATCTGTCACTGGCTGTCAGCTGTAGCTAAGGCAGAATCCAAGCACAATTGTCCCAACCACAACTCAATCCAACTTTTTTCTTAATTAGGAACTTTTCATGGTTAGAGGAATCATTTACCCTCTTAAGCCACATTATGTCAGAAATAGTCATGATAACTGATCAAAATAAAGGCGGAGGTGAATCAATAGGCTCCAAATTGGTGAAAGTGTGGACACATGTCATGGCCACTATACCATTTGGTAGATAATGAAGAATTCAAAGATAATGCAAGTGACAACAGTAAAATAAAACATAAATATAATGGTGTATTTAAAGTCCAGAGTCTAGTTTAAAGTGTGCAATAGCAGGGCCCTGCTCTGGTCAGATGGGAATTAGCACAGTGTTCAATATTCAGCTCGAATGTCCAATGCATCTCGGAAGATGCAGTCGAAGTGAATCTACAAACAGAGAGTCTTGTTCTGAGCTGTTGTGGAGTTTGAATACCATGAGCAAACCTGGGTGGCAGTGGCGTCATTTGGGTATGGCAGAGTATGGCTCTTGCCATACCCTAGCCTCCGGTTTCAAAGGCGATTCGGGCGCCGCTTCTCTGCTGTCCTGCTACTCTGCCTGGAGAGGGAGAGCGCACCTTCCTGATCCCCCGTCCCAGTAAAAGTCAGGCAAAACACTAGCAATAGCTTAAGGCTTACCCATTATGCGACTACTGTTGAAATATGTTGCTCATTCGCTCAGAATTGCCATTTGGTTCCTGTGAATCACTTTCGCCAGCACATAACCTATCCTGCTAACGCTAGCTAACTGTTAGTTGACCAGCAGCTAGCTAGCTAGCTAGCAGACAGGTGAGTCCTGAAAATCTTGCTTAAAAAAATTAAGTGCATAATGAATTAACATTAGTCTAATGTGGGATTTGTTTTTTATTGCTGCAAGAAGAGAATAGGAAAAATGAGCTACAACTACATATTTTATCCAGCTAGAAAGTGCATAGAGCAGAGACTAATGTCTCTGAAATTAACTAGTTTTTTGGTCATTTCAAGAATGTTTGTCAACCAAGCTAATCATACATTGTTTCGTGTGTTTTACCACATTAGATAGCTAAATGCTAATCGCAATTAGTTTACAACTAATGATAGATCATTTTTAGAATAATCTTTCTTTAGAAGTCACCATAATCCACTATTTAAAAGGCGTTTAAAAATTAAAAAAATCGCTCAAGCATTTCTCTCACCTCCCAGCTTGCTTGCCATACCCTACCCCTACTGTTTGCTGAAATTACGCCCCTGCTGGGTGGTATTTCACAAAGCACAAACTATCCAGCTAACTGAGTAATCCTGCTATGTGAAATACCCCCCCACGCCTTTGTTGCCAAGCTAGCTGACAGTGGTTATGTATCATACATTATTTGGACATGCGGTTAGCTAGATAGATAACTTAACTGTAAAGGCTTGGTTTGCATTAAACAAAGATAGACTGATGCTATATCACAACAAACATGCTTGCAAATTATACATTGTTTGGACATGCGGCTAGCTAGATGGCTAACTGTTAGCTTAAGTCAGTAAAGGCTTTGTTTGTGCTGAACAAAGGCTTTGTCCGAAACAACACCGTTCTAGAGCCTACTATTGAGTACTATGCTAGCTAAGTAGGTTACACTGGATGAGAAAGTTGTTAAGTAGGCGACATGTTCTCTAAATATAGTGTACTTTAAATCCCTGGATGCTATACTTATTTCCAGGTGTTCGATAATAATATTGAGGATTTTCTTCGCGTAACTTACTGTAACGTTATGTCAGTAGTAAGCAGTAACGTTACGTTAACGTTAGCCTACACGGTAGTACACAGCGCGCAATAAATCGGGCTGTTTCGGACAGAGCCCTCGACTAACAGACAGATAAGTTAGGATAACATAATGATAGATAGATAGCAAAAACTAAAACTTACCCGAGTACAAAACTGAAGATTTCAGCGCAAACAAAATTGTGTACCTTATTGTTCCCAGCTGTTTTTTACATTTTTTTATTTGCTTGGAATGTTCTTTAACGGTTGAGTCATTTCGGAACCATTACGCTAATACATGTAAATAGCTTAGTTGCTGAAATAAGCTCTCCGCTGATAATGACGCCGTGTTCGTTCTCGTTTTATAGGCTAGTTGTTTTTGTTTTGTTTTGTTTTGTAAGAGTCCAGGTGCAGTGAATTCTTCTTTTTTGTACTGTTTTGCAGTCAATTTTATCCTTTTTCTTTTCAAAGTCGTGGCACTGACACCATATCAATTCATCTTAAAAACCTTTTTAACGTTCATTGCCGTTACAGTTCATAGCAGTAGCAACATTTTCAGCGTCTCAACGTTTTTAAACGAGTAAGTAAACAGAGGCCATGTGAGTTTGTGCGAGGCACACGAAACTGAGTGCCAATGGGAATTAGGAAGGTGTTAATGGACAGCTGATTAGTCTGTCAACTCATTCTGAAGCCCGCCCCCGGCAATTTAAACAAGCGTATTTGTGTTACTTATTACAGGTATTTAGAAATCGTAAATACGTTGTAGCCTATATTATATTAAGCGACTTCTAAAACACTTTAACTTTTGCTATATGGAAAAAAACAAAAAAATAATTTTTTGGTTGTGGTCTCGTTTGCGCTCTCCTGTTTTACCAGCTCGTATCACATTTCACATTAAATTTCTCGCCCTACACGACACAACCCTGCCATATATTCAATGAAAATGAAAAACCACATTTGCATTAGCAGTTTCTAATTGTAATCGTATGATCCATGACAAAAAGGAAATGATAATTCAATATGCCATTTAACATTATAGTTTGTATGCTTTTGCAGCACAAGAGTGACATAATTCAAATGCAATGGCATTGCATCCCTTTACATTATCATTTCCGCGTGGTCATGCAAAAACGAGGCCAAAACTCCGAACTGAAAATACTAAATGTCAAAGCTGCCCATCAAGGCGGGGCCTCGTTCCAGGGGACCAACTTCAGTGGTTGTCTGTGAATGATTTTGGTTGTCAGGCAGTTACCACAACTTAACTTACCAGGCAAGGTAGCAACATTTCCTAGTTCTGTGTTTGGGGATTTTAGGCTAAATGCTAAAAACTAGAAAGGAAATTAGGTAGCCTAAACGTTACGATAAGCCTAGCCAGCTCATTGTTAACTAACTTATCCTGAAAGGGTAAACAAGCACTGAAACTACTTTTTTTAGTTCATAAATGATGTATTAGGCCACACCAAAATGCTAGCTTCCAGTTCGTAGGAGTGACGAGGTCTACAGTAGACTTACATCACTAAATCGCTGGCTGTCTAGTGGCATAGGGTTCGTCAATAATTGGCCTGATTTCTGGAGAATGCCTGGCCTACTGAAGAGAGACGGACTCCACCCGTTGTCTGCAAGGTGCGTTTCAGAGCTAGTAATTAGCAATAGTACTTATCCCAGCGCCCCATTATCTAACATATCTGAGCTAGAAACTAGTATTTATTATATTGAGACTGTGTCTGCCCCACGCATCTATGCTAAACGTAAAGCAAACCGTGGCGTGGTATTAACACGGATAATCTTGTGATTCTAAAATTAAACCATTTTGCTGCCAGCAGCTGTTGTGAATCACTCCTAAAAATGAGACAACTGAATGTTAGATCTCTTGCTCCTAAAGCAATTCTTATAAACAAATTGATCACAGATCATAATCTCAAGGTACTGTGTCTGACTGAAACTTGGCTAAAACCTGGTGAATATGTCGCATTTAACGAAGCGTCTCCTATAGGTTTTTTAAGTACTCAGGTATCGCGCCAGTCAGGAAGAGGGGGTGGTGTTGCAGCGATCTATCAGTCTACCTTAAGCTTAACCCCTAAGTGTGGAAATACGTTCTTATCTTTTGAAGTTCTCTCTATGAATTGTGTACAGCATGACCTAGCCAAAATAAGGGGCAACATGCAGTCCTTTCTCTTAGTGTCTGTTTACAGACCACTGGGCCCTATTCGGATTTCCTAATAGAATTCGTGGAGTTTTTGTCCTGCCTTGCTATTTCGGCAGACAAGGTTGTAATTGTTGGTGATTTTAACGTACACGTGGATAAACAGGGTGATCCCCTAGGAACAGCCTTTGCCTCTATTATTGACTCTGTTGGTTTTAAACAAAATGTCTATGGGCCCACTCATTACTATAGCCATATCCTAGACTTAGTGTTATCCTATGGTATCTGTTGGAGAGGTATCTAGTTGTGGCTAGTACGTTGCAGTTTAGACAGTAGACAGGACGGTACGTCTGTCAGGACGCAGGAATGAAGAGCAGGAGACGTAATCTCTTTACAAACTGTATTCGTGATTCAGCAGGTACAGTTCACAGTATCATTAGTCTGAAATTAACAAACAACATATCAATTAGGCACCTGCCTCTTAATATCACAGAACACAAGAAAAGTGAATAGGGAAATATATGTATCTGAATCAAACCACTACTAGTTTGACATAAGTGTACTGATAGGCATTAGGCTAACTCTAACAAACAGTAACCTAAGAGTTACATACGAAAAGGAACACCACTATTCAAAGAAATAAACAGTCTTCACATTGACCATATTGCACGAAGAACAATAGCGACACACGCTAGTTAGATGTGAAACTACATAATTGCTTCCGCACATTGGCAGATATTTTCTCTCCACATATACTTTGCTAACTCCAAATAACAGTGCAAACAGTACTACTGTATTTTATCTCAAACATAAGAAAGATCTCCAGCTAGCTTATATTTCCTAGTCAATTACAACATAAGCATTGTAGCAATATTGACGACATCTCTGATCGCGCTAGGCACACGCGAATACACAGTTAAGCTCACAAAGTATAAACACGATTACAGAGCATGAACATGTACTCACTTTTCGTCATCGACTTAATACTTAGAACTAAACTGGATCAGGTAACTGGATCACACGGGAATGGAGATTAACTGTCACAAGTAGTGAATCTATATTTGAGTATAGTGCGCTCTTAAACTTAGGTACCCTCCTTCTCTGCACGATAGCAAGAGGCTAACTGAGTGCAGGCTAGTCATTCCACTAATCAACAAGGAACGCACATTTCTTAAAGGGACAAGCACCTAAATTGACCTGGCCTTTTCCACAGTATCAATGTTATGAATCTTAGTATTGCACCCCATAACCCTGTATTTTCTAATCATTTCCTTATTACTTTTGAAATCGAGGCAACCACCACTTTTATATCAGAGACAAGACATTATTACAGCCGGTCGTTAAACTCTGACGTCATTCCAAAGTTTACAAATATGCTTCCGGAATCATTCTTTTCAAGTGAAAAAAATACCGCTGGATGAATTGACTAACCATTTAAATTTAACTCTCAGAAGCACCCTTGATGTGGTTGCCCCTCTAAAAAGAAAGTATTGTCAGAAAAACCGTACTCCCTGGTACAATGACACTACCCGTGCCCTGAAGCAGCCCAAAAAAAAAAAACTGGAGAGAAAATGGCGGTCAGCTAAACTAGAAGTATTTTGTCTTGCATGGAAAGATAGCCTCCTCCAGTACAAGCAAGCTCTTGCATCTGCTAGATCTGCCTTTTTCTCTAAATTAATTGAACAAAACAAATGCAACCCAAAATTCTTGTTTAGCACTGTGGACAAATTGACTAAAAAACATCAGAATGTTCATCTTACCCCTGCGTTTAAAGCAGTAATGATTTCATGAATGTTTTCAATCAGAAGATTGAAACTATTAGAGACCCGGGCTGCGTTCCAATCCAATTTTTTTACTGCTTGCTTCTATTCCTAGGTCCTTTCCTCGCTCATTAGCTCCACCCAGTGGAGGCCATAAGGAAAGGATCCAAGGATCACATACGAGGACGCAGCAGCGAGGCAAAATGATTTAAGCAAATGGAACGTCCTTGCTCAGTCAAGCGTCAGCTGAAGCGACGTCAATTACTAATGACGTGTGCACAGCTGTATCACCTGTCAAAAAAAGAAGGCTAACGGATTGTTCTGTAGCCTAGCGTATTTTTATCTGAGCTTGTTTTTGCATGCATCATGGTATAAACTATTGTATTATTTGACGCTATATTGCACTGTGAAGTTATCACAATTATTTGCAATGATTTTCTCCCATGCAATTTGACAGATGTGAAAATGCCATGTGAAATAAGAATATTGTCTCTCAATTACAGATGTTTGTGTTTGACGTACAGTGTCCCATTAACACATCCACAACAAACGGCTATTTATCACTGTGTGAGTAAAGATCGCACGAAGCATAATTTAAATTGTAAGTAGGCTACGCCTATATTCCACTCGCTCAATGGCCAATTCATCAATGGACTCGAATGCATGTTTGTTCGTTAAAATCGGAGCACATTACAAATGACACTTCCAGCCAATAACCGAGCTGATGCCGTTTAATTAATTAATCAAGCATGTATGATCTGATGGTATATAAGCGACAGATACTGATTTCAAAACTTAGATCGGCGATTTCAATAGGCTAGTATACTGGTCTGCTACTGTACGCAATCAACATTTCCGCAATGAACCTAGCGTTCGCCATAAACGCATGGCACCGGCTTCAGCGGGAACGGTGGCGTTGCCAGTTCAGGGGATCGCGACGGCTTCGCTCCGTCCTGTTCCTAAGTGAGGTAAGAATCATGTATTCTCAACAGTAGTCATAAGACAGTGCTCTTGATCACACATGGACATTGATAAGCATGAAGCACTTTTAACAGTGGGTGGAGTAGAATTCACCTGGATAAATATACAGCAAAGTTATGTCATGCACACATAGTAATTGCATGTTCTATAATACCACACATTTACCTGCATGTAGGACTACAAACTATACATTTGGCTCCTGTGGTTTGGTGTTAATCAATCAACTTGTGTGAACTGTAGGCTGCATGTACACACTTCATGTTTTTCATTTCATTCTTTTTTAGGTCGAAGATCCATCAGCTGGGCATTATGCCCAAGTAAATGCCACTGTGCCAGTGCTCCAGCTTTACTTTAATGGGGACCAGAACCTCATGGTAGACTACCGTCTGAGCCATGGCTCCATAGAAGCATTGATAATGCTGCTGCCGCATGGGGGGGGCGTTGGCTGGGCACACCACTTAAGGGTCCAGGAGGTGCCTGCTCTTCAAGGCTCTGGAGGTGGACCACACCTTTGTACCCACGGTCATCACCGCGTGTGCCATGCTCCATAACATCTGCCTGACAAAGGGGGACATCCTTGAGGTTGTCGAGGATGTTGGTGATATTGGTGTGGCTCCACCACATCCAGTGAGGAGGGAACAAAGCGGACATGGCCGGCGAAACCAACTGGCGGGGCAACCGTCTGCTCCAAATGTATGTCCAGTAGCACTGAATGAACATGATTATATGTAATTTGCCAATTGTTTGAAAAATTATTTATACAGGAGAGCTTTTTGTTAGTGTCTCTGTTTCTTGTTATGTTTGTATATTCTCCCTTGCAGCCCCTCTTTCTGTCCAGTGTTAATCCACATTTTATTTGTTATGTTAGTGTTAATAAAATCACTTCTGGATACTAACATATCAGTTTCATACATCTTTTCTGTGCCACATTTTCATTACCTTTATTTATTTCAAAACACACTATAAGCATACCACTTTGACACCAGTGTATGTCAACCACCTGTCGGGGAAGTGAGGATTCTGTAAAATGTCTATTTTCTGAATACAGTGTTAACAGTCAATGCCCTTCCTTGTTAAATTGTTCAGCACTCGGAATGCTGAACACAGGTGATATTGCGTGCTAGAACCACTCACTTATCCTGCAGTAAAAATATATTTTCACATCATTATTATTAGAAATGACAATCCTCAATTCAATCGCATAATTCGTCCATAAGACAGTAACCTGGTGTAAGCAACAAGTCAAAACAAAGTCTAATTCAGGCCTAAGAGTACATCATTTCAGTAAAATAAAAACAGTAAATTAGAATAATGACTGCAAATCATTAATCAATGAATGTAGGCTGACTACTTAGAATTTACAAAAAGGAAGACATTAATTTGAAGTTACCAGTAAAGAGCGAGAGACCGATAAGCCAGAAATAGCCTAGGTATTACCCTCCTGAAGCTTACACGATCAGCAAAATTGTTAGTATTTGTGTGTTTCTTTTCTCCCAAATTGTTTAGTGCTGCTGAAGGGGGCACTCAGATGAAAACTATATCTTAAAAGGTAAAAACACAAGTAAAAAACAAATTGACAAACACTTGTGAACTATTTTCATTTTATTAAGCATTTTCTCAAACTAATTAGAGCTTTCCAGTGTGGTCTTGAATCGCTCCTCTTCTCTGGCAACGTCTTCCTTCAGGAATCGCAGAACGGCTCCCTCACCGGTCCTTCTCCTTTTGGGGGATGGGGGACAGGCACAGCCTTTAGCCAGGCTGTGCATCCTCTTCCTCCTCCTCCACACACGCCTGGCTACAAGTGACCGCCACAAATCCAGGAAGAGATGAGCCAGTGCCATCTGAGGTCTCATCAGCCACATGTGCCAGGTTTTCTGCAACACATGAGTCCATCAGGACAGGAGGATCAATAGATGGCCTCCCCCCGATGGCCTCATGCATTGCATTAAACCATGGCCATGTGGCTGCTGTGGCCTCTCCCCTGTCTGTCCCGTCTCTGTAGCAGGGCATCTGAGTGCCTACAAGGAAAGATGTAAGGGTGAAGGTGAGCCGTGAGCCTATTGCACAGGCATAATTTTGTTTCAGTGTGCAATAAAAACTACAAATTTGCAAAGGAAAAACATCATAAATTGAACCTCACATTTTTGCTTGAGGTTGTCCCATTTCTTTGCAATTTGGGTGGGGCTCACCTGGCCCTGTAGGCCCATCTGCAGATGAATTTCACTGAGGAAAACAACACATGTTACCATACCATACCCAAGTGCCCTACAACAATTACTGCCATGCCATAACATGTTTATGTGTTATCCATTTACAGGGGCAGGCATGCCTCTTGCCATCACACTTACATTAGGGATATCAGAAGTTGTCATTTGCATACAATTAACTACTTCAACACAAGACATGAATCATGGTGCTGAGGAGTGATTCCGTCAACATTAATCTATGACATGTAGGAACACCAATATGGACAGTGACATGGTCCTGCAAGAACATAAAAAATGGCTTATTGCCAATGTTTCTGTGTAACATATTTTAGTTCTATGTGACATCACACATTATAGAATGTCACTAATGACTCACCCCCAAGCTTTCTTTGCTACATGCCTCTTCCCCGTAAACAGATGCTCATTCTCACACCTCAGCCGAATGAGGCTGAGGGTGCTCTCATCTGTCCCTGTAAATGACACAACAGACCTGCAAGTAAAAACCAGCTAGTAATGTCTGTGTATAGCCCTAAATCACAACGGCATGTGTCAAGGGGCTTCACAAGCCCATAATTCAGACATGACATATGTAAGTAGGCTACATGATGCAAAATAGTAGCCTATCCTAATTAGCTAGCCTAATGTGCATTTCATCAGTCAAAGACAGCGAATGCAATAACATAGACTGAAATTACATTATTTCTGTCATACAAGAGTGAGGAAAAATATATTTTAAACGCAAAGCAGCTGCGTGTTCATGTTTCAGTTGTTACACTGGAAATCGAGCAGCGACTGTCGAGCCTATTTCAGTTAGCCTACTTGCCGGGATGCATTCAACAGTGTGAACATAGGCTAAACGTAACATAGCCTATTGCATAGCGTACAATATACAATTGTATACAGTTTTGAAAGGACATGGGTTAATTGAAGCTTGCGTTTCCTATGCAGTAACGTTAGCTAACAAACAACTATATGGGACAGAAACATGTCCTAAATGTTACGCTTGCACGCTGAACTACAATATTTGTTGTCTCTTTTTTCATGAATAAACTTGCCTTTCGTTTGTCCGAAAGAACGAGTGACATTATAAATGAAAGCGCTTTATAAATTAAATTGAAAGGAACGATAAGCACTTACATTTGTGTACGCGAGGTCCCGTCATGTTTTCAACTGAGGCAGTGTGGCAGATGTGATGAAACACGTCACGCGTTCTGAGTAAAGACTTCCGTAAAGGCTGCACTCATGTTTCCTCACTGAAGAATTCTTCGGGAGCCTCCTATGTCCCCACTGCTCGCTCCTCGGTGGAGCATTTAGCGGTTTGGGATGTCCTTAAAGATGGCGGACCTCGATCGATTTCCGGGTCAGACAAGTACCAAGTAGATAGCACGGTAAAAAAATTGGATTGGAACGCAGCCCCGATCTCCAAATTGCCTACTCCCCTAGGCATCACTCCTCCCAAAATCTATGAACAGCCCAGATCTTGGTCAACAGAGGAAGATGTATCAACAGTGGCACTGAACTGTTTTACGCCAATTGACATGGAGGAGCTGTCCAAACTGGTTATGTCCTCAAAACCGACTACCTGTCTACTCGACCCAATCCCTACAAGATTGGCTAAATAACTTTTTCCTGTACTAGGTCAGCATATGTTAAAAATTATTAACACATCCTTAGTAACAGGATATGTACCAGAGTGGCGGTTATTAAGCCATTACTGAAAAAACCAAACCTCGAACCTGACAAACTGGAAAACTATAGACCCATTTAAAATCTTCCATTTCTATAAAAAATATTAGAGAAAGCTGTTGCGAAGCAACTTGGTGCATACCTTAGCTCAATCCATATCCATGAATTATTCCAGTCAGGATTTAGACCCTACCATAGCACTGAAACGGCACTTGTTAAAGTTATTAACGATTTACTGTTATCAGCCGACTGAAACTCTGTGTCTGTTCTTGTACTTCTTGACCTAAGTGCAGCTTTTGATACAATAGATCATGAGATTCTACTGAACAGACTCCAGGGCTGTGTTGGACTCAATGGTCAAGCACTTGCATGGTTCAGATCATACTTATACAATAGGAAACAATTTGTTAAATTAAATGATGAAGTATCCAGTTACTCAATAATGAAATGTGGTATTCCACAAGGATCAGTGCTAGGTCCAGTACTCTTTTCATTATATATGCTACCCCTTGGTGATATTATTCGGGCACATGGGGTAGATTTTCACTGCTACGCGGACGATACTCAGATATATGTTTCCATGAAACCCGGCGAAGCACTACCACTTTCTCAATTAGAGGCTTGCATTGCAGATATTAAAGCTTGGATGCTCTCCAATTTCCTGCTCTTAAACTCAGAGAAAACCGAAATGCTGGTTTTAGGTCCTAAAAAAGGTCCTAAAAAACAAAGGGAGAAATTGTGTACATATACTTTAAGTATTGATGGTTGCTTAGTTGTTCCAAATTCAGCTGTGAAAGACCTAGGTGTTACTATAGACCCAGATTTAACCTTTGGCGCGCGCATAAAAAATCTAGAGTTGCTTTCTTTCAGTTAAGGAACATAGCTAAAATTAGGCATTTCCTATCAGAAGGGGATGCAGAGAAATTGATCCATGCTTTTGTTACGTCTAGGCTAGATTACTGTAATGCTCTGCTATCTGGCTGTCCTAAATCTTTGCTAAATAATTTCCAGCTTGTGCAGAATGCAGCCGCTTGCATTTTAACTAGAACAAAGAAATATGAGCATATTACCCCAGCACTAGCATCACTTCATTGGCTACCAATTAAGCATAGGATAGACTTTAAGGTTTTGCTTCTGACCTTTAAATGGACTTGCACCAATGTATATGTGTAATCTGCTTTTACCATATAAGCCAAAAAGATCCCTTCGTTCCCAAGACGCAGGCTACTTAGTAGTCCCTAGAATATCTAAAAACTTGACGGGTGGTAGAGCTTTCTCCTACAGAGCACCACTACTGTGGAACACCCTTCCAAAATTTATAAGGGAATCAGACACAGTCTCTATATTTAAATCTAGATTAAAAACGCACCTTTATGATCAGGCTTATAACGAGTTGTAGTCCGGAGACAGGACCAGAGAAGCCTAGTCGTAGAGTAATGCGGAGTGACATCCTTTCCTTACTGCAGTGGTTCTCAAACTTTTTCTGTCACGCCCCACTTTGGAGGAAGAAAAATGTTCATGCCCCACCGCCCTTTTTATTATCAAGGTTTTTCGCGGACCTCGATTGTAATTGTTGACGGGGGTGGGTGCAATCAAGAATTTTCGCGGACCTCGATTGTTATTGTTGACGGGGGGGGGGGGGGGGTGGAATCAAGATGTTTTTTTATTTTTATACAAACTTCATTTATCGGTTTATTTAACGTATGTACCGCGGGTGTGCGTCCGCGTCTGTTATATCGTAAAAGTTAATCCCCGTTAACCAGCCACGTAGATACACGCGTCAGATTTATATAAAACAAATAAAATAAAAAAATTGGTTCCGCGCTGCATTTCTGCATTTCCCCCTGCGCCCCCCCTGTAATACCACTGCGCCCCACTAGGGGGTCGCGCCCCACAGTTTGAGAAACACTGCCTTACTGTCACCTGTCAACAGCTGTGAACCCATCTTCCTGGGCTGGCTCTTGAGAGGTGGATAGGATTGTTTACTCTCTCATGACTGGATGGGTTCTCAAACTCTGTCTTCATAACTATGCAGCCATAAATTACTCCTGGTACTTGTCCAACCCCCCACCCCAGTTGATGTTCCTGCTGCCTGCTCTATTACACTTTTCATAACTGTTCTCTCTCTTTCTTTTTCTACATTCCGCCGGCGGGGCTCATGCCCCGCATCTCGAGAGTTGCTGTCCAGCTTCCTGTCCGTCGCCGCTTTCCCCTCCCTCCCCACCACCGCTGCCAGCTGATCCTGCTGCCATCGGCACCCGGTTCCCCACCATCATTGCCGCCACATCTGGACTGTCATCTAGCTGCTGCAATTTCTACTATCATGGATATTGGCAGTCAGTTTTGACCATGCTGGTCATTAAGATCTAGACCCTGAGCCGACCAGAGGAGAATGGGTTCCCCCCTTGAGTCTGGTTCCTCCCAAGGTTTCTTCCTAGTTATCTCAGGGAGTTTTTCCTTGCCACTGTTGACTCTGGCTTGCTCTTGTGGGGTTTAGGCTGGGTTTTTTTCTGTGAAGCGCATTGTGACAACTAGTTGTGAAATGCGCTATATAAATAAATATTGATTTGAATTTGATTTGATTTAGTGATTGACTGTAGTCCCAATCTCGAATGTTCAATACAAAGGATGATGTTTCTCATTTTGCAATGTAAATTACCGGAATCCTGCCCTCTATGGGTTGCACAATATAAGAAAAATATGTGACGTGTCAATGGGAGCCACGCCTCTCTGGTACTTTGTTTCGTCATCATTTGGTAACACCCTTTTATCAGGACATATAAAAGGAGAGATCAAGTGTAAGACTAGTGATGGGCAGTCCGGCTCTTTTTTCTGAGTCGGCTCTCTCCGTACCGTTTGGTTTGAAGAGTCGGGTCGGAGTCGGAGTTGCAAGTTTTTGTTCCGGTTAATACGTACCGTTCGTTTGGTTGATTCTTTCGAACTACCCGAGCCGCATCTTTTCCTCCCAGCGGCATGAGCTGAAATTTGAAGTGTTTCAGACAGCAGAGTCTAGCTGGTAGCAAATTAAGTTAGTAGTTTTGATATTTTATTCAGACCTCATGCTCATTTTTAATAGCCTATGCTCAATGTTTTCTGTTTACATTTATTTTCCGTTTCTAGCAGAAGTGTAAAATATCGCTGTCAGTCATTGATTGTAACGTTAGATATTACATGTAAGAATAGACATTGAATGGTTAGGCTATATTTGCATAGGCTATAGCTATTTTATTAGTATATGCTAATATAAATCTTTTTATCAGATTCTAGAATCCAGTAGCCTACTGAAAATGTGATGGATGGATGGCTGTGTAGGAGAGATAGCCAGCCAAATCCGAAAAACAAGCCAGATCTTGATGCGTGTGTGTACAGGAGCCCGTTGCATTTATTAGTTTTAAATATTAGATTTGGTAAAGATTTATTTGGACACCATAAAGTATGTTTATTTGAACCATTAGGCTATTTATTTAGCCTATTCAATTCATACAAAATTGTATTTATCTGTTCACTATTGTGTTGGTCACGAGTTCTAAAATAAAAATGCCACCACTTTAAATAAGAAGTAGCCTATTTGCTGAACACAATCGCATATTAATTCTGTTTTATACTGCAATTCGATTGCAACAGCCACATCATTTTGTAATAAAAAGTAGGCGTTATCATTATCATTAGATATATCTCGGAGTATCATTAGATATAACGGAACAGTGTTTCTGGTTGATCCGACGCCAAGTAGGCTAAACCTGATTATTAATCATGTAGGCTGCAGCATTTGCTCTCTGTTAAAACTTGAAAGGACTTTGGTTTGTGTGATATCCTGTGTTAAAGTACCACCCCACGCCGGTGGGGACACCACCAGAAGTGTTGGGCGTTAGTTACGGTAGACAGTATTGGGTTCCAGATTAAGCTATCAAGTAGCCAGTGGGACATGTGTGTTATTGACGTTCAACAATAAATACTTAACTTGGATCCTGGAGGACATTCCTATTATTCCTAAGTTAACCCTTTCCAGCCTAAGCGAATATTTTGTGAACATTCTATTCCATTCTATTTATTAACATGCGTTGCAAAAATGTTTGTGGTGTGATAATCTTACATCAGATACCTAAACTTTATTTACCATTGTAAACAGGATAACTGGGGCTTTCAATTGATATAAAAAACAATAGGATTACTTAATGGCAATATCATCAATTATGGAAAGACATTCAACAACTAAATTTATAAAATGTTCTAAAATGTTCTAAATGGCTATTTTCTAATGAGAAACCTACATTTTTACCCATTTCATGTTTAAGATATAGGAAAACCTAGAGTGTATGGTATCTTCACCATTTTGTGAGTGAAATATAATAAAAATCAGAATAGAGCTATCATCTACCGTTCAAAAGTTATAATCACTTCAGTTATGGGTGCAAAAAGGGTTAAAAAACGCTTTAGAATGTTGGTTTATTGACAATATGATGTGCATATGCAAAAATGTTTATGGATTGATCATATTACATCACAACCCCTAACCTTAAAATACTATTTTAAACAGGATAACTGGGGCTTTCCATATATATCCATTAATATACAATAATATGCTTACTTTAACACAATATCATCAATTATTGAAACAATTCACAAAATAAATAATCATACAAAACTTTCTAAATGGCTATTCTCCATGCGAAACCTAGGTTTTTAAACATTTCATGTTCAAGATCGAGGGAGACAAACTGTGTGGTATCTTCACTATTTTGGAAGTGATATAGAGTACAAATCAGAAGAGATGTATCTTCTACTGCTCAAAAGTTATAACCGCTTCAGTGATGGGTAAGAAAAGGCTAAAAAAACGCTTTAGAATGTTAGGTTCATTGAAAATATGACGTGCGTATGGAAAACTGTTTGAGGTGTGATCATATTATGTCACACCCCTAAAGATAATATACCATTTTAAACAGGATAACTGGAGCTTTCCATTCATATCCATTAATATACAATAATATGCTTACTTTAACACAGTATCATCAATTACTAAAACAATTCACAAAATAAATAATCATACAAAACTTTCTAAATGGCTATTCTCCATGAGAAACCTAGGTTTTTAAACATTTCATGTTCAAGATCGAGGGAGACAAACTGTGTGCTATCTTCACTATTTTGGAAGTGATATAGAGTACAAATCAGGAGAGATGTATCTTCTACTGCTCAAAAGTTATAACCACTTAGTGATGTATGGGAAAAGGCTAAAAAAAACATTTTTATTAGAATTTTAGGTTCATTGACATTTCACATTACCACTTATCCATTATCCTAATCGGCCACTTGAGTATGAGTATGTGTATATATATATATATCATCCATCAACCCGCTTATTCCTATTCAGGGTACGGGGGTGCTGGAGCCTATCCCAGCATGCATTGGGCGAGAGGCAGGAATACACCCTGGACAGGCTGCCAATCCATCACAGAGCACTCACCATTCACTCACTCATTCATACCTATGGGCAATTTAGAGTCTCCAATTAGCCTAACCTGCATGTTTTTGGACTGTGGGAGGAAACCGGAGTACCCGGAGGAAACCCACGCTGACACGGGGAGAACATGCAAACTCCACACAGAAAGGCCCTCGGCCGGGATTCGTTCAATGAAACACACTTTATTTTAACAAAAATGTTAACAAATGTTTAACATAGTGAATGGATGAACTAAGTAAATGGATAACATTGCAAAACAAATAAAAACAAGATACAACCCATGGCAAATATCAGTTTAGATGCCTGTAAAATTAATACATTGGATTTATTTACAGTAAAATCATTAATGTATTAGTACAGGTACAGCAGACAAATCTATGGTCAAGCATAAATACCTTAAATATATTCAAGAATCAAGAAGATAACAGTAAGTGCATGTCGTGCTCTGCAATGACCCTCAGCACCATCCTTCTCTTCAGGGACTGTATAGATGGCTAAATGTCCATCCTTTGCTGCAATACATAAATATGTAATCATTTACCATTTCATTAATCCATAACATATCATATAAAACCATTTCTGATTCATTGAAGGGCTGTATACTTCTATAACATCTTTACAGCAAACGATTTATGCTTATGTCAGGAATAGATAAAATAGCTATTCTGGACACAAGCATAATGTCCATCCATCACTGTAATAGATAAATAATATTATCAGTTGCCATTTCATTAATCCATAACATATAGAACCATTTCTGAGTCATTAAAGAGCTGTATAGTGAGAATGACATTTTACAGAAAACACTTTATGCTCCAGAATAACGTTAGATAAAAAGCTCAACAATATCACAAGTTAGACTACTTGGCATAATGTCCATCAATGTAAAATAACGTTTTGAATGAACAGACATAAATCATCAGTGACATTGGCTCAACTGGATGATGTATTTTTGTCATATGTGTCTAAACAGGCTTATCTTACTCATGTCAGAAACGTGAGTCCAAAAAAAAAATACTGCCGTTCAGTTCCTTCTCCATTTTAGACAGGGCAATTAGTTACCTTCAGATTTAGGCATAACGTTATGTTAAAACACTAGCTAGATAATTAGTACTTGCTATTGATAAGACTAATAGTTGAGTATAACTCAACTATTCAACTTTTAGAAAGCTAGCCAGACTGACAGAAGAGCTAACGTTAAAAGTTACCAAAACAAAGGACAAAGGACTTCGCGCCGAGACACAGCTAGACTAACGCTACTGGTTTTAGCTTTAGTTAGCCATTATTTAGTTATCAAAGTCTACACTAAATACGAACAATATCTAACGTTATCACTTCACTTATTCATTATATGACAGACTTTTTCACAATTTCATCTCGAAACGAGCTGGGCGGAAAATAACACAGCGGTTTCTTGAAGCTTCAGAAACGTGAGTCCAAAAAAAAACAAAAAAAACAACAAAACTTTGCCGTTCAGTTCCCTTCTTCATTTTAGACAGGGCAATTAGTTACCTTCAGATTTAGGCATAACGTTATGTTAAAACACTAGCTAGATAATTAGTACTTGCTATTGATAAGACTAATAGTTGAGTATAACTCAACTATTCAACTTTTAGAAAGCTAGCCATTTTAGACAGAAGAGCTAACGTTAAAAGTTACCAAAACAAAGGACAAAGGACTTCGCGCCGAGACAGCTCGCAGCTAGACTAACGCTACTGGTTTTAGCTTTAGTTAGCCATTATTTAGTTATCAAAGTCTACACTAAATACGAACAATATCTAACGTTATCACTTCACTTATTCATTATATGACAGACTTTTCCACAATTTCATCTCGAAACGAGTTGGGGGAAGAATAACACTTGAAGAAAACGTGATATCTTTTACACGAATGTTCATGTTTTTGTTAGAATTCTAAATGATAATCTGAGAAAGTCTGTGGTACAAAAACATGATTTTATTCAAAATAAAACCGTTTCTGAAGTAATATTTATGGTTAATTATTATCTTTAAATGCTTTTTTACCTACCTAGCTTATTGTGGTTTCTTCAGTCGCCGTCAAGTCTTCAAACGATGGTCTCTTGTCCGATGTGGTAGCTTCGTCCGCGGTGAGGCAAATGGAGACTTCCGTGTTTTACGGGCGCCTTTATATAGCGGTCAAGAAAGCAATCCCCGCCCACTAAGCTCACCAACCAGTGATATGCAATTGTAGCTTATTTTGTCATGTTTAATTAGCATTTTTCAAAAAAAAAATCCGTGATTGGACGGCAGAGATATTAAACGTCACACCATCGGAACAATTCATCCGAAATTAGAGCGGTCCGGCTGGAAAGGGTTAAGTTACCACATATTGGCGACGAGGATACTGGAGGGACCAGGGAGATTTGCTACAGTTTAGAGTAACGGGAAAATGAGTGCGTTACTCGGCACCCTGTCAGCCTACGAGGCTAAGGACCAGACATGGGAGGAATACTGTGAGATACTGGAGCAGTTTTTTGAGGCAAATGGCATAGATGATGGGGGGAAGCAGAGAGCAATTCTCATCAGTGTAGTGGGGCCAGCCACGTACAAGAGTCCAGAGAAGCCTAGCACGAGAACATATCAGGAGCTAACATTGTTAATGAAAAATCACTACAGTCCGAAACCGAGTGAAATCGTCCAGAGGTTTAAGTTTGACTCCCGCTCTCGCCAGCCTAATGAGACCGTCAGTGGATACATAGCCGAGCTAAGAGAATTAGCCCAGGATTGTAACTTTGGCGCAACGCTAGAACAGATGCTGAGGGACAGGTTGGTGTGCGGGATAAATGAAGATAGAATTCAACGACGCTTACTAGCTGAAACGGACTTGACATTTGAGAGAGCATACAAACTTGCTGTAGCTGCAGAAACTGCTAGCAAGAACGCTCACAACCTACAGGCTAAAGCAGCGTTTAACCAGGTGAGGACCGAGGGCGCGCTAGGGAGGAAGGAAGAGAGACGTAACGAAGATGTTCACCGGAGACAGAGAGAATGCTACTGATGTCACGGGACAAGACACAGTGCCAGTGAGTGCAAGTTTAAAGATGCTAAGTGTCACGGTTGTGGGAAATTAGGCCATATAGTTAAAGCTTGCCGTAATAGAGGCAGAGATGACGCACGCGCCAGTATAAACAACGCACCCAGAGCGGAGCACAGGGGCGCACGTCCACATCGCTCCCACAATGTGCGCGAGAGAGCAGATGCCGGGGATGAGAGTTCTGAATCAGAGGAAGCATTCACGTTAGCCTGTTTGAAAACAGAAACAACGATAGAGAAAGTGAAACCTTTTGATGTGAATATTGTAGTGAACAAGAAGACAGTCAACTTTGAAATTGATACAGGATGCAGTGTGAGCATTATGAATGAGAGCAAGTTCAATGAGACGTGGGGAGCAAAACAACGCCCACAAATAAAACAAACCAAACTCACACTGAAGTCATATACTGGTGAGAAAATCAGTGTAGTAGGTGTGGCAGAAGTGGAGGTGAGACATGCACAGCAGGTGAAGTCATTGCCTCTAGTAGTTGTGAAGGGTGCAGGACCTAGCTTATTAGGAAGAGGGTGGCTTGAGGCCATAAAGCTGAAGTGGGACGAAATAAAGAACTTGAGAACAGAGGCACAAACACTACAGGAAGTGCTCATTAAAAATGAGGAAGTTTTCAAAAAAGACCTAGGCATGTTAAAAGGCATGAAAGCAACCATTCGAGTGTCTACCGAAACCTGTCCCAAATTCTATCATCCGCGCTCTGTCCCATACGCCATAAGGTCCAAGGTGGAAGAAGAGCTGGACAGACTGTTGAAGGAGGGCATAATATCACCAGTTAAGTATGCTGAGTGGGCAGCACCCATAGTCCCTGTTTTGAAGCCAGATGGTGCGGTCCGGCTATGCGGTGACTACAAACTCACTGTAAACAACGCCTCCTCGCTAGAACAATACCCGATTCCCCGCGTCGAGGACCTCTTCAATGCCCTGGCGGGAGGAAAACAGTTCTCCAAGCTTGACTTAAGCCACGCCTACCAACAAATTGAGATGGAGGAGGGATCAAAAAAGTACCTAACAGTGAACACACAGAGAGGCCTGTTCACCTACAATAGGCTACCATTTGGAGTATCATCAGCACCAGCAATATTTCAAAGGAAGATGGAGAGCCTACTGCAGGGCCTGCCGCAAGTAGCGATGTACTTGGATGACATCATACTCACTGGGAGAGATGAAGCAGAGCACCTGAGCACGCTGGGGGAAGTACTCCGACGGCTGAAAGAAGCTGGCCTGCGGCTCCACAGACGTAAATGTGCGTTCCTGCAGGATGAAGTCGAGTACCTAGGTCACAAGGTCGATGCTGAAGGCTTACATCCAGTGAAGAGCAAGGTGAGAGCCATAGAGGAAGCCCCACCCCCAACCACAGTGACCGAGCTGAAAGCATATTTGGGTTTGTTAAATTATTATAACAAATTCCTGCCTAACCTGGCCATGCGCCTAGCCCCGTTACATCATCTGCTGAGAAAGGGTGTGTCATGGGCCTGGAACAGAGAACAAGAAGAAGCTTTTCAGAAATCCAAACAGTTGCTCCAATCGGTCAAAGTGTGAGTTCACTATACAACTGACAAAGAATTGGTGCTGGCGTGTGACGTCTCACCATACGGAGTTGGCGCCGTGCTCTCACATGTGATGGAAGACGGAAGTGAGAGGCCATTGGGGTTCATGTGACGCACGCTGACACCTGCAGAGAAAAATTATTCACAGCTCGACAAAGAAGGGTTAGCATTTGGGATTAAGCGGTTCCATAAGTACATCTATGGAAGGACGTTCACGATCAGCACTGACCACAAGCCATTAATCTCATTGTTTCATGAGAAGAAACCAGTGCCACAGATGGGGTTGCCCCGAGTGCAAAGGTGGGCAGTCCTGCTGAGAGCATATGAGTACAAAATAGTGTACAAGCCAGGCAAGGATCACGCGAACGCAGACGCGTTGAGCAGGTTACCCCTGCCCCAGGTCGAGGAGGAGGAGGATGCAGACAAAGTGCTCATGATAGAGGTAATGGATGACCCACCGATCACAACAGCGCAGGTGAAGCAGTGGACGGCCAAGGACGGAACACTCTCCCAGGTGCATGAGTGGTGTCTGAAAGGATGGCCAAGAGAGGTGGAACCATCATACAGCCCATACAGTCAGAGGAGGCTGGAATTGAGTGTGAAGGATGGATGCGTGCTTTGGGGGGCGAGAGTGGTCATTCCGAAGAGAGGAAGGAAGGCCATATTGAAGCAGCTACACCACACACACCCGGGAATATCCAGGATGAAGGGCCTAACACGCTCATATGTATGGTGGCCGGGAATGGACATGGAGATTGAACAGGAAGTGCAGTCCTGTCAGTCATGTCAAGAAAGCAGGAAGTCTCCAGCCTGTGCACCACTACACCCATGGGAGTGGCCTGAGACGCCGTGGAGCAGAATCCACATCGACTATGCAGGCCCCTTCCTAGGGAAGATGTTCCTGGTCATCGTGGACTCGCACTCAAAATGGATAGAGGTGTATCCAACCAACACAGCGACCAGTCAAACAACTATCGAAAATCTCAGACAGTGCTTCAGCACACACGGCTTGCCACAGATGCTGGTATCAGATAACGGCACATTTCAAAAGTGCTGAGTTCGAGGCGTCCCTAAAGCAGAATGGCATACAGCATGTAACATCCGCCCCATTCCACCCTGCATCAAATGGCCTGGCAGAAAGAGCAGTGCAGACATTCAAAGAAGAGATAAAGAAGGTGAGGGGGGACACCTTAGAGACAAGAATAGCCAGATTTCTGTTTAACTACAGAATCACACCACAAACAACAACTGGCTTGGCACCAGCTGAAATGCTCATGTCCCGAAGATTACGTTCCACACTGGATCTGCTGCGGCCAGATGTGAAGACCAAAATCAGCTCAAACAGAAGAAACAACATGACGCACACAGCAAGTGTAGGAGTTTTTCTCCCGGGGATGAGGTGTATGTCCGGAACTACAGCCACAGACTAAGGTGGATACCAGCCATCATTGAGGAAAGCACTGGACCCGTATCATATACAGTACAGACAGGTGGTGGACACTCAACAAGGAGACATGTTGACCAAATCAGGAAGCGCCACGCAACAACGATCAGCGACACGACTGCGTCCGAGCAGACTACAGAGCCTATCAACCTACCAGGTCCAGGACATTCATCAGAGGCCTTACCGGAGGATTCTGTCGTGACCACTCCAGTCAGTGAGAGAGTAACAGCCCCTACAGGTGTTCCTGAACAGCATCCTGCTGACACTCCGCTGGACGTGAGAGCAGAGCCTCCATCTGCATTACGTCGCTCCAGGAGGACAACACAGGCTCCTGCTCATCTGAAAGACTTTGTATGAATAGTGAGCTCCCTCAAGAAAGAGCAAGAATGTGCTCTGGGAGCTTGCTGGGAAGGTGATAGTCTACCCACCTTCCTAGTTTTTGAGTTAAGGACATATATATATATATATATATATGGGGGGAAAAAATTTTAAAAGGAGAAAGTAATGTAGACAGCATATGTTTTTGTTTATGTTGTGGCTCAGGTCACCTGGTTAGGTTCAGCTTAAGGGGGGAGGGATGTGATATCCTGTGTTAAAGTACCACCCCACGCCAGTGGGGACACCACCAGAAGTGTTGGGCTTTAGTTATGGTAGACAGTCTTGGGTTCCAGATTAAGCTATCAAGTAGCCAGTGGGACATGTGTGTTATTGACGTTCAACAATAAATACTTAACTTGGATCCTGGAGGACATTCCTATTATTCCTAAATTAAGTTACCACAGTTTGTGTCACGGATCTGGAGCCGTGGGATATTGCCGCGGTTCACGACGAGTTGATTTCAGAGTTGGGTAGGACTGTAGGTAGTAGGGGTGCAACGGATCACAAAACTCACGGTTCGGATCGTATCACGGTTTTGAGTCACGGATCGGATCATTTTTCGGATCAGCAAAAAAAAAAAAAGGGAGACAAGTATATCTTTGCTTTCCATTTATTCTGTAAAACACTTAAAGCAAGGAACTTTTGCCCATGGTCTTAAATGAAAACAACATTCAAGATGTCCAATGTTTAAGTAAAATCTTAAAATATATAAAATATTCAATACTCAATTGTTAAATCAAAGTGCAGTATGAGGCATGATACCTTCTTCCTTTAAACATGGTAGTGAATGAAAAAATAGCCTGTGTAAACGTTGACGTTAATATTATACTTTAGGTGAGTCTGGCTTGGTTAACATTAGCCATAGCCTTGGATCAAGACGGTCAGGCTTGTACCAACAAGGCTAGTTAGCCATATATATAACGTTATAATTAATAATTAGAACAGTGGTGTTAACATCACTAGCCTTGCCTTATCCATATGAATAACAAAATTAAATACCCCGGGCTCCATTACATATTGTTTGACGAGGCGAAGCACAGACTGGAAAGTAACATAGCGTTAAGGAGACGCTCCTTCTAACGCTATGGACCAGAGCTAAATTGTAATCATAAAACTCAGTTTTTTTTAAAATAGTCATGCACACATTTTTACAGTGCATACGGCAGGCCTTGTTGACGGATTTGGAAGAGATTTCGTAGCTCTAGTTCCAAAAATGAACGAGTATTTAATGTGTTAAATCCGTGAAAATTACATTACAGTGGGTGAGCTGGCTCTCAAACTGTCTCCCCCTGCGAAGAGGGGCGGGGCTTAGCGATAGGTCCAATGCGCTTCAGAATAAAACACAGCACGCATCTGTCTTTTCACTGCAACTCTGCATCGAGATTTAGGGAATTATTACTTTAAAAAGTACTAGCGGCAGTAAAACTGTAATTCACTATGATGGTTAAATTTTGCAATTAATCCGCGGTTCACATGCGTGCCGAACCGTGGGGGGCGATCCGTACGGATCACGGATCAACTACGATCCGTTGCACCACTAGTAGGTAGGCTACATCTTTTAACCATTAGCAGTAGTAATAATCACTCGCAAGGAGCTGGGGCGATTATCTAATTCACAAAAATGTGTGCAATATTGTCAGTTCAAATAAAATTTTATTTTTTAATTATTATAAAACAGATTCGTGCAACCTATTTTGTTGGGCGCATCACTACTGCTGCTAGTGTAAGCATGATTCCCTCAAACTGTCGAGTCGACTCAGCATAAAGAGTCGTTCAAAAATACCAATTAGTTCGCGAACTGCACATCACTATTTCAAGACGTCGTGGATAGTGATGGGCGGTTCGGATCTTTGCACAGTCCGAGTGATCTCGTTCTGAGACATCTAATTGTATTGAACCTTTCGAGTTTTGATAAAAACAATGTTTTAAATGGCGTCAGTTTGATCTGTAATAGCCTACTCAGTATTTGTAGTAGCTAGCCTACGTGCACGTTCAACAGTTCTGCTCGTGCCCGCCCCACTAAACTTGCATTTACCAATAACAACGTATACGTTTACATTAATAAATATCAGTTACTTGATTTTATACATTAATCCTGCATTCAACTTGTCAGGTAGGCGATGTAAGCTCAATGTGCGAACTTACAGACCGACTGCGGCGATTTGTATGGAGTTTATTTAGTTCCATAAATAGCGCACGCATGGAGCTGTGACGCCCCATCCCCACCAGACGCGCAAGCGCACAGACGCTTATTGCGCGTGCAGATTTGAGCAGAATGTTCCCCACCAGACGCGCAAGCGCACAAACTTTTTCGGAGCGCATGAACAACATTGACGTGCTACAGTCTACATTCCGGATCGGTGAGCTTCGCTTAATAATGGGTCAGTAAATATTGCTATTACATATGTCTTACTGCTTGACAGGTTAATTAAAATGAGAACTTGCTTATTGTCAATATATTGTTAAATGGGAAAATAGCTACGCATGAATCAAACCAACAAACAAATCTTCACTGGCTGGCAGCAAATGGCCTACTTTAGATTTTTACTTTGTAGCCTAAAATGTAATCGTCATTATAACGAAATCAGTTGAGCGATTACCTTATCTTGCAATATTAATATAGTACTTTTTTTTGTTTCAGTACGAGTTGTAAAGAGGAGGAAAGCAATTGCGGTTTACCTCTTGCTCCGAATGCTCCGGAGGAGAAGAATGTGGGTACGCCCTATTAAACCAGAGAAGGAGGGAGCAGGGAGCCTTTTACCAACTTGTGGCCGAGCTGAGGCTGGACAGAGAATGTCATGTAAAATATTTCAGAATGAGTGCCGAGCAGATGGACCAGATCCTTGCCTTCGTTGGTGCCGACCTGACTAGGATGACAACGAATTACCGGACTGCCATCGAACCAAAACAACGGCTTGCCGTTACTCTCAGGTGAGTTGTTTATATTTAACCCCCCAACACACACAACCTCCCCCTGCCCCACAGAGAGAGAGAGACCATATTCAATAAATGGCTATTTATTTACAAACATATTGCCATATTATCAATTGTAACAACTGAACAGAACAGAACAGCCAAAACTTCTGTAACAAATTACAAATTTAAGAACATATTATGTAGCACAATTAAAAACTAATTTTCTACTTATTTTTACGAGATTTTGAAATAGTAAAATAAAATATTCATTAATAAAACTATTTAAAGATTTCAAAAATAAAAGTTAAATAAAATGGAATAACTAAACTTAACTTAGGCATCCTTTTAACCAAATTGGTGGTCAAATGTAACAACTGAACATCTAGTCAAGGATGTGGTAAGCAGGTGAAGCAGGGTCCTCCAACTCCTCTTGACCAGCCCTTTGGGATCTTCCCTGTTGGTAGGATGTTAGAGGATGTATAACTCGCTGGTGGTAGTTGAGTGGCGGGGGAGGTGTTGGAGCTTGTTGCTGGTGGTAGGAGGGTGTCGAAGGAGGTGCTGGAGCTTCTTGCTGGTGGTAGGAGGGTGTCGGAGGAGGAGGTGCTGGAGCTTGTTGCTGGTGGTAGGAGGGTGTCGGAGGAGGTGCTGGAGCTTGTTGCTGGTGGTAGGAGGGTATTGGAGGAGGTGCTGAATGGTGGAAGGTGGGTGCCAGATGACAGAGATGCTGCTGCTGCTGGTTTGGCCTTGGGATCGGAAGGACAGAGGTGGGTTGTTGTTGCTGTTCAGACACCTCTAGATCGATCTCTGCTAGATATGTATAGATGTGACTTCTTGCTCGGACCTGGTGCCTACGGGGAAGTCTGTTTAATATTGGGACTAGACTTTGAGCGAAGAAGTACATCTCTTCATTGTCTGTGGGTACATGAGGTGGAGTTGGTGTTTTTTCAGTTGAGATAATGTCAATCAGCTGTTGTGTTGGGCTTGGCACTGTGGATGATCTTCTGGCCTCACCTCGTCTGTTGTGTCGTGGGGCGGTTTCAGTGGACCTTGAAGCCACTGCTTGTCCTTGGGAGTGTGGAGTGGGTGAGCGTGACCTCTGTGACTGTACTTCTCTCAGCAGTTGAGGAGTGGGGGTGCCCGACCTCTGTGGCTGTACATCTCCCTGCAGTTGAGCAGTGGGGGTGCCTGACCTCTGTGGCTGTACATCTCCCTGCAGTTGAGCAGTGGGGGTGCCTGGCCTTGTGGTGGGGGTGTCTGACCATAGAAGACCAACTAGTGGGGTACCAGCTCTGGATGCCATTCCTGGTGTTCCTCCTTCGTCATCAGTACCTTCATCCAGGAAATCACCTTTTCTTTTTTTTAATACAAACTTTATTTAACGGTTTATTTAACGTATGTACCGCGGGTGTGCGTCCGCGTCTGCGTTTGTCTGTTATATCGTAAAAGTAAATCCCCGTTAACCAGCCACGTAGATACACGCGTCAGATAATTAAGTTCTCGCGGGCCACATAAAATGACGTGGCGGGCCGGATTCGGCCCGCGGGCCTTGAGTTTGACACCTATGCTCTAAAATAATAATGATTACATCAGAATATATACCATTTTGAATAATACCTTTAACTAACGTTACGTGAAATTACATTGAATTTTCAATACCAAAACATTTGCATACTACCTTCTGGGCTGTACAAAAGGCAGCAAGAATGCCATCACTTTTGCAAACTTCCAGTCTTTCAAATTGATGGCACCTGAGCCACTTGGGGTGTACTTCGACCGATTTTTAACAAATTGGTCTCGGATGTATTTCCATTTCTTCTGGACATCGTCCGCTGTAAAAGAGTGAAAATTAATTGTTTTGCTAAATCAAACAAAGCATACATTCGGGAGGAAGAGAGAGAAACAATGGAATGCTCTTCTTAAATAGGCCTCCAGCAGTGCCTCCAGGTGTGTTCAATCAGGGAATTGGTACCAGCTCTCCACGGCTCCACCCACCTACCCACTCCTGGGAATGGAATAGAAAAAGTAAACCAGGAGCGGAGTCTGGCAGACGGCAACCGGGAAAACCGCCACCGTCACATAACCAAATAAAATAAATAACACACTGTTTTGTCTTTTGTATTCTCACAGGTTCCTAGCAACAGGGGAGACCTTCTTAAGTCTCGCATTCAGCTACCGCCTGGGCTTAAACACAGTGGCCACCTCGGTCCACATGACATGCAGGGCAATCGCTAGGAGGATGATGGCCACACAATTCCCCAGGCCAACTCAAAACAGCTGGAGAGAGATTGCCTCAAGCTTTTGGGAAAAATGGAACTTTCCCAACTGTCTTGGGGCAATTGATGGGAAACATATAACCATCCAGGTCCCTGACTCTTCAGGTAGTCTGTTTTTCAATTACAAAAAAACATTCTCAATCGTCCTTTTAGCCTTGGTGGATGCCAACTACAAATTCATCACTGTCCAGGTGGGAGACTTTGGGAGATCGAGTGATGGAGGGATATTTGCAAACTCCGACCTTGGGAGAGGGATGGCCAACAACAGCCTGCATGTGCCTGCCGACACTCCGCTACCTGGGTCAGGTGTTCAGGGTCCAATGCCGCATACCATGGTCGGGGATGCTGCCTTCCCTCTAAAAAGCTATCTGATGAGGCCGTACCCAGGACGCCACCTCCCAAGAGCTAGGCGCCTGTTCAATTATCGTCTCTCCAGGGCAAGGATGGTAGTGGAATGCGCCTTTGGCATCTTGGCGGCAAGGTGGAGGGTGTTCCACTCCAAAATCAAAATGAAGCCGTGCAATGTGGACACTGTCATCCTGGCTGCCTGCATTTTGCACAATTTCCTTGTGTCCCCAGCAGACAACCAAAGGTGGCTTGATGAAGAAGGGGAAAGAGGGAACCGCCTACAAAGCGTCAGGAATGTGGGAGGACACAGGGGATCTGGAAGGGAGGGAGAAGGACGCCCTTGCGGACGCCCAGAAAAATCCGCTCCACGTCCGCGAGCCGTCCGCCCGCCAGCCGTGCGCGCGGCCGGTGAGGACCACGGCAATTTGTTAACGCCCCATCCCCACCAGATGCGCAAGCGCGCGCACACGCGCACTGGTGCGCTTCACTTCCGCTCCCATGTTAACGAATTGCCGTGGTCCTCACCGGCCGCGCGCGCACGGCTGGCGGGCGGACGGCTCGCGGACGCGGAGCGGATTTTTCCGCTCGGGGCGGAATTTTCTGGGCGTTCGCATGCGCAATCTCATAGAAATACATTGTATATGCACAATATCTGCATCATATGACCACATATTAATGTTTTTCAACCTACTAATAGTTTTACTATTGTTATTCATTATTGTAATACATATTATATTTTAATATAGGCTCTAATAAAAAAGGAACAGAGACAATGACCATTGTGGGATGAATGAAGTTATATCAAGTCATACATTTTACATATAACCAGTTATTTGTTCAATTAATTAAGACTATGCTTACTTCCCGAAAGGGAAATAAACGTTATTCTATTCTATATTCTATTCTGTTTTTATTGTACTGATATCACTGTATCGATTTAAGGTACTACAGAATAGCTGCTAATTCTGATATAATTAAATGTTTAGAACGTGTTGATTACTGTCCCAAATAAATAAAAGCAAACTTTATAAAGGAGGCATTGTCTTGTTTGCTACATTTAGCTTTACATTGCTAAATTTAGCTTTTAAGCAATAAGACATATGTAATAGCAGTATTTACTTAACCATTATTTAGCAAAGCTCACAAATCTGGAATGTAGATTGTTTGTTTGTACATCGCGTCTCTGTCGTTCACGGAATGCGCTCCGAAAAAGCTCTTGCGCGTCTGGTGGGGAACGTTCTGCTCAAATCTGCACGCGCAATAACGCCCCATCCCCACCAGACGCGCAAGCGCACAGACGCTTATTGCGCGTGCAGATTTGAGCAGAACGTTCCCCACCAGACGCGCAAGAGCACAGACGCTTTTTGCTTTTTCGGAGCGCATTCCGTGAACGACAGAGACGCGATGTACAAACAAACAATCTACATTCCGGATTTGTGAGCTTCGCTAAATAATGGTTCAGTAAATACTGCTATTACATATGTCTTACTGCTTAAAAGCTAAATTTAGCAATGTAAAGCTAAATGTAGCAAACAAGACAATGCCTCCTTTATAAAGTTCGCTTTTATTTATTTGGGACAGTAATCAACACGTTCTAAACATTTAATTATATCAGAATTAGCAGCTATTCTGTAGTACCTTAAATCGATACAGTGATATCAGTACAATAAAAACAGAATAGAATATAGAATAGAATAACGTTTATTTCCCTTTCGGGAAGTAAGCATAGTCTTAATTAATTGAACAAATATGTATCCTATAATAAAGAAAAAGCATTATAAAAACGGTAATAACTGGTTATATGTAAAATGTATGACTTGATATAACTTCATTCATCCCACAATGGTCATTGTCTCTGTTCCCTTTTTTATTAGAGCCTATATTAAAATATAATATGTATTACAATAATGAATAACAATAGTAAAACTATTAGTAGGTTGAAAAACATTAATATGTGGTCATATGATGCAGATATTGTGCATATACAATGTATTTCTATGAGATTGCGCATGCGAACGCCCAGAAAATTCCGCCCCGAGCGGAAAAATCCGCTCCACGTCCGCGAGCCGTCCGCCCGCCAGCCGTGCGCGCGCGGCCGGTGAGGACCACGGCAATTCGTTAACATGGGAGCGGAAGTGAAGCGCACCAGTGCGCGTGTGCGTGCGCTTGCGCGTCTGGTGGGGATGGGGCGTAAGCGTCTGTGCGCTTGCGCGTCTGGTGGGGATGGGGCGTAACATGGGAGCGGAAGTGAAGCGCACCAGTGCGCGTGTGCATGCGCTTGCGCTTGCGCGTCTGGTGGGGATGGGGCGTGAAGCGAGCGCACAGAACAGTATCCGCGCGCGTGGAGTTGTGAAGCGAGCGCACAGAACAGTATCCGCGCGTGTGGAGCTATGAAGCGAGCGAGCTGAGAACCATCCGCGCGAGCACGGAGCTGCAAGCGCGCGAACTGGGTTTGCTCTCGCTAGAACTTGGTTTGCTCTCGCTCGAAATTGGTTTGCACTCGCTCGCCAAGTTCTTTTTTGAGACTTTGGGGGTGGGGATGGGAAAAAAACAGTGGCTGATGTCTCCACTCCTTTGATTGGTCACTTTAAATAGCGGCCTTGACTTGTGTGATTGGCCATTTTGTGTAACTGCAAGTTTTGTTGCTAAGCAGTAGCCTAGCCTAACATTCAGTTTCAGGTTTTTAGTAACGTTAGACATGACGGAAGTTTTGGCAAACTTTGGCTTCTGTAATATATCAAATTACATATTATTAGAGTAGGCCTACACCCAGTCAACGAATATAAATATTCCATGATCAGCATGTTCTTAGTCGCAGTAGTATACCTCTGTAGGCAACAATGCAGAAACAGAAATTAAGAATGGTTCCTATTGAATGGGAATCTGCGATTCCACGATCAAATGGCCAATCACACAAGTGAAGGCCGGTATTTAAAGTGACCAATCAAAGGAGTGGAGACATCAGCCACTGTGTTTCCCATCCCCGCCCCCAAAGTCTCAAAAATAAACTTGGCGAGCGAGAGCAAAACCAGCTCCGTGCTCGCGCGGATGATTCTATGCTCGCTCGCTCGCTTCACAATTCCACGCGCACGCTATTTATGGAACTAAATGAACGCCATAGATTTGTCGTTCT
Organism: Ilyophis sp. 1 JC-2022; assembly: GCA_022702515.1. Classification (NCBI taxonomy): domain Eukaryota; kingdom Metazoa; phylum Chordata; class Actinopteri; order Anguilliformes; family Synaphobranchidae; genus Ilyophis; species Ilyophis sp. 1 JC-2022. Next base: position 106,884,900 of record CM040395.1, read on the forward strand.
TTTTGACCGCAGTAGCAGACGTTCGAGTTCGGAAGAGCAGTTAATTCGATCTTGCCCAGTTTAGCCAGCTACTCTGCCTCATGCCTCATAATTTGTTGTCCCGCCTCAGTAACGCCAGATGGGAAATATTAACAGCAGAGGCGGCTGTGGCTCAGGAGGTAGAGCGGGTCGTCCACATGTCGAAGTGTTCTTGGGCAAGACACTGAACCCCAAATTGCTCCCAATGAGCAGGCTAGCGCCTTGCATGGTGGCTGCCGCCATTGGTGTGTGAATGTGTGTGTGTGAACAGGTGAGTGAGAGGCCATTGTAAAGCGCTTTGGATAAAGGCACTATATAAGTGCAGTCCATTTACCATTTCTGACATACATCAGACCCTTGATGACTTGGAGCCATTTAGCCAACCATGTGTTCCATACTGTTCCAGTGTCATTTACAAATAAATCTAGTCCCATGCCACAATTCCAATAGAGATCCATTCAAATGCAGAGAGGTTATAGTATATGGAGGATTATTCAGCCCAAAATGAAACTTTAAATTTTTATCCATTTTCAAACTATGTAAATGAGGGGGTATGGCCCTCCTATCAATCAAAGCAAGCAGGGTAGGCCTCATACAGGTTTAGTGCAGTAGCACTTAATGAACAATTGGGGGAGCCATAGCATAGGGATGGGTAACTTGATACTAACTCAAAATGCTCTCAGGGCACTCAAGTTTTAATGGATGAACAGTATTCATTCATATTTATTGTCCAAAATTATTCTTGTTTTCTTCTGACGTGTTGACGCCTCTGTACATTGTTCAGTGTGATATGACATAGTATTGTTTTTGTTTTGTACTCACAAATGGGCTACGACTGACTCAAATACGACTACGCTATTCTCTAACTAACACAGCAGTTAATGAGCTAGCTAGCCAGCACTACACTGTGTATGCTATAGGTCAGGAATGGGCAACTCCAGGGGTGCATCCCAATATTCTTCACTCCCCACCCCCCCACCTCCACTACCCGGAAGTATGTGGAGGAAGGGAGTGGAGGAGAGGAGCCGTGAACAAAATTGGGACAGCGAATCTGCTTCAGTCATCAAAATTGCATCGACTATTGATGAAGTTGCCCTATCATAACTTTGACTGACGCCGAGCCCACAAATATTCCCAAAGCCAATCACAGATCTTCCACATGGTCAGTGTGAGGGGTAGCGTGGGAACGAGGACCAGACGCGACAGTGGTTATCAAAAAGTGCTCGATAGAACATCACAAAGCGGGATGAAACCCCGCAAACAGGCAATAAATATAGTACACCGAAATAATAACTCTCCACACCAGGAGAGAAACCGCTACAACTCAAAGCGACCCTAATAGGGCGAAAAAACTCTTAACTGTATATTAATCAAACAACAACGAAAAAAACCCTATAGCTCACAACGAAGGAGTCGAAACCAAAAACACTCTTGCAAACCAAGGCAGCCACGACAACACGGGCTATAGCAATAATGGTATAAGGGATAACCGCAAAACACAAAGGCACCTTCGGAACGTGGCTATAACGCCCGATAAATGGTGAAACAAATGAAAACAAAATAACGCTTACACTTTCCAACAACAAAGAGAGCGGGACTCGAAAAGGTGATGACCTAGAATACCGGCTTTCTTAGTAAAAAGATAGGCAATATGGAAGCGTCTACCACAGGTGACGCAAGGATTAAATACTAATGGGAACTACGGAACAGGTGAACACACTGAGTAGCAAACCCAAAAACATGAAACGGACAAAGAAACAAAGAGAAGAGACGCAACACGAGCGCTCCCCAGGGAAGTGGTCAAACAGAGAACAACAGGCTGAGAAACCATGACAGGACCCCCCCACTAAGGGACGACCCCAGACGATCCCTCAAGCCTGCGACCCCAGAAATCCCTGATAAGTTGAGGATCCAGGATGTTTTTGGAGGGAACCCAACTACGCTCCTCTGGGCCATAACCCTCCCAATCAACTAAAAATTGAAAACCTCTCCCAACCCGTCTCTCAGCTAGAATACGCCGGACAGTGTACACAGGACCCCCCTCTATCATCCGAGGAGGTGGCGGTGGCTTCTCCGCGGAGGCCAGCGGGCTAATAAGGACTGGTTTAAGCCGGGAGACATGAAAAGTGGGATGGATACGCATAGTACGGGGAAGCTGTAATCTCACCGTAACAGGATTTATGCGTCGAATAATTTTAAATGGCCCAATAAACCGGGGGGCGAGTTTGCGAGACTCCACCCTTAACGGCAGATCCCGCGTAGCGAGCCACACGCGTTGCCCTACCCTGAATAAGGGAGCAGGACGACGTCGTCTGTCAGCTGCCACCTTGTGTCTTGCTGCAGTGCGCTGAAGCGCAGTACGCACCCGCCTCCAAACAGAACGACACCTCCGAATAAAAGATGCCACGGAGGGGACCTCAACATTTCTCTCAAGCTCAGGAAATAGTGGAGGCTGATACCCCAGTTGAGCCTCGAACGGCGAGAGCCCCGTGGATGCATTGCGCAAGGTATTATGGGCATACTCTGCCCAGGCCAGGTGTGCACTCCAGGAATTAGGATTATCGGCCGCTAGGCAACGCAGAGTGTTCTCCAATGTCTGGTTGGTGCGCTCGGTCTGTCCATTAGTTTCAGGATGAAAACCAGATGACAAACTGACCGAGGCACCAAGCAGAGAACAGAATGTGCGCCAGAACTTGGCCGCGAACTGAGGACCGCGATCCGAAACCACATCCACCGGCAACCCGTGTAGCCGGAAGACGTGATCTATCATTAGTTGCGCCGTTTCCAGAAGGCAGTTTAGCCAAAGCTATAAAATGAGCCGCCTTGGAGAAGCGATCTACCACGACTAAGATCACCGACTTACCCAGTGACATAGGCAACCCGGTGACGAAGTCGAGGGCGATGTGACTCCAAGGACGGCTGGGAATGGGAAGAGGGCGCAAAAGCCCCGAGGGTGGGAGATGTGAAACCTTACTGCGGGCACACACCGGACAAGCTGCCACAAAACTACGAACATCCCTCTCCAGACTAGGCCACCAAAACCGCCGAGCCAGAAACTCCTTTGTGCGGTGAACGCCCGGATGAGCAACTAATTGTGAAGTGTGACCCCATCGTAGTACACGGGGCCTAAGTTTCAGAGGAACGAACAAACAGTGAGGTGGCCCCCCTCCAGGCCCAGGATCGGAGCGCAGTGCCCTTTGCACTGCAGCTTCAACGGCCCAAATAACAGGAGCAACAATGTGGTCGGCGGGAATGATAAATTCAGGAACAGCAGCCCTGTCTGATTGATCAAAGACACGAGAAAGGGCATCTGGCTTAACGTTTTTGGAGCCGGGGCGATACGTGAGCAGGAAGTTAAAGCGCAAGAAGAATAACGCCCACCGGGCTTGACGAGAATTAAGCCTCTTGGCTAGCTGCACATACTCCAAATTTTTATGATCCGTCCACACAGTGAACGGATGCTCCGCCCCTTCAAGCCAGTGACGCCACTCCTCAAGCGCCATTTTGACCACCAAAAGCTCCCGGTCTCCCACATCATAATTTCTCTCAGCAGGAGTTAATGCGCGAGAAAAGTAAGCACAGGGGTGCATCTTGTGGTCAATAGGGGATAGCTGGGAGAGAATGGCTCCTACTCCTAACTCAGACGCGTCTACCTCTACTACAAACGGAAGGGAAGGGTTAGGCGTTACGAGAATAGGTTCGGACGTGAAATGTTTTTTGAGGTCAGAAAATGCCGCTTCGGCTCTCGAGTTCCATAGAAACCGAGAAGAGGTTTTTTTTGTGAGCGCTGTAATAGGAGCAACTACCGCGCTGAAATTCCGAATAAACCTACGGTAAAAATTAGCAAAGCCTAAAAAACGTTGAACCTGTTTGAGCGAGGATGGCGTGGGCCAATTCTTCACAGCCGAGACTTTCTCGGGGTCCATTTGAACCTTGCCCTCAGCCACAATGAATCCCAGGAACGACACTCTGCCTTTACAAACAGCTGCGCCTTGAGCAGAGCATTAAGAACCTGCCTGACATGCTGAATGTGACTGGAAATATCGGGAGAAAAAATTAAAATGTCATCAATATACACAAAAACTGATTTCTCAAGCATCTCTCTTAACACATCGTTCACAAACGCCTGAAAAACTGAGGGGGCGCTAGTGAGCCCGAACGGCATCACCTGGTACTCATAGTGTCCCGAATGGGTGTTAAACGCAGTTTTCCATTGGTCTCCCTCCCGGATGCGAACGAGGTTGTAAGCGCTGCGTAAATCTAGTTTTGTGAAAATAGACGCCCCCTGGAGGCGTTCAAATGCCGAATTCATAAGAGGGAGAGGATAACGATTCTTAACAGTTATCGCATTAAGTCCCCTGTAATCAATACATGGCCTAAGACTACCGTCTTTTTTCTTAACAAAGAAAAAACCGGACCCCGCCGGCGATGTGGAGGGTCTGATGAATCCGTTGGCTAGTGATTCCTCTATATAAGTTCGCATAGCGGCACTCTCAGGAGCCGATAAAGAATACAGCGCTCCCCTGGGGGGAATCGAGCCAGGGTATAGCTCGATGGCGCAATCATACGGCCTATGAGGAGGCAGAGAAGTGGCTCGCTGCTTGCTAAAAACCTCCGCCAGCTCTGTGTACTGCTGGGGGACATTAGCTGGCAACAAAAACTGAATAGCTCCGCCCACCTGGACACTCTCCAACTCTGACTCCGAATTGCCTGGACTGTCCCAATCGATCTCAGAAGGAGATCCCTCCTCCTCCCACATACTAAGACCGTCAGCGAGCGCGTCCCATGCAAGACTCTCCTTGGTATCGCAAGATGACGCTACTGCCTCGTGAGCACCACGGTGAACACTCTCCTCCTGCTCGCTGTCAGAACTGTGATCGGAAAAAGAGCGGAGTAATCCGCCAGATCTAAGTACTTTATTTTTCGAACAGTGGTGTCTGCACTGAAACCCCCAGCGGAGAATCACCGAACCCTCTGCTCCCCAGTTAATATGGGGCTTGTGCTGAACCAACCATGCGTGTCCCAGAACCAGTGGATATGTGGGAGAATCCACTAAAAAAAATTGAATCTGCTCCGTATGATCCTGTAACGAAACCGACAGTGTTAAGGAGCTGGTAACCCGCCGGATAGAACCCGTACCCAAAGGACGACCGTCAAGAGCAGTTACTAACCGAGGAACGGAAAGTGAAACTGAGGGAATCCCCTGCTCCCTAGCCCACTTAATGTCCATAAGGGACTCAACGGATCCGGAATCAATAAAAGCGATACAACTGGTGGAATGCTTATTCCAACTCAGCTGTACAGATACTAAAGTTCGAGGAGAATTATGATTTCGTCTCACTAAGGACCTCGATTCCCTTAGCGAGACTCCTCTTTTCCCGCTAGCTTAGGACATTTATCTCTGTAATGCCCCGCACGTTTGCAATAACGGCACCACGCCTCTCTCGACTTGGTGAACCTGGAATCACGTACTGTCGTCCCATCAACCTGCATGGGCTCCTCCGAAAATGAGGAAACCGGAACAACCACCGAACGGGGCACACAATTAGGGGACCGACCACTGCGTGACCCAGCGACTCTCTCTCTCTCTCTCTCTCTAATCCGATTGTCAATCCTGATCGCCGTAGACACTAACGCACCGAATGAAGTGGGTGGTTCGAGCGAAGACAGGGCATCTCGAACGGGATCAGAAAGTGCTTTAAGGAAAAGAGCGCTAAGCGGTCCGTCAGGCCACCCAGTCTCCCCTGCGAGTGCTCGAAAAACAATGGAAAATGACGCCACCGTGTCAGAACCCTGACGAAGATAGGTCAGTTGCATAGATGCCTCCTGACCGGAAACGTCATGGTCGAACACCGACGCCATCTCCTCTACTAACCCTTCCATAGTGGACATCACGGGAGAAGATGCTCTGATTAGGGGATCCGCCCAAGCGAGGGCCGTGTCTGTTAGAAGGGAAAGAATAAACAACACTCGGGAATCCTGGGTCGAAAACCGAGAGGGTTGTGATTTTAAAAAAATTAAACACTGCGTCAAAAAACCCCTACACTTACCGGTCGCTCCTCCATAGCGAAGTGGGAGTTGTAATTTAGGCTCCCTGAGCTCGCGTGGAACGGGGATCACTGCGGGATCAGGAGGAATAAATAACACCGAACCTGGTGCTTGTGCTACCGGGATTGAAGGTAAAGTAACCGGAGGGGGCGTAATAGTCAGTGTCAACGTGCGAATGCTGTCCGCCAATTCACGCAGCCCATCTCCCTGATAACGCAGCTGGCCGACGAACTGCGTCTGCTGGGTGTGTAGGGCTTGGACGGATGCTTGAAGAGCCCTAATGCCCTCCTCATGGCCGGAGATAACCACCTCCTGAGCTGTGAGGATTTGCCCTAGATTAGCGACTGTCGCTGGTACCTCTATACTGGCTTCCATATTCTGTGAGGGGTAGCGTGGGAACGAGGACCAGACGCGACAGTGGTTATCAAAAAGTGCTCGATAGAACACCACAAAGCGGGATGAAACCCCGCAAACAGGCAATAAATATAGTACACCGAAATAATAACTCTCCACACCAGGAGAGAAACCGCTACAACTCAAAGCGACCCTAATAGGGCGAAAAAACTCTTAACTGTATATTAATCAAACAACAACGAAAAAAACCCTATAGCTCACAACGAAGGAGTCGAAACCAAAAACACTCTTGCAAACCAAGGCAGCCACGACAACACGGGCTATAGCAATAATGGTATAAGGGATAACCGCAAAACACAAAGGCACCTTCGGAACGTGGCTATAACGCCCGATAAATGGTGAAACAAATGAAAACAAAATAACGCTTACACTTTCCAACAACAAAGAGAGCGGGACTCGAAAAGGTGATGACCTAGAATACCGGCTTTCTTAGTAAAAAGATAGGCAATATGGAAGCGTCTACCACAGGTGACGCGAGGATTAAATACTAATGGGAACTACGGAACAGGTGAACACACTGAGTAGCAAACCCAAAAACATGAAACGGACAAAGAAACAAAGAGAAGAGACGCAACACGAGCGCTCCCCAGGGAAGTGGTCAAACAGAGAACAACAGGCTGAGAAACCATGACAGTCAGCCCATTTAAAGCTCCAAAATATAAATACAAGTAACCTAGTTGCGTGTAAATATAGCCTGTATTGCGGTTCGCACTAATTAACATGCAATCAGCAACATTAGATCAAAGTAAACATGTTGTAGTATAGGCTACGCAAACATAACAATTTACTGTAATTCCAGAATCCCGATGTTCTCAATGTCTGAATATACAGAGCACTAATTCACCTCATAGGCCTATATGTAAGGTATGGTAAAGTACCAGCCCAACCAGGATACCCCGATTAATAAGGGGTCTGGTCTACCCTACACAATCAAATTAGGTTCTTTTTACTTGGGTCCAATAGCACTGATCCAGAGAATTCACACCAGGCAGTAGTATAATACCAGCAATTACAATCTTTATTTAATTCCTACAAACCATAGACTCAAAAGGGAAGGATGGCAGCCCCGCATGAATATAAATATACTGTTCAACCCCCTACGGTTATATCCTAGACATCACAATGCATAGGTAATTAAATAAAATTATAATGATCCACCGCACTCATACCCATCTTACAATACCCACTCACTTGATCAATACATTGTGTGCAGGCACAGCATATCAAATACCCGATTTATTTCACAGGTACAACCACGCAGTGTTAATGTAATTATTTTCACACCGTAGACTAAGATACCCAAACCATATCATGACTTCAGATACTCCATAGCAAACAAACCACAAGTAGCCCCCACAGCATTATACATCCGGGCCGCTCTCCTTCCCTTTTACACACATCAATGGACAACACAGTAATAAATGCCGGGGTGGAAATTTATCCCCCCGGAAAAAAACCCTTAGCTTACCACCGGCTGACTCCCACGCCACCGCTTCCAGAAGCTGGGAGATTACACGCCGTTCCGCCACCAGGCAGCACGCAGAAATGTAGCTATAAGTTACCAATCACAACGCATTTTAAAATATCGTAGGCCTACTCACACGCACACGTCAGATTTAAAACATTGCGACCATCGCCGTAATAATTCATTTTATCCGAACCAACCGAGGCAATTTCTAAAAGCCCCAATTTCGACGTCCCAGCTCCTGCAGCACTTGGCATGGAATTCAGCCACCTGTCTGTCCCTCTCTCTGGCCTCCATGCTGCAACCTGACCACTTTTTATGACAATTAACCAATTGCCTTGATTGTTCAACAGTGAGCCTGAGATCCTTGAAAAGGACCCCTCGGGGAGTTGAGAGGGGAAAGACTGACGACGGGAGGTCTGACGAGTCTTGTGTTGTGTGGTTGTTAAAAAGGAAGAATAAAAACCCTGTTCTCTTTCAACTCTGGACTGGTTGGTTTATTCCACAAGCACTATTAGCTCACTTTACCACAATTATCTTGGGGAAATTCATATAAGGCATAGTTACACATCACCACTGTTGCCTTTTCACCCAAAAATTTGAAAAAACTTCCGCAGTAGCATACATCCATGTATGCTTTGCCGGAGGGGAGGAAAAGCCAAGTTTGAAGCCGCTTTGCTGGTCTTCTACACCATTGGGACAGTGAAGGGAGGGAGGAACAAAAGATCGGTTTCCGGGGCACGGAGTAGAGGAGGGGTAGTGGAGGAGGAAAGGTTGCATTTTTCGACTATTGGGATGCACCCCAGGCCCCGGTGTGTATCCAGGTTTTTGCTGCCACCAGTTAACAATTATTTAATTAACGCAATCGTTTACATTGGCTGTGTCCGAAATCAAAATGTCAAATTTGACACCCTAAATAGTTTACTCAATATCCCCCACAATGCACCACAAAATGTAGGGTACAAACGATGTACACTACATTACCAGAGACATTTATTTTTGTCATGATGGTGACGGCTAAGTCTGTGCTGTTCTATAAATGTTAATACAAATGCAAGTTTCATCTTGTTAAATCAGTTTAATCGGCTTTATAACCGAAATATAAATAAACGCGGTGGATTAAATATATTACAAGTGTTAACTATATATTTTTTTATTTAACAATTATTACTATGTTTAATGGAAAATGCAACTTAATTAGCTAGCTACCTAGTTACCTATCTACCTACAATGAGACAACAAAACCCTTGTTCAAAATAAAAATATAAACTTTTTTACCGTTTATCGCATGCTTTCTCACCAAGCCGGTGACCGATGTCACGCAAGCGTCGCGCGTTGCTAAGTAACCTGCTCAGAAATGGTAGTGTCCGAAATCATCTCCTCCTTTCACCAGTCAATCCCTATCTAGTGCTCTATGTAGATTCCCTAAGTAGTGTATAGGGAGGGAGTGAATGAGTGAGCGATTTCGGACACAGCCATTATCTGATATTTTAATCTACATATCTGCGATATGAACAGCAGCTGATGAATCTTCTTGTGCCGGTATGCGTGTATTTTAGCGTTTTATCGTTCAGTAATTTACGAGTGAATCTGTGATTGTGTGTATGACTATTTAGCTGATTGAGCCGTGGTAACCGGAGGCAGTAAAAACATGCATACACAACAGCCCGCGAGGCCTGGAGTTGCCCACCCCTGCTATAGGTCAAACCTGTGAGGTGGAAAATCCAGGTTAAGAAAGTAAAAGTCCTCCCCAATCATTTGTTCCAATCAATATATAGAATAGTTCGGTGATAGCAATAGCTAGCTAGTTAGCTAAGAGCTATCTTATCCTCTAGCTAACTTGTAGCTAACGTTACCCATCTTAACTAATTAAAAACATTAAAGACGCTTTCTTACAAAGCAGGACTTAGGTATCTTATTGAATATCCGATTGTGCCAGTGCTGAAGGACGACCGTAATGTACGTATTTGTGGGGATTACAAACTGACCGTAAATCAGGCCTCACAGCTCGACACCTATCCTCTGCCACGAGTGGAGGACCTGTTTGCTACACTATCAGGTGGCAAAACATTCACAAAGCTGAACATGAGTCACGCGTACCAGCAGCTGCAGCTGGATGAGGACTCTAAGCAATATGTGACTATCAACACACACAAAGGTTTGTTCAAGTACAACCGCCTTGTGTTTGGTGTTGCATCCAGCCCAGCTATTTTCCAACGCACCATGGACAATCTACTTCAAAACATTCCCCACGTTGCAGTCTACTTAGACGACATTCTGGTCACAGGCAGAACGGAGGACGAGCATGTGCAAAGTCTGGACCAGGTGTTAAAGAGGATGACAGACGCCGGGCTGCGTCTGATGCGCAGTAAGTGCGTGTTCCAAGCTCCCAGCGTCACCTACCTGGGCCATCGGATTTCACTTCAGTGTCTCTCTCCGGTAGAAGAGAAGGTGAGAGCGATAAAAGAGGCTCCAAGTCCAAAGAACGTGACAGAGCTCAGGTCGTTCTTGGGCTTAGTGAACTACTACGGAAAGTTCTTACCCGGACCTCTCCACTGTACTCGCTCCTCTATACCAGCTGCTGCACAAAGACTGCTCATGGAACTGGCAGCAAGCTCAGGAAACTGCATTTCAGCAGGTAAAAAGGTCTGTTACACTGCTGGTGCACTTTGATCTGGACAAGGAGGTTATCCTATCCTGCGACACATCTCCCTATGGTGTGGGGGCAGTCCTTTCACACCAAATGGAAGACGGAACTGAAAAGCCAGTCGGCTATGTGTCACGTACTCTCACATCAGCAGAAAAGGGGTACTCACAGTTAGAGAAGGAAGGACTAGCTGTGGTTTTCGATGTAAAACATTTCCACCAGTACCTGTATGGTCGCCCTTTTACCATTTTTACAGACCGTCCGTCCGTTGTCTTCCGCTTATCCGGGTCCGGGTCGCGGGGGCAGCAGCTTCATCAAGGGAACCCAGGCCGCCCTCTCCCCAGCCACTTCCGCCAGCTCTTCCGGGGGAATCCCGAGGCGTTCCCAGGCCAGCCGAGAGATGTAATCCCTCCAGCGTGTCCTGGGTCGGCCCCGAGGTCTCCTCCCGGACGGACATGCCCGAAAAACCTCCCGAGGGAGGCGTCCAGGAGGCATCCTCACCAGATGCCCGAACCACCTCAGCTGGCTCCTCTCGACATGGAGGAGCAGCGGCTCTACTCTGAGTCCCTCCCGGATGTCCGAGCTCCTCACCCTATCTCTAAGGCTGAGCCCGGCCACCCTGCGGAGGAAACTCATTTCGGCCGCTTGTATTCGCGATCTCGTTCTTTCGGTCACTACCCATAGCTCGTGGCCATAGGTGAGGGTTGGAACGTAGATTGACCGGTAAATCGAGAGCTTCGCCTTTTGGCTTAGCTCTCTCTTCACCACGACGGACCGGTATAGCGCCCGCATCACTGCTGACGCCGCCCCGATCCGCCTGTCCATCTCCCGCTCCATCCTACCCTCACTCGTGAACAAGATCCCGAGATACTTAAACTCCTCCACCTGAGGCAGAACCTCCCCCCCGACCCGGAGTGGGCAGTCCACCCTTTTCCGGCTGAGGACCATGGCCTCAGACTTGGAGATGCTGATTCTCATCCCAGCCGCTTCACACTCGGCTGCGAACTGCCCCAGCAGGAGCTGAAGGTCGCTGTTTGATGGAGCTAAAAAGACCACGTCGTCCGCAAACAGCAGACACGAAATCCTTCCACCACCAAACTCGACACCCTCCGCCACCCGGCTGCGCCTAGAAATTCTGTCCATAAAGGTTATGAACAGAACCGGTGACATAGGGCAGCCTTGGCGGAGTCCAACCCCCACTGGGAACAAGTCCGACTTACTGCCGGCAACGCGGACCAGACTCTCACTCCTTCGGTACAGGGACTGAATGGCCCTTAGTAAGCGGCCATCCACCCCATACTCCCGGAGTACCCCCCACAGGATGCCCCTGGGAACACGGTCATAAGCCTTCTCCAAATCCACAAAACACATGTGGACTGGTTGGGCAAACTCCCATGCCCCTTCCAGCACCCTAGCGAGGGTAAAGAGCTGATCCACGGTTCCACGGCCGGGACGAAAACCACATTGCTCCTCCTCGATCTGAGGTTCAACTATCGACCGGACCCTCCGCTCCAATACCCTGGAGTAGACCTTCCCAGGGAGGCTGAGGAGTGTGATCCCCCGGTAGTTGGAACACACCCTCTGGTCCCCTTTCTTAAAGATGGGGACCACCACCCCGGTTTGCCACTCCAAAGGCACTGCCCCCGATGTCCACGCAATGTTGCAGAGGCGTGTCAGCCAAGACAGCCCTACAACATCCAGAGCCTTGAGATACCCAGGATGGATCTCATCCACCCCCGGAGCTCTGCCGCCGCGGAGTTGTTTCACCGCCTCGGCGACTTCTGCCCCGGAGATTGGACGACCCCTCCCCAAGTCCTCCCTCGACTCTGTCTCCTCCATGGAATGCGTGTTGGTGGGATTGAGGAGCTCCTCAAAGTATTCCTTCCACCGTCCGACTATCTCCCCAGTTGACGTCAGCAGCCCCCCGTCACTACTGTAAACAGTGTGAGCAAGTTGCCGCCTTCCCCCCCTGAGGCGACGGACGGTTTGCCAGAACCTCTTCGGAGCCGATCGATAGTCTTCCTCCATGGCCTCCCCGAACTCCTCCCACGCCCGAGTTTTTGCCTCGGCGACTGCCACGGCCGCACACCGCTTGGCCCGCCGGTACCCGTCAGCTGCTTCCGGAGACCCACAGACCAGCCACGCCCTGTAGGCCTCCTTCTTCAGCCTGACGGCTCCTCTCACCCCTGGTGTCCACCATCGGGTTCGGGGATTTCCGCCGCGACTGGCCCCAGCAACCTTGCGGCCGCAGCTCACGACAGCCGCCTCGACAATGGCAGAGCGGAACAAGGTCCATTCGGACTCAATGTCCCCCACTGCCCTCGGGACATGGTTGAAGCTCTGCCGGAGGTGGGAGTTGAAGATCGTCTTGACAGGTTCTTCCGCCAGGCGTTCCCAGCAGACCCTCACTACTCGTTTGGGCCTACCAGGTCTGCGCGGTGTCTTCCCCCGCCATCTGATCCAACTCACCACCAGGTGGTGATCAGTTGACAGCTCAGCTCCTCTCTTCACCCGAGTGTCCAGAACATACGGCCGCAGGTCAGATGATACGACTATGAAATCGATCATTGACCTACGACCTAGGCTGTCCTGGTGCCACGTGCACCGATGGACATCCTTATGTTCGAACATGGTGTTAGTTATGGACAATGGTGGGCTTCTTGATTTTTACAGACCACAAGCCCCTAATGGGTCTGTTTAGTGAAACAAAAGGCATCCCATCCATGGCATCAGCGAGAGTGCAGCGCTGAGCCTTAACCCTGTTAGCATATCAGTATCGCATCATGTACAAAGCAGGAAGTGAAAATGCAAATGCCGATGCTTTCAGCCGCCGCCGCCTCCCCCTCCCTGACACACCAAACCAAACTTGCCTGCCCCCAGAGACTGTGTTTTTGCTGGACAGACTGTCTAACTTTCCGGTGACAACAAAACAAATTAAAATGTGGACTGAAAGAGACCCAGTGTTGTCACAGGTTAAGAGATGGGTGATGCAGGGCTGGCCAGCAGCTGTTCAGCAGGAGGAGATCAAACCCTATGCAAAGCGTCAGCTGGAGCTAAGTGTGCATGACGGCTATATCCTCTGGGGCTCCAGGGTGATTGTTCCGCCCCCAGGGCGGGCGCAGGCATCTTTGCCACACATGGGCTGCCAGATACTTTTGAGACTGATAATGGGCCCACTTTCACAAGTGAAGTCTTTCAGGAGTTCATGGACAAAAACGGAATCCGTCATGTCCGCACTGTCCCCTATCATCCAGCCTCAAACGGTTTAGCAGAGCGGGCTGTGGGGACTCTGAAAGAGGGTCTGCGAAACATGTCAGAACATTCACTGGAAACTAAGCTGCACCGTTTCTTGTTCCAGTACCGGATCACTCCTCACACAACTACGGGAGTGTCCCCAGCTGAGACGTTAATGGGGAGAAGGCCCAAATCTTATCTGGATCTACTCCACCCAGACGTCGGAGCGAGAGTCGTCCGGTCACAGGAGGAGCAAAAAGTGAGACGGGACCTACATGCTAAAGAGAGGCTGTTTAAGCCAAGGGACTGTGTATATGTCAGAAACTTTGCCAGTGGTTCGCCCTGGCTGCCAGGTGTCATTCACCGCCAGTCAGGTCCGGTGTCGTTCGTAGTGGATCTGCAGGAGGGAAGGCAGGTTCGCAAGCACCAGGATCACCTGCGTGTCCGCCATGATGCAGGAGAGAAAGAGCCTCAGAGCGTTTCACACAAGGACAGTGTGAGCAGCTCTGGTGACTGTGTTGTGGTGTCAGGAGCACCAGAGCATATGGATGAGCTGTCTGTGCCACTGGATGGACTGTCAGTGCAACCTGAGGGACTGTCTGCACAGGCTGCCCCACCTGCCCCTGCCCCCAACCTGACCGAAAGAACACAGCCTGCTCCTGGGTCTGTGGTCACCACAGCAGAGGTGAGAAGAGCAAAGAGGCAGCACAAGCCTCCAGATAGACTGAACTGTTGAACTGATCACACACTCTCATACATACATTTTTTTTTAAAAGTTGTGAATTGTCATGAGAAAGCACTTGTGTTATTGTTGTTTAAGAGATATTATGTTCTGCCTCTCAGAGAGAGATATTTTTGGTAAAATTACAAAATGCAGTTAAGTGACAGAAGATACCTTCTTTATTAGTTTACAAATGGGAACTGAGATAACAAAGTCTGTTCATTTTTTATTGTATCTTATTTTAGTTTTTTTACCTAAAGGGGGAGAAGTGTTATAGATTGAAATTGTGCCACTATGTTTAAGATGCTGCACCTAGGAACCTTTGTTCAGTGAAGTCCGTGTATCTCCAGGACCGGTACGAGGAGTGACCCCGCCCACTGTGTTAAGTGTGCTGTTTGACAGAGTATTAGCTATGTGATAAACTACAGAAGACTTTCAGTAAAGTTCCTAAACTGGATTACAAGATTACGTGCATTATTTATCACTCAGGTTACAACAAAGTCTGAGTTGTACCAGAGAGTATATAGTCTCTCTCTATGGGCTTTGGTTGTACCAGCAACAACAAAAAAGGTTTTCCTCCTCCGGCTGACCGGAGCCAAGAGGCTGTTGTCTTTTTTGTGCTTCCCGGCATCCGTAGGCTGGGGCGCAGAGCATAAATGATTGCTGGTCAACCCAATCAACCCTAGGAATTAAAAAATAATTATTTCCAGAGATTGTGATATAATACATGGTCCTCATTATTGCAAGTGAAATCTACTATTATAATTATAATTTATGAGATTCTAACATCGTTAAAAAAGTACGCTAATTACGACATGACAGCGCTTCGGATTTTGCTGGCAGTCTATGGGCGAAGACAGGGCGATGCACCATTACATGTCGCCCCCTTCAGGTTTTTTGGTACTACTGAAAAACCTGATTTCAGGACACGCCCACCTTGTAGTTTCTAGATTTCTATATACAGGTGCAGCTCAAAAAATTTGAATATCGTGAAAAATCGTGTCAAATTCTTCATCTCCTTGCAAGTTCCTACAATGCGCAAATAAGTCATTACAAAGGCTAATCACAACCCCTATTCAAGCTGCTTCAGAGAAAAGTAGTAGTTTAAATTTACATTTGACCAGGAAGACTGCAAGATTACAAAATACATGTTTTTATTATAATACAAATAAACAACTAAACAAACAAATATATATATATATTGTGGCAAACTCCGGGGTGGTTGGAGTTGTCACGCAACTGAAAACAATAACCTCAATGTCCACACCGCGACAATTCAATTTAAATTGATAATTTAATGCTGTTTTGGGGGAACGAGAGGTAGCGGTTAATGGGAGCGTCAGCCAGTCCGTAATCCGAGAGAATAGTTGTTGTACGATGCCAGGGTTCGGTACACGTAGACGGGTTCTTTTACGGTCCAGGACTGATGCAGGAGGAGGGTTGTCAGACAGGCGGGGGTCGGTAACGGGGCGGGTTCTCATTCAATCCGGGATTCGGGCACACAGCAGACTTCTCCTGACAAAACAAATCAAACACAGCGCTTTAAATTTCTCTCTCTAACAAATACAATCTCCTCTCTCACTCTCTCACACTATCTCTAC
Source organism: Ilyophis sp. 1 JC-2022 (assembly GCA_022702515.1). Taxonomy (NCBI): domain Eukaryota; kingdom Metazoa; phylum Chordata; class Actinopteri; order Anguilliformes; family Synaphobranchidae; genus Ilyophis; species Ilyophis sp. 1 JC-2022. Next base: position 106,901,048 of record CM040395.1, read on the forward strand.
TCCACCTTGGTTTCGCATAAGCTACTCCGTCTTCCGGTTGTTTGGCAGTCCATTTTCTAGGGCACCGATTAGCCCATTGATTCACCACAGCTGACTTGCCCGGCGTCTTCTCCAGGTGCCGTGTATTTCCTTGTTTAGGTGGCGACTTCCGCGGAACTCCTAATATGGGCATGCTGTCTTTCCACATCAGTCGAACATATCTTCCATCTATTACCTCTCCGTGGTTCTGTCCCCGCCGGTTGCCACAATATATATATATATACAGGTGCAGCTCAAAAAATTAGAATATCGTGAAAAAGTTCAATATTTTTTGTCACTCATTTCAGAAAGTGAAACTCATATATTATATAGATTCATTACACATAGAGTGAAATATTTCAAGCCTTTATTTCTTGTAATTTTGATGATTATGGCTTACAGCTAATGAAAACCCAAATTCAGTGTCTCAGAAAATAAGAATATTGTGAAAAAGTTAAATATTGGAAACTCATGGTGTCACACACTAATCAGCTAATTAACTCAAAACACCTAGAAAGGTTTCCTGAGCCTTTAAATGGTCTCTCAGTCTGGTTCAGTAGGCTACACAATCATGGGGAAGACTGCTGACTTGACAGATGTCCAGAAGACAGTCATTGACACCATCCACAAGGAGGGTAAGCCACAATAGGTCATTGCTAAAGAAGCTGGTTGTTCACAGAGTGCTGTATCCAAGAATATTCATAGAAAGTTGAGTGGAAGGAAAAAGTGTGGTAGGAAAAGGTGCACAAGCAACAGGGATAACTGCAGCCTTGAGAGGATTGTCAAGCAAAATCCATTCAAGAATTTGGGGGAGCTTCACAAGGAGTGGACTGAGGCTGGAGTCAGTGCATCAAGAGCCACCACGCACAGACGAATCCAGGACATGGGCTATAAATGTCGCATTCCTCGTGTCAAGCCACTCCTGAACCAGAGACATCGTCAGAAGTGTCTTACCTGGGCTAAGGAGAAAAAGAACTGGACTGTTGCTCAGTGGTCCAAAGTCCTCTTTTCAGATGAAAGTAAATTTCGCAGTAAAAAGGTCCCAGAGTCTGGAGGAAGAGTGGAGAGGCACAGAATCCACGTTGCTTGAAGTCCAGTGTGAAGTTTCCACAGTCAGTGATGATTTGGGGTGCCATGTCCACTGTGTTTTCTGAAGTCCACAGTCAACGCAGCCATCTACCAGAAAATTTTAGAGCACTTCATGCTTCCTTCTGCTGAAATATTTCACTCTATGTGTAATGAATCTATATAATATATGAGTTTCACTTTCTGAAATGAGTGACAAAAAATATTGAACTTTTTCACGATCGTCAAATTTTTTGAGCTGCACCTGTATATATATATTTTTTTTTTTTAAACGAATATTCAAATATTTTATAGCACATTTCAGAAGAATTGAAACATGAGACACAAACTAGTGCTTCTCATAACCCCCCCCTTCAGACCTTGTTGGGGCCTGTCTCAGGTGATCTGCTATGGCTGAGTTAATATCTTTCTGTGGCCTTGGTGTCGTACACCTTGACTGCCTCTGCAACATTAGATTAATTTATCCCAAGGCAAATTACGAGATGCAATAGAATTACTGGTAAACCAATGTAATGAAAGGCTTTTACTGGACTAGCAATCACAAACTGCAGGTAATATAGCATGAGCAAACTTACCTTTCACCATTAGGCCTTTGTGGCCTTGAAGGCGTGCTTGCCCTTGTGACCGCTACCCTTCCTGTTGAACTTGGTCATCATCTTGTTTGTGAATAATCTGGAGAAAGAAAAAGCACATTGTAATGTCACTACAGTAGTTTCAAACTTCAGTAATGTTAGCCTGTCAACTTAATGGTTTATGGTGTAGACTACCTTACTGTAAAATTTCCATACTGTGGAATGTCCAATAATTTGTTTGTAGTGTCCTTCACATCCTTTCCTCCTATTTTGGACAGGAGGAGGATCTGTGAAAAGAATGTTAAACAATATCATACCCTGAGCTAATAATGGTACACATTCAGAAAGGTTACCATTGCTCATATGGATCTTCTTGTCTATCCTGGGGTGCAGAAGAGTGTGTAATGTTTTTAGCTAGCATATCGTAACGTTACTAACGTTAATTAACAACATGTGCAGCTACTAAAGTTACCTATCATCATTTAATTGATTTTCATTAAAATCTAGTAGTAATACTCACCAATAAGCACTCGGCAATATATCTTTATGTTTGCAATGTTTGTTTTGTTGTCTTCTTCGCACTCACTTAACCTACGTGAAGCGATTCAAGCGAAGGATGGTCGGACCATGAATGGTGGAGCACACTGTAGAGCGGTAGCTGTTTGAATTCCACGCGCATGCGCACTGCATGAAGGTGGCGGCACCGAAGCTGAATCCCACATAGAATCTCGTACCTTCTTGTTGGCCTTCTTGAAGTCCAGGCTTCTCATGGCAACAAACAGTGGACATTTTATGACATATTAAGATTATACGTGTCTAAATTGTGTCTACTTGTAGACCGGATTTCGCTCATCAAAGCAATGACTTCAAAGCAAAAAACATATCAACACCACAAAAATTCGAACTCTTGGCTTTAAGTGTCAGTCTGGGAAAGAGTAATTATTGTAAATTGCTGGTTATTGGATTTTATCGCTCACCTTCTGCACCCGCAGGTGCGATAGATGTTTTATTTGATTTGATTTCCAGTTATGAAAACGCGGAACTTCTTATCATGGGTGACATGAACTTAAATTGGTTAACAAACGCTTCTGATCATCTAAAGAATCTCTGCGATGAATTAAATCTCACGCAGTTTATCTCTTCCCCCACTCGGCCTGATCCGAAAAATACAGAAAAAGCCACACTCCTAGACATTATTCTAACCAATAGACCGCATCATTACAAAACTAGTGGTGTTTTTCCTCTCGACTTCAGCGACCACTGCCCAATAGCGTGTATTCGTGACACTAAATTAAAAGGTGCTAAAGCTCGTTTTACCGTCAAAAGAAATTTTAAGCATTTCTCTGAACAAGCATTTATGTTAGAGTTGTACCACAGTGATATTGGGTTAACCACGGCAATCCCTGATCCAAACCTGGCTTTGGATTATTTTGCGAAAACATTCAATTCTATTTTAGATAACCTCGCACCTTTTAAGAAATTCAGAGTAAAAAAAAGGAACAATCCCTGGTTTTGTTCCGAAATCGCTGAAATGCTACGTAACAGAGATGTTGCCTGGCGCAAAGCACGAGCATCTAAATCACCCTCTGATTGGCAATATTTTCGTCAATTTCGAAATAGGTGTCTTGCTACTATTCGAAATGCCAAATCGTCATTTTATGTCTCTGCATTATCCGAAAGTCAAGGAAACCCAGCTAAATTTTGGAAAACGGTTAAATCATTATCGCACAGTCTAACCTCTAACTTTCCAAATGAAATTGTTCAAGGTGATACCACTATCTCAGACGGAAGGAAAATTTGTGATGCATTTAATAAACATTTTATTTCATCAGGTTATTTATTTGAAAATGCCAGATATCCCTCCATAGTGTCTGACTCTAGCACACCATGGGAAAATAAATTAAGCACTCAGACCTTTTCTTTAAAACTGATTTCAAATACTGAGGTATTTAAAGCCCTTCGCTCAATCGATCCAAAAAAGTCCACCGGGGCGGACCAGTTAGAGCCTAGAATTTTATTATTAGCAGCTCCATTAATATATAATAGCATAACACACATTTTTAATCTGACTGTGGCATCAGATACAATCCCTGATCTCTGGAAGACAGCTTTCGTCCTTCCCTTACATAAAGGAGGTCAGCTCAATGAGCTAAATAATTATCGACCAATCTCTAAACTTTCATGCCTAGCTAAAGTTTTAGAGAAACTGGTAAACGATCAGGTAAGAACATTTTTAGACCAATTCTCCATTTTAAACCCATATCAATCAGGATTTAGACCCGGTTATAGTACTGTGACAGCAACATCAAAAGTTTTGAATGACGTTGCTATTGCCTTAGATAAAAAACAGGATTGCCTTGCTATTTTTATCGATTTATCTAAGGCTTTCGACACTGTCGATCATCAAATTATTTTGGAACGTTTGGATTCCATTGGATTTGATAAAAAATCGCTTAACTGGTTTACGAACTACCTAAATGGTAGAACGCAAGCTGTCATGGCTGATGGCTATCAATCCAGCTTTGAGAATGTTAATAAAGGTGTGCCACAGGGTTCTATTTTAGGGCCAACTTTATTTGGTATTTACATAAATGAGCTAGGAAAATACCTCAGATACAGCTCAATTCATCTTTATGCGGACGACGCCATTCTATATACAATGGCGCCCTCTGCTGCCCAGGCGGTTCAAAACCTACAGTCTGACTTCTGTGCTATACAGAAAATTTTATTTGATCTTAAATTACAGAAGTGAATATTTCCACCCTTAATGGGACATTGGTTGAGAGAGTATCCAGCTATAAGTACCTTGGTTTTTGGTTGGATGACAAACTATGCTTCAAAATACACATTACTGAATTGTCGAAATCTTTAAAAGCAAAACTAGCATTCTTTTATAGAAATAAGTCATGTTTTACTCAATACTGCAAAAAACAAATTATACAGTCAACATTTTTATCTGTGATAGACTATGGTGATGTGATTTATATGAACTCTCCCACCTCCACTCTTAAACCTCTCGATGCAGTCTATCATTCCGCCCTCAGATTTATAACCGGGGATGTTTTTAGAACACATCATTGTATACTGTATGAGAAAGTTGGGTGGCAGTCCTTGGCAGTTAGGAGAAAACAACACTGTATTCTATTTATCTACAAAGCACTTCTTGGTGAACTGCCTGCATACCTCACATGTCTTCTTAATGTGAAATCATCGTCACACTGCACTAGGTCCCAAGACTTTTTGGCTCTAGAAAATTGTCGTGTCCGCACGGAGATCGGGAAATTGGCTTTTATGTACTATGCTCCAAACAAATGGAATAATATACAAAAACACACAAAATTAGACAAGCTAATCCCTTTTAATCAATTTAAATCTCTATTGATTGACATAGAGCAGTGTGAATGTGTGTGTTTTCGCTGAACCATTGTTGCGCCTAAATAGTGCTTTTATGTTGTTATTTATTAATATTTTAGTTTTTATACTGTAATATTATATGCTGCTGTTCTGTTTTAATATTTTCTATACTGTTGTTATTTTTGTATTGTAAACAGGGCGTCCTTGTAAAAGAGAGCTTGCTCTCAATGGCCCTTCCCTGTTTAAATAAAGGTATGATGATGATGATGACATGTTTCTCTTTGAACTGACAAATGAATCATGTAGCTATGAAAATGGTTAAATAAAATGTGTGACTATATGGCACGCACTAGCGTAACTAGCAGAAGGGGAACTCGCCCCCCCAAGAGATGGGCTCTCGGGTGCTTGGAGGCAAACACATACATTTTTAATTAAATAAAAAACAAAAATAATAATAATAATAATAATAATAATAACTTTATTTGTATAGCACCTTTCTAATGCAAGGATACAAGGTGCTTTGACAGGCAAAGGAAAAATGACAAAATATATAACAAACAGAAGAACAAGAACAATAAGTATACAGAAATACAAGATAATAAAAAATAAAAAAAGAAGATTCAAAAATGAATTATTGTCAACAGCGTGGGCATAACTGAACAAAATATAGACTATAGCCTATATTTAAAACGTGGGGAAATATTTTCATTAATATAATAGGCTATTATGTTGTTTGACTTCCACAAATGCCCATTGCACGCACGTTCATTTCCGACGTCAGTTAGCAGACCAAAAAACAAAAATCGGGTTATCCGAAACAAAAAGAACAGTGGGAGAAAACAAAAGCTGCATTAACATGTGTAGCCTACCACTAACTTATTTTTGAAGCATAATCAACCCAAGGAGAAGTTTGCCAGGGCAAAAGAACGAAGAATTGACCTTTAACAATGACTGCGACTACGTAAGGAAACGCAATTAATTAAATTAAATATAGCCTACTACATAAATTAATGAATTAACTGAATATTAAATTTCTCACATAGCCTAGACCTGCTGTGTCAAAATTAACAATTTTGTTTTGTGTAGACAGAAACATTAGCCTGGCCTACACTTCGTATTTTCAAAAGCGAAATAAGATGACGAGTTCAATGCATAGGACCGCATCCAATGTCATAGCGAATTGATTTGTTTTTGTCAGAATAATGGTACGTTTCCTAAAAGCATCTTAATTTAAGACGCTCTTAGAAACGCTCGTAGATTAACGATTATTCCAGACCAGTCGTAGACGTTAAGTGCGTTTTAGAAGCCCATAAATCACATACTTTATTTTATTTTTTGTGTTAGTGTTAATTTCTTTTTACGGTTACCATAACCACTGATTGTTTTTTTATAGTGATGTTAGATGCAACAATATTGACATTTATTTATTTTTTATTTACTTATTTTTATATCTTTGTAAATTACCCATAAAAGCCATTCCTTAAATTCCTTAAAAAAGTAAAATCAGTAGGAAAAAGATTGTATTTCAAAAGAAACCTTGACGTGCCTAACCGGCCATGTATTGGGCATCACAGTGGGGTAAGCGTCTCCCAGTCTATCGCCCCTCCTCCTCCAGTATCAGCAGCATCACAGACAGAAGTACAGAGATGTAAAATCCAGGGAAGGAAAAGTCCTGATATGTGTTTCGTCCACCCATGAACTCAGCCAGCTGATTTAGCTAATTAGTTCTACCTCCTTATTAGCAAATCCAGCTGATTGGAACTAAATACTGGGGAGGACTTTTTACTTTCTAAACCTGGATTTTACACCTCTGGTTAAGTAGCTCTTAAGAGGTGACTGCGCGTTCACGCTTTAAGAACTGTTTTGGGAAACAAAAATAATTAAAGAGTTACAAATTAAAGAGCCATCGTAGAATCGCTCGTTGAAATTGCACTCAACCCTAAGATTGATCGTTATCGGGAAACACGGCCCAGGTGAATGCTAATAAGGGTTAGCGTCCGTTTATGTCAAAATGTCTCTCAACCTAGATTTCCCCACCCCGACGTCTAGATTCCAGCTAATTTTGTCATGGTTATTGGCAGCCTCGGTTGTTTCTGCGTTCGTTATTATTTTTGGCATCGTCAGGGCGCTCTATCTGATTTTTTCTTATCTGACACTGTGGCGCTTTCGCTATTACTTTTCGAGCATTAGCCGGGGAGACAGGTTAGACTGACGGTCTGCTAAAATCTTTATTTTTACAAACTTTGTCCAACCCTATTAAGAACGCGTTAGCAATGCTCGAGCCACCCGTTACGTTCTGTGATCTGGTCACCACGGCTATACGCCTTGATAACCGGATCAGAGAGTGTGAACGTGAGCTTAGCAACCACTCCACTCGGCCCATTTAAAATTCACCCAGTCTCCCCACCTATTCCTCCGCTGTTCAGGAGGAGCCCATGCAGGTGGATAGGTCGTCTCTCCACCAGGAGAGCGAAGCCACGGGGGTACTGGTCCCATTACTGCAAGCTCTAAGGGTCACATAAAGGACCGATGTCCTAAGTTGGCGGGGAACGAGGGGTAGTACCCCTTCTCTGACCCTGTTACCCGTTCAACTGTTTTGGGAGGAACGATCAATGCGTCAATGCTTTTATTGATTCCGGGGCAGTGGAGTCTTTTATTGATGCTAAATGGGCCTGGCAATCAAAAATCCCAACACAACGACTTACTAGTTCTCGCCAGGTTACTGCTCTCAATAGTCGCCTTTTGGGTTCCATTATTATTGAGCAGAGAACCAGCCCCGTAGAGATGCGCATTTCCCTCCAGGGTCACTCGGAGAGAATATTATTATTTCTTATTGACTTCCCGTCATACCGACTGGTACTGGGACACTCATGGCTAGGGGTACATGATCCCCATGTCAGTTGGGGTAGAGAGAGGGATCCTATTAGTCAGTGTGGTCCTCAGTGCCAATCACATTTTCATTTGGTTATTTATTCCTCTGCGGGCCATGCCCCTGACCTCTCCAAACTCAGTTCTAACAGTGATGCAGAGAGGTTGGAGTTCCACTATGACCCGGAGACCTCTCCCTCTCTCGCTGGGAGTAGAGAGGAGAGTCTGTCCTGGGACCCCTTTGCTGAGGGGCAGGGTCGGACTGGCTATCTGGAATACCGGGAGTTTTCCGAAAGATTTGGTGTCTTCTAATCCGAAAGTGCATCAGGTACTGTATATAGTACAGTAAGCAAGGGGAAATGCTTTTACTACAATGTTTTTTTACAAATATTATTGTTTCTATACGTGAACATTATTTTCTTAGCGTGTATAAACAGTGCATTTTATGCATTACAATTTACAGCTGTGGCGACAGGATCGGTTGTAAGTCTAAATTTACAGGATTTTCTTAAAGCTGTAGTTCATTGTGGCAAGGTCGAGTGCCACCGCTCGTGAAAAGACTGAAGACACACTGATTTGGTTGACAACCCGCTGGGTTCTTTTATTATTCTTATTAGTTTCACTTTTCGGCTCTGGCTTCCCCGGAGCTTTTCCTTCTCCGTTCACAGCCAGCCCCGTTTGTTCGCCCGTCTCTCCCTTTTCAAGCCCCGGCTCACTGTCATAGCAATCAGAAACAATTAAACCATTAATCAATTACGTTTCCCCGTGATGCTGATTAACTTATGACAGCTGTGGCTCAGGGTCCGAGAGCCGCTCCGCTCACTCTCTCTCTGCACACAGAGGCTAACCACGCCCACCCTGCCACATACCCCCACCGACCAACTTAGGCCGGGGAGCCATCCGGCCGATGACCAACTCCCCCCCCTCCTCGCCGAGAGAGGAAGTCCGCCACCACCATCTGCAGCCCCGGCCTATGGATCACCTTAAAATTAAACGGCTGTAATGCTAGATACCAACGGGTGATCCGCGCGTTGGCATCTTTCATGCGGTGGAGCCACTGGAGGGGGGCGTGATCCGACCAGAGGGTGAATGAGCAGCCCAGCAGGTAATACCGGAGGGACCCGACCGCCCACCGGATGGCGAGGCATTCTTTTTCGATGGTGCTGTACTTCGCCTCCCGCTGTGCCAGTTTGCGGCTTATGTACAGCACCGGGCGATCGACTCCCTCCACCTGCTGGGTCAACACGGTCCCCAGCCCTCTGTCCGACGCGTCTGTCTGCAGGGTGAACGGGAGAGAAAAGTTAGGTGTGAACAACAGCGGCTCCCCACAGAGTGCTTCTTTTACTCGCTCAAACGCCCTCCGGCACGGCTCCGTCCACTGGACCGGCTCTGAGGCACCTTTTCGAGTTAAATCAGTCAAGGGGCTGGTCAGCTCCGAAAACGCAGGAATAAACCTCCTATAGTAACCGGCCAGCCCCAAGAACCTCCTCACCTCTTTTTTTGTCTTGGGCCGGGGACAGGTCGCAATTGCTGCGGTTTTGTCCACTAGAGGCCGCACCTGTCCACTTCCCAAGTGGTACCCCAAATACCGTACCTCCGCTCTGCCAATTGCACACTTCCTCGGGTTAGCCGTGAGCCCCGCCCGCCTCAAGGACTCGAGCACCGCCCCCACATGCCGCATATGCTGCGCCCAGTCCTTACTGTGGATGATAACATCATCAATATAGGCTGCAGCATATGCAGCATGCGGACGCAGCACCCGATCCATAAGGCGCTGGAACGTGGCTGGAGCCCCGAATAGCCAGAATGGAAGTGTCCTAAATTGGTACAAACCGTCCGGAGCGGAGAAAGCCGATTTTTACTTAGACTCTGGCGACAAGGGAATCTGCCAGTAGCCCTTGGTCAAATCCAGTGTTGAGAAAAAACGAGCCGTGCCCAGCCGATCCAAGAGTTCATCAACCCTAGGCATAGGATCGGCATAAAACCGTGAAACCTCATTCACCTTTCTGTAATCCACACAGAACCGGATAGACCCATCGTGTTTACCTACTAGGACAATGGGGCTACTCCAGGCACTGTGTGATTCCTCTATTACACCCAACTCTAGCATGGCCTTTATTTCTGCCTGCACCATTTTTTTTTTGTGTTCCGGCAGCCGATAAGGACGGGAACGTACCGTCACTCCCGGGGGTTTTCGATATGGTGGTGTATGAGATTCGTGCGTCCGGGTAGGGGAGAAAACACATCTGCAAACTGCTTTTGCAATAGAGCAAGGTCTGCCTGCTGGCTCGGCGAGAGATGGCTATCAGAAAGGGGCGGGGTCTGGTTGGGTGAATTTGGTACCTCTGGCCCCAGCTCATATTTCTCCTTATCTACCGTCACCAGCGAGACAGCCACCACCTCCTTCCAGGCTTTTAACAGATTTAGATGGTATATTTGTTTTGCTCCTTCCCTATCCGAACGCACTACCTCGCAGTCTACCTCCCCTATTCGCCGTGTGACCACAAAGGGCCCTTGCCACTTGGCGAGCAATTTTGTGCTGGAGGTTGGAAGTAATACCAGTACTTTATCTCCCGGTGAGAATTGTCTGAGTTTTGTCGCTTTATTATAGTGCGTTTGCTGCCGTTCCTGGGCCTTGAGCAAATTCTCCCGTGATACCTTACCCAGTGTATGGAGTTTTGCTCGCAGGTCCATTACGTACTGTATCTCATTTTTACTGGGGCTTGGACCGTCCTCCCAGTTTTCTTTAACTAGATCCAAAACTCCCCTGGGTTTTCTACCGAATATTAACTCAAAGGGAGAAAATCCTGTGGAGGCCTGGGGAACCTCCCGCACTGCAAATAATAAAGGGACTAACCATTTATCCCAATTTCGACTATCTTTGTGAACGAACTTCCGAATAATTGACTTCAAAGTCCTATTAAACCGCTCAACGAGCCCATCTGTTTGGCGGTGGTACACGCTGGTTTTAATCGACTGAATGCCCAATAACGCGTACAGTTCGTTTAGTGTCCGTGACATAAATGATGTGCCCTGGTCCGTCAGAATCTCTTTCGGGATTCCGACGCGGGAGATGATTTGAAACAGTGCCTGCGCAACACTCTTAGCGGAGATATTGCGCAGTGGAACTGCTTCGGGATACCGGGTCGCATAATCCACCAGAACTAGTATGAATCGGTATCCCTGCGTGCTCCGTTCAAATGGCCCGATGAGGTCCTTAGCCACTCTATCAAATGGGACCTCTATTAATGGAAGTGGCTGCAACGGCGCTTTTGGGGTGGCCGGGGAATTCACTAATTGACAGTCCGGGCAAGCCGCACACCACCGACGTACGTCGGCCCAGATGCCCGGCCAATAAAATAGGGCCATTATACGGTTTAGTGTTTTATCATACCCTAAGTGCCCCGCCATGGGGTTATAATGAGCCGCTTGGAAAACCATTTCCCAGCGGCTTTTAGGTACCAACAACTGGGTATTTTCTTCCCCTGTTTGAGTGTCCCGACACACTCGATATAATCTATCTCTAATAACCGAGAAATACGGGTGAGAGAGAGTTGTCTCCGGACGCACTTGCTGACTATCAATACACATCACTTGGTCATAAGCAAAGCGTAAGGTGTCATCCCGAGACTGTTCGAGTGGGAAATCCTCCGTGGGGTGAAAAACCGGAACCAGGGGAGTCTCCCCTCGAGGCTCCCCCGGCTCCGCCCCCCCCTCGACCGTGTCGGCCGACCCTGCGCCATCGCCGTCAACAGCACACACCTCCCCGGGCCCTACCAGTCGGGATCGCACCTCCTACAGCTTCCCTGACACTTTACAAAACCCCGCCCAATCAATGCCCAAAATCAGGGGGTGCGAAAGCCGGGAGCTAACCGCAGCTTTGACAATATAAATTTTCCGTTGAAAATAAATTTTAAACAGTCCGCCCACAAATTTTTCGAGCACGACCTGCTCCACCACCCCCCCGGCGGATCGAATTTCTGGCTGCAGCCATCTTCGGGCCATGTCGGTGAGCCGCTGGGCGAACGCGAAAGGGTGGTCCCCCGGAACCAGTGAGGCATCCTGGAACCGGTGCCTTTGATCTTCTGGACTATAGCCCAGACGATCCAGGATTGCCTTCCTGACGGTGGTGTAGTTTGCCCGGGATATGGCCGGCAGCCCATGCGCTGCCTGCTGGGCTTCCCCCGTTAACAGGGGCAGGAGGCGGACTACCCACTCCTCGTCGGGCCACCGACATGCCTCCGCGGCCACCTCGAAGCTGTCCAGGAAGGCCTGGGCATCATCTTCAGCGGTCATTTTGAGCAGCTGGATCTTCATCGGGGCTCGGCCATACAGATCCTGGGACCCTGCCCCCCGATGCCAGCTAGCTGCCGCAGCGTCTCCATCTGGAGGGTGGCCTGTAGCGGCAGCGCCTCCATCTGCTCTTGATGCACCGCCGCTTGCTGCTCCTGCATGTTCGTCATCGCCTCCAGCATGCGCGCGAGCGCTACTACTGGCTGCTCCGCTTCCGTTCGTTCCGGGCTGGTCTCCATTTTTAATTATATATATATATTTATTTTTTGTTGTGTCTTGCAGTCTCTTAACTTTTCCACCCCCCCCCCCCCCCGTACGGACCACCACTGTGGCAAGGACGAGTGCCACCGCTCGTGAAAAGACTGAAGAAACACTGATTTGGTTGACAACCCGCTGGGTTCTTTTATTATTCTTTTTAGTTTCACTTTTCGGCTCTGGCTTCCCCGGAGCTTTTCCTTCTCTGTTCACAGCCAGCCCCGTTTGTCCGCCCGTCTCTCCCTTTTCAAGCCCCGGCTCACTGTCATAGCAATCAGAAACAATTAAACCATTAATCAATTACGTTTCCCCGTGATGCTGATTAACTTATGACAGCTGTGGCTCAGGGTCCGAGAGCCGCTCCGCTCACTCTCTCTCTGCACACAGAGGCTAACCACACCCACCCTGCCACATTCATCATTTTAGACTAACATATATATAAACATCGAACAAAAAGTTCGGAAATTTGTGTTTGGTAGATTATTTCTCTGTTGTAACAATGCTTCTTGGCAATACATTTTATACCGTTGGAAAGCCTGTTTATTTCCCTTTTAAATGGTGCCCCATTTGTAAGGAACATGCATTTGTGGAATGAGCAGCACAGCTGAGTATGTGGGTTGCGCACATGTAAAATTTGCCAAATCTTCTCTGCTAATGCCAAACAGCTTATTCTGCTGTTGCTAGTGACTCTTGTTTGGTGTTGTTTGGTGGATTGGATGATTGAAGTCTATCAGTAACAAGGAAGAAACAAGACATATTGGCAATTTTACAATTTATTAATTTAACAAACAGTCAGGAGCCTCAGTAGCGTGTGGAAGAACCATACACAGCCACAACAGCCTGGCACCTCCTCCTCATGCTGGTCACCAGCATGGTCACACACTGCTGTGGGATGGCATTCCACTCCTCAACTAGGATTTGTCGCAAGTCAGCCAACGTGGTTGTGTTGGTCACTCTAGCACGAACAGCACGCCCAAGCTGATCCCACAAGTGTTCAATTGGATTGAGGTCAGGACTGTTGGCAGGCCATTCCATTCTCTCTACTCCCAAATTCTGGAGGTAGTCTCTGATAAACCCCGCTCTGTGGGGGCGAGCGTTGTCGTCTTGGAGGATGGAGTTCGGTCCCAGACTGTGGAGATATGGGATTGCCACTGGTTGCAGAATCTCATCTCGATATCTCTCTGCATTGAGATTGCCTCCAATGATGACAAGCCTCGTTTTTCCAGTGATGGAGATGCCGCCCCACACCATCACACTGCCTCCACCAAAAGGTGTTACTCTATCGGTGCAGCAATCAGCATAGCGTTCTCCCCGTCTTCTCCACACTTTGACCCTACGATCCAACTTCCGTAGGCAGAATCTGGACTCATCGCTGAACATAACATTCCTCCACATGTTCAGGTTCCAGTGCAGGTGTTGCCGACACCAGCGCAAACGAGCCTGACGGTGAAGGGCAGTCATGGCAGGCCTCCTGGCAGCCCTATGAGCCCGGAGATTGGCTGCGTGCAGTCTGTTCTGGATTGTCTGGGCCGAGAGCCGTGTGTCATATCGTCCTGCAAACCTTGACTGCAAATCTGTAGAAGACAGCCTACGGTTCCTAAGTGCTGAAAGGGTGAGGAACCAGTCTTCTTTGGGTGTCGTCTTCTTGGGACGCCCACTTCGCGGTCTGTCTCTGACATCCCCCGTTTCATGGAACTTTTAAAAGGGAAATAAACAGGCTTTCCAACGGTATAAAATTTATTGCCAAGAAGCATTGTTACAACAGAGAAATAATCTACCAAACACAAATTTCCGAACTTTTTGTTCGATGTTTATATATAATGTAATTGAGATGAATACGTCTCAACCACTAGGGGCAAAGTTTATACAGTTCAAATAGGTTACGTACCGTCATGCAGTTAAAATTACTGCAAACACTTTAATTTAGTTGTACTTCATGGTAGGCTAAAGCAGTGGTTCTCAACCTTTTTCAGCTCGCGACCCCTAAAAGATGTGGGTGGAGACTGGCGACCCCCCTCTCCTAGGGTGACCACGAAAAATGGAACGTTTGTCCCGCATCCCGCATGAACAGAACAATGTCCCGCATTTCAAAGATCATGTTAAAAAAAATTTATTATTATTTAATATTATTTTAAAAATGCCGTTATTGGGGAAACGTCATTGGTTTAAAAAAATAGAGCTAACGCGCATCGGTGTCAAAAATCAATGCGCAGCCGTGGCGTGGTGCGTCGTTTTTATGTGGAGAAGACAGCCGACGAAAGTAAAGTTTAGCTTGCAAGACAAAACGAGAAAATGGCGGAAACTCTTAAGAAAAAAAGACTGCTCATACAACCGAGACTGGGAGAGGAGCTACACATGGCTGAGATCTGTTTCAGACGATCCCCAAAGGGGCGAGTGCAGGATTTGCCGCCGGAGCTTCACCATCACCCATGGCGGAGAGGTGGACGTTAAGAGGCATGGTGATGGTGAGGCTCACAAGAAAATGCACAGCAAAGGAATGCTAACACTATGACGAGCTTTTTCTCGAAACCAAAAGACGGCAACACAAAGTCAAAGACTTTTACGGTGACCACAAGGAAGACTCCGACGGGATATTTAACCAGGTCGTTTCGAAGTTCGAGGCCCTGCTAGATGCTGCCCGTTCCAACAAGAAATACAAGTTCGAACAGTAATTTTTCAAGCTTGTTTTGAAAGCAACGGTTCAACATGCAACAATGTATCCAGAAAGTATCGTTACCGGTAATACCGTCTGTTTGCATAATTTTCTCTTCCTGCATAAGATCCGTTTTTAAGCCTGTTGTTAAAATAACAAGATAAACATTCCATAGCCTACTGACGATTTACAGCAGTTTAATAACAAAATGTGCTATATATACCGTCGAATATGAAATAAAGGCATTTTAAATGATAAATTAAAAAAATAAATCAATTGTTTTCCCCTCTCCCACGTGTCCCGCATTGTCCCGCAAAAGCAATTCTGCTGTCCTAGTCCTGCGACTGAATAATTTTGACCCTACCCTCTCCCTCCCAAGTTGCCCGCTTCGCCAACAAATTATAGACTTAATAACAATAATAAATTAAAAAACAGCATTGCAAAAATGACATAGGCTACATGCAGCTTGCTTTTAGTGTGAGGGCTGGGCCTGCTTGCGGGAACACAGGTGCTGCATTCGTGGTTGGATGCTGGATACAGCGACACGGAGACTATCCTCCACGCGCAGCCGCGATCGTTGTTTGTTTTTTATATAGGTCAACGCTGAGAAAGTATTTTCGCATAAATACGTGGACCCGAAAGGTGTAAGTTTTTCCATTGCAGCCTTTGAGAGTGCTGGATATTCCCCTGCCACAATGAGCCAGAATTCATCCAGCGGCTTCGATTCAAACAAAGTATTTAGGGTCCGGTCGCTTGCGAGGTCAAGGAGCGCATCCTCAAGTTCGGATGGGAGGTGATTCCCAGAGGCAATAAAAGGTTGCCGCACCCATTCATTGTCCTCCTGATCTTTGGGGAAGTATTTCTTGAATTCATCAAGGAGGCCTCGGAGATGAATAATGATGACTCTTTTTATTGTTTTCACGTTCAGCTTTTTCTCCTGTAAGAAATCGTCGAGTTCGGGGAACATTTCAACATTGCCGCTTTCCACTCGCGCAGCCCAGCGCTCCAATTTCTTTGAGAACCCATTAACTTTATCGGACAATGTTAGAATGTTTGTGTTGGGGCCTTGGAGAGACAAGTTAAGCGAATTCAGTTTTTCAAAGATGCCTGCCATGTAGGCAAGTTTAGATACCCAGCTGGTGTCGGTCAAATGGTCCGTGAGGGGAGACCCGTTGTCTGCGAGGAATATGCGGACCTCCTCCCGTAGCTCAAATAGCCTGGTCAGGACTTTCCCGCGGGAGAGCCATCTCACTTCGGTGTGGAATAGTAGCGTTTCGTGTTCCGACCCCATCTCTTGACAAAGTGTTGAGAATAACCTGCTATTCAGAGGGCGTGATTTTATAAAGTTGACCATTTGCACCGCTGTTTGTAGAACAGCGTTGACTTCTGGATCAAGTGATTTGGATGCAAGAGCCTCTCTATGAATAACACAGTGCGTAAATCTAACGTGCGGTGCCACTTCAAGGACTTTTGCCTTCAGTCCTTTTTTCTTCCCCTGCATAGCCCCAGCCCCGTCTGTGCACACCCCAACGCAGTGTTCCCAACACAGCCCGTATTCACGCATTTCGCCGTCAAGCTTGCGGAAAATATCATTTCCAGTGCACGTTCCCTCAAGTGCCGCGCAAAACAACATATCCTCATGTAGTTTACCCTCAAAGCTATATCGCACAAACACTAATAGCTGTGCAGCATTCGATATATCAGTAGACTCATCTAATTGTAAACTAAATGTCCCACTTTTCTTTATTCGTTCTATGAGTTGACATTTGATGTCGCTTGCCATGTCATCAATACGCCGGGAGATTGTGTCATTAGACAGGGGTATTGCATTAAGCGCGCTGGCGATTTTCTCACTGTGCATTGCTCGTGTCATTGCAAAAGCTGCAGGCCGAATCAGGGTTTCGCCAATTGTATGAGCCTTTTTCGACTTGGCAATTAGGTATGCCACTTCATAAGAAGCCAGCTGGGCTCTGACAGGGACTGTTGTCTGTTCGTTTACAACAGATCTTTGGCCATTCAGTTCTCCCTCCTTCCGAACAAAAAACTCTACTGATTTGTCAGCATGCAATGGATGTTTCGTTTTCAAATGTCTATCCATTTTTGTGGGCTTTAAGCTTTCGTGTGCCAGAACCTCGGTACATAAAACACACTGTGGGTGATCAATCCCATTTTTCACAAGACACGTGAACCCATATTGAATGAACGACTTGCAATATTTTCGGCGCTTTGTCGGATCTGGCTGCAGTAGGCTTGACTTGCGTTTCTCCGTATGCCTACTAGTTGATGGAATCTCCGTTGGAGGTGTTGCGTTAGAAACCTCGGTCTCGGGAGAAGGTGCTGTTTCAAGCTCATCAGGAGGTGATGCTTCAATACTTTTGACAATATGTGCTGCTTTTTTGGCAGGAATAAGCCACCGTTCCATTGCTAAGGTTAGTTATAGATGCTTTTGCAAAAAATTATATTCTGTTCACTTCACTTAAGCAAAAACGGCGCGCAGTCGCGGTAACTATGGCGATCGATTTGTTTATCTCTCATAATACTGTGGCGTTCGGTAGCTAGCGAGCTAACTAGCTACCGAGCCCAGTGTAAATAGGTGAAGAACTGTAAATAGTGCTGTGTAAATATGTGTGGGGAAATGTGTTGTGTGGGGGCAAACGTCACCGGAATGGGTCAGCCATCGGGTCATGTATATAGATTGTGTCAATATCATGTATAGTTTGTTTAAATGTGATTATTCTGTGTAGCTTGTGGTGTGGTATGAATGAGAATGTGTCTCGTAAGATTAGTTAAGTTTCCTTTGCCGTGTGCAGACTGGCTGTCATGTTGAGAGCACGTGTACATGTTGTGTGTTTACCTGAAGGGCGGTCCCGATTGGCTGGTCGTGTTAACTCAGCGAAGGCCAGCCAATCGGAAGGCCGCCCTCGCAGCGGAGGAGAAAAGGGGTATAAAGCCATTTGTCTGAGTGTGACAGCGTGAGAAACTGAATTATAACTGAATGAGAAGGTTGTCTGCTTGTAACTGCTGGATTGAACTATAGTTGTCTGTTTTTCCTGTGCTAGAAATAAAGCCAGTGATTTTCTTTAAACATTTGCCTATTATTTCTTGCGTTCGGTATTTACGTTCCCCGCGTGCCTTCCTTGTGGCTGCGAAACGCTACAATACATAATGCGACTTGATGTAAAATCAGTTTAGTGTTGTGGGGTTGGGGTCCAAAACAATTATGAATTATGAAATACATAGGCTACCACCACCGAATAGCTACAATTGGAAGTGTTCTGGTTTATTGGCAGGCACATCATACAGTATGATGTATACATCAGTCCCAAATATTGCACGGTTTTTATTGCAGAATGATTTGAAATGTTTTGGGATGCAAGTGATCATGAGCAAGTGGCGTGATGGCGCCGGCCTGCAGCGCTTGTTGTCATGGTGAATGTAAACACAGCTGTGGCGTCTTTCTAGCCCCTGCGCTCAGAGCAGATAGAGATCTATCTACGGCTCTGCATAGGCTGATTTTATTGTCGGCTATTTTAACCATTCACATGCTTTCCCCCAACGATTTTTAGTTGGGAACATAATGAAATATATTTAGGCTTTACATTTTAAATTGATTTTTTTTGTAATTTTGCTAACAAAAAATTTTTTTTTTTATTTTTTTTTTGTACATTTTGGAACTCGTCCTGCGACCCCCGCAAATGATCTCGCGACCCCCGGGGGGGTCGCGACCCCTAGGTTGAGAACCATGGGGCTAAAGCACGCCTATGTCTTTCTTTGAGCTACAATGCATGCATGTGTCTGCATGTATTCGGTATGCATGTCTCTCTGATATCATTATCTTTATGCATTATCATCATTAGTTAGCTACCAAACACATTACATTAGTACACAAAAAGAAGTGATATCGCACCAAAAAATATGTTTTCAACATTAAAAAAATGCCAAGTTACTCACGCATAGCCTATAAAGTACTGTCTGCAAGTCCTTAATTCCAATTTACAAAAACTAGGCCTGCCTTTAAAAGTATTGATATCAAAATGTGGCCAAGTTACAACTAACAATATTGTCTATCATAGCTCACACTAATTAAACTAGCTCTATTCCAAAGCAATGCTATCCAAACTTTCCTAAATTATTTAATGCACAGGGCCAGGCCCCTCTATTTGTTCCAGAGAGGACTGCCTGTGATTTGTGAGTGATTGCTGCCAGTGCCATGATCTCCTTTCAGCCAGCCTCCTCCTTCTAAGAGCAACACACCCTCCTCATTAGTAAATACTCTAGGCTAACTATCATACATATATTTTACTTAAGACTTCAGAACATGAAGGGATATTGTTCAATAAAAGTGGTGGTATTAAGGGCTGGTGTGTTTGTGTGTGTCTCGACGGGGCAGAGGCGGGGGAGTATCTGCGGGCCGGTCTGGGTCAAAGCATCCAGGCCATTTTTCAGTCCCAGTCCGTCCCTGCTGAGGGGGGTTCCATGGAGGAGGATAACCTCTCTTCTCTTTCCGAATTTGATTGGGAGTTATCATCGGACGCTCGAAGGCGAACGATTCCGAGGAATTGGACAAGTCGATTCCCACCCCTAGAGGAGTCTCTGGCTAATGGTTAATCCTGTTAATCCTCTGGCTAATCCTGCCCGCTTCCAGTGGAACCCTAGGGCGGAGGCAGCTTTCACTGAGCTAAAGAGAAGGTTCTGCTCCGAATCTATCCCAATCCCTCCCTCCCCTTTGTGGTAGAGGTCGATGCATCTGAGTTGGGGGTTGGAGCCATTCTTTCCCAACACTCTCCACTGGACCTCAAGCTTCACAGGTGGAGGTCCGTCCCATTGCCTGTTTGTGCCGCCCCGGTTGTGATCGCGGGTTCTCCAGTGGGGTCATGCTTCACGTTTAGTGGCCCATCCGGGCGTTCACCGCTCCAAGGATTTTATTTCTTGCCGGTTTTGGTGGCCCAAACTTGAGAGTGATGTGCGTGAGTTTGTCGCCGTGTGTACCATTTGCGCCCGTAACAAGGGGTTGTGACTTTCTCCCTCGGGTTTCTTGCATCCGCTTCCCATTCCCGGTTGCCCCTGGAGTCACATCGCCCTCGATTTCGTGACCGGTCTGCCACCATCCCATGGGAACACCGTGATCTTGGTGGTGGTTGATCGGTTTTCAAAAGCGGTGCACTTCATTGCGCTGCCCAAACTGCCGTCTGCTCCTGAAACGGCTCAGTTTATAGTGGACCACGTTTTTCGAGTGCACGGTCTCCCCCTGGATGTGGTGTCGGATCACGGCCCCCAATTCGCTGCTAGATTCTGGCGCTCCTTTTGTTCCATGTTGGGGGCATCTTTCAGTCTTTCGTCCAGGTTCCATCCGGAAGCCAATGGACAAACTGAACACACAAACCAGAGCATGGAGAGCACCTTTCGGCGTAATTATGAAACCAAGATGGCAGCAGAGTATTTTTAGCTTGTAGCATAGCTAGCTACATTCCGCTTAAAGCATAATTAATTGGGTAACGGCTGTTGTTCAGCTTTTTACTTTACAGTCTCTTTCATACAGTTTTTGGTTAGTTATGTCTAAGTTATTCAGGCGTTTCTCCGGGCAGCAGGTCCTAGCCCAAAGATGTTTTTGCGATCTTGTCTCAGTGACACAGAGTGGTGTAAGGTAACAGATTTTTGTTGCCAGTATACCAGTGTGAATTCACCGTTATGTATAAAACAAATCCCTCTGAATTAAATGAATATACCTAACATTACTATATTGTAACAATGACAAGCTAGCCAGCAAAATAGCAAGCAAGCTAGCAATCTGTTTGTGTCTGAGATGAGCTGTTCCGAGTTTCTTTTGAATTAAATGGTGTCTGAAGTGTTTGTTTAGTAGTTATTGTTCCACATGAGTAAATTGTTCGCAGTACAGCAGGCCGTGCAGGTAAACAAATGAGCAATTTATGCATGATGTAACATGAGGGAGAGATAACATGATAAAATGAGGATTAGTTTGTTATTGATTATTATGCAGGGGTGTTTTTATTTTATCTAGGAAACTGGTGGACATTGTGATTTTATATCCTGTTTGCATATACCTGTAATCATTTCTGGCTAATGGGGCTCTGGTCGAATACAAAATTCACTGTGCTGCTGCATGGGTTTGGAGAGATTTTTGGTGACCACGGGTAGGCTAAGTTAGTTTTGTAATATGAAACACACCAAAAACACATCTAAAAACTAACTTTTATTGACAAATTATCTGTGCCAACTTTGGTAACCAAAATGGTTCACCTGAAAAAAGCTCTGTAGAATTTGAATGGTTTGAGATATTGACACCATATTTTTAGCAGAGATGGGCAGCATATTGAGGAATCCACTTTATTTATAATTCCACTTTAATTTAGTTTATTAAATTAATGACATGAAGTGAAAATCAGAACCGAAAAATTCCCAGAGAACACGCTGGGAACTTTCTAAAGAATTTAGCGAAGTGGCTGAATTGAAATGGAATTGACAGCCAAGCCTAATGTCTGGAATGATGCAAAGTTTAGTTGTATTTAGTGCATTGTTCTCTCTTGGGTCTGTACTTTCCCCTCTCTGGGAATTACTGCACTTCCATTCCTAGTCTCTGCACTTGTGTTTGCTAGTTCCCCTGGGTAAGAGTATCTGAATTATGACATTGAAGCAAAGTAAAAGTTTAATGTTGATTGTTAGTTCATTTTAAAAAAGGAATAAATGAAAATCCAAAGTGAAACCATTAACATTGCCAACATTATTACCATTGGCATTATCATTGCTCTCTCACAGCCGTTTTTTTAGCTTTTTCACAATTTCTGTACATAAATTGTTGTAATTAAATAGCAAAAAGTGTATGTATATGAATTCTGACTGCTTAGTCATAATTGTGCAGTTCTCTGTTTTAATAAAAGCTATGAACTATTTGTAGCCTTTACAGTTTTAGAGATAAACAGCTTTGTTTGTCACTAGTGAAAACAGATGAGAATTGGCATTTATTGCCCTTGGTAGGAAGAGGTTAAAATCATTCGGAAGCTCAACCCGGTTACTGTGCATCTTCAGCTGCCACCCTCTATGCGCATTCATCCCATCTTTCATGTCTCGCGCTTGAAACCAGTGCTGGTTAGCGCTCTCGCCCCTGCAGACAAACCGCCACCCCCCCCGGTTTTTGGAGGGAGGTACGGTGTATACCGTTCGGCGTATTTTGGCTGAGAGGCGTGTGGACCAGTTTTTAGTGGACTGGGACGGTTATGGCCCTGAGGATCATCTTGGACCCAACTCTTATTAGAGACTTCCGTAGAAACAAGGCTGAGGGATCGCCTGGTGCCGTCCCTTAGAAGGGGGATTCTGTCATGGTTATTGGTAGCCTCGGTTGTTTCTGCGATTCTTTTTGCCATCATCGGGGCGCTCTATCGGATTTCTTCCACCGGTGTTTGGATCTCGCCCGGCTATTATTCCTCACACCTGTTTTGAGTTTCCTGCCGGTTATAAATAGCTCAGGACTCCCATGTTCTTGCACTTTGATATTGTCTTTGCTATTTTGACAAACGGACTCTGTAACGGTATAGGAATTCGTTCACTGCATTTCTGGTTTATATAAATAAGAAACGCAGCAAGTCCGGTTATAATTAGGATTAGATTGGTTTATTCTTTTCTTTCCAATCTTTCGCTATATCAAAATTTTCTCGACCTGTCACCTTTTGTGTTCAGAGTTTAGGTAACAGGTTTGATTTTTTATTTCTTTCCTTCACCCGTTTACTTTTTTTTTTTTGGTTTTCAACCTCCTGTGTGCGCTCTTTGATTTAGAGTGTGAGGTTCTTTTGTTATTTATACTATTTTCAAGTCTCGCCTCCTTTTGAGGTAGTTTTCTTTTGGCTTCTGCCGGGAAGTTTTTCTCCCACTCTTTTGTTTCTTTCCTTCCCTGGTGCGGTTATTCCGCTTTGTGGTGTATCTTCTAGATACACTTTTAGATTTCTTATTGGTCGCGTCTGGTTCTCTCACAAATTTAGGTTGGTTTCATGAGTTTGTTTTTGGCTACGGAAATCCTGCTCCAATGCCAGTGCTAAAAAAAGAAATATTCACCTTGCCTTTCAGGGCTTCCGTAGGAAGAAGAAGCAGAAGAGTTAGGAGAAAAACGGCAAAAATAGCCCACACTGTAAAAAAAAAATCCTAAATATACGGAAAAAAACTGTATATTTTCTACAGCATTTTCATGTTTTCTTAAATTACATACAAATCTATGTAAACATGCAATAATTATCTCTAATTTAACAAATCTCCTGTTAGTTTGTGTCAATAATGACAAATTACAGACATTGTACATAAGCAAGTGTACGTTTACATTCAAATTATGTAATTAAACTTGGAGTAGACTGTAAATAAATGTTATTACTTAAATAAATAAAAAACAGTAAAAACACATTTTCTGTCCATCGCCCTGCTGTTACCAGTCCTGCCCCTCCCTTTTTTATTCTTCTTAGTCTTAATGTTTATCCACCTCTGCAGCTATAATCCCTGTTTCTAGTTTTAGTTCTGTTGTGTAATTTCAAGAACTCCTACCTCAGTTTTCATTCTTCATCTGCGTCCCATGTGTCTCTCTGTATTTGGGTCCCTACTCTGCATTGTGTCAAGCTGAACCCGGATCCCTCCCCCATTTCAGTAGTTATGTAGTCAGTTTAATGTTTAGTTTGTATATCATTTGCATGCCATGGCTTCCTGATGTCTGTGACCCTACAACATCAAAAGACTCTATATATCTTATTTTCAGGTATAGACCTACAAGCAAAACTATACCCATTTGGCAACCGACGTCCGTGGACGTAGGTAGACGCATGGTTTTTATTAGGTCCGTCCGTCGGGACCTAATAAAGACCCCAGAAAGACGTCCCAAAGTGGGCTAAATGCAGTCCCTTTCACGTTCAAACTAGACTGAAATCAGACTTGTATTTGTATAATTATATACAATAAAATAAATAATTGTATTTGATAAACTTTTAAAAAGACGTAGCGTAACTACATCAACACCACCCTTCCTCTTCGGTTAAACAGCAGAAAACTTATTTTAATCCTGTTAAAATACAGGAATAGGAAACGGAATATGAATCAATAATACTGTATACAGTATGTGGCGGTATGCACCTTTAAATTTGTTTATCTACCGTCATTGAGCCGAAGAAGAAGAGACGGCGCTAAAATCACATTCAAATGTTCAACACACAGAACGGCGCCAAATCTACAGCAACAGTTTTGACTGCTGGTAAGTTAGCGATCTTCCGAACGTACATTATCATGATATCTGTTCAATCTCATTTTATTGTTATTGATATTATGAATAATGTGCTGGTACTGATTGTGAATGAGTAACATTGGCTAACTAACGGCAGTTGACCTCAGCATTAGCATTGAAGCTTGCTAGAATAGCGAACATTTTTGGTTATGACTCATGGCAAGTCATTATGAGTCACTAAAACAGGGCTGGAGCAGTCTGCAAATTCAGGGCAATGGACAGAGCTGGAGCAGTCCGTAAGCTCAGGGTGAGGGGCAGAGCTTAATTAAGATGGCTAGCTAACGTCCTGAGTTAGCTAACGAGGTAAAACCGTAGTTTAACATTCGTATGTTTTGACGAGATTATACATAATGTTACTACTAGAGATAACCATTAATGTTATTTAACTTAGCTGCACTTAAATATTAATGTTGGAGTTATGAATTTTCACTATTCATAGGTTTATATCACAATGACAATGTAAACACGGTCCCTCACGCTCAGTCAGCGGCTGGGGGAGAGATGGCTAACGTTAGACACAAAGAAATCACGCACCTCACTGTTGATGGGGAAAAAAACGTTAGCTAACGTTACTTTGACAAAGTAAGTTAGCTCTAGACTGTGATTTGTATTTGTGGTTTCTCGTGTGTAGGCTGGAGTTTGGCACGGCCGGGCTGTGACTGGACCAGGTATGGCGGGTAGTAGTGGGGGAGGGAGAGAGGTGGAGGGTGGGATGGAGGTTCTGGAGGGCTGGGAGGTGAGTGGGGTTGGGAGGGGTCGAGGACGGGGAGTTAGGTTGGAGGGGGTGAAGCCTGGTGGCGGTGTGAAGCGGAGTCGAGGTGGTGGTGGGGCTGGGTGTGACTACAGCTCGGCGGGGGAAGTGACGCCGGTATGGAAAAATGTGAGTGAGGAGTTTAAAGTTGTGTTTGGCTTCAAGGGGGAGAGTGGTGTGGTGGATGTGAGCCTGGTGAAGTTGACGAATGGGCTGAAAGTGGCAATTGGGGAAAAAGTAACGGCTTTCGTGCCGCCTCCTCTGTGGTGCTTTAAATGTCAGAGGTATGGACATATAGCTGCAGTGTGTAACGGAAAGGTGAGATGTGGGCGGTGTGGGGGTGATCATGAGTTTGAAAAATGTGTTGCAGGACAACAGGTTAAATGTGTTAATTGTGGTGGTGCGCATAGTGTGAACTACAGGGGTTGTGAGGTGAGGAAGCGGGCGGAGGAAGTACAAAGGGTTAGGATGAGGGATGGTGGAACATATGCTGAGGCAGTAAGGAAGGTGAGTGTGGTGGGGCGGGTGGAAAGGGTAGGTGGGGGGTCAGGAGATGGGGGTGGGGTGGAGAGGCGGGGTCCTGGACGGGGTCGGGTGGAGGGACTGGTGGGGGGACAGGGGGTGGGTGGGGATACTCTCCTGGTAGACAAGATAAGTTTTGTGATGTTTATAGCTGATGTGGTAAACTGTTCTGCTCAGGCAAAAACTAGGACTGAGAGGATAAAAATTATTGTGAAGAGTGCGGCGAGGTATTTGGGAGTCAGTATCAGTATGTCAGGAAGGTTAGTGATAATGTTTTTCCTTCTTCAGTGGAATGCTAGGAGTTTGGTAGCGAATGGGCAGGAATTCAAGGGTTTTATTAGGGACATGTTGTGCAAGCCTGATGGATATGTGTTCAGGAGACGTGGCTGAAGCCTTTTTTGGATTTTGTATTGCATGGATACTAGTGTTATTGGATAGATAGGGGGAGGGGGGGTGGTGGAGGGTGTGCTACGTTTGTGAAGCGGGGTGTACAGAGTAGGGTACTTTCATTAGGGGGTGATATGGAGTATGTTGTGGTGGAGGTGTGGTTGAAGGAGGTGAGTATGGTGGTGGTGAACTTCTATAATTCTTGTCTCAGATTGTCTTTGTTGGAGGGAGTGGTTGGGAGTGATGATTGGAGGGTGGTGTGGTGTGGGGATTTCAATGCTCATAGTACGTTGGGGGGGGTAATAGGACTGATGGGAATGGGCTGGTGGTAGAGGACTTGATGGATGCGAGGGGGTTGGTGTGCCTTAATGATGGTAGGGGCACTAGGATTGACTTTAGTACAGGGGCTGCATCAGTTTTGGACCTTACTTTGGTGTCGGAGGCGTTCAGGTACATGGCTCAAGTAATATGACGGCGGAGGGGAGGAATGGGAGGGAGGGGACTAGGGTGGCAAATATAGGGGTGTTGGAGGTGAGGGAAGGGAGGGATGATGCGATGGATGCTCCGTTTACGTTGGCGGAGGTCAGGAGGGCTGTTAGTAGGGCTGGGTTGACATCCCCGGGGAGGGATGAGGTGTGTTACGTGATGTTGGCACATCTAAGTGATGTGGCACTGGGGGTGGTGCTGAGGTTGTTTAATGAAGTGTGGGCAAAAGGGACGTTGCCGTGCAGTTGGAAGCAGGCGGTGGTGGTGCCGGTGAGGAAGCCGGGGAAGGACCCTATGAAGCCGGGTAGTTATAGGCCGATAGCGTTGACGTCTCATATGTGTAAAGCAATGGAGCGTATGGTAGCTGAGAGGCTGTCATTCTACCTTGAGATGGGGGGGGGGGGGGTATATGTCACTATGTCAGAGTGGTTTCAGGAAGGGTAGGGGTACAATGGACCCTGTGTTGTGCCTGGAGTCAGAGGTGAGGAAGGCACAGGTAAACAAGGAGGTGGTGGTGGCTGTGTTTTTTGATGTGGAGAAGGCGTATGATATGATGTGGAGGGAGGGTCTTTTGATCAAGCTGGATGGGATGGGAGTGGGCGGCAGGGTGTTTAATTGGGTGAAGGATTTCCTGACCTGTCATTCCATTCAAGTGCGGGTGGGCAGGGGTTATTCTGGGTGGTATGTTGTGGAAAATGGTACCCCTCAGGGGAGTGTGATTAGTCCTCTACTGTTTTCTGTAATGATTGATGATGTGTTCTCCGGAATCCGACAGGATATTGGGAGGTCTCTATTTGCAGATGATGGGGCTCTGTGGAAGAGGGGGAGAAATATGGGGCATACTGTCAAGAGGGTTCAGGAAGCAATTGACGGGGTTGAGTAATGGTCCTTGAAATGGGGGTTCAGGTTTTCGGTGGAGAAGACCCAGTCACTTTCTTTTTTACGAGGAGGAAGGTGGGTCGGGGGGTCGGGCTGAAGTTGTATGGGAGAGAATTGGGAAGAGTGGGGTCCTTTAGGTTTCTGGGGGTATGGTTTGATTCTCGACTTACTTAGGCGGTGCATGTGGAGGCAGTGGTGAATAAATGTAAGAAAGTAATTAATGTAATGAGGTGTCTAGCTGGGTTGGGTTGGGGAGCGGATAGGACGGCGTTACGGGCTGTGTATGTGGGGTTAATTAGATCGGTGATGGATTATGGGAGCATAGCATATGGATCTGCAGCTGCCACTGTGTTGGGGAGGCTGGATGTGGTGCAGACACAGGCTTTGAGGATTTGCTGTGGGGCTTATCGCACCACTCCTGTGCCACCTCTACAGGTTGAGGTGGGGGAAATGCCGTTGCAGTTGAGGAGGGCTCAGCTGGTGATTAGCTATTGGGTGTCTTTGAGGGGGCATGGGGAGAATCACCCGACGAAGGGTATTTTGGGGGGAATGCTGGGAACAGGGTAGGAGGATTAATAATTTTGCTTGGGTGGGGAATAGTCAGGCTAGGGAGATGGGCTTATGGGGACGGGAGTACAGTCCAACGGTGGCGTTTCCGGCGGTGCCGCCGTGGTTGTTGCCACAGCCGGATGTGGATCTGGAGCTGTTGAAGGGGGTGGGCGGAGGGGGGGGGGGGGTTGTCTCGTCGGGAACAGGTATGTGAATATCTACAGAAGTGTTTTTATGGTTATATAAATGTGTTTACTGATGGGTCGAAGGATCCGGTGACGGAGAGCGTGGGGTGCGCCTTTGCGGTGGGGAGGAGAGTGACTGATCAGCTGTCGGTGTATACGGGAAAAATGGTGGCAATTGTTCTAGCACTGCAGTGGGTGAAGGAGGTGAGATCTGATAGGGTAGTAGTGTGTTCGGACTCCAGTGCTGTGTTTGAGAGTTTGAAGGGTTTCCGCTCCAGGTGTAGGCCGGATCTGATTTGGGAGGTGCTACAGGCTTTGTTTAGGTTGCAAAGGATGGGGCTGGTGATTAGGTTTGTGTGGGTGCCGGCACATGTGGGGGTAGAGGGCAATGAGATGGCTGATGCTTTGGCTAGGAGAGCGGTTGGGAAGGCCGATGTTGAGGTGGGTGTGAAGATGGGTAGGGCGGAGTCAAATACTATTATTAAGGAGAGGGTGAAACGGATGTGGCAGGAGGGATGGGACCGGGAGGGCAGAGGTAGGCATTTGTATAGGGTGCAGCAGACAGTGGGTATGGTCAGGCCTGGGGGGAGGTGTAGGAGGGAGGAGACAATAATCACAAGGCTTCGGGTGGGGCATGTGGGTTTGAATGGGGTTTTAAGTTTAATAAAGAAACATCCGGATGGGCGGTGCGGGTATTGTAAGGAGGAGGAGACAGTGGAGCATGTGCTGATGGAGTGCGGGAAGTATGGGAGGGAAAGGGGGCGGATGGTATCACGAATGAGGGAGAGTGGGGTGGTGTTCGAGATGGGGTTCTTAGATAGACAATCTGGGGACGGGGGTTATAGGCACCTATTTAGGTTTTTGAGGGAAACGGGTTTGTTTGAAAGGGTTTAGAGGCTTCTGTTTGTTTCTTTATTAATTTACTTTAAGAGTTTCTTTTTCATTTTGTTTGTATTCTTGGTGGTAGTTGGGTGGTTTAATTTGTTTTGTTGGATGTTTTGTTTTGTTTTGGGTTTAGTGGGTAGTCAGCTGGTCAGGTTTGTTTTGGGAGTGGGTTGGGTCCCTGGTCCATACTCCAGTTCGGTAGGTGGCGGTAAAGCTCCTGTTGTTGGTTGCAGACCGCCATAAAACAAATAAGAATAAGAAGAAGAATAGGCAATTCTTTTTTTCTACGTGAAACACTCCCAAAAGTGCAGGAGAAATCGCTCGCAGATCGCCGCTCGCAATTTTCGTCAAACAAGCCCCTGATCCGCAGTCCATCTCTCTCGAGCCCTGGCCTGAATGCTTACAAAAGGACAGATGCTGATGGGTTTAACGTTATAACCCCAAACTGCACCATCTGTAACAGTTAGCTTACTCAAAAAACATGTGCTTCGTCATAGGAAGGGTATGTAAACAGACAATGATATTTGTTTGATAGCCGTCATAAAAAGTTTATTTTTCTCTTTCGGTTATTAACGTTACCACATAACGTTAGCTAGCTACTGGCAACCTCTTAGTTGGCTAGCTAGGAAGGTACATGTCACGTTAATGTTGGCTAGCTAAACCAGAAAGAGAATTTTTTTTATTTTTATGACAGCCAGCAAGCAAATATCATTGTCCATTTACTTACCATTCCAATGACGAAGCACATGTTTTTTGAGTAGGCTAACTGCTGCAGATGGTGCAGTTTGGGATTATAAACCCATCGCCATCTGTCCTTTTGTAAGCCTTCAGGGACTCTAGTAGAGAGGCGGATTGTGGGTCAGGTCACCAAAAGCTAATTTCGGTAGGTTTTCAGTAGAACTAAGTGGGACCAGCAGCTTGTTAGGCAGCACATACGAATCACAGTCTAGAGCTAACTTACTTTGTCAAGGTAACGTTTTTTTTCATCAGCAGTGAGGTGTGATTTCTCATCCCCACCTGCTGACCGAGCGTGAGGCCCCGCTGCAGCTCGATATAGGTCCAAAAGATGGCGCCGTGTTTACACTGTCATTGTCATAGATACCTATGAATAGTTTTATTAAAATGTAATGTTACTAATATTTATCTGCGAGCAGCTAGGTCAAATATCAGACGGTAGTATCTCTATCTCAAATATCTCTCTTGTAATGTTAATAATTGCATTTTTAAACTTTCAACACACCCTGATTTGTTAATGAAAGGCAATTGTCATCATGCTTTTACGCATTAAGGTAGCCCTACGTTTTATAGCTATAGCTAGCTACCACTTTTTAACATTTAATGTTACTCTATTGATTATATCTGGTCATTCTCATTGGTGTAATTTTAAGGAAACTAACCAATTGCACTTTTAATTGGAGGTTCTCATGAGATGGAATTGACTTCCCTCTTCATCTTATCTCAGGTGAGTGTATTTAACCACTTTCTTGGCAGTGCAATCCATGAGCATTTAACTGTTCATTTATACATGCTTAGTTGGACAAATGTGATTTGCATTTCACTTGTACTTAATCGATAGTAGGCTAATCCAGTAAATGCAGCTATGGTTTCTGACAAGAACATCAACACCATCACAAAGCATTAAATGCTGTCACATAATGTTATGTTGTCTAAGTTACAAAACACCAGTTCATACCATTTCCACCTCACACTATACCACATTACCTATTTCTATGCCATTTCCAGTAATTGATAACACTGTGAAGCAACCACACCTACAATTTCTTTAGGAATTGTTAATCTAGTTATTTCTGTTGTTTTATAGACCAGGCAAGAATGAACAGGAATTACAACAATCAATCTCAAGTTCCTGAGTGTTCTGGAAAAGTACACCCCAAGACTATTGCCATTTTACAACATAAAGGGAGGCTCAGCAGACTGAAAGATAAACAGCATTATTGCATGTCTACAGCAGGTCAGGTTAGTAAATAAACCTTAGCCTATGCTCTTCTTTACATTTTACATGGTGACTAATTCACCTCTATTTGATGGGATTTATGAGTATGGTTATTTAACCATTTAATTTTGTTAAAGTTATTGCTTTGCCAGCTGTAAAATAATTTAAAGTGCTAATGATAACACTGGGATAACTGAGTTGCAAGGACAGATTAAATTCTAATCTCTACTCTAAAATGTATTAATATTTTCAGCAATATGCCACTCATCAAATGCTTTTCTGTCATGTGTTCCTTGTGGGCTTGTGCCGCGTACTGCTGACTGAAAATACATTTTCATTAACAAAACATACATGCCGCTTTACAGGACAGAACCATGGTTGAAAATAGGTTGCAATACAGTGCCTGATCTCATTAAATAATTCCTGGAAAACCCTGTTTGTCTTGTTTTATGTGTCAGATAAATATTTTGATGAAGATCTTCTTATAGTGGGATAAGTTTTAGATCCTCCTGACTGAGTGTTTTCTATAATGCCCATGGTTCTCTTTTGGGAAACTGTACAAAGCCTGCATTTAGTGTTTCCCATTGGGTTAAAAGTTGCATACCTTGGATTAAACATACATTTTGAACGTAATTTTAACATCACACTCCTCTATGCACACCAGTCCTATCAAGTCGTATTAGTGGTAAGCAGTTTTATACTTCATCAAAGGCCAATTTTAGACTCTCTCTCACACACACAAACAGTGCCCTCCACTATTATTGGCACCACTGGTAAAGATGAGTAAAAAGGGTTATAAAAAATTCACCGCATGGGCGGCAGTGTAGTACAGTGGTTAAGGAACTGGGTTTGTAACCGAAAGGTCGCAGGTTCGAATCCCACGTAGGACACTGCCGTTGTACCCCTGAGCAAGGTACTTCACCTGAATTGCTTCAGTATATATCCAGCTGTAAATGGATACTATGTATAAATGCAAAAATGCTGTGTAAGTCGCTCTGGATAAGAGCGTCTGCTAAATGCCTATAATGTAATGTAATGTAATTAGTTTAAATTCACACTGAAAAGATTTGAGAAATCCAACCTTTAATTGAAGTAAATTTATTATGCGAGAAAAAAATTCTTCTTCAAGAAATAATTATTTTTAACAAAATTATGTGTGCCATAATTATTGGCACCTCTGCATTTATATATAAAATAAAGTAGTCATTTTTAATATTTGGTCGCATATCCTTTGCATGCCATGACTTCCTGATGTCTGTGACCCAACTACTTCAAAAGACTTGATATCTTATTTTCTGGTACACTTACAAGCGATATTATAATGTCTCTGCATTTGAATGGATAACTTGTAGGGTTTCTTTTCCTGACTTATTTTTCCATAGAGTTCAATAGGAAAACTTGTCAGGAGAAACAACCCTTAAAGTGATCCATCCATATCTACTGCATATCTGGCAGCAGAGTGATGGTTTGAGGCTTGTTTGATACCTCAGACCCTTGATGACTTACAGCCATTGTACCAACCATGTATTCCATACTGTTCCAGCATAATTTACAGCTAAATCTAGTCCCAACCCCCAATTCCCATATAGATTGATTCAAATGCAGAGATGTTATAGTATCGCTTGTAAGTGTACCAGAAAATAAGATATCAAGAGTTTTTTGATGTTGTTGGGTCACAGACATCAGGAAGACATGGCATGCAAAGGATATGCGACCAAATATTTTAAATGATTACTTTATTTTATATATAAATGCAGGGGTGTCAATAATTATGGCACATGTGGTTTTGTTAAAAAAATTATTTCTTGAGGGATTTTTTTTCTCATAATACATTTACTTCAATTAAAGGTTGCATTTTTCTCATTTTTTCAGTGGTTAATTTTTTACAACTCCTTTTACTCATCTTTACCAGGGGTGCCAATAATAGTGGAGGGCACTGTGTGTGTGAGAGGGTCTAATATTGGCCTTTGATTAAGTATAAAAATAGTGGAGGGCACTGTATGTCTTTCTCTCTCTCTTGCATCTGAAAATGATCAATAACCATATGGTTTATCTTTAGGCATTGAAGAGTTGCTGACTGAGTCTTCTTACCTTTCTAAATCTTGTTTAACCAATAAATCTATTAAACATAACTTCTAATACATGCTTTGTGCTTTCCTGTCTCCAGGGATGATTATTCCAATCCAGAGGAATTTCTGATGGACAACTTCTGACTCCTCAAGCAGAAATGGTCACTACACCACTGTGAAACTCCATAGGATATGATGTTGTAATCACGCACGTTTGCGACATAGGCTACGGTCGCCTCGAAAGTGAGATGGGATAACGCATTAGCTAACACAGTGTAATCATGGTAAGGAATTCTAATGTTATTGTCATTCATTAAATGTAGGCGTATGTGTCAGATGGGTTTATATTTGTGGTCAATTTACATTGAACAAAGTTTTTATAATTACGGTCTGGCCCACCCAAAATCTGCTAAAAAAAAATTGGCCCGGGGATAAATGTACTTGCCTACCCCTGCCTTAGAATAAGAAATGCAGGTAGACGAGCACAGATTCACCAAGTCTGCAAAAAGGCAGAGATTGGCAGTGCATCATAGCTATGACTGTTGGTTATTTTATAATATTTTCAAGGTAGAAATCCTGCATAGTATGCCTTTAATACTTACATACTGTATGGTTAGGATTGTGAATATCAAGACAGTGTAATGTGTGTCTAAATATGTTCTTTGAACTTTTTGAGTAATTATTTGATCTTGTAAAATTACATTTGAATACTGCAAATAAGTTTTTTTGAAAGCAATTTTATAGTACTCCAATTCAATTTAGTTGAAAACCCCTACTTTAAAGTGAATATGTATGTTATTAAAGTCAGGACTGTACAGTGCGACATATATGTTATGAAAAAATCGGTCTGTGCGATAAATGAATTTACTGCAGTAGCACCCGTGTGATAGCCTGTGTGTGAGGAAAATTTTTCTTTTTTTTCTTTTTGCCTCGCTATTCTACTTGGAAGTTGCAGTCTATCGTGCAATTAAAAACCATCTGCGTATATACATCCAACACCAAATCCCACAATTCCTAGCGAACAATTCCCTTTTCCTCAGCGAGTCGAGCGAGCTAGCTATCTATCTGGGACGACAAAATGAAGAGGTATTTTCAAGTCTTAAATAAAAGTAAAGAAGGAGAAGAAGTGCAAAACCAAACCCCCAAACGAGCCCGCGAGGAACCACTGCCAAATGAAAAAGGCGAAACAAGAGAGAAGATTTACAGATACAATCCAGAGTGGGAAAAGGATTTCCCTTGGCTAATTTATGACGAGGAAAAGCAGCTCTTGTTCTGTTGCTGGTGTAGGGAGGCTCCAGAAAAGATAAGAGTACAGAATCCATATGTACATCCTAAAAAGGGATAACATAAAAAAACAGCACTTCCCATCGTCACATTCTTGCCAGGGATGCCTTCATCGCGAAACAACATCCTGAGCGGGCTGGCACACTCCTGCACTCGCTGAGGACCCAGGCGACCAAAGCGGATGATGCTGCTCTCCATGAAGTGAAGATAAAAATTAATGTGGCTTATTGCATCGCCAAAGAAGAACGTCCTTTCACGAAGTTTAAGCCGCTAATTTTGCTCTGCAAAAAGAACGGAGCGGATATCAGTCCATCTAATGACAACCACGTCCGATGTGGAGAGATGATAGAGACCATAGCCGATGAAATTAAGTCGGACCTGGCGGAGGAAATTGGAGGAAGCCGCTACCTTTCAGTGATGATTGACGGGGGCACGGACGCTTCTAACAAAGAATGTGAAATGGTCTACGTTCGAATCATTATAAATTGAAAGCCAACGAACAAGCTGGTTGGGCAACAGGAACTAGAGCACAACCATGCATTAGGTGAGTAGCCCACTATTAGGATGTTTTTCAATACTTAAATACTGGCTACTTCAATTTCCCTCCGGGGACCAATAAAGTGTCAATCTATCTATCTATCTAATAACGAGACAATATGCAATTAAGGTATGCAGAGTTCCTTGTAGTTCTGATTAATGCAAAAAAAAATGCAATTAATTCAATGCTGTGTCTGTGTGTGGTGTGTGTGTGTGTGTGTGTATGTGATGATCTCATTCAAGGAGTACTACAAGTCACCAAGATGGCTTTTGAGCAGCTGGGACAGGAGACCGGATTGATGAACAAGCTAGTTGGCTTCGGAGCAGATGGAGCTGCGGTGAATATGGGACATCATGGAGGTGTCATTGCCCTGCTCAAAGAACAGGTCGGAGAGCATGTAATTCCGTGGCACTGCATGCCTCACAGGTAAATTTGATTCCTGCCATGTTTAGAAATACACTGAATGTGATCTAATATACATAAAATCAAGAATTGGTATAATTTTACGATTGAAATTCTTGTTAAGTCATCGTCATCAGAGCAGTAATAGTTTTTTTCCCTAATTAGGCCTACTTATGGTAAATTGTATTATAGAAACATTCAGACTTTGAAGCTCCACATCACATTTTTAAAAAATCAAACCTACTTTTACACTGTGTCATTCATTTAGATTGGAATTGGCCGTGCTGATAGTCCAAAAAAAGGAGACAATGGTAGCTAAACTTTATGACCTCCTCCACCTGCTGTGGAAAACGTACCACTTTAGCCCAAAAGCTCAGAGGGAACTGCAGGCAGTGGGCAACATGCTGGGAGTCAACATCAGTAACCCTTCCAGCGTTAAAGGCACACGTTGGATTCCTCATGTTGAGCGTGCATTGCATGCACTTCTCAAACCAACTGGACAGGATGAACAGGACAGCGGCCAATATGTTGCAACCCTGCAGCACATGAGCCACCTGTCTGCATCCTCTCCCTCTGTTGATGTGAAAGGAACGGCTAAGAAGGTAATATATTTCAAAAGAAATGCTTGCTTCGCGTTGCTCAATCTTTTCTTAACCATGTTGGTTCTAGAAATAATGTAATTTGCTGCAATCTCTGAAATTATTTTTTAGATCAAGTGTGAGATGGAACGTGCAGAATTCTGTGCCTTCAGCCACTTTATGGCGGACGTTTTTGCAGAACTAGGGAGCCTTAGCCGGATCCTTCAGGCAAATGACTTGATCCTACCCAAGGCTTCTGCTGAGCTACAGAGAACAGTGTCTGAACTGGAAGGGATGAGGTTGAGGCATAAGCCAGGAGGGATGTTAGAGAAGTTTCTGAGCAGTCAGCCTGAGGGTGAGAGTGTTACCTTTCAGGTGTGATACAATAGCAAATAAGAGAAAATATTTAGAAAATACATTTTTCAGTTCAGTTATTGGTATTTAAATTTTGGTGTTAGCATGCTTTTCAGGGCATGGAGCTGAAAGGGCAAGTTCCCTTGACTGATGGTGTTTTCAGTAATCTGCATGTGGCAGCAGCTGTTGACATTGCAGTAGAAGAGATGAGATCACGCTTCAGCTGCTTGATGAGTCAGTCAGGGGAAGGTGTAGTCGACTGCCTCAGAATATTCAACCATGACGCATGGCCAGAGAGTCAAGGTGCACTACTGGCAGGGCAGAGGTTCATTCTCTTCTCCAACATTTTGGAGAACTTCTCAGAAAGTAAGCAGACAGGGCAATATTGCAAATTCTCATTTTAGTATGGATTTAAGTATAGAGGTATGACCAAGATTTCACACATTTCTTATGTCTAAATGTTCCCATACCTTATTCCCTCCCCTAATCTCTGTCCCTGTATCTCTATTCACAAAGTGGTGGATGCCAGTCGGAGCAGGTCCTTCAGGAATGGCAGCAGCTGAAGACCCTCATCAGGACCACTTTCGCAGACAAGTACCTAGGGCTGTGGCAGACACTTCTCACCAAGGAGCCGTATCGTTCCGACTTTGAGGTATGTGGGGAACATTTAACATTCTTCAGAATTCACAAAGTCATGTGTACTCTACAGAGTAAATAAATAGAGTTTTACTCATAGTTACTTTTGTTTCAGAACTTCCTGCACTTGGCTGAAATACTGCTTGTGGCACTGCATGCCAATCTCCTCCGCTCAGTGTGAGCGGGCATCTTCAGCACAAAATCGCATTTAGAACACTACCCGCAGCAGCCTCCATGTCTCCACTGATGAAGACTTGATCCAGATCAGCACAGAAGGCTGCCCATTGGAGCAATTCAACCCTAGCCATGTAGCAGCGAAATGGTTGTCGTCTTCTAAGAGGGCCAGGAGGCCAAATATGAAAAAGTGGCCAGCAGACATGCTAGATTTGTGACACGTGCGCGCACACAAACACACACACCATTTGTCGTTTTTGTTCTCTTATTAGTGATTTACACACTTTCTCAATTTAAAATAAAAAAATATTGTATGATATCTGGTAAGAGAGTCAGTATCATTCCACATGAGAACAGTGCCCAGTGTCTCACGATACAGAAGTAGACTGGAAGTTAGTGCTAGCGCGGAGTGATGTTCATGGATAAAAGTTCCTCTTACCGGATGTTCTTATTTAAATGTAAACACCGACATCTGAAATCTGAAACGACATCATATAACGTTACTGTAATTTGAGCAAAATCTTTTCCTTGTGCACTTGGTAATCATATTTGCATTTTCGTTTCCAACAACGACACTTGTATCATATACTGTAATTTGAGCGAAAACGAAAGCTTTTATCATAAGGCAACATGCAGGTTAAATTTCTTAAATTTTAAATTTCAATATTTTTTTTTTTGAGGCCACAAGGGCAGAAATACAGAGAAAAATTGGTATTATAAGCCACGCCCCCTAAAAACTTTCCTTTTTTTACTTATCGCCCAATTACGTCACAAGAGGTATATAGTATTTGCCTGACCTTGCCACAGGGCAGTGACTGAGTTAATACAGTACATTTTTAAACTTATTATATTTTATATTTTTATCAAGTCTATTTTATTTTCTATATATTTCATTTTCTTAGTTATTTATTTTATGTATTTATTGGATTATACTTATTTATTCTACCTAAAGATCAATAAAGTTTCTTTTCATAAAATAATCTGGTAAATGAACAACACAGGAATAGACATCACTTGCATGCACAACTAGAATGCCCTGAGTAAAACTAATGTTACTCCTGCCTTGTCCTACACCCCACCTCAGCCAATAAAGTTCAGCAATGGATAGAAAAGAGCAGAAGCTCTGAGCCATCCCGTCATCGTCATGGTCCATAGTTTGTAACGAGCCACACAATGCAGTAGCCTACTTGGTTGGTACCACTCTGTTCTCACTGCCCTATGTGACGTCACCATTTGGTTTGCCCGATTTGAGGTGCGCGTGGCTGATTTCAGTACAAAAATAAGCATAGATGTAAAAAATACATTTTAAATCCCATTGCTTCGTCATTTTCTCACATATTAATTCACGGTTGATGTTAACCTAAAAGTTTTAAACCTTATTTGAGTGGATTTTGGCGGTTAATTTACAGTGTTAGCCTGGGGGCAATTATATCCAATGGCAAGATGCTGTTAGCATTGCTCCAATTCAGGATTTACAATAATTTATCTACAGTGGCAAGACCAGGACAGCTTGACATACTATTTCGGGGGTAAGTAAAACAATATCAAAATTTTCTAAATTGGTGAACTATCCCTTTAAGGGCTGTGTGCATGTGGTCATTGTAGTCATTTCTTTAGGAAACCCTGAAAAGTGCCAAACTCTCAGTGCTGTATATGAATGGGGCATGCCCCACCAAGCCGTAACTTGCCGGATTGCATACCTGCCATCCCAATATCTCTATTTGATTTCATTGTTAAGCCAGCCTAAGCATTCCCTTCATTTTCCTCATCATGCGTTTTAACTTCCTTGTACCAAGTGGGTGATATCTATCTACAATGCCTTTTAAGGTTTGTCATGCACGCACACTTATCTTGAATCAACAAACTGGGCTCTAGTTCGCTCGAACATACAATAAATCTTAAGCAGGTGTCATGAAACACTAGCTAATGTAAGTTTGGCTAAAGCACGTTTATGAAAAAACCCTCAGGTGCCCCTTGCATTTTTTCAGGGAGAAAAAAAACCTTGTAATGATCTCCGTTTAGTCATTCTTTTTTCTGTTTGCCAGAGTTAAGGAATAATTGGGATAATTCCCAAGAGGGGCTAGATTCCCAATTGGTGCTGAATACAATTCTCATGTAATTTTCTGTAGCTGCCCCCCACCGCTGATTTCAGCCGCATATGTGCATTTGTGCTGAGGTGATAAGTCCATGATCCCTGACTGTTTCTCTTGCATTCCAGCCCTGTAGTACCTTGGGGCTAACTTTAACTTTAAGCTTGGCATGACTGACAAGAGACTGAGGGAGAGTAAGACAGAGGTAGGGCTCTGGAGTCGTCTGGGGCCAACCGTAACTCAATCCTCGGCATGATTAGGGCTCTGCACATCCTACCACTGTCTCCACTCCTCCAACTGACTCTGAAGAGGCATGGCTGTGCTTTGTTTACACAGAGGTGCAGCCACAGAGCATACCTCCTTAAAGGGATGGTCCTATTTTCTCCTCACCTTCTTTTTTTGAAGTCTCTCTCTCGCTCTCTCTTTCTTTTTCTTTCTTTCTTTCTGCTCCCCACCATACACACACTTCTTTCTCTGAACACTTTACGACACTGCGGTTTGCTTGAGCATGGCTTTGTTTCTGGTCTTCCAGCCCAGGCGCAGTGATCATACTTCAAAGAAAGTTTGAGCAAAAGTCCCGGGAGGATTCAGTCATGAGCCCGTAAGTGCTGCACATTAGTCATATTCTCCACTCTATGATTCCTCAACAGTGGTGCTGGAACAGGGAGCAAGGTCATTGGTACAAATTATTTGTTTGGAATTTTCTCTGATCAAGCCATTTTGTAGAAGAACTGTAATTTTCCCTGATCAAGCCATTTTGTTGAACATAATGTCTGTGAATGGCGAGAGCTTCAAAAGCACCTTATTATTTCTTCCATTGCAATTCATTGTTAGTAAAAAAAAAAGAAAGAAAAAAAAGAGTCTGAATGCCATGTATTTTTATGGATGCATTTGGAACAAGAAAGGACAAGTGTTACAGCAGAGTGGGATTTACAGGCATGTGCAGATTAGAGTAAACCTGGTTGGCTCTCAAACAGATTTATGTTATGAAGGCAGAAAAGGGACTTGCAAACAACTGCACGGCTGTGCCAGTCTGAGTCCCTGCATTTGTCTTCCCCAGACGGGGGTAGTCAGGGCAGAAGAACTTTACTGCCTAGAGAGGCAGTTATTAGGGGGGTTAGATTCCCAATTGGAGCTGAATAAAATTCTCATGTCATTTCCTGTAGCTGCCTTCTGACATTCCACACCTCTTTTCTGACTCTCTCTCTATGTTACTGTAGTTCTCTCCACCACTCTGTTGCTCAAACAGACCAACCCCCCCCCCCCGCCTCCCCCCACCGCTGATTTCAGCCGCATATGTGCATTTGTGCTGAGGTGATAAGTCCATGATCCCAGACTGTTTCTCTTGCATTCCAGCCCTGTAGTAGCTTGGGGCTAACTTTAACTTTAAGCTGGGCATGACTGACAAGAGACTGAGGTAGAGTAAGACAGAGGTAGGGCTCTGGAGTCGTCTGGGGCCAACCGTAACTCTAGCCTCGGCATGATTAGGGCTCTGCACATCCTACCACTGTCTCCACTCCTCCAACTGACTCTGAAGAGGCACGGCTGTGCTTTGTTTACACAGAGGTGCAGCCACAGAGCATACCTCCTTAAAGGGATGATCCTATTTTCTCCTCCCCTTCATTTTTGAACTGGACCCTCCCATTCTCTCTCTCTCTCTCGCTCTCTCTCTCTCTCTCTCTTTCTGCTCCCCACCATACACACACTTCTTTCTCTGAACACTTTACGACACACTGCGGATTGCTTGAGCATGGCTTTGTTTCTGGTCTTCCAGCCCAGACGCAGTGATCATACTTCAAAGAATGTTTGAGCAAAAGTCCCGGGAGGATTCAGTCATGAGCCCGTAAGTGCTGCACATTAGTCATATTCTCCACTCTATGATTCCTGAACAGTGGTGCTGGAACAGGGAGCAAGGTCATTGGTACAAATTATTTGATTGGAATTTTCTCTGATCAAGCCATTTTGTAGAACTGTAATTTTCCCTGATCAAGCCATTTTGTAGAAGATAATGTCTGTGAATGGCGAGAGCTTCAAAAGCACCTTATTATTTCTTCCATTGCAATTCATTGTTAGTAAAAAAAAAAAAAAGAAAAAAAAAGAGTCTGAATGCCATGAAGCTTGTATGAATTCCATGTATTTTTATGGATGCATTTGGAACAAGAAAGGACAAGTGTTACAGCAGAGTGGGATTTACAGGCATGTGCAGATTAGAGTAAACCTGGTTGGCTCTCAAGCAGATTTATGTTATGAAGGCAGAAAAGGGACTTGCAAACAACTGCACTGCTGTGCCAGTCTGAGTCCCTGCATTTGTCTTCCCCAGACAGGGGTAGTCAGGGCAGAAGAACTTTAGGGACTTTAGTGGGTAGAGAGGGGGTTATTACGGGGGCAGAGTGTTAATCCAAGAAGGTTTTGTGCATTCCATTGACACTCTGGAGTTTTGTACATGAGACGTAAACATCTCGGCTTGATCTGCTCGTTAAGAGGCGAGAAGTGAGCCTTGGATCAGGCATGCTGTGGTTATCACCAGCCGATCTGCACATGCTAGGAATCATGCTTGAATTCCCCCAATGGGTGTTTATTTAATGTCACCCCCCTCCCCCCACTTCCTGCACATACATACATTGAACAGCACAAACCTCTTATGCCTGAATTCAATCAACAATTGTCCTTAAGATTGACTGACAACTAAATATGTTTTTTTTCCTCAAACACAGTTTGTCAAATACCATGAGGACCAAAAAAATATGAATGCTTGCTGTTATGGACAAATTTTGATTGAATCCAGGCCAGAGTCTGAACATATGAAAGGTAGCTGAGTTCACTGAATAAGTGGAAGGAGGAGGCCAAACAAAGCAAGCACCAGTAACATCTAAAGGGCTTGACTGTTTAGAGCAAAGGATTGCAAACTTAAGAACAGGGACCCAACACCCTAAAGTGTTTATTAGATATTTTGCTAACATTAGAGGGAAAGATACATAGGATTCATATTCAGAGATGGGCAACTTAAGTCATGCGCTTAACTTAGTGCCTCTCCTGCACGTCTTTTACTTGGGGTGATCTACGTCGTATTCTAACTTTAGCTCCGCGGGTGCTTATCTCACCTGTTTCTTAAACCTTTTTTTTTTAATGGTTTACTTTATTACGTCGCCTATGTGATGTGGGTTCATCACCAGTTAAGATAAATGTTTTACTGCAGTTAAGCGGAAAATGTTTTGTTTATGAGCTTATTAAGCGGCAACTAGAAGAATATGTATGTGGCTGTATCAGTGTAGAATGTGATAAGTATATTGTTTTGTAAAATGTAAAAAAGTATGTTAAATGTTGAGTATATACTGTATACCATTGAGCTTATTGCTTTGTTTCAGAGCAGAATCAGAATTTTTATGTTGCTCCTGCAACATAACATTCCTGAACTGTTTAGAACTAAATAAAAAAGGGGTTACTTTTGTTCCTTGTCTCCCACCTCCCAAACATTCAAACCAGGCTAGTAGCATGTCTCAGAACCTATTATCTTTGTGACCGTGTTTCCTAAAATAATAGCCCAATAAGGGTAAAGTGAATAATTCTTGTTATTGTTTAGTTGTGTGCAGCAATCATTCTCTGATATGCACTTGGATTTTGTCCATTACAAGGTTTTAATCGTTACTGCCTACATGAAGCCTCTCACGACATCACCACCCGCCCTGTTTAAATGGGGATGATGAAAAACACAGTGGGCTGACAATATCACACTGCGTTAGCACTGAATAACTTGGGCTGACGAATACAGCACCACAGCAAAATAACCATGTTAGAATTGCTTTGATATACAGTGGGGTGCAAAAGTCTGGGCACCCCTGGTCAAAATTATTTTTACAATTCATATCTAAGTGGACAGAAGCGAACCTGACCTCTAAATGGTACAAAGTTAAACATGACACATTTCTTAAAATTTTAAAGCAAGATTACTTTTTATTTAAATGTCTGGGACTGACCTTCGAACATTAGCCTCTAGAATTTCTTGATATTTGGTGGAATCCGACAGCCACACAACCCCAAAGCATAATGAATCCACCTCCATGCTTAACAGTTGGCAAGGTTTTCTTCTCTACAAGTGCTTCACCCTTTTTTCTCCAAACATACCTTCTTTAGTTGTGGCCAAAAAGTCAAATTTTGGCTTCGTCAGTCCAAAGCACATTGTTCCAAAATGTTTCAGGCTTCTAAAGGTTTTCTTTTGCATACTTCAGATGCTTTATGGCTTCTTTCTTGCAACTCAGCCATGTAGGTCTTTGTTGTTTAAAGTATGTTGTATTGTTGTCCCTAGACCTGCGTCTGCTACTCTTTTTTGCAGCTCTTTTGCATTGAGGTGTGGGTTCTTCTGAGCATTTCTCACCAGGTCTGGACCATTCAAAATTGTTCTTGGTCTTCCAGATCTTGCATTGACTGTTCCATTTATCTTCCATTTTCTGATAATGTTTTTGACAGTGGAAATAGGTAGTTTGAAATGTTGAGTTTTTTTTTTCCTTCTCCTTGTTGGTGGAAGTGAACTATCTTGATTCTGACATCCTTGGACAACTGTTTAGAGGAACCCATGGTTGTTAACACCAGAGAGAACAGCAACCGCAGTCGGATGCTTTATAAGGTATGGGGCTCTATCTTGACGATCTTAGTGTTGATAAGATCTTGATATACACAATAATAATCTTTCACATATAATGGTTTAACACCGGTACAGGTTCCCGGTAATTCCTGACCAAACTATTTCCCAGCAATATAATAACGGGCAAACAGGAAAACATTTTCCATTAGCTTAGACAGAGTGTTCCACAAGGTTTGAGAGTGGCTAGACAATTGAGAAGCAGTGGCCAGCCAAGCTTTTTTAAGGGCTGGGGGTGGTGATTTTCACATTTTAAACTACATATAACTGCGATTTCCCACAATCTAGAGGAAAGATTTCTTTAAATAATGTAATGCCAAACGCGACAAAGAAAAAAGGGAAA
Organism: Ilyophis sp. 1 JC-2022; assembly: GCA_022702515.1. NCBI lineage: Eukaryota > Metazoa > Chordata > Actinopteri > Anguilliformes > Synaphobranchidae > Ilyophis > Ilyophis sp. 1 JC-2022. Next base: position 106,945,117 of record CM040395.1, read on the forward strand.
TAAAATTCCTGGCTGTAGCCAAACAATAACACACCCCTATAAAACGGGCTAGCCTCGTAAACACGGGCAGAGAAGAAACTCAGAATAGCCACCACTAAATAACGTAGCGAGAGGAGAAAAGGCGTGCATTCTAATATTGATTAATAACATAAATAGCGTTATTTTGCCTTAATGATGGCACTAAATACACTAAAGCTGTCAGGTTGGGAAAACAGGTTTACGTAAATAGGTTTACGCATATTTTCCCTTGTTTTATATTGTCCTACTTATTATTATAATAATAATTATAATTTATTTTAATAATAATTTTTACTGGTAGCTTAGAGTACTCGAGTGAGTACGTCAGTCGTGAGCGGAGTCTGGTTTTGGAAGTAAATTCCCTATGGAAGATAGAATGGGCTTTGGAGACTATCGACTATTTCTTGAAATCTGATTTATAGAATGAAGCGTTCCTGGATTAGCCTTTGTGGTATTCCATATATCGCATGTTACAATTTTTATTTTTTAAAGTAATGCATTAATTAATGTAGTTCGACTTGTAGTCCACTTTAACAGACTATATATCCAGTACTGCAACGCATGGGTTAACGTTAGCTTGCTAAGTAGAGAAACCCGCCCAACAAGGTCAGAAACTGCATTACGGTTAACCACATAAAGCAATGCTAGCTTTTAGTCCTTCAAGCTAGCTATCTAACGTTAGAAAAAAGTGTTTAAAAACAGAGCTGTGTGCTACTGCTGGCTAACGTTATATGACAACGTCTGGAGACAAGGCTGCACGTTCGGCCCACGTATAGGCCTATATATATATATATATATATATATATAAACCCTGCTAAATAAAGTGCTGTGTGGCTCTAACTGGCCAGCCCAGGCGAGTGGGCTGCCGGCCCATTGTGTTTGAAGGGGGGGTTTTACTTCACATGTGATATTTCTGTCTCCCTAAAAATCCTTCAAATTTGTCAGTCTCCCCCCTCCCCCAGCCAATTATTTTGGTCCACTCAATTATGTCACCTGAGCGCCAAGGTGTGAGATCAGTAACATCATAAGTCATCGATAGTTCAACTTCGGAAAGAATTGTCGCAACATACATAATAACCATAACATAAGTAGCCTAATGTATTTTTTTTTTAAACGTACAAAAGCGCGTGTGTTACTACACAATAACAGCAACGTATTTTAGCGCGATTGGTGGTCGGTGTGGAAAAGTGGACTGCCCCTCTATTTGTTCCAGAGAGGACTGCCTGTGATTTGAGTGATTGCTGCCAGTGCCATGATCTCCTTTCAGCCAGCCTCCTCCTTCTAAGAGCAACACACTCTCCTCATTAGTGAATACTCTAGACTAACTATCATACATATATTTGACTTAAGACTTCAGAACAGGGATATTGTTCAATAAAAGTGGTGGTATTAAGGGCTGGTGTGTTTGTGTGTGCCTCGACGGGGCTGGGGCGGGGGAGTATCTGCGGGTCGGTTGTGGTGGGCCGGTCTGGGTTAAAACGTCCAGGGCCATTTTTTTGTCCCAGTCCGTCCCTGGTGCCAGCGCTGGTATGTTCACAAAAAAAATACTAAAACGTAAAATCTACTCGAAGCTGGTCCAGAAAAACTACATAGTTTGCGAACGGGCGTTATATAGAACAATCCGGGAAATTGACGGTAAGACATAATCAGTAGAAATGGTTTAAAAGTAAGCTTTAGTTAATGTCTACGCTCTAAATGAATGGAGAATTTACTTCCGAAACCAGCGTGATGTAGTCACTTGAGTACTCTATGCCTAAAATGAGCCCACTTACCTGTGATTCCAGAGACAATGTGCATCTATTCCCGGGAGAGAAAATTTTCTATTTTTGAGAAAAATATAAATCCCTATTTCACAATGTAATTTTTATATTTTTATGCTTGTTTTAACTATTGTCCCCCAACAGAAGATTGTCCCTTGGGAAGTTTGCATGAACTATTGGCCAATATAGAGTCATAGCTTGATCCAGGATAATTGTGAATACATGTGTAACCTTACACGTAGCATGGCCTGGATGATGATGGAGTGGACCCCCTTTCATTTCACATTGTATATAACAGCGTTCTCTGCTGGGGCAGAAAACCCTTGGAAACCCAAAGTTTGCCATGAACTGCTGTTTTACCTGTTCTTGGCTGACAGGTGTGATGGGGACTTGAATGTATTCGGTGCATATAGGAGTGCATATAGGGACAGGACAAGAGGCTTTCGTCTCCAGCTCAGCTGACAGGAGATGATAGAATCTGGTGGGATGAAAGCAATTTAAGGCGGCATTCCCCTTCGCTGAGGGACAGGTATGTGGTCTTTGACCAATGGACCCTTTTATTATTATGCATTTTTTCATATAGTCTACACAATAATATTTCACATTGTAATCTTGATATTTTGAGTCATGCTTGTGCGCGCCCCTGTGTGTAACAGACAGAAGGGTGTGCGTGCGTTGGGCACACGCCTATGTAGACACACTTATATTCGCCGTTAAAATAACATTTTGAAACTAGAAAATTCTAATAAAAAGTAATCTTGCTTTAAAATTTGAAGAAATGTGTCATGTTTAGAGGTCAGGTTAGCTTCTGTTCACTTAGATATTAATTGTAAAAGGCATTTTGACCAGGGGTGCCCAAATTTTTTAGATGCATTCAGCTGCAGGCATGGCGCTCCACAGTCCCGACACCGCAGCCCCAGACAACGCATGCGCAGTTTAGAGAAATGGTTTTACACAACCAGACGACACATTCGTCACTTGTCACTTTCCTTTACGATAGCAGGCTACCTACGTAACTGGATTAATTTTCATGAATCAGGTGTAAAGAATTAAGGTAACCATGTGCTGGAGGTACTCGGCATTTCACCATTCAGGCTAAGTCTTTTAATCATCCATCAAACTCTTGCGATCAAGCTCTGATGGAATAAAAACCAGAAACGTCACCGGCACTCCAGGACCAGGGTTTCCTACCCCTGCTATAGTTCTTTTTAAGGTTATTGCTAATATTTTATACATGCACAACAGAAAGAACTTGTCACTTGTCTCTTTCCCCGTTTCCTATTGTAGGCTATTGTTATCGGCTTAACTATGCTATAATTATTTTTCAAAGGTTATTGCTAATATATATATGTAATATATGTACAATTGAAAAATGCAACAATTAACAGTGAAAATGACTGATGATGCCACAAAGACCAATAATACCAACATGATTCGGGAAGCAGACTTTCTAAATAAGAACATACAAGAATATTATTCTTAAGCCGCCAGACTGGCCAAATAAAGATAAAATTAATTAAGGACAAAGGAAAATCCACTCATTGCTGATATTAAACTTTTATTTTCAGATGTAACAAAACAGGGCAGTGATGATGATGGTTGATTCAGCGCATATGTCTGGCATATGTGAGGATTTAGTCAAACACTGTAATAGAAGTAGCCTGCATGTGCAGAAAGGCATAAACAGACTATGAATTCAAAAGCTGCTGTATAAAAATTACATAATAAAAGGGATATATAATAAAGGGATCTATAAATAAATACAAATCACAACCTTCTCATGTTGGGTAGCCCAGATCTAGGTAAACTTCAGTGCAGTTATGATAAAACTGAGTAGGCCCTATATATGATCTTGAGAAAACTATTCCTCACAGAGACAAAAGTAGAAGTCAGGCAGATAACAGTTGACAATTAATGTGATTTGTAATTACATATACTTGGAGTACCTTTGCACACATTGCCTACACACTTTAACCTGTGTCTATACATTTGTATGTCTTAACATTACATGACAACATGCTAAACTACCCATCGCGTCAGCATGCTAAAAATGTAGGAGCGCTAACTAACTGACTAAGCAAGTCGCTGTGAAAATAGATTTGACAATTTTGGCATGTTATATTTTTAAAAGCATTTACTAGCCTAAATTACAATATTACCCTCCATAACAAAGATGTTCATCGAATTGCTGAATTCAACAATTATAACTTAATGTCTCTTTTGTCTGCATTTTCATAAGGATCAAGGTTCCTTTATTGCGCATGTGTTGTCTGAGACTGCGGAGCTCCATCCCTGCAGCTAGATGCGACTAAAATTTTTGCACTCCACTGTAAGGAAGTGGAAAATCCCATCAGAAGAGACACAAAATTCAAGTCCCTCACAGCAGCACAAGGAAATAATCTGATCAACTGCAGCTACAGAGGTAAATCAAATACAGGCTTTATAAGCTGTATTTATAAACGGCACAAACAAAAAGTCACATCCAACAATTTACTTGAACAAACAGACGATAACGTCAACATTATCCATGTTGAGAATCAGCATTATTAGCACTAACAAATCCACTGAGATAACTTACACAGTAGCCAAAAATTTTAAATTAAATCATACCATTCGTGCAGTGGCTAAGGCCTGAACTTGTTGCAATAACATGCACTGACTGGCCTACTCATATTCAGTATGAAAACCAAAGGCATAGACAAAGCATCCCCAATAATATATTAGTCTATGTGAAATACCACCATCATGATATAAATAAAATGTCTTGCCCTCAAACGTCTTCCACCTAGCAAAAGCGGTCACAATAGATTTTCCTCAAATTCCAGCTTCCTGACAAGGTCCAACTCAGCTCTCAATAAACTAAAGGTGACAAAAAAACTAGACTACTTTTTTTTTGTCAATGGCTATTGCAATTTGCGCGCTGTAATTGGTGGGTCTATGGGAAATACCCCAGGGGTGTATGGGACTCGTTTTAGGTTTTTTGTTCTGCAAATGAATTACATTAAATTTGATGTCTGAATACTTTTAAATACAAAAATATATTTAATTAATCTGTTTTTAGGTCAGGGTTAGTTGTAGCGGTTATAGCAGCAAAACATGATGGATAGGCTCCCTACCAACTCTTTTTTCCTGGGTTTCTACCATATTTTAAAGCAGTCTACCATGTTGTTGTCTCTCCTGGGAAACGCCTGTAATCTCCCCAGCCCTCAAAGTTTATTATGAAAATTCAACATGAACGGATCAATTGGTCTTGTCTGTTTGAAGTAAGCAAAGTTGCCAAATTTGCTTTTTACACATAATCCACACACTACACAATCTCAGGCCATCTGTTTCAACACAGCCTGGCAACCCAAAAGTAGCTTGCTTCAAGGGGAAAAAAAGAGGTTCTGGCGATGTGGTCGTGTGCTGAGATGATGGTATTAAATGCAGAGGTATTAAATGCCGCCACCTTCTTTCCTACTTACCTAAATTTTCACTTAAAGTTTCCGTTTCCGTTTTCAAGTCCTGATGTTTTGTGCAGTTAAACACTGAGAAGCACTACTAATTTGTTCATAATGTGCCTATAGTATACAAACAAATATGCTTAAGAATCACCTTTATACTTTATGCTATTATACCAGCTATAACAGCAGCTTTCATCCAAATTGATCAGATAATGCAGAAGAAGTAATTTGTTGATGAGAAGGAAAGCAGTATACTCTCTGGGTGTCTTGGGACATGGTTTAGTAGGAGAGTCGGTAAGAAAAAAGACTGGCTTCAGCTGTTTCTTCAGTGGAAAAAATTATTTGGAAAAGCAATGTATAAAACTGATACAACCAGCCCAAAGTGGACCCAGAGGAAGAGTGAGAGAGTGACAGAGACAGAGACAGAGACAGAGAGGTAAGTCAGCCAGGTTAAACATCATGGATAGGCTATCACCAGGAATCTCTGCCATGTCTTTGATAACAGAAGCCACTCTGTGCTAGCATTTTACTCCCCGTCAGCACCCAATGTCTGTGAGGGAGAGGAAATGAGCCCTCCTCTTTAGTTTTTAACTCTCTCTCTCTCTCTCTCTCTCTCTCTCTCTCTCTCTCTCTCTCTCTCTCTCTCTCTCTCTCTCTCTCTCTCCGACTGAGCTCCCTCCCACAGTTTCTGATTTGATCTCCTTTTTCTGTAGTCTCAGCAAGCATTTCTTCTATTTTTTTCCTTCTCTCCCCAAGGCTCTCTCATTTTCTCGCGCTCCTGATCGCTCACCGGGTCGTCTTTTCCCCGACTCCAAACACAGCCTGCTGTAAAGTTTTTTTTTTGGGGGGGGGGTTCTTAATAGAAAGAGCAGATGTGGAGCTACTTCCTGCCGCTCTGTGGGTAATAAGCAGCTGCTTTGTGGCAGGTCCCACTCTCCCAACCTGGGCCAGGTTGTCATTAGCCACAGGGTTGGTGGCTGGGAGGACACGCACTGGGTGATCATTGTTTTAGGATTACGCGCCTCAGGACTGAGGCTGAACCTGCTGTAAGAGGTGCCAGGAGTGAGCTACAGTGACCTGACGGTACAGACTTTATGTATCTCACGTTTCAGAGCTGAAGGGGTAAGGTTTGCAATTGTTTTTGGTTTTTGTTGGGTTGTTTAAACAGAAAAAAAAGTTTGCTCAAGTTCTGTGTGTAACATGAAACATTCTGTACTGACAAAGGATCAACTGTGTGGGGCAGAATGTATGTCTGCCATATTCAAACTGAAAAATGAGGTTTACGGGTATTGTGAGCCTCTTGTTTTCGGCTGTCGGTAGGTTAGGACCAGTTTGTTCATTGTTCCACAGTTTGGAGGTAAGAGAGGTATGCTAGGAGTTGAATGTCCTCAGTAGAGAATTTTACAAGTGAAGCACTTGGGATAAACACTGCGAGTCATTTCCTGCATCTTTAAAATGTGTTTACAAATTTCCTTGAGAGACTCTTCAATGCCCTTCTTTCACATTTTATTTGCCAAAAAATATTTCAAATGTATACTTTCTTTCCAGCATTCTCCTTCAGTTATCACCTCTCCCACCTCTTTGTGCCTCACAGTAATGCTGCCCTTTACGCACACTGACTGAGGAAGCTAAACAGGCTATTAGGATGAAAATATAATACAGGGGAGGTGGAGAAAAAGGTCAGCGTTCAACCGAATCATTCTGAAGTCAGTTTGCTGCAAAGACATGCATTTCCCCCCCCCCCCCCCCCCCCCCCTATGCACACCCGACCCTCATTAAACACAATTTCTTCTCAAATCCACAGAACACTTTGTGTCCAACAAGATATGATAATGAAAAAATGAAGACAGAAAGCCCGTAGTGACTGGGTTTTGTCAGTGTTTTTATAGATCAGCATGCAGCATGAGTCATACCATACAGCTGTCAAAAGGTGGCCTGTTTAGTCCCAAAGTTATTGTAGTCATAGACTACGTGTATTCGTTAATTTTATATTTTTTTAAGGGGGTGCCGCGCTATTATGGTTTTGAAAGCTCTGCACTATGATGGCAAACGTTAACTTATGAATGATCCAGATTTGGAAAAAAACGGTATGCAGCAACAGCATAGCCCTTTTCTTTCTTTTTTGTTTTCAAAGAGGGTATTTCTTGATATAATTGCTGATTGTGGCGAAAGTGCCGCTGTGGTGACAGATTGACGTAACTTCTGTCCAGGAATGTAAATGTAAACAGTTCTTTCACGGTAAGAAATTTAATGACAACGTTAGCCTAGTGGTTTTCCCCGTTCACACCAGTCTGGACATGACTGCAAGGCAGGGTGTATAACGTTAACGTTACCCAAAGCAATGCTGGACAGTTAATGTTAACGTTATGTTATTTTGTCTTTAAAATAGTAAGATATTTCACTGAATAGGTTTCGGCAGAGATGTAATGCTAGACTAAATCATACCAAACACAACACACTTGAAGAGTGATAGTTTTAATACACTTCTAGTCAATACAGCCCAGTTATATTGCACAAATAGCTAATGTTAACAATGACAGCATGGTTTATCAGCTAAAAAGCAATACTTAACGTATATATAGAGTTATTTTTTTTTTTTTTAAACAGTTAAATAGATAGCTATATCTTCAATTGTCATGTGGCGCTAGCCAGCTTGCTACATTAGGTAAAAAATTTACTTAAAACGGGAAGAACCCTATGCTTACCAGGGAGAAGTATTGTATTGTCGAATGTTACCAGCACAAAAGCAATGCATTTTGTAATGATGTTCTTACTTAACGTTGCAAGGATCAACATCCAGAAACTGGAGATAACATTAGCCTTGTGTAATGCTGGCAACCAAGTTTGCGACTGCTAATGTTAGCTAGAAAACATAGTAACTAACGTTAACTGAAATTATCTGGAACATGGCCAGATTTCGCAACCTAAAACTCGAACATGGCATGCTGAGTTTCATACATATAGCCTATGTGATTTGTCTCCTAGCCAGGTCTGCACACTTTTGGAGTAAGATTGACGTTAGCTGAGCCGGTACGATGTGTTTCTAAGTGCAAAATGTTTCAAACAAATCCTTCTTTATCATTGTCCACGGTGGCCCCCGAGTGGTAGCCTAATCGTTGACGTCCCAATTGGAGGATTCATCCCAGATAGCAAGGAAACATTGAATCAATCTTGAATTAACATAAAATGAAGCATTGATTCAATGTTGATATCTGATGTTCATTCTGCGTCCAGGTGCTCATCAAGTTTACGTTGAATCAATGCATTGAAATAACGTTGAAACAATGTTGATGTTAACAATCAAAATCAACGTAACTGATGTTAAATCAATGTATTATCGATGTAATCTATATAATCCATAGCTAATGATAATATCATTTTATAACTACATTTGACCAATTCTTGCTCAAAGTAGTTAAAATCTACAAAAAACAAATCAAAATACTTTTGAGTTAGGCTACTAAAATAGATAACACCTTGACATCAATTTAAAAAATTATCTTAATCTTTATTGATTTTAAACCTCTGCTTAATGGACACAGTATACATGCAATAGTAGTAGCTTCCTCCTGAAAAATGAAAGTTGAAATGTTTTAAAAGCTAAATTCGTCTAAAAATAGCATTCGTTTACTGTTCACAATGTGGGTCGCGGTGTGAGCTGCCATGATGATGTGATGTCAAGTTCTTTCTAGTCGGGAGGTCAGGGTTGATTTCCCGAACATAGGAAATCATAGGAATCGCGACATGGAACTCCTAGTTGAAAGGGCGTTTCCTACATTTAGTCGGATATCGGGATTCCTAGTAGGAAATTAATAAACGAATGCAGCATTAGCATCAACCACAAATACGCTTTGCTGTTGAGTCTCGTTTTGTTTATTTTCCTACGTCATCCTCGTCGTAGCAACTAGAACTTTGAACTTAACCAATGTAACCAAGAAAAAATAAATTCACTTACCACGTAACATACTACACAAATACGAGAGTAAAGGCTAGCATAGCCTACAGCAGTGACCGCAGAAATAGACAATGAATCATTCTAACAGTTTTTTTAATTTGAAAATGAAAGTACACCTGAATCTGATCAAAAATCAATGTTATTCATCAGTATGATGACTTTGGTTGTTATTGTTACATTGATACAATGTTTCAATTTCAACCTAATACATTGGTGACCATTACCATCAGAAAGTGAATGTTGATTCGACCATTGACAATTGGTTGTTGACCGATGCTGATGCTTATAACACAATATCAATGTTGAGTCAATACTTACTTGCTATATGGGATATTTCTCAAAATTCTAAATTTCAGTTTAAAAAAAACTCCCCAAAATTCTGATGCAGGATTGTTAAGTGTCATCGCTTGCGAAAACATCAGCCTACATTTTTTTCATATTGCACACAGCTGATCGGTTGGGTAAATAGATCAGTTTCTCAGCAGCCTCACATTAGATGTGCGCACGCAATGCTGGGGCAGAATATTCAATATTTCCAAAGAAATCAACATCAACTTGTAATTGCAGAAGCTAAAATGGATCATGAAGGACACTGGTTTAACTTTGAATATCTTAGTTCCATCAACACTGAGCTAGCTAAGCAGTTTGGTGTAAATATGTGTCATATTTTTTCAATTTAGCAAGTGTCTATGGAGTATTTATGCTGGCTCGCATCCCATCTCATCATATAAGCTATTAGCGCCCATTATCTGGCACGCCGGCGTTTAACCGTATTTGAACTTTCTCGAGAGCCGATTTGTCAACGCAAAAAAAAGAAAATCAGTATTTGCTATGTCTATTAGCAAAATGTGTGCATGTATTTTTTTTAAAAACTCTAGATCATTGTAAAAAAAAAACTGAACTAGCCTCAACTAGCAAGCATCAACATCAAGAAGTGCCATTTTTTACATGTCCACTCGAGGGTGCAGTAGGTGAAGAAATAAGTCCAATGACATGGACAACTGGACTGCCATGTAACGGTAAACAATCCAGTTAGCCAGCCACCTTACCAACATATTGGGGTTTTCATAAGCTAGCTTTCTTGCTTAAATAAACTATTAATTGATTATTAAAACAACAAAAATCATGAGCTTCTTTATGCACTGCATAAACAGCTCGCCTTTTTTTCGCAGTACTGTCTCGTCAAAAAATCTACCGGTCACGTCTACATGTTTATTGGCCTAAAACTTATCTTATCGTTTTGTTAATCTAATAAATATTATATGTTCAGTAGTATGTACCCGAATAATATCGTATGTTGATCACAAAATCTTATGTTTTTCGCCCGATAACAGGGTTCGGTAACATTAGGCAACCAACGTTAGGCAGGCACTCAATTGAATGAAGACAGCTTCGACCGTATAACGTTAACTGCCATTTTGTAGCAAATGGGGTAGGTGGCTAGCTAGCTATCCATGACAGAAAACATACTCACTGTGAGACTATTTTTGACACAAAGTCAAATAGAATTCAATACTAAGTTATGCAAGTGACAGCAAACTATAGCATAACGCTGGCTTGCTCTTATGAATGTGGGAGAAATACCCAGCTGGCGAGCTGTAGATATGGACGCATACCATTTTAGCGAGCTGGCCATAACATGTAAAAGTAAAACGTCTTGCTGCATGGTATGTTCATATTGGTTGATATTGCTCACTAAGCTGCTGTTACTGTTACCGTTAGTTACCTGTAGATATACTGATAGTACTGTGCATTCATAACTTCAGCATCCCAGATAATTGTATTGTGCATGTTGTGTTCTGTAACTGTACTCCTTCTCATTTATTGAACCACATAAAGGCCGTGACACACTGGCCGCGATTTACTCGCACGAATATCGCACGTTGAAAAATAAAAACGAACTCCTGTATTGTTCAGAAAATCTTGCACATCAAACGCGAAATGTCCTTTGCGAAAAAGCGGCATTTAATTTATTCGCAGCAAGTTAGTTTTTCGCGAGTTTTCGTTTGTGAAACTATTTATCTATCCAATCATAACAAGTTTCCATGACTGACGTCACCGCATTGCCACAACAAACTCCAACATCCAATATGGCGGACCAACTGATTTTATATGTCATAGTGTCCCCTTTGATAAGAGACAATAGTTACAAAGACAACGATTTGAAGGACAATTTGTGGAAAACCATAGCCGAGCAAATAGGCTATGAAGATGGTGGGTTTATAGCTAAATGGTTGCAATATGCACAACTTGCTATCTGATCAGCTCCCACAGGTTATTAGCATTGGTTTAAAAGTCGTCTCCAGCTATTTTAGCCAGCTAACGTTAGCTAACCTTTAGATCTAACGTTAACGTTGATAGCAGTTCATGTAAAGAAGATAACAAGCCAGTGGCGATTACACACAAACATAGCTACACGATACATAGGCCTATTTATTTTTTTACTTTAGGCGAGTTCATGTAGGCTACGCTGTGTCGTTTGCCTTGGTGAAAACAAAGGATGAAAGCTAGCGAACCGCTATATGTGATATTGTTTCGTGGATATTTGCCGTAGTAATTGCGGGCTATATGCTAACCGAAGGAGAAAGACAACACGTAGTCTAGCTACCGGGTCTGGCCAGGGGCAGCCACTGTGGTGGAGGGAGAGAAAGGGGGAGGAGGAGAAGGGCAGGGTAGAGTAGCCTATGTGAAATGTTTTTGCTGTCACCCTGTTGTCTGTGTGCATGGCAAATAAAGTCTATAAAGTTCCCCAAAAATCTTATTCCGACTCCTGTGTGGATTTCCTGATTACTGATAGCCAAGTTATATAAATGACGAGGAAAACAGACGAGGTCTGGCTGTAGCGATCGTTTTGGAGAGAACTCTTCAGACTTAATGAGTTGCTACACTGTATAGACTAGAGTCCCTAGATAGAGAGAGTAGCGACAACTCAGGATTTGACGCCATTTTGAGTCCATTCATTGCGGAGCCGCCGTATGGCGCTAGTGCATTTAACCGTGTATTCCATTATGTTCTCTATGTATGAGAGATGGGAATGGTCTTTTCCATGTTGATAATGAACAAATTATGCGAAGATGACAAAATAGAAGATTTATGACAATTAATAGCCATATGATAAAGAAGAAAATCACAGAGCTGGTTGTGATTTAACAGTCACAGACATTTAGAACCATGACAAAGAAGGAATTAACTAGACAGGTACTCGAAATGAACCTGCGAATTACAAATAGGAACACGTTGGATAGTGGTGCAATGTGATATTTTTTTCATGCTAAACTAGATGCCGTGCATGCCAAAGGGGGAAAATAAATCTACTCTTAAAAGCTAGGTTTTATTTATTTATTTATTGCATTTCTTTACATTACAAAGCGACGTACAGTAAGTGCATATAGAAAGGTCATTGAAGTAACTACAGAACAGATAAGAAAGCACATTATTCCCATACAGTATCAGCTATCCCTAGTAACGAACACAATGCAGTTCACAGTGAACTGGGTAAATCAGTAAATCAATCTGCGATTTACCTCAGCTACACAATGACTACAGAGCGGTTCAATTATCTAATGCACAGCTAAATCCAAATGTAAAAAAGATACTTAACGATCCGACGGCAGAAAATCAACAAAGACGGTCTAGATGCACCCAGGGTATGCCCAAACAGTTAAAAACTGGTTTCCATTGGGGCCCTGCATTCATTTAAATACTACATACGTACTGTACTACATGCAATTAAAAATAAAAACCAAATTTAAATTTAACAAACACTCAAGCCGTCAAGGCATTACAAATATGTCCATAATTTTCTTAATTACGCATGCAAAGGTAGAGGGTGTTTTCTCTTGTCTTAAACCATACTCCATAATAATGACATCACAAAAGTATCAAATATGTGCAAGTTAATTCAATACGCATATGGGACCATTACCACTGACCTGGCAGAGAACTGAGGATGAAGTGGCTTTCCATCCAACACGACTGACTCTGTTCTCCCATATTTGACGTCTTTTTGCCTCCGATGGAAATCTATATAGCTTATATCCCTTTTCCGTTCTGTTTGTGCAGCCACAAGCGCTACAACCTGTCATTTTGCTTTAAAATCGATATCCGTCCGATCCCGATCCTGTCCGCGATGGACTCAAAATGGCTCCACGCAATCACGTGACTAGATTTTTCCGAACCCTCTATGTCGCTACTCTCTCTATCTAGGGACTCTAGTATAGACTACGACAAATTTATTTTAAAGATGTTTGCTGAAATGACGTAATGTATTGTTATGTTGTGGTTAACCCTTTATATTAGTGGAAGAGATCAAGAGGCAGTGGAACACGTATGTCCGTAAAAGGAGGGAAGAGAAGGAGAGCATGTTGTAGACAAAACAAACTTTGCATAAGTAAAAACGGACACATAATAAGCCCGGTTCAATATTTTGCCAATGTAATTTAAGCATGTTCTGGTAGAGGCAAAAACTGTTATGGTTCTTCCACACGCTACTAAGGCTCCTGACTGTTTGTTAAATTAATAAATTGTAAAATTGCCAATATGCCTTGTTTCTTCCTTGTTACTGATAGACTTAAATCATCCAATCCACCAAACAACACCAAACAAGAGTCACTAGCAACAGCAGAATAAGCTGTTTGGCATTGGCAGAGAAGCTGTGCTGCTCATCCCACAAATGCATGTTCCTTACAAGTGGGGCACCATTTAAAAGGGAAATAAACAGGCTTTCCAACGGTATAAAATTTATTGCCAAGAAGCATTGTTACAACAGAGAAATAATCTACCAAACACAAATTTCCGAACTTTTTGTTCGATGTTTAGATCAGGTGAGTTTGCTTATGAGCTACCTCTGGTTTTACTGCTGCTGCTGAAATTATAATTCAATTTGACATTTAATGCATTGGCATTGCATCTGTTTACATGATTATTTCCGCATGGTCACGCAAAAACCTGGCCAAAACTCCGAACTGGAAATGTAAAATGTCAAAGCTGCCCATCAAGGCGGGGCCTTGAAGAAAGGGGCATTGCAGGGGACTATTCAAACCAGAGCTTATGGTTCAACTTCAATGGTCGTCTGTGAATGATTTCGTCAGGCAGTTACCACAACTTGGCCAATTCTTTACGCCCTCCCCTTCACCAGAGCGTTGCAGTGGGGGAGGGACCCTATAGCAGGCAACAACAGTAAACAACTTTCTTGTTCAATGTGTGCTTTCTTCTGGTTTGTCTTTCACAAATATCACTGCAAAAGAAACTGTTTGCGTAGCTCAAATTGACTTTTGCGTATTTCCGTGAGGTATGTTTCGAAGCTGAAGTCATTGCATTAGTCATATTGACTGCTGAAAGGAGAAAGGTCTAGCTGTATATAGCCCAGATAGCTAGTAGCTATGCTGTACTGGTAACATTACTATTTGAAAGACGTGGGTCTCTGAGCTTAACGTTAGTATTATGTGAACGGATCTTCTTTAGTTCAATGGCTCAAACATATGGTATGGGTGCAACTTGCACCACACACTTTCTTTTTTAGGCTATTTAGCTATCATTTGTTTTGCTAAACGGTGTTTGCATTTCCGAGTTTGCACATAACTTGCCTAGAGGCTCTTGGGCGTGGCCTGAATATTAACTAGCTTTCACGCCCATCCAGTCCTGAGAACTTCATAGTCGGCAGAAAGTGACACTATTCAATCTTAATCTTTCTCAGCTGTAGACATTGACATTTTGGTGGATGATTAAATATGATCTGTGTTGTGTATATAGGCTAAATAGATTACAGGCTTGTCTGCAGAATGTGCGCTGCGCCTGCCTGCTAACTGCATTAGCTACGTTAATACGTTCAGTTCAACTGCAGGGTAAGTTATATAATTTCAGTTCAATCAAAACCAGCTCATGGCTCTTTTGTTCTCTGGCTCCTTTCATTCGATTCTGGCAGAGATTGTTTAGTAAAGAGATATGCCAACAGCATGAATATCTGGTTTCAACTCCAGGGGGCGACTATGAGCACTAAAACTGGGCTAAACAGAGGAGAATGAATGGGGGTCAATTGAAGTTTCTTCCAGAAACCCAACTCTATAAGAGAAAATTATTTTTTATTGTAAGTTTGAGAAATTTTGCATTCAACTGCAGATAAGAAAATATGCTTTTCTACGCACTTAGATTAATTAAATCTTGAAACGTCTAGGAAAATGACAAACAAACAAAATAAAATTCTCTGGTGACGCAAATTAGGTCATGACCACTTTGGACGTGAGACTCAAAAGCAAAATGGACAACGCCGCAACCAGCCGGAGTCGTTCGGTAATAACAGCACAAGAATGTTCATCCACATAGTTGTCAAAGTACTAGCTAGTACCGGTGGTACATCACCTATCGTATAGACAATCTGGTTTTAAAGGGTAACAAAACACGCTGGTTTAGCGAGACCCTGCCCCCTTTTGAAATTTGAAAAATCTGGGCATGATAAGGAAATAATTGGGGCTGAGCTCCAGGTATCAAACCACGCTCAAGCGAGCCCCAAGAAGCTTGCCGCTGCCGAGGCGGAAGCAATGGTGGAGAATGTGGCACGCATAGCCTCGTTTGGGTTATAATGATGCGGCCAGTAAACAACAAATCACACGCTGTACAAATAGTTACCCGTGCCATTTATTTTTTTATAAACTATAATATATATATATATATATATTAAATAAATTAGCTCGCTACTTGCTAAGCTAGATTGAAAAACAAACTATCAAAAAACAAGGTACTATCAAGCTAACTTAGGTTACTATAATTTACTAGAATATTCAAAAAAGCTAAACTGTAAGCTAGCTATATGTATATCGCTCATTCACTCGCTCTCTCTCTCTATCTCCTTTCCCCGTCCACGGCACGCAGATCAAGCGCTGAGATTCGCTTTTATAGCTGGGGCGGCGTAGCCCACCCTCACTCCAAAAGTTCAGGGCGTAGCTGTACAGATTTCTATTTCGTCACAGAGTACCGAATACGTTAGGGAAGACCTTTCTGGCCAATCACAGATTGAACGTGCAGTACCTAACGTTTTACCACTAGAGACACTTTTGAGCCAGATTCTTAAAGTGTATGCTTTTTTGCGCCGACTGCAGTAATTTGTCAAGATTTGGACCAGGATCAAGGAGTAATACTTTAAAAAAAACAAATGTATCAGTTATCATCTAAAATAAGTGGTTTTAGTGCTTTGTTACCCTTTAACAAGAATCTTCTAGAGAATATCTGGTTTTACTTAGCCAGCTTAGCCTGGCTGCAGTGCATGTCAATCACTTTTCACATCGATAATACATTAAACAGGACGGGATTGTTGACTGAGGAGCCGCTGGCAACGTTAATGAATATTCATGAACCGGCAGACTCATCAACATTGTGTAGCATCAATACTAATGTAAATGTTTTGAAAGTGAGATCATAACACAACCATCAATTGCATGTCAACTTATAATTATGTATTAACAATGACAGTAATAGTCCAGTTACTCGTAAGTATATGAAATGGATTGCGACGATCACTTTATAACATTTAGCTCCCTTCACTGCCATGTATTGTACCAGATTCTAATCTGTTTAACAATGCAGTGCCACCAGGGGGCAGTGCGGAGGCACTTTTTTTTCTGTTCCATTGCAGTCAATGGAGGTGGCAAGGCTTTCGCTCTCTATGGGCTTTGGTTCCATTTAGTTCACTTCTCGTTTGCTGGCTCTCGTTCGTTCAATGGCTCTTCATTCACATCTTATTCGCTGGCTCTCGTTAATTCACGTCAATGGCTCACATGATAATATATACGTACGTAGTCTACGACTCTGCTCACAGGATGTCGTCACATTTGATTGGCTTTTGTGACGTTTTTTAACTAGCCACCACCGGCCTCTGTGTAAGTCATTAAAGTCATTGTAGGCCTGAGGGAGTAGCGAGCCAAACAAACAAATCTTTGACGGAGAAGACTTGTTTCCGTTCGTTCATTTGAAAGCATTGAAAAGACTTGGTTGTTCGCAAACTGCCTGTCACTACTAGGGCCATGACCAAATACGACCCCTGTTTCCTGTCCACTGTCCCCTGTCCACTATGTGCTCTGTCCTCTCACTTTGCAAGCAGTGTGTGAAAGAAATCCAGCAAAACTCTTTCCAAACTAGTGAGGAAGTACTTCGTAATATTTTTTTTACTTTTTTATTTTTATTGAGAATAACATTAAGTTGACATATGATGATGGTTACAAAGTGTAGATTATGAATGAAGATTGAATTAACAAAAATGAGTAGTTCGTAATATGACCCGCTCTTGTACCATATACGTATATGCAAATACATGAAACGTGAGCAGAATTAATTTGTACGTACATTTTTTCGTATCAGATTTGTTCGCACATACTTTTTACACCTATTCAGGACCAATTCAGAATGCCGACTTCTGAGTGATAATTAGAATATTAATTTATTTTTATATTCTGTTAAATTCATGAGGCTAAATGTGGCCTTTGAAATACACATTGCAAACGTAATAAATTACGTTTGTAAAAAGCAAGCACTTTAGATTACGCCTATTAATCAATTGTAGGCTATGAAGCTGTTTAACTATACTCATAACGTAGGCTAATGAATGCTCCCAGTAGCCTACTAATTTTTTCTAAATTGCTGAAATTCTATATGACCTTAAATATGCTAATTTAAAACAGACATTTAACCAATGAACGAACTTTACTTTAAAGTGGTTTACAGGTTTGTAGCTAGCGTTGCAATTGTGGTCAACAACAAAATCCAGCTAATACGAGTATCCAGTTCCCCTACAAGATGCAAAGCCAGGTGGAGGTAAAGCGGGTTTTTTTATGGAATTGCCAACCTGTCCAATATTAAATGTGCCATAGACTGCACACCCCAGTGAACGTTTTTGTTGAAAAGTCGGTAAAACACTATCTCGCGTTGAAAGTGAAAGTTCTTTACACGGGTTGGAATGTAGCTAGGCTATCCCGGTAAAAACCTGCAGCTTGATTCTGGTTTTTGCTCAGTGAGGCACGTGCATCAATATGACCGCAATTAGAAAGCGCCAGTAATTCAGAGAGATTCTAAAATAAGGTAGCCTATGTAATTACCTGCTTTAACTCGCACGCAGAGAACCCCAACACAATTACAAAATGCATAACGTTTTATTTATTTCCAGGCTGCAAGAAAGACCGTGTGCTTGGCTGATGGCCTCGTCCGATGCAGATGTAGATGCGCAGCGATGCGTTTCTTCGCCTCCAATTTAATATCAATCCGTGAATTATTTTACTACTTTAAGAGTTCATATGTTTCCTTGATTGAACATCTGCTAATACTAATGATTTCAGTGTCGGAATAATTATTTCTTTTGCTTTTTCTGGGCCATTTTGAGTTCGTATGGACCTTTAAATGGAAGTGACAGCCTCCATATAAGGCAATTCATGGGCATGGATTTATGCTAATCACACAATAACGTGAACGCGCTTGTATGACCATACGTACGTGAATATGAAAAAATCTGCCTTTCCCACGCGGTTTGATGAATCCGGCGTAAATGATTCATACTAACTCGTTTCGTACATACATGTACATGCATATTTAGAAACGCTTCATGAATGAGGCCCTATTTTTTTTTTACATTTTTACTTCCGGGTTACTTACTGAATTTGTCTGATGAAAACAGTTCTGCAGATGAGTGTGCTCCTGAATTCCCTTAACAAAATAAGGGGTTCATCCTGGTATTTTAAGTGCCCCCTTTTGCGGTTGAAATGTCTTTTCTGCTCCCCACACTGCCCCCGCCCCAATCGTGATGTCAGAGTACGTCTTTGGAGATACCTCTTTGTCATATGGATGAATGTTGTCGCCCACAACGGAAACAACCGGCACCTGATTGGTTCGAACCACTACGATACTTTTGTTTCGGCTCCACGTTTTTAAACCGGAACAACGTGGCGTCCTGTTCAACTCTCTTATTCCGCCTAAATAGTCGACTAAAATATGTTTCTGAAAATATTTGAGGTGAGAAATAAGCCATGCAGTTGCTGAATTTTGATTCATATTTGATGTGCAACGTCTAGTTTGACAGTTTGATCGGAGTTATACAAAATCACTTGTACAATGTACGTTCATTTATGCAAATGACGATGGACACAGCTCCTCCGCCCCCCACCCCAAGTATTTTTCAAAATTGTGTAGTAGGCGGCGACAGGCTGAGACAGTGGGTGTACTTACTCTTTAAGGGATCGTAATCAGTCATGGCCTATGTTACCCAGAACTATTTTCACCACCCCTCTTTGTGAGAGCATTAGCTAAAAGGCACATCCGGGGACTTGATGGTTCACGCCCCTCTTTGGGGGAATACAAAGGGAAATACGTTGGGGAAACCCAAACAGACGCAACAAAAAAATACTTGTATAAATAAAAAAGATATGTATATAACTAAAACGTCTACCGATTATATTACATCACTACCCAGCATCGTACGGGCAACATATAATGTTAAATTTGACTTGATTGACCCGGTGACATGCCCCTGGCTTCAGTCTTCCGAGTTCCAGCAAAATAAACATCAACAAGTTTTTCACCGACATTTCAGTGTGGTAACATTACTGAGACCCCAAAGTATGGACCTTTAAATGTTAGCTTTCTTAAGCTAACATTACATGTGTATTTGCTACATATTGCAATTTTGAGAAATGTAAAACTTACGTGCTAGTTTTCGTTAGTGTGTCTATGGGGTTCTCCATAATTGTTAGCATTAAGCTATTTGGTAGTTGAACCTAAGCTAGCTATATTTCTGTGTTGCTTGATTCCTGAGAGGAATAGCTGGTATTGTGTTGTATGCCATGTATGTGTGATAGGGGTGGGACGATTCAATCCCATAACGATTAGATTCGATTCCGATTCCTTAGGCAAAGGTTCGATGCATCATACCATCTTACATTTGACCACGATTCGATTAGATAAGATTCGGTTCGATTAATTTTGATACTTTAAAAAAATTTAATAGATATGCTAATGTAATTTGATACTGCTACATTCAGCAGTAATTAAATATTCAATTAGAACCTTACGCCACGTTCACAGCATTATGTTTATTGTTAAGGCATGCCATACATTTTGCAGCTGTCTGCAGCAAATAATGCAGCAATAAACATGACAAACAGTGTATTTTCTAAAGTTGTCCTATTTAGGTTATTGTTTTTCAAACAGTGTCAGACATTAGGCACCCTAATACATTTCCTTTATTTACAAAATGAAAATGGCAAAATGTATAACAATTACTAAACTGGGCCAAGAAAAATGAAATAGCCTATAGGTTAGTGTCATGCATAGTACTTTCCTAAATCTTAGTACGATCTAGACCTTCGGTGGAGCAAGATGCCCATCCATCCGTAGTTACAGCTACTCTCGTAGCGTTTTGCAAGCAGTCGAACAGTTTTCTTCACCTCTTCATACAGAGCAGGTATACATTTTTCACTAAAATGATTTCTGCATGGTATGGTGTATCTAGGTTCCACGACATTCATTAAGTGAATCGGACAGTTAACGTAGTAATAATTAAACGTTGGAAATAGTCTTACTATTTTTGTTGTTTGTCTCTAACGTCTACTTGATTTTTAATAGAAAATGGTTTAAATTTAAATATCAGAAAGCACTTTACAATTAACTGTCTGGACACGGTATGTGTATAAAAACTAATAAAAACAATTTTACAAAAAAATAGAACTGTTTGGCCATTTCTCCAGGAAACTCAGGGGAAGTGTCAATGACTCCCGAATTTAGCTTGCTAACCCGCGTGCTGTCCTTCACGTCAATGGTGTGTCGTCGGCTCAAATGGTTTATCATGTTTGTGGTGTTGCCTGTGTATCTGATTTCTACTTGGCAGATCTTGCATATTGCAGTGGTTTTGTCAAGTACACCCTCCTTCTTTCTAAACCCGAAATGCTTCCATACCACTGATTTTCTGTTCAATTGGATTTGAAATGGAACAGTGACTATGAGGTTAAAGTGCAGACTTTCAACTTTAATTTGAAGGTTTTTGCAATCTATATTTTTATACTATAGCCCCTATACTATACAATACTATACTATACTATACTATAGTGTCAAACGAGCCTCAACCCATCACTGCTGCCAGATATGCAGTAGATATGGATGGATAACTTTAAGGGTTGTTTCTCCTGACTCATTTCTCAATAGGAAAATAAGTTATTACCTCAGAACTTTGCAATACATTTCTCAGTTTCTTTCAGTCCAAAATAGAATCCATCCATCCATAGTTTCTCATCTCCCACCCCTTCACCACCTGCCTGGATTCACTCCCCCTATCCACTTCTCTGACTTCTCCCTGTTCTCTCTGACTTTCGTCAATTTATCCAAATCTAAAGCTTCCGCCTGCCTAGTTGACCCCCTCCCCTCTAATCTAATCTATAAAGCCTGCCTACCCTCCATCTCCCTACTCATCACCTGTATTATACAGTCAAGCCGGAAAGTCTGCACACCCCTTTCATCTTCTCCACGTTTTATTATGTTACAGACATATTCTACAATAGATTGAGTTCGTTTTTTGTCTCAAAATTCTACACAAAATAGCCCATAATGACAAAGTTAAAAAAGGTTTTTTAGACATTTGTGCAAATTTATTAAAAATCTAAATGTAAAATATCATGTGTACACAAGTGTGCACACCCTTTGATATGACACCAAGTGAGATGAGGTGCATTTTGTTTCCAAAACTGGCCAAACTGAGCAATCGGGGAAGACGGGCCTTGGCCAGGGAGGTGAGCAGGAACCAGAGGGTCACTGACAGAGGGTCACTCTCCAGCGTATCCTTGTGGAGATGGGAGAACCTTTCAGAAGATCAACCATCCAGGCAGCACTCTACCAATCAGGCCTTTATGGTAGAGTGGCCAGACGGAAGCCCCTCCATAGTAAAAGGCACATCACAGCCCGTTTGGAGTTTGCAAAAAGGCACCTAGAGAACTCTCAAACCATGAGAATCAAGATTCTCTGGTCTGATGAAACCAAAATTGAACTTTTTGGCCTGAATTCCAAGCATCACGTCTGGAGGAAACCAGGCACCGCTCATCACCTGGCTAATACCATCCCTACAGTGAAGCATGGCGGTGGCAGCATCATGATGTGGGGATGTTTTTCAGCAGCGGGAACGGGGCGACTAGTCCTGATAGAGGGAAAGATGAATGCAGCTATGTACACCGAGATCCTTGAAGAAAACCTGCTCCAGAGCACTCTGGACCTCAGACTGGGGCGAAGGTTTACCTTCCAACATGACAACGACCCGAAGCACACAGCCAAGAGAACAAAGGAGTGGCTTCGGAGAAAGTCTGTGCATGTCCTTGAGTGGCCCAGCTAGAGCCCAGACCTGAATCCAATTGAACATCTGTAGAAAAAGCTGAAAATGGCTGTGTACCGACGCTCCCCATCCAACCTGATGGAGCTTGCAAGGATATGCCAAGAGGAATGGGCAAAAATGTCCAGAAACAAGTGTGCCAAGCTCGTAGCTTCTTTCCCAAGACGCCTTGAAGCTGTAATCGCTGCCAAAGGTGCAGCAACCAAGTATTAGGCTAAGGGTGTGTACAGATATGTAACCCCTAAATAACCTATTTTTGTCAGTAAAATAAAATTGCATATTTTCTAAAAACCTGCTTTCACTTCATCATTATTGGCTATTGTGTGTAGATGTTTGAGGCAAAAAATTTACTCAATCTATTGTAGTATAAGTCTGTAACGTAATAAAACGTGGAGAAGGTGAAAGGGGTTTGCAGACGTTCCGGTTTGACTGTAAATGCATTCCTCACTACGGGCATTGTACCACCTGCTGCATGTTGTTGCATCCCAGCTTCAGTCCCACCTTAACTCAAACAACCTCTGTGACCCTTTTCAGTCTGGATTCCGAATTAACCACAGCAAAGAAACGTCCTGAGTGCAAATCACTAATGACCTCCATGCCACCGACTGGCCTACTCGCTATCCTTATCCTCCTCGACCTCAGTCCAGATTTCGATTAGGGATGTCAATTTTGAATTTCCTTACTCGATCATCGACAACGTTAACAATCAATGAATTGACCAAAACCATTTTGCCATGACAGAAAATACTAAATGCGTGTTTTTCAATCAAATCTTTATTTTCACACAAAGATATTGATATATCCATACAATTATTATTAAAATTACCATTATTAAATGAATGATGAATGACTCGTAGTATAAATAGACGACTGAAAACGACTCACATAAAACGCTTAATTGCACTGCTTGTTTCTTTGAAAACAACTTATAAACAATCTTTCTAAGATAATAAAATGATGTTAACAGACAATATTAAATGACACCTGTTTTCATTCTGAAAGGGTTGTTTTATAAAAATTATACAAATTTTATTAGGCAAATATATCACATATTCTCCGTCCATAATTCATCTTTATATCGAAGGTATGACATAATACCATAGATTATTTTGGGAAGTAAACTAGGCTATTTTTTTCATTTAACTTGAGAGTCAAGACTCACAAAATTCTGCTACTAATGTTAGCTCTAGAAGAAACTCAAGATATGCTACTGGGTTCACCCACTGCTGAGATGCGGGGAGAAGCATATCATATACTTTTCCTTGAACTCCAGCTAATTTATTCGGTGAGGAGTTCAGACGGTAGCCTATTTTCTCTCGTTGTTTCCGAAAGATCTGTTATAGCGCTGCGTTTCTCTTGGGGCGGGGATTGCATTGAGGATTTATGGTACGTAAAAACAAAGGATTGTGAACACGGCGTAAGACGGGCTCGCCTCGGGATATTCCATCAAGCCCTTTTTTTTTTAAATATCTCACATTTATGCAATCAGAGATTTTTGTTATTTCTGCTTGTATCCGCTTTGCTACACGCCCCTGGCGGGTAGGTTTGATACATTTACCCAACAATTCTGAAATCTACCCACATTTAGCGGGTGGCAGGTGCTAATTTCCCACCCTGGTAGTAAAATATTTCCCCGCATTGATACAATTCAAGATGACGCTACAGTTGTTCATATTCATAATAATTTTTTTTATTTGATACCAATGTTAGATCGATCAAGTTCTTATCAACCAATTAATCTATCATCGATTAACCATTAACATTAGGGATGGGACGATACACTCAACTCACGATATGATACACGATATTGGTTTCATAATATGGTCACGATATAAAAAATTAAGTTCAGATGAAGACAATGTATAATTGAACAAGATTACTTGTTTATTCCCAAGGCAAAAAATTTACTAGGAGGTCCATTTTTACCACAAAGTACAGCTGAACAAGACTTACTTACTCATCATGGGAGGTATGAAACGTACATAGAGGATAGCCTTGTTAAAATAAGTCTGCTATGAAATTAAATTAGAAATACTTTAGTACTTTTTAAATTAAAGAATGTCCTCTTAAAACATATTATTTTAAGACTAATGTAAGAAAATATAAGCTACTTGGCCTACGTAGCCAAATTGCACTTTCAAAAATACCAACATAAACCTAGACATTCAGACTGATTACCTGTTTCCAGTCTAGGATATGGACATGTTCTTCTTCAGGAAAATTAACATATCAACATTTTCAACATTTACAATGTCCCCCGCAGTGGAGAACACTCGCTCACTAGGCACTGAGGTAGCAGGTACTGAGAGGTATGTTTTGGCCAGAGGGGCCAGTGTTGGAAACATGTGTGAGTTTTCTTTCCACCACTTGAGTGGACAGTAGCTGAGTGGGATACAAGTCCCACTCATGTACATTTCGATCTTTTTCAACCCTTCTGGTAAGCATAGACTCAGGAGAAGCTATGAAAGTGTCTCCAAAGAGATCCTCCAGTGCGGTCTTCTTTGAGGGAGGTTGGTCATTGTCACCAGCCTGTGCCAGGTCTAGCTCTTCTCTTTGTGCTACCTCTCTAAGCTCTGCTGCTCTGTGTGCTGTGACAGGGCCTCTGGCTTTGGTACCCTCTTCCCCTTCATTGGCACTGGCCTACAAATAGTGGAAGAAGGAAAAATATATTACAAAATATGTCACACTGCACTTTAACTCTCTCCAACAGAAGGAGATTTACATAGAAATTTGTCGAACACCGGAGACAAACGGGCAACGGTACAAAAGCAGTCCAAAGAGTGGTCACAGAACAGGCAGAAGTTGGAACCGGGCAGGCACAGCAGAGGTACAAATCCAAAATCTGGGTCGCGAGAACACAGGCAGGAGTCAAAACCAGGGAGGCGTAACGGGAATCGAGAGAAAACAAAAAGAAGACGGCAACAAAAAACCAACAAGGAAAAGGACGAGGGTTAAAATAAAACTCAGGAACAGAAACAGAATGACGCTAACGGACAACTCGGGAAGACGCTAACGGACAACTCGGGAAGACTCTAACGGACAACTCGGGAAGATGCTAATGGCCCTGTCACACTATTGCGTATGAGAGAAACGTATGAGTTGCGTATGTAAATTCATAAAATAATTTTCATACGCACAAAAAGCCCTTGAAAATAGCGTATGGCTAGCTTATGCCTAGCGTATGCTTAGCGTATAAACCATACGTCCGAATACACACAAAAATTTTAAGCATGCTTAAAAAACATTTTGTGCCTCACCGTATGCCACCGTATGCGACCGTGCTTGAAACGTATACAACCTATGCCTAACGTACCCCTAGCGCATGTCAGCGTATATCAGCATATGAGTGATATTTTTCATACGCTGGCATACGCTAGTACGATACCCAATAGTGTGACAGGGCCATAACGGACAACTCGGGAAGACGCTAACGGACAACTCGAAAGATTTACTGAAAAAGCTAGAATCAACAAAACGGTGAGGAACTCGCCACAAAGGACTGAAAGGACAGAGTATAAATACACTGAGGGAGACGAGAAACAATGAGGATCAGGTGTGAAGAACCGGGAAGGGCAAAAGACAGACCGGTGCACGTAATGAAACAATGAGGAGAGCAGATAATAAAATAACAAAGGAGAACGTAAGACACAAACTGAAAACCGGTACATAGAGATAACATAACATGGACTCCAATAAGACAAGTGCATACAATAAGGGATAGGTCAGCTGTACCTGAGGAACCAAAGAAAGATAATTAGTGATAGAACAAGCAGAAAGAGAGACAGCTGCAGCGAGGAAAGAAGTAGACGTTAGTAAGTTAGTAGAAAACCCTGATTCTATGGTGTTAGTAGATTAGTATTATATACAAGTTAGTCATTAGTAGATTAGTAGACACTAATTATATGATGTTAGTTCATTAGTATTATTTACAATTAAGTAATTAGTAATGAAGGAAGCGCATGACAGAGGAAATACAGAGAACCAAAATCCCCACAGACCCCCGAAAAGTGTGACGAAGACAGGGAGTGACAGTAATACAAAACACAGAACAGTGAAACCACAAATAATCAGAAACATAAATGCATAATCGGAATAAATAAATGTAAAAAGTAAAAAATACAAAACAGACAGAATTTCAGAACATAACGTCGTATTTCCGTACTCATCAGAGCTGCCGACACGGCTGCTTGCTGCTCGATGTATCGCTCCAGCATTTCATAAGTGCTGTTCCACCAGGTGGATACATCTATGATCAGTTTGTGCTGTGGGAGTTCCAGCATGCTCTGTTTTGAGACCAATACCGCAGCGGCTGTGGTACTTCTCGCCGCACTTTTCCAAGCAGTCGACTCACGCGTTTTTTTGTGGCGGCGGAATCTCCGCAAGGCCCTGGAACTAGTCCTTGTGCATCAGAGATGTATGTTTACTTAAGTTGTGCAACATCTATTTGTTTTGTGACCTTGAACTACATTTCCAAGATGGCCGCGCTATTGGACAAAAACTTTAACTCGAGAACTATATATCAGATTTGGGACAAACAAAGTATCAACTTGAACTCAAATTACATTTTTCTCAAATGACAAGTATATAGGTCAGAGGTCAAGGTGGAATCTCAGAAACCGCAAGGCCCTGGAACTAGTTATTGTACAGAAATGTAAATTTACTGAAATCTATTTGTTTTGTGACCTTGACCTACTTTTCGTCCGGTAGGGCGGCCATTTGGAAAACACGTTTTTGCTGATAACTTGAGAACTAAGGCTGTGTCCCAAACCTCATACTTCCATGCTCTGAGCACGCATAGCGAGCATGCATCCATCTTGGGGTGTGAGTCCAATAAGTGCGGTAGTATGGTGCACGGATAAAGTACCCGGATGCGTGCTCCGTTTGTTCAAAATTCGATGTATGCATCAATGCTTCCTCCGACCGGAAAAAATCATAGACGTTTGTATATGAACAAAATGCTACAATGTGAATGAACAACACAATATGCGATGTAAAATTTGAAAAAATTTCATATACATTTTTTAAGTTTAATGATATGTCATGTTAACCAGTGTAGCTAGCTAGTCGGTTCTTTCACGGTGAAATATTGCTTTCAATTATCCACTGTTTTGGTAACTCGCAAGTGTTAGTTTACATGTCAGTATGAACATGATGAGCAATGATTGTCACATTTCATGCTACCTTTGATAGGGTTTCCACATCTTCCTTCTCCAAATAGTATTGTCGTATTGTCTCCTATTTGGAGTGTTGGGAGTGTTCACCAGACAGAGAATACACTGCAGTGGTACCCAACAAATGTCCTCCCTCGCTGGCCACTTAAATTAACTAGCCAGACCATGAGGGTGCATGAATGATATCTGGACATCATCTTCTACGTCAGATTTCTCTCGTACATGGCCAATCCACCACTTTCTATCATACTGACAACTAACAAATTTGCCAATTTCGCAGTCTATCAATGTCACAGCTGTGGGCACAGGAGCTGCAGCTTCTATATCGGATTCATCATCTGTCTCACTTTCTGTTTCTGTTAACAAGCTGTACTAGGATGGTCAAGTAATTCCTGGACTCCAGTTTCTGTTCAACAAGCCTGGTCCATACATAATAGCATGTGAGACCCATTTGTGAGTGTTAAAAGCAGTATATAATTGAGCTAGTTGTTCTCCATGAAGGAGTTTCATAAAGAAAATGAAACTTGGCACACTAACACTACCTGAGAATACCTGCAAAATAGAACTATGTTGAATTTTTTTGTAATATGCCCACATTAGGTTTTGGTCTGTTGCAAATGTGCTACAAAATGTTTTTCCCTGACTTTAGGAGGGTGTCATGTGATAGCTAATGAACATAGAGTTCTTATATGCAGGAATTACACAGCCTGTTGGACCAGCTTTAAGAGTAAAAAAATAATAATTGGGGGGCTATACAAAGTACAAGTATCTCATTTACATTAGGTCCTTAAACATGGCTGCTCGTAGAATTAAATTACATATTTGGGACATTTCAAATGCATCTTGGCAATTTCTATTAACATTAATCATCGATTTTGATTTATATCAGGTCTATAGGTCCTTGTTTATCACCACAGAAAATGTCATTGCTCTATGTGCTGTATTTGCAAAGATATGGGGTACTGAAAATAGCGAAAAACCAAAAATGTGACGCATACCATGCACAGTAAAATGGCCATATCTCAAGAACTACTGGGACAACAGTGCTCATGGATCTTTGGATCTGTCACTTAATATGGCTATAGAACATTTGGTAAAGATTTCAGCAAAATCCGAGACCGAAGAGCGTGGGCCATTTGTTGATCTGATATGGAATGACCCCTATATGTCCGATCAGGACAAACAAAGTATCAACTTGACGCTTGACACTGGGCACATATTTTTCAAATGACAACTATATAAGTCAGAGGTCAAGATCTATTGGATACATTCAGAGGTGCTACAAAAATTGGCACTTTTTTGGGCTAAAATTGTCTATATATACTCAAGGTATATATTAAATCTATGCCGTAGCGTAAATAGGTGAAATGCATATAGCCCGGTTATTCAATCTGGACATGAACATACTTTCAACATGGATTTCAATTTAACAGCCTAGCAGAATTTACCCATCTCAGTGTCCCAACATATCTACATATGTTTTGTTTTTGTTTTATTTGCACAAAGTGAACATAAAAAATAAAAAATAAACAATTAAAATGTACAAGAAATAGCAGAATGTGCAGGTGAGATAAAAAGCCAAAAGCGGCTTATCGCTTTCTCACCTAGAAATTAAGAAGTCAACAAACTTCTTAAGGGGGGGGGGGTGTTGTTAAGTAGTTTCGTTCATCAGACAAATTCTGAGCTTGTGTTTGAAATTATGTAATGATGAGGATTATCTTGCAATATATATGTATTTGTTCCATAGTCGTGATCCTCTGTACCTAATGGAGAATTGACATAGGTTGGTGTGGAATAATAGAAGATGTAAGTTGTCTGCATGTCTGGTATTATATGTATGTATATGAGAATTTTGAATGAAGTAACTTTTGCATGATAAGAGAACCTGGACCATATGTATATTTGTATATGAAGGTGCAAATCTTAATGTTGAAAATGGAAAGGATCTGTAGTCTATGAAATAAATGATCAGAAAGTTCGTTATATTTGGAGATGGTTGCTATTCTTACTATTTTTTTCTGGAGTAAATGTATTCTTTGTAGATTTGTGGCATATGTGACAGCCCAAGCAATATTACAGTAAGTGAGGTATGGATAAATCAAGCTGTAATATAGTTTTAGAAGGCATGACTCATGAACTAAACCACACATTTTTCTTATGATACCAATCGATTTTGTCACTTTATTGCATACCAGATTTATATGATCTTTCCAGCTTAATTTTTCATCAATCATTATTCCTAGGAATCTTGTAGATGAAACTTATATTGATATTGGAATTGCAGTTCATTGGGAAGAAAAACAAACCAAGGCTTAGGAAGGTGGGAGGCTTTTTTCCTGATCGCTCAGCGATCGGAATTTCTATTATAAATTTTTTTTTTCTTTCTGGAAAGCTTTGTTTTACAATTGTTCATTTTAGGGATAAATGCAGGCTGCATGTGCCCAGCTAGAATGGAGCTGCAAGAATAATTAGGTATTTTTTTCAGAGCCTATAAGCTACTGTCCTATTCACACGTCTAATTGCTCATTTGCGGAACAAAAGAAACCTGCATGGTGCAGGGGGAATGGAGATCTCCAACTGAACTTTAGTTATGATATTTTCACTTGCACTTTTTGGAGTAATTAAAACTTTAAAAAAATATTTGTTTCTATCGGGTTTTTACATGAATGTTTAAAGTATCTGCCAATTCAATAAATGAATGTGCGATGAGCTGACAGGAGAGACAGGATTCACAGGCAATTTATCTCAAATAAAAATTAAAAACTATTTTACTGTATACTTATTGCAGACATATATCCTAAGTTAAATGAACATGGATGACATCCATGTATTTTACTTCCATATTCTCGTTGAAATTAGAGCAGCGGTCATTTGATCGCAAGCTGTCTTTCTAGGTAGTTTGCGAGTCCCGTCTTCAAAGTGTTAATTAATTAATTGCTGTAGCATAATTAATGGGTGATTCCACCTTCGTTTATTTTTCTTCACCTATTCTCACATCGTAAGATAATTAAAATTAGCTAATTATCTGGAGAGCTTGGATCAGGAATGACATCATCCAGGTCCAGCAAATTCTGGCTTATATCTGACCTGATGTTTTCTGATCCTTGAGGATGTCTATGAATCTCTTCCAGATAGCACTGTTAAATAGTGCTGGTTACATGAACAGATGTTGGTTATAGATGTTATAGATGTTAATTATAGATAATATGTGAGTTTATTGTGGTCATATCAAGGCTGATATGTATCACTGATTTTCCAATGTTTTTTTAGAACAATTTCTTTATTTAAAGTGATGGACAAGGGACTCCAAAAATACCACAATGACCACAACTTTATGTTTATGTTGAAATGACCACAACATATCACAAGAGGGATGTATCCACTACACACCCACCAAATATCTTAAAAAAAAATGTCAATAGGTATATTAATATACATCTCAGTCAGCTAAAAAAAACTAAAACTAAAACAAAAAATGCACCCTCCCTTCCTCCACTACCACCTCCTCTACTCCGTGCCCCGGAAACGGATCTTTGTGTTTTAATCTAATGTTGCTGATTACATCTTAATTACGTATTAATGGTTACATATTAATGAATGTCTCGGCGCAAACCGCAATGTCAGGTACATTGTATACTGTACGTGCAAATACTTGTACTCAAAATGTTCAGACAGTTTTGCGTACATCCGGGTAGGAGAGGAGTGGTAGTGAGGGAGTGGAGGAAGGGAGGTGGGGAGTGAAGAATATTGGGACGCAGCCTCAGTCTTGAAAGGAGGATTGTAGGGGTGTGGTTATGCAATTGCAAGAGTTATTTTGGAGTGGGTAAAATCTTTTCTGGCACGTGAGCACGTCTGTAAAAGTTACAGACATGGCAGATTCGGCCGGGACTAATATGACGGAGATCCGCTGGTAATAATTAACGTTACATAACCCCACCTCCCCACCTTACCCCTTTTTTTTTTTAAGATTCAGGGCATGATATCCAGTGGCCCCATCTACCATGAGTCTTGGGGGTCAAGACCATTTCCAGGATAGCTAGATGACCCTACCCACAAAGCAATTGGTCCTATGTTAACCCAACAAACCTTAAGGCGCTGAGTGTTATTACTGACTCAGGTGAATTCTTCCAGGGACCCTTTCCCACAAAGTTAAATTAAGTTAAGAAAACAAACAGTTGAGTAGATAGGGGTGTATTTTTGTGTTTAGGGCACTGGACTCAGATTATAGGTTTGGGAATGGTTAGAAAAACTGATGTTGTGTACATAAGCAGGGGGCTTGTTTTGGATTGCCTTACCTCTCACTGTATGCAGTCTGTAAAATGTAAGGAATGCACTATTAAATCTAGAACACACAGTACTATGAGTGTACTTGCCATTCTATTTGCATGGAGTTATATGAACAAGCTAATTATTTTTCTTCTTGGGGCTGACAAACCACAAGAGTTGTTCAGTACATATGGTGTTGCATTTTGTGCAATGTAAATACAACATCAAATTAACACTCATGTTCTTACCCACCTTCAAAACCTCCTGATCTGTTTATGCTCAGTGTGTGTGTTTTGTGCACGTGTGCACATGTTCTCATTTCATTGCCTTTCATTGGTCCTTCTCCTATGACTCACACACTTATTGTTGCTGTGGTTCCTTTTGAAATGGCTTCCCAGAAAGAGCTGCTTGAACATTAGTGTTAAACTGAAATATTCCACTGGCTACTAGCAGTCAGTCTTTTTTCAAACTTGGTTTGTGAAACTACATGGAGATACACCATCAAGCCAATGTATGATTTCATCAGAAATCATAGCAAACTCACACTGTATAATCAGCACTAAAACCAGGGTTACATCTAATGTGTTTTCTAAGCTTTAGTACACACCCTGGCTATCACATGCTCAGAACACAAGCACATTACATGACTTGTCCCTGCATGATACTCTTCTTGCCATCTTTCTCATGTTCAATCTGGAGACAGATTGGGCACCTGTAACATTGTATAATGTTAGGACAGGCTATTATTATATTATCATGTCAACAGTTTTGTTATTTTCGTTTTTAGTTTGTATGAACAGCAGCTGCTCATCTTCAGGCCCATGTAGGTCTAAAATAGTTAATTTGCAGGGATTGTGCACATGGGGAATTGCCGTTAAATGGGTCATTCAAAGTTAAAACTCCTGAAGAGAGAGAGTAAGAATATTGTAAATGGTAATAGATGGGGCAGGATGAGTAGATATACTGTAAATTGGAATGGGTGGGAGAGAGAAAGTAGGATTACTGTAAATGGTAATGGGTAGGAGAGAGAGTAGGGTTACTGTAAATGGTAATGGGTGGGAGAGAGAGTAGGGTTACTGTAAATGGTAATGGGTAGGAGAGAGAGTAGGGTTACTGTAAATGGTAATGGGTAGTAGAGAGAGTAGGATTACTGCAAATGGTAATGGTGGGAGAGAGAGAGAGAGAGAGAGAGTAGGGTTACTGTAGATGGTAATGGGTAGGAGAGAGCGTTGGGTTACTGTAAATGGTAATGGGTGGGTAGGAGAGTAGAAATACTGTAAATGGTAATGGGTAGGAGAGAGAGTAGGGTTACTGTAAATGGTAATGGGCAGGAGAGAGAGTAGGGTTATTGTAAATGGTAATGGGTGGGAGAGAAAAAGTAGGATTACTGTAAATGTGTAAGGATCTGTGATCTGTCTGTTATGTATTTGTTATTTTCCAGCATCTTGTTTACTTTCCGGGTTTTTCTTAGTTGTCTTGTGTCTGCTTGTTTACATTCGATCTGTCACTCCCAGTTTACGTCTCTGTACTTTTCCGGTGTTTTCATTGGTGTTCGGTTTCCCTCTTGCTTCTTACCTATCTCTGAGCAATTAGATTTACTAATTACCACTAACAGACTAATGATAAGATTAGATCTACTAACTCCACTAACAGATTAATTTGTATATTCTTACTAATCATACTAACGGCAGGGGTGTGTGTATAGTTACTAAATCTCACTAACATATTAGAGCGCACATTTTTCACGCTGTTCTTTCTCTGCTAATCATTCGCAGCTGCACCTAATCTCCTATCCCTGTTCTCTTAATCTTTGCACGATTTCCTGAAACTCCGGGTCATCTGTTATCGTGTATATGTTTGCAATCCAGTCCGCGTTTTCCCTAGTTGTCTACGTGATTGATTATCCGCCCAATGTATTTCCTCATTGTTTCTCGTTTGGAGTCCCTCCCTCTCACACACCTGATTCCTCTTGTGTCATTAGTTACCTGTGTATTTAATCCCTGTGTTCTCTTCAGTCCTTTGTCAGAACGTTGATCTACTCATCCTGTGTCTACGCCTTTTTTCCTAGCCAGTGATTTGATAGTTTTTCCTGAGACAACCTTGCATTCCGACCATTCTTTTGCCTTGCCCTTGCCTGCCTTGTTTTGATTACCGTTTACGACCTAGCTTTTGTTTTTGACTATTCTCCTGCCTAGCCCTTTTGTACTTTAGCTTTTTGATTTTTTGGTTTACTGATTTTTGGATTGTCTCACTATTCTATTGCCTGTCGTTTTTGTACCTCGTTATCTCTGACTACCTGGCTTGATTTAAGGAACGGACAATAAACTACCCCTTTGGAATTATTCTGTGATCTGCGTCTGGGTCTTCCTAGGGAACGTAACAGTACGTTCTGACCAGACATGGACCCAGCGGACCCAACCTATCTGCATGCCGCTCTCCAGCGGCAAGGAGTCATGATTGGTCAGCAACAGGCAGCCCTCGAGTCCGTGACCCAAGATCTCCGGTCCCTGATGAGCTACATGAAGGAGATGGCGCCCAACAGACACCCTTCTGCACCCACCAACGTACCCCAACCACCACCAGTGCAACCTCCTCTCACCCGGGAGCCGCGCCTACCTCCACCGGAACGGTACGACGGGGAACCAGGGGAGTGCAGACCATTCTTGACACAATGCACGTTGGTGTTTCAGCTACAGCCTAACACCTTTCCCACTGAGCAAGCCCGCGTAGCGTACATCATCACTCAGCTTACCGGGCGTGCCAAGAAGTGGGGAACAGCCACCTGGGAAGCGGGTCTACCGTGCTGCAGTCGGGCAGAGGACTTCATGGAGGAGATGAAGAGAGTGTTTGACCGTTCTAAGTACGGTCATGAGGCAGCCCGAGAGATGCTTCGATTCCGCCAGGGGAGAAATTCAGCATCTGACTATGCCATCGAGTTCCAGACGCTAGCCACATCCAGCGGCTGGAACAAGAAGTCAATGTTTGATGTCTTCCTCAACGGACTTAATGAAGAAGTGGTGGATGAGATCGTGACCCGAGAACTCCCTTCCAGTCTGGACGAACTCATCGCTTTGGCCATCAGGGTGGATACGCGCCTTCGAGACCGGCAACGGCCATTCCAGAGGAGGCATACTCCTCAGTTCAGCCAGCACGGCAGCAAGGTCGACTCAACTACATCCCTCTCCAGTAAACCTCCAAACCACCACTCACTTGAACAGGAGAACATGGAGATTAACCGCTCCAGGTTATCGGCGGCGGAGAGGGCCCGTCGCATCAAGGACCGGGCTTGCCTTTACTGTGGCAAAACTGGGCATTTTGTGGATAAATGTCCAGTAAAAGATCACGCTCACTAGTGGCCGGAGGAGCACTAGTGGGCGTCATTCCAGTCGACTCCTCCAACCGAAATCGCACGTGCGTTCCCATCACTCTTCAGTGGGACACCAGTACCAAGAAGACCCTGGCCCTTATCGACTCCGGAGCTGAGGCCAATTTTCTGGACGTTGGGGCCGCGACCCGTTGGGGGGTTCCTGTTACACCACTGGAGCGCCCAGTAGTAGCTCACACCCTCAGTGGGAGTCAGATCGCGGAGATTACCCAGCAGAGCCTACCCGTCAACCTACTTGTCTCCGGAAACCATCAGGAGGAGCTTCAGCTCCACATCATCGATTCTCCACACTCACCGGTGATCCTTGGCCATCCCTGGCTAAACCGTCACTGTCCAGAGATCGATTGGCGGAAACATGAGATTGTGGGCTGGAGCCCCTCATGTGCGGTCAGCTGTCTCCAGAAGGCCCACTTACCTGTTCCTGTGCCTCCTGCAGAAAAAAGCCCGGATCTGAAGGGGGTTCCAGTCAAGTATCATGACCTCAAGGAGGTATTCTGTAAGGCGCGTGCTTCGTCATTGCCTCCTCATCGCCCTTATGACTGCGCCATAAACCTGAGGCCTGGCACTTCCCCGCCTAGAGGCCGTCTGTTTTCCCTGTCCCGACCCGAGACGGAGGCCATGGAGAAGTACCTGTCAGAGTCATTGGCAGCTGGCATCATCCGCCCTTCTTCCTCTCCGGCTGGAGCAGGATTCTTTTTTGTGGGGAAGAAGGACGGGTCTCTCCGTCCCTGCATCGACTACCGGGGCCTGAACGACATCACAGAGAAAAACCGTTACCCACTCCTGCTCATGTCCACTGCTTTCGAGCAGCTCCAGAAGGCCGTCGTCTTCACTAAGCTGGACCTCAGAAACGCCTACCATCTGGTCCGGATTCGTGAGGGCGACGAATGGAAGACAGCCTTCAATACACCCACTGGACACTGGGAGTACCTGGTGATGCCGTTCGGGCTCACTAATGCCCCCGCGGTCTTCCAGAACCTGGTCAACGATATTCTTGGTGACATGATCAACCTGTATGTTTACGTTTACCTGGACGATATTCTTATTTACTCTCAGAGCCTGGAGGAGCATGAGAAACACGTACACAAGGTACTGGGTCGCCTCCTTGAGAATCGTCTTTTTGTCAAGGCGGAGAAATGTGAGTTCTCCACGTCATCTACCACTTTCCTGGGATTTATCATTGAGGAAGGTCAAGTCAGGATGGATCCAGCTAAGACCAAGGCTGTGTTGGAGTGGCCACGCCCTGAAGACCGGAAGGGACTTCAAAGGTTCCTAGGGTTTGCCAATTTCTACCGCCGATTTATTCGGAATTACAGCTCGGTAGCGGCTCCTCTCACAGCACTCACCTCAGTCAAACTGAAGTTTGCCTGGAACCCCAAGGCTGAGGAGGCCTTCTCTCTCCTTAAAGAACTGTTTACCACAGCCCCCATTCTACGCTACCCCGATCCGGCCGTACAGTTCATCGTAGAGGTGGATGCCTCCAATGTGGGGGTAGGGGCCATCCTATCTCAACGATCCTCGGAGGATCAGAAGGTACACCCTTGTGCCTTCTTTTCCCATCGTCTCACCCCAACGGAGGAGAATTACGACGTTGGAAATCGGGAGTTGCTGGCCGTTAAAATGGCCTTAGAGGAGTGGCGCCACTGGCTGGAAGGAGCACAGATACCATTCTTGGTCTGGACGGACCATAAGAATCTAGAATATTTACAGTCCGCCAAGAGACTTAATTCCCGCCAGGCCAGATGGGCCCTCTTTTTCTCTCGCTTTGACTTTTGTCTGGCTTATCGGCCAGGGACTAAGAATACCAAGCCTGATGCCCTTTCCCGGCGTTTTGAATCCTCATCTAAGGACCCCTGTCCAGACACCATCCTGCCCCAGAGTGTTTTCATTAATGCTATCAGCCTCCCCATAGAAGGTATTGTTAGGAGTGCTCAGAATGGGGAGGCCACTCCCAGTTGCTGTCCTAACCATTGCATGTATGTTCCAGAAGCGGCTCGGTCCCAGGTGCTCCAGTGGGGACATTCGTCGCGACTCTCCGGCCACCCAGGTATTAATCGTACTATCACATTTGTTTTACGCAAGTTTTGGTGGCCGGAGGTCCGACAAGACGTCGCCTCATTTGTCTCCGCCTGCTCAGTCTGTGCACAGAACAAGACATCTCACCAACCTCCTCACGGTGAGCTTCAACCACTTCCCATTCCTCACCGTCCCTGGTCTCATATTGCACTCGATTTTGTCACAGGTTTACCTTCCTCCAATCACTACACCACTATCCTCACCATTGTAGACCGATTTTCTAAGGCTGTTCACTTCGTTCCCCTCACCAAACTCCCTTCCGCTAAAGAAACCTCTAATCTTCTCATACAACACGTGGTGAGATTGCACGGGATTCCCACCGACATTGTCTCCGATAGAGGGCCACAGTTTATAGCACGGTTTTGGAGAGCTTTCTGCAGGTTACTCGGCACTACCACCAGTCTCACATCCGGTTTCCACCCTCAATCTAACGGCCAGACTGAGCGAGCTAATCAGTGTCTTGAGACAGTGCTTAGATGCCTGTGTTCTAGAAATCCCACCACCTGGAGTTCGCAGTTACCCTGGGCCGAGTACGCTATTAACTGTCACACTTCATCTGCCACCAAACATTCTCCATTTGAATGTACCCTAGGTTACCAACCCCCTCTATTTCCTAGCCAGGAAGCGGAGGTGGGGGTTCCGTCCGCCGAGGCCTTCATCCGGCGCTGTGCCAGAACCTGGAGAACTACTCGCATTAACCTTACCAGAGCCAGTGCCCGGATGAAGGAGGCGGCGGACCGCCACCGAGCCAAGGCTCCCCAGTACCGGGTGGGTCAGAAGGTGTGGCTTTCTGCCAAGGACATTCCCCTCAGAGTTGCGTCACGTAAGCTAGCCCCCCGGTATTTGGGTCCCTTCCCAGTGCTAAGGGTCATCAGTCCCACGGCAGTTCGACTCAAACTCCCCGCTACTATGCGGAGAATACACCCCACGTTCCATGTATCAAGAATCAAACCTGTTGTAACCCACCCCCTTTGTCCCGAACCTGATCCCCCGCCACCCTCCCGAATCATCGACGGCGGAGAGACTTACACCGTTGCTGAGGTGTTGGACGTTCGTCGTCGGGGCCGTGGCCTTCAGTACCTGGTCGACTGGGAAGGTTACGGTCCCGAGGAAAGATCATGGATTCCTTCACGATTCGTTTTGGACAAGGACTTACTCAAGGACTTTCACAAGACTCATCCTGTACCACCTGTTAAAACGCCAAGAGGCGCTTCTTAGGGGGGGGGTACTGTAAGGATCTGTGATCTGTCTGTTATGTATTTGTTATTTTCCAGCATCTTGTTTACTTTCCGGGTTTTTCTTAGTTGTCTTGTGTCTGCTTGTTTACATTCGATCTGTCACTCCCAGTTTACGTCTCTGTACTTTTCCGGTGTTTTCATTGGTGTTCGGTTTCCCTCTTGCTTCTTACCTATCTCTGAGCAATTAGATTTACTAATTACCACTAACAGACTAACGATAAGATTAGATCTACTAACTCCACTAACAGACTAATTTGTATATTCTTACTAATCATACTAACGGCAGGGGTGTGTGTATAGTTACTAAATCTCACTAACATATTAGAGCGCACATTTTTCACGCTGTTCTTTCTCTGCTAATCATTCGCAGCTGCACCTAATCTCCTATCCCTGTTCTCTTAATCTTTGCACGATTTCCTGAAACTCCGGGTCATCTGTTATCGTGTATATGTTTGCAATCCAGTCCGCGTTTTCCCTAGTTGTCTACGTGATTGATTATCCGCCCAATGTATTTCCTCATTGTTTCTCGTTTGGAGTCCCTCCCTCTCACACACCTGATTCCTCTTGTGTCATTAGTTACCTGTGTATTTAATCCCTGTGTTCTCTTCAGTCCTTTGTCAGAACGTTGATCTACTCATCCTGTGTCTACGCCTTTTTTCCTAGCCAGTGATTTGATAGTTTTTCCTGAGACAACCTTGCATTCCGACCATTCTTTTGCCTTGCCTGCCTTGTTTTGATTACCGTTTACGACCTAGCTTTTGTTTTTGACTATTCTCCTGCCTAGCCCTTTTGTACTTTAGCTTTTTGATTTTTTGGTTTACTGATTTTTGGATTGTCTCACTATTCTATTGCCTGTCGTTTTTGTACCTCGTTATCTCTGACTACCTGGCTTGATTTAAGGAACGGACAATAAACTACCCCTTTGGAATTATTCTGTGGTCTGCGTCTGGGTCTTCCTAGGGAACGTAACAAAATGGTAATGGGTGGGAGAGAGAGATTAGGATTACTGTAAATGGTAATGGGTGGGAGAGAGAGTAGGGTTACTGTAAATGGTAATGGGTGGGAGAGAGAGAGTAGGATTACTGTAAATGGTAATGGGTGGGAGAGAGAGTAGGATTACTGTAAATTGTAATAGGTGGGAGAGAGAGAGTAGGATTACTGTAAATGGTAATGGGTGGGAGAGAAAGAGTAGGATTACTGTAAATTGTAATTGTTGGGTGGTGGTGGTGGTGGTGGAGTAGAAGGATAATCATATTCCAGTTGCTAATCTCTCAGCGCTCAGCTCAGGGGTTATTGTACTCAATCCAGGAATGTGATTTACCACCAGTTGCCTAGTTAATTCAAGGGTTTGCCAAGTTCTACTGTGGTCCATAAAGTCATGTGTTTGCAAAAGTTTTTCTTCAAAACCCAACAAGTATGGCTTGATTTGATTTAAAATGTAATGGTCTAGCCCCAAAAAAGTCAGGGTGAAGTCAGCAGTCCTCATAAAATTCCCAGCTCCCCTGCACATACAGACTCAGTATACTTACAACATGCAGGACTGTGTTTATCATGCATTTAGGTGGGCCAAGCTTCCAAGGGGTTGGTTCATTGTAACACCTGAAAAATTATATTATTATTAAACTATTGATATCTGCAAGGTTTTACATCATTCTGTTATAGTAAGCAAAGTGTAATGACCTTGAATTTTATATCACTTTAGATTATTTATGTTGCATACATGTTGTCACATTTTTTATGCCTACTGATTACATTGTTTCTGGTCATTACATGCACTCTGTGATGCACTAAGGTTGTAACAATAGGGGAGAAAATGTCAGAGAGCGGAATTCATTCCAACACTTTAGGTATTGCCCTGTTCATCATGTCTGCCATTCATAATCTTGGCTGGAATCATATATTAAGTGTGCTTTGCTCAGACTTTGATGTCCCTGTTTAATTTGAGTCTGGCTGGGAAATGATTGAAGCCAGGCTTGCATGGTCAAGCACTTGAAACACTAGATTGTTTTAATGTGCTTCCACCAAATTCAGCTGTTACTTAATTCCCCTGGCCTCGCACATGTTATGTTATATAAAGCTAATCCATATTTTTCAGTTGCTGAGCCAATACCCTAATATTTTACTTGTATTCTATTGGAGGATCTTTGTTTTGCTTGTGAGTCTACTAGCTTACGGCTCTTACCGCGTGCCACTCCGTCAATGAAAACAAGCAAAATCGCATCACCCTCCGGTGGACTTGAGTGCACTTCCTGATTTGTGCTGCAGACTCCCTGCAGCATCCTCTGCTCCCACAGAACTAAATATGTCTGCTCCCTGTGCTGATTTCTATGAAGGCCAGAATGGAGCTCTGAATTAATTAATAATTATTGAGAAGAATTATTGAGAAGAATTATTTCTGACTCGCCATAAAATAGCTAACTGCTCCTTCAGATTTATTTCTCTCTAGTCTTTCCAAAGTGGGGTCTACTGTACCAAAAGCCTGCATTACTGTGTGCTTTCAGTAAGAGTAAACCCTATAGTTCTCTGAACAGAAGAGTGTAAATTAATGTAGTCATAAGAAGTAACCTTCACAGCTTTTGTTTAATTTCACTAAGGTTCCTACCCGGAATTGCAATGATAAATAAAGCTAAAGTTTCTGTTTTACTCATTAATTGATGAAACGTTTTTACACAATTGGCAGGCGAACATCACGAGTGCTTGTTTCTGCTGCTTCCATCTTGGTTATTTTTCATGCATTGTGTTGCATTGTTTAAATCTCCCATAGTCGTTTAGTCCTATAGACTAGTGGATTAAGGAACCTGACTGCATTGATGGCTTCTTCTCAGCACTTTGACAAAGTTACATGTATTCTACAGTGTCTGGGCACTCTACAGATGCATGTGCAGCCAACATGGCAGTTTTCAGATATGATGCCCTGGAACATGTGCAGACAATTAGCCCCAATCAGTGGCCTGTAATTGCTTCGGAGTCAGCGGGTGGCACATTACAACCCGTGATTAGTGTGTCATTCTGATAAAAGTAGACTCTGTGGCTGTCAATTGGCCTTTCATTTGCTCTAGTCTTTGTTTACTTTGTCGATGGATGGCCTTGCCCCTCCTACATTGAGACGAAGTGTCATTAACAGGGAGCTTCACATTGTTCGTTTTCTTTCTTTGAGAATTGAGTTCATGTTTGCTCTGGTTAATAAACCTACCTCAGTCTGCAAATGGCATTGTGTCTTCTAGAAAAGGGGGAACAGGTTGTCCAGATGACTGGTCCACCTGTTCCGTCTGTAGGCCTTAAATTAGTCTGGTCTCGTCGCTTTGATCTCCTCTCCGTGCACCAATATCCTTTTTCTGTCCTGTAGTGACTGGGAACTGGACATTTATTATTTATGAGCCAGCACAAGACATGCATCATTTTAGCTTTACCAACTCTTAATCAGAATAATTTTGGTTGTTTTACACAATATATCCAAGCAATTTTGGTGCAAGTTTCCAGTGCTCTGTTTAAGGCTGGTCTTTGTGCTGCTGTACTGAAGTAGATTGTGTCCCATCTGGTTACGAGTGATTTTGTCCTCATGCCTTTCTGGGGTCTGCCCTAGGGCTCTGTGGTGACAGCAGTCTAAAATATTTTGAAATATTTGGAAGAAGGTGAAAGGTCAAGTTTTTTCCTTCCCAGTTCCATGTGATAGGGTTTCAGGACACTGCATAAGCCGTCTGCAATGTTTGCTGCACTACCTTAGGCACTATGCTTTGGTAACTTGTTACTAAAATCTCATGCAGCTTCAGAGTACATTTTAATGATCATTTAGTATACATACAAACAGTTCACCCTGGCAGGACAAAATGGTAGCTAAGCTTGTACAGTTTGTACATTAGCCTCAGTCACATATTACACGGTTAAGGGTGGGAACTGGGGGTATTTTTTGAGAGAGGTGTAGCTGGAGCATTTACTATTGAAGACAAACTTTTTATTACTTCTTTGTCTTTTTGTCACTTTAGTGAGTTAATTACAGTGAAATTCATAACTCACCTGAAGACATTTTTGTATGGCAAAGGCACACAGGCAAGCGTAAGCAGATATGGAAATATTCCCACCAAACTGAGGCAGATGATTTCAATTAGGTATGTGGGCTTTGTGGTATGTAGGAGAGTCACAATTTTCCCAGAATGTGAATTTCGTTCACTGTGTTTTGCTCAAAACAGCCCTCTCTTAATACTGCTTCCCAGAGGATGTAGATGCTACAACTCCACCTCCCCCATTCCATAAAAGCAGATCTTTCCAGAATGTCCAGTAATACAATTACTGATTCAAACCAAATGCAATCAGAATTAGTTATGCAATGGTGTAGAGCAGACAAACCTTCTTAGTAAACTCCAGAAAGCTACATATGTATTGTGCTAATGTAATACATTTATTGCACTTGTGTCTTTTTCCTTCATGTTAAAGTGTCCAACGAATAATGCCCATTAATTCAGCATATGCAAACTAATGACAGATGTATTTTGTGTGAAATAATAACAAACTTTCCATCTGCTTCTGTTTGCAACAGGTTACCGGTTTCTTTTTTTATCATTAAATGGTCTATTGATAGCAGATGGGTAGTTTTCAATGTTGGTGGAAAAATAACAAGACATCAGTTAGCTAGAAACATCAGTTTGTTTAGGGCATGCATTCTTATACAGTGAGCAGCATAATTCATTGGACAGTGACACATTTTTTGTTATTTTGGTTCTGTACTCTAGCACTTTGAGTTTGAAAGGATACAATGACAATGAGGTTGAAGTGCAGACTGTTAGCTTTAATTTGAGGGTATTTTCATCCATATCGGATGAAATGTTTAAAAATGATAGAACCTTTTGTACATAGTCCTCCCCATTTTCGGGCATCAAAAAATATTGGACAGTTTAACATAATGTAGAATAAAGTAATCATTTTTAATATGTGGTCGCATATCCTTTGCATGCCATGACTTCCTGATGTCTTTGACCCAACAATATCAAAAGACTCTTGATATCTTATTTTCTGGTACTCCTACAAGCGACAATATAACCTCTCTGCATTTGAATGGATCTCTATGGGAATTGGGGGGTGGGACTAGATTTAGCTGTAAATTACACTGGAACAGGATGGAAAACACTGCACTTGGGTTTGGAGCAGAGTCTGACTTTGCCTTGGGAAATTTGGTTTATATGCT
Source organism: Ilyophis sp. 1 JC-2022 (assembly GCA_022702515.1). NCBI lineage: Eukaryota > Metazoa > Chordata > Actinopteri > Anguilliformes > Synaphobranchidae > Ilyophis > Ilyophis sp. 1 JC-2022. Next base: position 106,988,953 of record CM040395.1, read on the forward strand.
TGCTCACTGAGGGATTCAAAAGAATAAATAAATTTTCTTTTCAAAATCAAATTGCATTTCACCATTCCACACAAAATTAATGCGATATCACCTGCAAGCAGACCGTAGTGGATCTGTCCATGGGATACACATGAAGGAAGAGAATATCCCTCCCCCGCAGTGTCTAAGCATTAGTCCTGAGTCACAGGATGTCTAGAGGTGAGACATGGAGTCAGGAAGTGGGATGGTATTTTTGTGAAAAGGGCCCGATCAATGATTTTTCAGGGTCACATGCATGCGATTCAGCTCCACATGATTCACCACTTTATTCCCACTCTAACTTTCCACCTTCTGAAGGAGGCCTCCCCCAAGCAAGCCGTGTACCCTCCCCCGCCCAGTCTCCATGACACAAATGTTGTAGGAGACAGCGCACCTCCTGAGGGATCCACACATGTGACATCTGATTCCCTGCCAGGTAATCCCCTGTGCATCTCTGTAGGTTAACCAGGAAATATTTGAAGCAAAACCATGTGGAAATAACAATATACATCAATATATTGTAAAATATGAAGTCCAAAATACAGTACAAAGAAATTATTTTGTAATGTGTCCAAATAAACAGTATGCATCACGCAATGTATTTGGACTATTCTTTATGAAATCTATTTGGACAGGTTTTGTATTTTGGATAAGTTATACTTTGGATTTTTATCTTTTATTAAGTGTTATAGTGTTTATTTTTCCAAAGGAAGGCATTCTTTCCTGGAGTAATAAAAATCAGGGTTTCCACAATAATTGTTTTCAGGCCTGGTGGTAGGATTCTCAGATTTGGCAAAGTATGTGTTATATGACCTGGGTGGCAGCTTGAAGCCAAAGGGGGAGTGGGAGGGAGGGTTGTTTGGTTTCAGAACCGAACGTGGACCTGGGGGGGGGGCAGGCATCTGCAACCCTACATCTGGCAACTGGCCGTCTTTTGCGGGGGGAAACCGGTGCGACTGCCCCGCACTTCACAGGGCCCCGCGGTGAGAGGGGAAATTAATTTAAATAAAAACCATTTATTTTTAATAAAATAATATCTATCTAAAATAGCCTATACATCTTCGTGAAGCACACCCAGACACACGGAAATACATTTAGCCTAAATGCCGTTTGAGACTTACGTCACTACGCTGCATAGCTATGTGCAGCTATGAATGTTTCAAATTCAGTTAAAGTAGTTTTTTTAGAGCAAAGTGGCAAGCTCAAACAGCAGAGACCGAGAGAAATTCAGAAAGTAGGCTACAGCTCGGGAGCTGAAAAAAAGAAGAAACAAGAAAAAGAAAAGAGATTAATTAAATGTAAAATTGAAAGGTTCCTTGGATAGATTCCAAAGAAAAACATGGAGGAGAAGAAGAAGGTCAATGCTGCTGAAGCAAGTGTGCTGTTTTTCGACTTCCCGTCACGTGACTGCGCTCATCAAGCTAACGTTACACAATATTCTCTGCGCTTTTCTTTTGCTCAATTTCTCCATTTAACATTTTAAAATGATAATACTGTGGATTGTGGTATGAGCATAGCTATGAACCACAAATTGTATATTGTCCTATTGATTGTGGTGGAGCATAAAATAATTGCAAAGAGTCACGATGTTGAACACTATCTTTTTCATTGTAAAGAGAGGCAAAAGACAGGCATAGGGTGGAATATCATTCAAGTGTCACGAAGCAAAGTACAAGGTCTGACACTGCGACACAAGAAAATTTCTCTGCAATGTTAACATTTAAAATACATGTCTTCACAAACATTGTCATAAACGTAGGCCTACTCTAATGGGAATAATGATTAGAATCATCCAGAGAAATATGCGTGAAAAAAATGGTAGGTGCGACTTGCTGCGATGCATCTCTTAATATGCTGTCAGTCTTTATAAACTTTTATTTATATATCCCACTCTCTGCCTGCTTTTTACCTCTCTTTACAATGAAAAAGTGTTCAACATCATGAACTTTGCAATTATTTTATGATCCAATTTAGAACAATCTACAATTCATGGTTCATAGCTATGATCGTACCACAACCCACAGTATTATTGTATTCATTTTAATTTGGGAAATTAAGCAAAAGTGTGGCGAGTTGTTATTGTTAATTACAATATTTTGATTCAAGGGCAGAGTAATGGCATAGCCTAATAATTATTAAATTGGTTGGTTGTATATTGTTGATTTGTATGATGTCGTAGCATGTAAATCCTTCGTTCATAGTTATATAATAGATACTATTTAAGCCTATGACTGGTTAGCAATAATGTCATTGCGTTAACAGCTGGGCCCTGCGTAGGTTGACTCGCTCCGGGCCTCGCCCATCCTTGAGAAGGCCCTGGGTAACCCTACGGGATATTCAAGACATAGTCTAAAACAAAATTATTCAAAGGAAAGGATGACTTGTTACTCTGCATGTAATGCATAAAAATAAGCTGTGTAACCTATTTCACATTAAAATTAACCTCTTCGTGCAGACACACTAATGCCCATGCCACCGGCACCATGAGATAGCTAAACTGAGACATTAATTTCCCCTGCAACCAGATTATGAGCAGAAACAACAAACTCAATGTTCTAGTTTTATTCGTAAATGTTTTGTGGTAACTATACCAAATATGGAGTTTTTAAGTGCCCGTTGACTACATTTAACAAGCAACCCCCTACCCATTCTCACCTGCAACTATGCCGACCCATGTGTAAAACATTGGACAATAGCATCTATCTGTGAGTTCATACAAATACGGTAAAGCCAACAATAGCCCGAACGTATGCCAATTCAGCCGTGAAAAGCCCTGGTCACTCGATAGCAAAATGAACAAGTGCAATTTTTGTGTAATTATACCACGTCGTTATACTATCAATATCTGCTACTAAATATTAAATAAATATACAATCCTAACCATTGGTTTCATGCATAGCGATGTCCCTTTCCAGATTCAGTGGTAATTTATTGTCTTGGACCATCCGTTTGACAAATACACACTCCTTTATAATGCTAGTACACCTTCTGGAAACCGCATGCGTAAAACCCCACCATCTGTTCCTGTAGCTGCTATGTATTCCAGTTCATTCTGGTTTGATTGATAACTATTTTATCCAATAGAGGACATTATAACCTATACAATGGTGCTTGGATGTTTTGAACAATAAATTACAGACGGTTGTAACAGCATTTTTTGTTTTATTATTTTCGTTTTATGCAAACAACTACAGAAAATGCAAGAATGCACATTCGCTTGCCGAGGTTGTTGTTTTACTGCTAAGTTTGCAAAATTTTACATTTATCAGACCCAAAATCCATCTGGGTGTCACATTTACAATTTTTGCATTTTGAGGGCATTTCACATCCTGTAGTGTAAGCGTTCATAGGTGGCTCAGTCATGTTGTTTTATGTTTGATTTGCCGTAAATCTTATCATATGTAATATAGACTATGGTTTATTAGTATCTCCCTGGGGCAAATGTATACGACAAGACCATTTTATTTTGGATAGGTTTTTTGGACACACAGATATCTATCTCCCTATATTAATGAAAAGATAGTAATTCCCACTTGAGAATGATGCAAAAGTGAGTTTTATGAGTCAAAACAGTTGATTTGTTAAATGATTATTTTATGATTATTTTATCATTTACAGCAGTGCGCAATTTAGCCATTTGTGACGCGAGCTGGTAAAACAGTCCGCAAGTCGCTCTTCTGAAATGTACGTGAAAGTATTTTAGAAGTTATGTAATATAATATAGAACATATTTAAGATATCTAAATACCTGCAATAAGTAACAGAAATATGCTTGTTACAATCATGTTTGCCGGGGGTGCACTTCGAGTTTGAGGGTGCAGACAATCAGCTGTCCATTAACACTATCCTAGTTTCAATTGGCTCTGAGTTTCGGTTTGCCTCACCCATAAATAAATTCACATGGCCTCTGTTTACTTACTATCGAAATGGAAGTTACCGCAACTCGCAACTTTGACTGCAAAAGCCAACAGAGATGAAAGGAGAATTCACACTACACCAGGACAGAATTAATCTATAAAACGAGAACGAACACAGCATCATTATCAACAGACAAGAGACATGCATATTTTGGGAACTTTATTGACATGTAGTTAGCCTACTAATGATTCCAAAATGACTCAACTGGCAAATGAAAGCATCAGAGAACATAGCCTACACAATTCATAGCAGCCTACTGTCGTTTGTCATGAAGCCTTCTGTACTCTGGTAAGTTTGAGTTTTTGTCTATATTTCTGTTTCTATCTATATTTCTGTTAGCCGATCTATCTATATCTGTTAGTCGACGGCTGTGTCCAAAGCGTTACTAACCTTACTGCGTTCTACTGATTCTAATGTTACTGCATTCTGTGTAACGTTACTAGCATGTGTAAATTGCTGCTTAACGTTAGGCTACTGCATAGGCTGTTTAGTGACATACAAATGCGAAAAATACTGTTATCAGCAAAAACCTGGAAATAAGTAGGCTATATAATTCAGGAATTTAAAGTACACTAAATTTAAAGAAAATTTTGCCTACTTAACAACTTTCTCATCCAGTGTACTCAGCTATGTTAAAATACTCAATAGAATAAAGGGGGTTGATTCAGACACAGCCTTTGTTTAACACAAACAAAGACTTTTCTGGCTAAGCTAATGGTTAGCTATCTAGCCAGCCCGTGTCCAAACAAAGTATAAGCATTTTGTTATATGTATTGTGATATTCCTATCTACAAGTCTTTGTTTAACTAGCAGTGCATGTCCAAACAACCTATAATTCGCAAGCATGTTTGTTGTGCTATTCCTATCTATGTAGGCTATCTTTGGTTAAAGGGTAACTACAACCTAGGTCACTTTTTTAGCTGCAAACGTGTTTCTTTGCCTACCTTATAAAGACACGTATTCATCCATTCCGTTATTTCAACAATTCAGAAATAATAACATAAATCAGGAGAAACTGGTAGAAAAGCGTCTTGTGCTTCCACTAACGGTTGAAATTTCCTTTCTGCTCCCCACACTGCCCCCGCCCCAATTGTGATGTCAGAGTACCTCTTTGGAGGTACCTCTACGTCATATGGATAATTGTTGTCGCCCACAACGGAAACAGCCGGCACCTGATTGGTTAGACCCACTACATTACTTTCGTTTCGGCTCCACGTTTTTAAACCGGAACAACGTTGCGTCCTGTTCATAAACTCTCTTATTCCACCTAAATAATCCACTAAAATATGTTTCTGAAGATATTTGAGGTGAGAAATAGGCCATGCAGTTGCTGAATCTTGATTCATATTTGATGTGGAATGTCTAGTTTGACAGTTTGATCCGTGTTATACATAATAATTTGTACAATGTACGTTCATTTGTGCAAATGACGATAGACACAGCTCCCCCACCCTTCTCCCTCACTCACCCCACAAAGTATTTTTCGAAATAGTTTTGTGGGTGGAGACAGGCTGAAACAGTGGGTGTACAGTCAAGCCGGAAAGTCTGCCCACCCCTTTCACCTTCTCCACGTTTTATTACGTTACAGACATATTCTACAATAGATTGAGTTCATTTTCTGTCTCAAGATTCTACACAAAATAGCCCATAATGACAAAGTGACACCAGGTTTTTAGACATTTGTGCTCATTTATTAAAAATCTAAATGTAAAATATCATGTGTACACAAGTGTGCCTACCCTTTCATATGACACCCAAAAGTGAGCTGAGCATTTTGTTTCCACTGATACTGTTTGAGATGTTTCTACAACTTAATTGGAGTCCACCTGTGATAAATTCAATTGATTGGACATAATTGGGGATTGCCAACACCTGCCTATATAAGGTCCCACAGTTGACAGTGCATGTCAGAGCAAACCCCAAGCCATGGGGTCAAAGGAATTATCTGCAGACCTCAGAAACAGGATTGTGTCAAGGCATAGATCTGGAGAAGGGTACGGAAAAATCTCTGCAGCTTTACAGGTCCCAAAGAGCACAGTGGCCACCATCATTCGTAAATGGAAGAAGTTTGGAACCACCAAAAATCTTCCTAGACCTGGCCACCCGGCCAAACTGAGCAATCGGGGAAGATGGACCTTAGCCAGGGAGGTGAGCAGGAAGCCTAAGGGTCACTCTGACAGAGCTCCAGCGTATCCTTGTGGAGATGGGAGAACCTTTCAGAAGATCAACCATCCAGGCAGCACTCCACCAATCAGGCCTTTATGGTAGAGTGGCCAGACGGAAGCCCCTCCTTAGTAAAAGGCACATCACAGCCCGCTTGGAGTTTTCCAAAAGGCACCTAGAGGACTCTCAAACCATGAGAATCAAGATTCTCTGGTCAGATGAAACCAAAATTGAACTTTTTGGCCTGAATACCAAGCATCACGTCTGGAGGAAACCAGGCACCGCTCATCACCTGGCTAATACCATCCCTACAGTGAAGCATGACGGTGGCAGCATCATGATGTGGGGATGTTTTTCTGCAGCAGGAACGGGGCGACTAGTCCTGATAGAGGGAAAGATTAATGCAGCTAAGTACACCGAGATCCTTGAAGAAAACCTGCTCTAGAGTGCTCTGGACCTCAGACTGGGGCGAAGGTTTACCTTCCAACATGACGACGACCTGAAACACACAGCCAAGAGAACAAAGGAGTGGCTTCGGAGAAAGTCTGTGCATGTCCTTGAGTGGCCCAGCCAGAGCCCAGACCTGAATCCAATCTGTGGAAAGAGCTGAAAATGGCTGTGTACCGACGCTCCCCATCCAACCTGATGGAGCTTGCAAGAGATATTATATTATATATATATGTCCATTATATGCCAAGAGGAATGGGCAAAAATGTCCAGAAACAACTGTGCCATGCTTCTTTCCCAAGACGCCTTGAAGCTGTAATCGCTGCCAAACATGCAGCAACCAAGTATTAGGCTAAGGGTGTGTACAGATATGTAACCCCTAAATAACCTATTTTTGTCAGTAAAATAAAATTGCATATTTTCTAAAAACCTGTTTTTGAAGGGTTTCTTCTCCTGACTTATTTTTCCATAGAGTTCAATCGGAAAATCTGTCAGGAGAAACAACCCTTAAAGTGATCCTTCCATATCTACTGTATTTCTGGCAGCAGAGTGATGGTTAAAGGCTTGTTTAATACATCAGACCCTTGGTGACTTAGAGCCACTTAACCAACCATGTGTTCTATACTGTTCCAGTGTAATTTACAGCTAAATCTCGTCTCACCCCCCATAGAAATCCATTCAAATGCAGAGCTGTTATAGTATCGCTTGTAAGAGTACCAGCAAATAAGATATCAAGAGCCTTTTGATGTTGTTGGGTCACAGACATCATAAAGTCATGGCATGCAAAGGATATGCAAGCAAATATAAAAAATATGGCTTTTCTACCAAGTATTAAATACATTTAATTTTGCGTGTTCAATACTTTTTTCCTGTGTCATTTCACTTTATTGCACATAACTTTTTTAAAGAATTGTAACGTTACAATTTCTTTAGCCGTGTAGTTTTATTGAGTTAATACCAATGTCTGGTCAAAATCTCATGTCAATAGCTACATTGGAAATATGTTTGATAATAAAATTGTTGACGTGTCCAATACTTATTTCCCCCATTGTATAATATAACACATGCTGTGAGAATCTGCGTACCTCTGCACACGATGGACACCATACGTACGCAATGTTTGGAGCAATGTTTGTGTGATATGGCGACACCGTGACAGAAAGGCAGAGGTAGAAAATGCAAAACTTTGTTTAAGCAGATTTCTGACTTTTACCCTGAACATTCTTTTTTACGCATTATTTTACTCAGAGTTTTATACATGTGGCCCCTGGACTGGATTTTGACAATGCATTTGGATTACACTTGAACATGGAGAGAAACTCAGATGAATGGTCTAAGAGGACACTGACCCTTGCTCATTTTGGTGAACGACACCCCGTGGTAGAGCTGGAAACCATCAAGCCACATGCAATCGCTGCAACGCTATTGTCTGTGGTTCAATAAAAGCCACTTCAAATTTCAGGAGGCATATTCAAGTAAGTGAACAAATCATTCTGATATATAATGACAATTCTAAATTAATGATGAAATTTTAAAAAATGACAGTTTTCCCAAAAACTGAATATTTAACTGGACTGTATACAATACAATTTCACTTTGTGGGACAAGACGTATGGAGCTGAAATTCTCAAGTTAATTTATGTACACAACATTAAAGATTGTTCTTATTGAAAATTGTGATGGTTATTTTGTTCTGTCAATAATTAAATCTCAGCAATTATCACATATCACTACCACTATGCATTACCAGCACATGGTTTGTCCACTAGATGTCCCTATTATTAATTTGCAATAATGTATAGTTTGATATAGTGACATAATGTGATAATTTGGGTGTCAGGCCTAGATGGAATGACATAGAATACTTCATAATTCAAATTGGTAGGTGTGTTGGAAACAAAACAATGGCAGGACAGCCACTGTTTCAAATAAATCATTATTTTAATGTTCAATATACTTTGAAATGATACTCAAATGCATTTTCTTTCCATTTCCAGAAAAAGCACCCTGAGCTGCTTGAGTCTGAGGCTGGCAGTAGCACAGCTATGCAACCCAACCAGACTGCTGTGAGACAAACTCCATCTGCTGAAGCCAATGTGAGTGGTCAACATCTGACAAGCGTCAAATTGAAGTGACTGACAGCATTGTCGCATACATTGCCAACGGTCTCCTTCCGCTTTCCAGTGTGGAAAACAAGGATTTCCGCAAAATCTTGGGTCTGACAGAACCCCGCTTCCCCATGCCCACCAGAAATAACTTTAGACATATCCTCATCCCTCAGCACACTGCTAGTGCCAAAGCTCATCTAAGCAGTCAGATGGAAAGGTTGGATGATATTTGTCTGACTGTTGATCTACGGTCCGACAGATTCATGAGGTAATTTCTTGGCATCACAGGCCATTTCATTGCAGATTTTGGCCTGAAGAGTGTCATGCTGACCTGTGAGAGCTTTAAAGGGAGGCACACAGATGATGAGGGAGATCAGGATGAGGAATATCATGAATATTGAGGATGACCAATGTCACACCTGAAAGAAACCCATGCTTTGTACATACTCTTCAACCTGTGGCTCGTAATGCCATGGATCAAGCAGGACCCATGAAGAGTTTAATGGGAAAGTCCAAAATCTTGTGGCATTTTGCCACAAATCTACATGGGCCATTGACATCCTGAAAGAAGGCTTCAAAATTCAGCCTGCCAATGCCACCAGGTGGAATAGCCAGTTGAAGAGGATGAGGTCAGTCCTGTGAGTTCGTAGTGAGATCTTGGCAGAGCTCAACTGTCCCATACAGCTCACACCATATGAGCTAAAAGTCATGGGCGAAACTCTGCGAGGCACTTGAGCCCTTTGAAGAGGCAACAGACAAATGCCATCCTGGTCATTGTGTGTGTCCGAGGTCTTCACTATGCTGCAAAAGATGCAAAGGTTACTGGTAACAACAAGCTGGTATCCACCCTCCAGAGGTCAGTTGAAAAATGCCTTGCAAAGTTTGAGGACATGGAATGCTTTCAGATGGCCGCCGCACTTTACCCATGATTCAAACTGGACTGGTGCATTGCTGAAGAAAAAACTGCAATAAAATATGTGTTGACCGAAAAAAAGACATCTCTCTCCCTCCAAAAGTGAATGCCAACTCCAATGAATCTTCCGCCCCACCAAAGAAGCGTTCAACACTATTTGCTTACATGAACAGTCAGTGTAATCCTCCTCCAATGGCCCAAGTCTCAAGTAAAATTCCTATGTACCTGAGCCAACCATGCTCACCCGAGGAGGCTGACCCATTGGCCTACTGGAAAGAAAATAAATGTAAATTCCCTTATCTCTCCCAACTTGCATGCAAATGCCTTGCAATTCCTGCTAACTCTGCTCCTGTGGAGCGGATTTTCAGTGTGGCAGGAAAGATATTCAGGCCAGATAGATGCAATCTAAAAAAACATTTGAGCAGCTCATGACAATCAGATGTAACAATGTTGAATAAAAAATGTTGGAAGAAAATAAAAGAAAATAGCATTAACGTTGACTATTTCATATTTTTTGTATTTTATGATGTAAAATTTTGCATCACTGTGAATTCGAGTGAATAAGGTAAAAAAATAATTATTAAATGAATGCTTCAAAATATTTGAACTGCTGATCATGCTTATCACTCAATATAGCCTGCTCTGGCAGTGAGTGATGTCAAATACAATGAAACACTCATTGTTTTATGACTGGGTGGAATTTCTTTGAATTGCTCAGAATTTCCTGCAATTCAAATTCAACTTCCTGTGGGGGTGTGGCCAATTCAATTAAAATTCCAACTCATGGATTGAATGGGAGTCAATTCCAAAATTCCGAATTGAGCACAACCCTGCCGCCTACGGAGCTTGCCGCCCCGCCTAAAAATATAAAATGGCAATGTCATTTTTTGAAAACGAATTTACTCTCATTTAAAGATCAATATAAAATTTGTTCGCCAATAAGCACACCATTTTGTAGCCTAACCTGAAATTATCAATAGATTCAATAGATTTGCGGAGTTTGTGGACTCTCTTCGGTTAGTAACAAACTCCAAGTGTGAAATTAGTGTTTTAATTTGCGGTAATCTCACTACGATTGGCTGCTTTGCCACGCGCAGAAGAATGGATTTGTTTCGGTTACGTTACTTCAGGAATGTGAATAACTAACCTAGCTAATGGTAATGTCATCTTCAGCTAATAGCCACATTCCACGTACATGTGAGATCAGGGAGAATGGGGACAGTGGGTGCCGCTTTCTGATAATACAGACGCGAGCCAACTCAAACGAAAGCCTACAGATGCAGTTGAGTCTACAGTCGAAACAACAGATATTCTATAGTTATAACCATGGCTTTATGATTCAATGAAACAAGCCTAGGGGCGTAACTAACTCGGAACTAAAGTTTGCAATCTTCGTCAGTAGGGGTGGGACAATGCACCGATGCATCGCGATGCACCGATCCGAATGTGTAAATACAACTGCATCGATCTGTAAGATTCGAATCGATAAGTATCGATTAAAATCGCATTTTAAATGAATGTGCACATGTATTCATTTATTCAAAAATTATTTAAAATATATATTTCTGAGACACGACTACTTTTAAAACTGTTTTGACCAGCTTCAATCCATGTTTCTGCTCCAACCCCCACGTAAGCGTGAGTTGAAAGTAGGGACAGGCGGGAATAAAGCGACAATTAGACGGACAGATCTGAGCGAAATGGCTAGCTGCGTGCTCGCTGAGTGCGACAAAAGAGACAGAAACTTAAAGAATTTGCGATGTTCCGAACAGAAAATCAGGGGTATGGAAGCATTTCGGGTTTAGAAAGAAGGAGGGTGTACTTGACAAAACCGCTGCAATATGCAAGATCTGCCAAGTAGAAATCAGATACACAGGCAACACCACAAACATGATAAACCATTTGAGCCGACGATACACAATTGACGTGAAGGACAGCAAGAGCGTTAGCAAGCTGGTTAGCAAGCTAAACTCGGGAGTCATTGACACTTCCCCTGAGTTTCCTGGAGAAATGGCCAAACGGTTCTATTTTTTTGTATAATTGTTTTTATTAGTTTTTATACACGTACCGTGTCCAGACAGTTACTTGTAAAGTGCTTTCTGATATTTAATTTAAACCATTTTCTATTCAAAATCAAGTAGACGTTAGAGACAAAAAACAAAAATAGTAAGACTATTTCCAATGTCTTACGTTCAATTAATTATTACTACGTTAACTGTCCGATTCACAAAATGAATGTCGTGGAACCTAGATACACCATACCATGCAGAAAACATTTTAGTGAAAAATGTATACCTGCTCTGTATGAAGAGGTGAAGAAAACTGTTCGACTGTCCTTGCAAAACGCTACGAGAGTAGCTTTAACTACGGATGGATGGGCATCTTGCTCCACGATCCAAGTTCTAGATCGTACTAAGATTTAGGAAAGTACTATATGACACTAACCTATAGGCTATTTCATTTATCTTGGCCAAGTTTAGTAATTGTTATACATTTTGCCATTTTCATTTTGTAAATAAAGGAAATGTATTAGGGTACCATGTCTGACACTGTTTGAAAAACAATCACCTAAATAGGGCAACTTTAGAAAATACACTGTTAGTCATGTTTATTGCTGCATTATTTGCTGCAGACAGCTGCAAAATGTATGGCATGCGTTAACAATAAACATAATGCTGTGAACTTGGTGTAAGGTTCTAATTGAATATTTAATTACTGCTGAATGTATCGGTATCAAATCACATTAGCATACCTATTACATTTTTTTAAAGTATCTAAATTAATAGAACCGAATCTTATCGAATCGTGGTCAAACGTAAGATATTATGATGCATCGAACCTTTGCCTAAAGAATCGTAATCGAATCGAATCGTTATGGGATTGAATTGTCCCACCCCTATTCGTCAGTGAAAACTCCTAAATATCCCAATCACAGTGCAACATTTAAAACAACGTTATTTTAGCCACCTAACACACCGTTAAACTGAACTATTTTAGCCGCTCTTCTCGCGTCAATTTTTTCCGATCTATTGTTTTCTTTCATGGGGGTGGGGCCTGGGGAAAACACCGTTGCTAAGGTTATAATGTCCTATATTGGATAAAGAGTCGTCAATGAAACCAGAATGAACTGGAATGAATGAGACTGGTTTGCAGTGTGGGGGGTTTCAGATAGTGTAATAGCATTATAAAGTATTGTGTATTTCACCAAAAGTAATTCAAAATTAAAAGAGAAACCTCAAGAAGTACTTTTAGAGAAATGCGTTGAAATGAAAAAAACATTTTCAGTCAATTGTACTCATTCATAATTATGTAACATTGGCACATCTTGGCTTCAGATAAAACATTTAAAAAAGCATTTGTACATCTCCCTCTATTTACTGATATGAGGGTAAAAGATATTAGAGATATACTAGTCAGAGCAGACAAGTTTTTATTCAAGGTAGTTTTCCCTGTAGAAGCTGTGTTTTATTGTATAATCAACTTATAATATTAAAGAATGCATAACATGCACCTCTGATCATATTATTTATTTATTGTTGTGCCCTTGTAGCTTGTATTATCTACGACCCCAATTCCAAAAAAGTTGGGACAGAATGTAAAATCCACATAAAAGCAGAAAGCAGTGATTTGTAAATTTTAAATATATTTAATTGAAAACAGTACAAAGAAAAGATAGTTAATGTTTTACCTTATCAACTTTATTTATTTTTGTAAATATATGCTATTTTATAATTTGATGCCTGCAACATGTTCCAAAAAAGACTGGGAAGTTCAAAAAAACACCTGTTTGGAACATTCCACAGGTAAACAGGTGATGCTATCATGACTGGGTATAAAAGGATATCAAAACACTCTTGATATTTTATTTTCAGGTACTCTTAGAAGCGATACTATAACCTCTCTTCATTTGAATGGATCTCTATGGGAATTGGGGGGTGGGAGTAGATTAAGATGTAAATTACATGGGAATAGTATGGAATCCATGGTTGGCTGAGTGGCTGTACGTAATCAAGGGTCTGAGGTATCAAACGAGCCTCAAACCATCACCCTGCTGACAGATATGCAGTAGATATGGATGGATCACTTGGAGGGTTGTTTCTCCTGGCTTATTATTCCATATAGTTCAATAGGAAAATGAGTCAGGAGAAACAACCCTAAAGTGATCCATCCACCTGCATCATCCATCCATCCATCCATTGCATCCCCTGCCTAGCCTAAAAATGAATGAAATAGAAAAAGTGCAAACTTTAGTTTTTATTTCCTTTGTAACCATTTATTTCCTTTTCCCTCCCTTTCTTCAACTTATTTCTGACTATCAACAAAGAAGAAGGGTGACTTATTAAAATCATGTATACAAATGTAAGGTTTATTATTGGCATTATTACTGTGATTCTTAAAAAGTAGTAGGCTACTATCATTTCAGTTTATATGTAACTGTCAAAATAGTTCAATTAAATCGCATACAATGAATGACAATGAGCGTGATGTACAATAATAATTCAAGGATATACGGATAATCAATATATCTTATTAAAATCATATATACAAATTTAAAAACTGTAATAAAATATTGTAAAGCCACACCCACACCCATTCCCTTTTCTACTATAGATCCCATTAAAATAAATGCAAAGATTATACTTAGCCTACAGAAAAAAGGTAATATTTAAATTGTGAAATAGCATGCCTAGTCTAGTGTAAGCTGTGCTCACTAGATATCTTTAGCTTAGCCTACTTTTAAATAAAAAGTGGCCCGTTTATTCCCAAAGACGGTTATCATAGACATATTTAGTTTTTTAAAAATGTTTCTGTGCTGTTATGGTTTTGAAAGCTCCGGGCTATGGTGGCTGTGATGCAGCTTAGGCAAAAACTGGTAAGTACTAACGGCATAGCCTTTTTCTTTTCTTTCCTTTTTTTGTTTTCAAAGATGGCATTTCCCGACATAATTGCTGACTTGTGACAAAAGTGCCGCCGTGGTGATAGATTTCCCTAACCTCTGTCAGAGAATGTAAACAAGTCATTGATTTTCACGGTAAGAAGACATTTTATGACAATGTTAGTTAGCTTACCCACAAAGTTTCGAAACGTTGGCTAGCAAGCAAGCTTACAGCTGGCAGCTAGCTAACATAAAACGACCATCTTCTAGTTAACTAACTTACTCTTGCGCTATTTCAGGGAAGTTGGGGAACACAAACCAGGTAACGTTACACTGACTGCATCCAAGGAGGTTTAATCATAACAACTGCACCTAGCGCACTGGTCAGGAACGGAGAGAGAGGCTTGCATCCTATTGGCTGCGTGCATTTGAGATGCATTCAACAGAGGCAACATTGCGTAACACGTACAGCTTTTAAACTGAATAGAAATGCGATATAAATCTTACTTTAATATTTGAAAAACTGAACCAATTCGAACAGGAAGGGCATCCACCCTCGACATTTACTCCTGGTTTACTCCCCGGACGCCGTTCCCTTGCATCTCCCCCCCATTTCCAGCACTGACCGTACAAAACAAAAAACGAATTGCAATATGCCAAACGTGCGGGTCAAAAATAACAGACGGGGATGCGACAGCTTCGAACTTCGTTCGACATGAAGATCCACAAAGAACGGTAAGTTGAGGTTAATAACATTATAGTTAGCGAGCTAGTGCTTAGGTAGCTAACAGCTAAGTAACTTTACAAGTTAATTAATGAGCCCTCAATACAGTCAGTGCAGTAATGCGATCATTAACTTGAATTGTTATAAATGCAAGTCATATCTGCATAACACGTCACCTTATTTTCACATTTCCCAGAACAGCTAGCCTATTTGTAAAAATGCACTTTTAACTATTCTAGCCTACAGGAGTTGTCAAAATGTCGGTTTTTTTTTTTTTTTTTTTTTTACGGTTGTAAATTAATTTATAATTTCAGAGATATATAAATAGGCTACTATAATCGGGACGTCAACGACTACCACTTTGGTCTTCCATAGCTAGGCAGTTGGTAGCCTAATCTTGTCTTCTAAATCATGTAAATCAATTAATCAGCAATATCTAATGTTAGCTATCCATCATCGATGGCCAGCAGTAGCCTAGTTACTGTTGCTCCTAAAACCATTAACATACATTCCTGTAAGAGAGGGAGAGAGAGAGAGGTGGGTGGGGGCAGTTGTGAGAGCAGAAAGGGAAAAAACTAAGTACAGACACAAGATATATCATATATGTAGGACCCACCATGCTTTTGGAGTAAACAAATTGCAGAGATGCCTTGTCATTTGGTTATTGTTATCCTACCTTTAAAACACACACACACACACACACTCACACTCACGCAGAGAGACAGAAACACACAGTCTCCAAGAATCAGGTTTTGCCTCCCACCACTGGGATCTGCATCTTTTTCTCTCTCAGACATTCAGGCTAGTGTTCAAATTGTAGGCCTACTTGAAGGTCAGTAGCAGTTGTTTTGATGTACCTTCTAATACATGATTGTAACTTTTTTATTTTGAGCCTTTTAAAACTTATTTTCTGCATTTTTACACAACCTCACACAGGGTATTTTCTAAAATAAAATGTTCTATTTATGAACATTTTGGAGAAGATTTTTTTTCCAAAGCCCTAGGCGATATTTGAGATGTGAGCCGTGATCGGCTAATCAGTACATTACTGGGTAAGATAGCCTAGTGCAGGAGTTCCCAAACGTTTCCATGCCAAGGACCCCCAAATAGCCGTCGCCTTTGGTTGGGCCCCCCTATTGCGAAATGGCTTTAAAAAAAACTTTTAAAATACACTGGCAAATATAAAAAAATCAAACATACAGCTTCTTAATACACAACACAATACTTTTAACCCCATTTTGATTCCATAATCGGGCCGTTGGCAGCTCAACGTAACGCTTTGACTGACAGGCAGATGGTTAGTTGTTGGCTGCGATTGAAAGAAGGGCATGGCAAAGACCTCATTTCGATATGAAAGAATTTATATTTTATTTTAAACCGGCACAATAATCTTATGAATTGAATTGAAATAAAAAAGAATTTAATAAATTTTATTTTATTATTATTATATATATATATTTTTAGCATTTTCCATTTTCCTCTCCCTTCCAATTGGCCCCCCTGGCGGCCCCCACTGAAAACCCCTGGCCTAGTGGATTATTATATTTTAAATATATATTTTTTCAACATATAACTTTTTATTTGTTCTGTGACTCACAATCTGTTAATTTTATACACATTGCGTTGCTACATGCTACATGAGATCAGACTTCTGTTTCTTTCTGGGGGAAAAAACGTGTACAAATTCATCCATATCAAGAGCCGATGTAATGACCTTCTCATGAGGAAGAATAAGCAGGTTTTTTTTCACCTGTGCAACATGGTGCGGCGGAAGGGGGTTAAGACGCAATATCAGTTTCACTCTCTTTCCCAATGAAGGTAATGTACGATTACCTATTACGTTTGTGTCAGGGTTCGTGGTTATTGTTTTCTTTTTCCGCTGCGGTTCTCGTCTTTTATCTCCCATTGAGAATCCATTGGATTTTTTTCTCATTCCGACCCGAAGTTTTGTTTCGCCTCACTCATTATTCAGATCACCTATGCTGCTACCTGCGGAGTATTTAAGTTCCTCACTTCCGCTTCTCCGGTGCTTCTTTGTCATTCATTTGTACATTGAGCCAGGTATAGCCAGGTTAAGCGACCTCATGATATTAACTTGTTTATGTTCACGAGGGACTTTCTTTTAGCTGTTATCAGGTATAGGATTGTTTCCTTCCTGTTAGCGGTCTGCGCTATTATTCCCTGTGCTGTTCTCTACAAGACAGTGTTTTCTTTTGATGGTTTTGTTTTGTTTCACCTTCTATCGGACGTTTTAGTGTTACGTTCCGAGGGTGTATTCTTTACTTTTCTAGTTTCCTGTTTGGGCTCTAGTATTGAGTTCGGGAGATTTAGATTTGTGTTTCACTCGTTCTATTCGAGTTCGCCCTATTTTCCTGGTAGATTTAATTTAGCTGTTTAGCTGTCAGGAATTAGATCCTGTTTTTCTTTGTTGTTATTTTTTCCCTTATTGGTCCTCACCTGTGTGGGTGACGTGTTCTGATCTCCCTAACCTCTGCGTTTTATTCACCGCTACTAAACCCATCACAGTACAAAGAAGCCACTATGGATGAATCAACGAGGTCTCCTAAGGGAGGTCAGCCGAGGGAAATGAGTGCCGAGGAGTGCATTAGGGGACTTGAGTCCCATCAACAGATATTGTCGGGACAAGTCGGTCAGCTGAACACCCAACTGCAAGTGCAAGAGGGTTGACTCCAAGAGTTGGCGAAGAGCATGCGCCAGTTCGTAGTAGTACACCAAGCATCCATACCTATCATTCAGGCTATCGCCCCTTCTGTGTCTGTTGCACAGATTGAAAGGGAGCCCAAATTGCAGCTCCCCCTCCGTTATGATGGTTGCTCAGGCAAGTGCCGAGGGTTTCTTGCCCAATGTGCGTTTTTTTTTAAGCCCAGTCATCATGGTTTATTTCTCAAGCATCCGAGGTAGCATTCATTCTTTCACTACTTACCGGACCCGCACTTGACTGGGCTACCCCTTTAATCAATGACTCCGATATTAACTGTAACTAAAGCTCTTATGAACTAAATGGAATCGGTCTTCAACCATTACATTTCGGGTCGGGACGCAGCTAGACGACTTAATCGCCTTTGCCAGGGTAGCGAGACAGTGGCAGACTTTGCCATTAAGTTCCGAACATTAGCAGCTCAGACAGGTTGGCCAGAGGCTCCCCTGATGACGTTATTCTCGGATGTGTTAGACGAGTCTGTTCAGGATGCGTTAACCATTTTAGAACAGTCCAATTCACTGGATGCGTTAGTATCTGCCGCTATCCGGATCGACAATAGTCTCCGAGACCATTTAAGTCTGAAAGAACAAAGAAAGGACCACCAGAGGAGATCCTCTCTTATTCCGTTTTTCTGAGTCCTCTCTTTTGGTAGTTAAATCCCCTTCACATAGTACTGAGGAGCCCATGCAGGTAGATGGGGTAGTGTGCCCATCTTCTAAAATCGACTGGTGTCGTTATTGCAAAAGGAAGGGTCACATTTTGAGTCAGTGTACTAAGCTTAAAGGAGTACCATGGTGGTTGACACTTGCCAGTTGTCTTTAGGCAACAAAAAAACAAATGTGCATTTTATTTTTTTATTATTCAGTCATTTAAATGTATTTTAAAACATTTCTCAGCCTAAATTTCCCACTATACTAGTTCACCCGAACTGTCGGGGCGTGGTTATGAGAACTGTGAATTAGCTATGATTGACAGACCATGCCCCACTTGTTACCATAGCTACCTACCTCCCTGATATTTTGTGCTCGTCTTGAGAGACTGCATTTTCACAAGCTAGCTAACTTAGTACATCAAGTAAGGTAGCTAAAGTAAGGTAGCTAAGGACGTTGACTTATCCAAAAATAATGTTTGCTAGCTAGCTAGCCAAGTTAAGTTAAAAGCACAACTAAAGCTAACGTCCTTATGAAAGCAAAATAGCTAGCTAACATTATCGATATTAAAAAAGTCAATAAAAAAACTCAAAAGTAAGCTAAAGATATCCAGTGAGTACCTCCCAATTTGTATGACAACTACAAATATACTTATAAAACCTATGTAACAATATATTACAATGAGAATATAAATGGATTGTTTCACGTAATTATTGGTGAGACAGTAATCAATCATGCTCAATATTAGAAAAGTAGTAGGGTTGCTTACCATGCTCGATAGATGGTGGAATGGCGTAAAAAAAGCAGGCGTCTCCAGTGGACAGGGGTGTGGTTATGTGACACACTATGAGGATAATATTCTCAACCGTTTGAAAATATGACGATAAATTTAAAATGCTTTTTTCTACAAAACTAAAGAACGGACATATTTAATACTTTCAGCATGTTTATTCAATACCCTCTTGTGCAAATAGCATATAAAAACATAAAAACAAGTGTGACCAACCACCATGGTACTTCTTTAAGGGAAAGGGGGGGTCTCGCTTGAAGAACCGGGGCTTCTAGCGGGACTTCAGAGTACTACACCCCAAACTTTATTAGCAGTCGAGCTTTCTTAGGGAGAGCACTCCCTTCTGGTCGAGGCCTTTATTGATCCTGGGGGCGTGGAGTGTTTTATCGATGCCCTGTGGTCTAAAAAAATAAATAATATACCGGTCCAGTGCCTTGATCAGTCTCGATTGATAACCGCTCTCGACGGTTGTCCATTGGGTTCAGGCTCCATTAAGGAGATTACTTCTATTCTCACCATGTCTACTCTTCAACACAGTCACATTGAGAACATTCCGTTTTTGTTAGTTGATTCCCCTGCTTACCCTCTTGTTTTGGGCCACACGTGGTTAGTCAAACACAATCCCCATATTAGGTGGGGAGGGGATAAGTTAGTGATTCAGAAATGGGGGTCTGTATCTTCCGCTCAGGGTCATCTCACTCTTTCCAGAGTTTCCAAGGAACGAGTGGACATTTCCGATTCGGAGTCTGAGCTGGAGGGTTACTTTTCCTCCTAATCAGGAGAAGTCGGTCTCAGGTTCTGAGGTTGGTGACGAGAGTTTGGAGTGGGACTCCTTGACTGACGGATATTCCAACTGGAGAGAGCTCTCTACTGATGAGCTTTCCGATTCTGAGATTCAGTGGTCCCCTCCTCCTGACTCGCCCGCTCAGAGCGGACGTTGGAATGTCCCTTACCGTATAACGTTTCTACTGAATATACTGAACTAGTAGAGGTTTTTAGCAAGCAGAGGGTAACCACCCTCCCTCCCCACCGTTCATACGATTGTGCCATAGAACTCCATCCGGGCACCACTCCCACCAGAGAGAGCCTATATTCCTTGTCTGCCCCTGAAGGTACGGCCATGAAGGAATATATTGAGGAAGCGCTTGCTAATGGCTTCATAAGACCATACACCTCGCCGGCTGGTGCAGGTTTTTTTTTCGTTAAAAAAAAAGATGGAGGGTTAAGGCCATTGGTGAATAATGTTCTGTGGGAGATACTGGAAAAACTTGTCTTTGTTTACTTAGACAATATTTAAATTTTCTCTCCTGACCTGCAAACGCATGTCGGTCACGTTAAGCAGGTTTTAAAAGCCCTCCTTAAAGCCAAACTATTTGTCAAGGCAGATAAATTCGCGTTTTACGCGAGTACTGTGTGTTTTTTGAGTTTTATTGTTTCAGAGGGTAAGGTCCGCATGGATCCTGACAAGGTTTCTGCGGTACTGGACTGGCCCACTTCTCGTTCACTCAAGCAGGTCCAACGTTTTCTTGGTTTTCGCTTAGTTTTCGGAATTTTAGCGCACTTGCCGCTCCTCTTACCACTCTTACCAAAAAAACAGCTACTGCACATTTCTGGTGGAACCCTACGGCGGATTCCGCTTTTACTGAACTAAAAAAGAGATTTAGTTCGAAGCCTATTCTGATAACTCCTAATCCCTCTCTCCCTTTTGTTGTGGAGGTGGACGCATCTGATTTGGGAGCTGGTGCCATTTTGTCACAGCATTCTCCCATTGATCGCAACTTACTTTTGCTTACTTTTTGCTTACTTTTCTCGTGCCCTCACTCCGTCCGAGAAATTAGGACGTGGGGGATCGAGAATTGTTCGCTGTGAAATTGGCCCTAGAGGAATGGCGCCATTGCTGGAGGGAGCCGAACACCCCTTCACTGTGTGGACAGACCACAAAAATTTTGAGTATGTCCAGCAGGCTAAAAGACGCAATTCCCGGCAGGCTCACTGTGCATTATTTTTTACTTGGTTTAACTTCTTGTTGACCTACCACCCGGGGTCCAAGAATGTTAAATCAGGTGCTCTGTCACGCATTTTTGCCAAGTCCGACAGGCTAAGTTCCTCCGAACCCATTGTGCCAGCGGCCCAGATCTTTGCTCCCGTTTTATGGGATATTGAGGTGGCGGTACAGAGAGCGCTGCATCGTGTTCCAGGTCCAGGGAGAGGTCCTTGTAATTCCCTGTTTGTGCCTCCAGGGTTGAGGTCGCGAGTACTTCAGTGGGGTCATGCCTCGCAACTAGCTGCTCATCCTGGCTCCCACCGCACTAAGGATTTCATTTCCCGACTGTTTTGGTGGCCTGGGATGGAGAAGGATGTGCGCGAGTTTGATGCCGCCTGTCCGGTTTGCACACATTGCCTTCTGCTCCAGAGACTGCTCAGCTGGTAGTTCACCACGTCTTCCGGATTCACAAATTGCCCCTAGACGTGGTATCTGACTACGCCCCTCAATTTGTCGCTAAGTTCTGGTGCTCCTTTTGCACGTAGTTGGGCGCTTCTGTTAGTCCACAGATTAAAGGACAAACTGAGCGTACCAATCAGACTCTGGAGAACACTCTTCGCTGTTTGGTGGCTTTGAATCCGACTTCATGGAGTTGTTATCTTCCGTGGGCGGAATATGCATATAACACTTTGCGCAATGCCTCCACAGGTCTTTCTCCATTCGAGGCCCAGGTGGGTTATTTGCCTCCGCTTTTTTCCGAAATGGAGAAGAATGTGGAGGTGCCGTCTGCTGGTTCTTTTGTCCGGAGGTTCCGTGCCGTTTGGAAGTGGGTTTGGCCCTCGCTTTTGTGAGCTTCTGCTACTCAGAAAGCTTCTGCTGATAGACATCGTCCGTTAGCTCCCTCCTATCGGGTGGGTCAGCGAGTGTGGCTCTGTTGCGAGATCTGCCGCTGTGGGTTGAGTCTCGCAAACTTGCTCCACGTTACGTAGGTCCGTTCAAGATCATCCAGAAGATTAACCCGGTGATGGTCTGTCTTCAACTGCCACACTCCACGCGTATTCATCCGACCTTCCACGTATCATGGTTAAAACCATTGCTGATCAGTTCCTTTTGTCTTGCTGAGAGACCACCTCCTCGGATCGTGGAGGGAGGTCCGGTGTATACTGTCCGCCTCATTTTGGCGGAGAGACGAGTAGGTAGGGGTTGGCAGTTCTTAGTAGACTGGGAGGGCTATGGACCAGAGGAACAGTGTTGGGTTCCATCCAGAAATATTTTGGATCCCTTATCAAGGATTTTCAGAGCAAGCAGTCTGAGGGATCGTCTGGGGTCGTCTCTTAGAAGGGGGGTCCTGTCAGGGTTTGTGGTTATTGTTTGCGGTTCTTCTCTTTTATCTCCCATTGAGAATCCATCTGATTTTTCCCAGAGGTTTTGCTTCGCCTCACTTATTATTCGGATCACCTGTGCTGCTACCGGCGGGGTATTTAAGTTCCTCGCTTCCGCCTCTCCGGTGCTTCTTTGTCATTCATTTGTACATACACAGGTATAGCCAGGTTAAGCGACCTTGTGATATTAACTTGTTTATGTTCACGAGGGACTTGTTTTTAGCTGTTATCAGGTATAGGATTGTTTCCCTCCTGTTAGCGGTCTGCGCTATTATTCCCCGTGCCGTTCTCTACAAGACAGTGTTTTCTTTTGATGATTTTGTTTTGTTGCACCTTCTATCGGACGTTTTAGTGTTACGCTCTGAGGGTGTATTCTTTACTTTTTTAGTTTCCTATTTGGGCTCTAGTATTGAGTTCGGGAGATTTAGATTTGTGTTTCACTCGTTCTATTCGAGTTCGCCCTATTTTCCTGGGTAGATTTCATTTAGCTGTTTAGCTGTCAGGAATTAGTTTTTCTTTCTTCTTTTCGTGTTATTTTTTCCCTTATTGGTCCTCACCTGTGTGGGTGACTTGTGCTGATCTCCCTCACCTCTGTGTTTGATTCACCGCTACTAAACCCATCACAGTTTGTGCTTTTAATTAAAAACATTTAAGAATCTACTCGCTGTAGTTGACTGCATGGCTATACCCCATGACGTGCCTATACTGCAACATGAGCCACATCTGGACTTCAGGGAGTTAGCTATTTCACAAAGTGGAATAAGGAAATTCCACATGAAAACACATAGACTAGCCTATTTTAATCCATATCAAGAGCCGATGTAATGGCCTTCTCATGAGCAAGAATAACCAGGTTTTGCTTTCGCCCATGCAACATGGTATGGTGGAAGGGGTTAAGATGCAAGATAACTTGGAGAAATATTACTGAGATTACTGTTTTTGTACATGATCCCTGACAAAAATAAGCGACAAAAAGTTAACTAAAGTTAGACTAACATTTCAGTGTGTGATTTCTCATGAGCAGTGAGACCATGTGTGTGCTTTTACTTGCTTTGCCTTGCCCTGTGTGTGTGCAATCTAAGCCATCAGAGTTCATAGTTGTCATAGCAACACCCCTCCTCCTCGGCATGCTCCGAGAAACACTCTGTGCAGCGGACAGGTCTGCTTCAGAGCTCTGTGTGTTTGTGCCTGAACAGTGTGAACACGACGAGAGGAGGGGTGGGCAGTGGGCAGCCTACAGCCCGGCTCCAATCAGAAGTTAGAAATGGTACTGGTATTTTCTGTGCTATTCTTCCATTGGTTGAACAAATTTTTTTAATTTTTCTTAGGTGGGCAAGACACACGTTTGGGTGGGCTGAGACCACCCCTGCCCATAGCCACCACCAGCCTTGATGAGTGTGCACCTGAATCCCCTCAACAAAACCCCTGGAAATAAGGGTTTCATCCAATAATGTTATGTGACCCCATTTGTGAGAAAAGTCACCCATTCAAAAGCATTTTGATGAAGTTGACTCAAATATGCACCCTCAAAGGGGTGAAGGGATCATATTCTGTGATAGCCTAAGTCTCTGGGGTCTTTTGACAGAATAATTAGTGGCCCTAATTACATATTAAAAAACAATGAATATGCTGTAGGGTAAATAGTCTTCCAAACTTAAAAAAAAAAATGTACCACCAAATGCCCATGAGCTTTTACTGGTAGCCTGAACAGTTTGTTAGTGCTTCCGCCAATTTATGAGCCAATTATCTAATGCACAAGCCTTTTCTTTTAAAACTTTGTTAGTGACAGGATGTATTTTTCGCCGATGTTAGGTGATGTTTGCAAATCACCACTTTCCATGTAGATATCATAACGAAATTTGAAATAATAAATTTGTATAAATTTCATCACTGTGTGTATGTCCCAAAAAACATTTTCATTGTGATCACTTCATAATGTGTTATGTGAATACATTTGCCCTGAACAAATGTCTAGTCATAAATTGATAAATTGCATTGCTTTAGGTTCAAGTATTTATTGACGCTGTTAAATAACACACATTCAACTACTACTACTAATTTACTCAAAAAACTACATTACACTTGCAGCTGTATCATCTCCTCAACATTTATTATTATTTAGGATGGCTGCTGAAAGTTGTTAGATTCTTATGATAAACCAATCATTTGGCCTCTATCCAATCTACTTACCTTATCTTTGTGTTAGGTGAACCGATCGGAACCACACGCAGACACCAAGAGTAGTTGTCATCAGGCTTTATTCAGAGTCGACCGAAAAGGGTCAAAGTCCAGCAAACAGTGCAATACAGGATAGGCAGAATCGTAGTCAAGTCCAGGCAGGGGTCAGAGTCCAAGCAACCAGAGCAATGCAGAGAAGGCAGGGCGAAGTCCCAGAACAGGCAGGGGTCAGAACTGGGACATCAATTCGTGGGGGCTGGAGAACAGGAGGGTGAAGGGCTGGAACTGGGCTTGGATGAGGACAGGCAAGGCAGGCAGCAGTGCTGGACTGGTAATCTGGCATACCAGGCATTTTTATGTAAAAAGAATTTAGGCCAATGACGGCCCATAAAGCAGGGACAGCGGCTTTTTTCTATACTGACACTGGGCTGGCCCAATCACATCTCTTACTAGGCCCCACCCGTCCCCTCTGTCTTCTCTGTTTCTCGTGTCAGATGCCGTGGCTCAGAGCCAAAAATCTGTGGATGGATGAGGGCGTCAAAATGGATTAACAAAAGCGCAAGGGTGGTGCGGAGAAGTTGTAGGCCAAAAAAGTAAAAATCTAGAGGCGGATGCCGCCAAATGTGCAAAAATAACAGACATGTTTGCTGCAGGGGCTGCAGTAGCTTCAACATCTACAGTAGCCTACCCGACATTGTGCAGCAACAGGTGGAACTTGAAGAAGGAGAGGTGGCTGGCCATGGCTACTGCCAGGCAAAGGAGCAGGTGTGTGACAGGGAAGCAGAGAAGGGACAGAGTGAGCATGACAGGGCTGAGGGACAGAGTGAGCAGGAGCAAGCAGGAGGAGAGTGTAGTTGAAGCGGTAAGCATGGTAGCTTCATGATTAACAGGGACTCGCAGGGAGGGAGCAGAGAGGTAGTGTGTGTGCGCCATGCCATGATGATGATGATGATGATTAATTCAATTAATGTTGATGATAATAAGATAACAATCGTAACGCTATCATAAAGTGAGACCGTCATCTACTGCTGGTGGTCAGCCAGTCAATGTCAAACAGCACAGCATAAGCTATTTGGCATTGTTTTTGTACCTAGCATAGTTCCCTAATGCAGTCGCAACTTCGGCTGACTTTTCTAACATTAACTAGCTTACGTTATTTTGTCAGCATCGCGTTGGCTAATCCCATGTTGCTGTGAGTGACCTAGGTCCATATCTTATCATCATAATATTATTTAAATTATTAGGCTAAGGGTTCCCTTGATAAAGATGCGCGAAAAGGCTGTATAACATACAACACCTGTAGCTCTACTGTGCTAAAATGTGTACCTGCTTATGTATTAGCCTACAGGGGGGGGGGGAAGTTTTAATTTCCAACAACAGGCAACAAAGTTGTCCTATGTTTATTTTCAGCCAGGTATGGTGGTAACTATTAGGATACATATGGTATGGATTACTGTTATTACTATCTGTGAGGTAGCTCTCCACCTGCAGTAAGTTCTAATTGGTGCTATATTTGTATACTTAAATTTTATGAAATAATTTGAAATGATACTTTGACTTCTTTTTTGACAATTACTTGTACTTCTACTTGAATTTGGAGATTGTGTGCTCCACGGCCACCTCTGATCACCAGGGAGTCAGTCAAGAGCGAGTGAGTACACTGGTACACTTGCACTGGTACACTTGTCCACGACACTTACTACTCAGCTTTGTAGTGGTTTGGGGGAATAGTACAGTAGGTACGCATATTTAAGGGGACCGCAAGGATAGTGTATTGGTGGGTGGTGTCCGACCGATTGTGGTGGGCCGGTCTGGACCAAAAATGCCAGGGCCGATTTTTTGTCCCAGTCCAGCCCTGGCAGGCACGAGAACAGGAGAAGGATCGGAAGACACAGGACTGGACTCGAGACAGGCAAGGGGGACTGGAGACAGGAACTCGGAACAGGCAAGGAGCAGGGAGGAAATTATCGCGGGAAAGTAATGGACACAAGCACGAATGCAGGGCACAAGACGATCCGGCACAGAATAGAGAAACAGGTGAGTTTATATGCCAGACTAATGACGAGACAACGAGGAGCAGGTGAGATGATACAACATGAGGAAACGCATATCAGGTACGGGAGGCGGAGACACAAAATGGGAAAAAGGAAAACGTGGAATGGAATACAAATACAGAAAACGCATAGAAACGGAAAAACCAGGAACTGAATTATGACACAGAGGTACAGGACGTCTTTGGGCAGAGCGGAGATACTCCAAGTTCCGGTGACCCGTCCACACAAGGAATGGGATGGAGGTTCCCTCCAGCCAATGGCGCCACTTCTCGAACGCCATCTTTACTGCCAGCAGTTCCCGGTCTCCAATGCTGTAATTCTTCTCCGCCGCAGAGAGACGGTGAGAGAAGAAGGCTTAGGGGTGCATTTTGTCGTCCTCAGCTTTTTGCGACAGAACAGCTCCCACTTTGGTATTGGAGGCATCAACCTCCACCACAAACTGACTGCTGGGGTCAGGTAGGGACAGGACATATGCGGTGGTAAATTGGTGTTTCAGCTTGAGAAAGGCTGAACTGGCCTCCGTAGTCCACCAAAAGGGCATCTTAGTGGAAGTGCATCTTTGGATAAAAGCGTCTGCTAAATGACTGTAATGTAAAAGTGAGGGCAGGGAGAGGAGCAGCCACCGAGCTGTAATTGTGGATGAATCTCCAGTAAAAATTTGAGAAAATAAGGAAACGTTGGAGTTGTTTGCGGCAGTTAGGCTCCGGCCATTCCTGGACCGCCCTCACCTTCTGTGTGTCCATCTCCAGTCTCCCTTTGGACACGACGAATCCCAAGAACTGGACAGACGGCTGGCTGAATTCACACTTCTCCGCCTTGAGGTAAAGTTAGTTCTCCAGGAGTCACTGAATCACCTGCCACACGTGATGAACGTGTTCCTACGGGGTACGGGAAAACACAAAAATATCATCCAGGTAGACGAAAACGAACTTGGAAATGATGTTCTGGAGCACGTCATAGACCATCGCCTGGGACACCGCGGCAGCGTTAGTGAGCCCGAATGGCATCGCCAGGTACTCGTTGTGGCCGGATTGGGTCTTGAAGGCCGTCTTTCACTCTGATCCGCACCAAGTGATTGTAGGGTGTAGAAGGCAGATGAGATAAGTTTTAAGGGGTAGCGGTTTTTGACGGTGATGTAATTTAATCCACGGTAGTCAATGCATGGGCGGAACAAGCCGTCCTTCTTGCCCACGAAGAAGAATCCACTCCTGCTGGGTATAAGAAGGGACGAATGATTCCTGAAGCCAGGGATTCTGTGATGTACTTCTCCATAGCCTCGGTCTCGGGAACGAAGAGGGAATACAGGCGACCGGCGAGGTTCCCGGAAGCTGGTCAATGGGGCAATCGTAGGTGAGGTGAGGAGGGAGAGAGCAGGCTTGGGAGCAGCTAAACGCCTGGCGGAGGTTGTGATATACACTGGGCACCTAGATCGATCGCCTCTTCCTTGGGCGGTTGGGTCCTCATGAAGCTGGCACGAGACGTGACACTTTGAGTAACTCTTACTTAGAGAACATTACTTTTATAAGATTTGCAAACAGAAAAGATTCAATGTAAGTACAGGGAAACCCCAGCAGGGTTTTTTCAGTAATGAGAGAAATTCATCAGGCCAAAAAAAAAATTTAAATACAGCTGAGGCAAACAGTTTAAAAAGTACTTTGTGGAATCTGTACAGAAAGAAGATAATGCAGCACTTGAAAAATAAAAATAAAAAAACTTTTGATGGAATAGGGGATGGAGGGAGGCCAGGGGACTAATTACAAGGATGTCCAAAACCACTGACTTAACAGCTGAAGGGAGGATTTATACACTGCCTGGCCAAAAAAAAGTTGCACACTCTAATATTTTGTTGGACTGCCTTTAGCTTTGATTACAGCGCACATTCGTCGTGGCATTGTTTCGACAACCTTATGCAACGTCACAACATTTATTTCCATCCAGATTTGCATTAATTCTTGGCCAAGATTTTGTATTGACGACAGGAGAGTCAAACCACTCCGTAAAGTCTTCTCCAGCACATCCCAAAGACTTTCAATGGGGTTAAGGTCAGGATTCTGGTGGCCAATTCATGTGTGAAAATGATTCATAATGCTCCCTGAACCACTCTTTCACAATTTGAGCCCGATGAATCTTTGCATTGTCATCCTGGAATATGCCCATTAATGGCATAACCTGATCATTCAGTACATTCAGGTACTCAGCTGACTTAATTTTATTGCTGCATAATGTTGCTGAGCCTAGACCTGACCAATTGAAGCAATCCCAGATCATAACACTGCCTCCAGAGGCTTGTACAGTGGGCACTATGCATGATGGGTGCAAATAATTAATGAAATTTCTTAGCCTTTGCAATAAAAAGCCGTTCTTTTATGTGGAAAGGATATTCTTAGCATAACGTGCACATTGTTATTGTCAAAAATAAATGTTGTGAATTGGTGGGGCTCAAACTACTGGACTGGACTGTGTCTGCTTTGGCTATTGATCTCTGTTCTCTGCATAATTCAAACAGTTAACAGTTAATATTGTGAAATTTCTTAGCCTTTGCAATAAAAAAGTTTTATGTTAAAAGAACATTCTTAGCATAACGTGCACATTAAAAATAAACGTTCGGAATAGGTGAGGATCAAACCACCAACCTGCTATATGGTAGCACAATGCCTTAACCACTAAGCTACAGGCGCTTTCACAGTTTGCATGGTAGTTAGACAGCCTCTTAAGCATTAGAGATAATGTACTTTCAGACGAGGCAATTCTAAACAGACTGTCTGATTGGCAGATGAAAGGTGGCTTTCCAATGGGGAGAATTATTCTTTGAGGGTATGGAGGCAGGAAAAATAAGAAGAATAAGAAGGGGAAAAAATGTGAAAATAACCCAAGTTCAGGGCTTTATTGTGTGGATGTGTGGCGTTGTACATTAATTTTGTGTGGTTATGTCAGAACATACAGAAGTGAATGTTTTTAAGGGCTGGGAGTCTGTGGTCATTGTGGTTATTTCTGCAAGAAAAGTGCCAAACTCTCGGTGCTGTATAGGTATGGGGCAAGGCCCGCCAAGCCATAACTTGGTGGATGGCATACCTGCCATCCCGATTTGTATCTTATTCTTTTTTGTTCTGGACAGCACTTTGTGCTCTGTGCTTGACTGGCGCTATATAAATAAAATTTATTATTATTATTATTATAAATAATTAGTACATAATATTTTATATTCATGCAAATATATACAAATCGCAGAATGCAATAAGGTAATTAAAGCAATTAATAGATAAATAAAAAATAATTAACTAATGCTGTTTATTATCGCTGCAGTGATTAACTGTTGCCACACATTGGAAAAATGTGCTTACTGTATCATACTGTTTGTGTTGGGATTCGCAGGGAAGAAGAAGAGAGGAGTCTGATTGTACTCTTTAGAAGACAAGAACTTTTCAGAAGACACGTATGACGACCCTCTCCGGACCCTGAGACCCCCCACAGATGCCCAGGCAGTGAATGTGGAGATGGCTCTGATCAGCAATGCTCTGGCAGCCTACAACTTCATAGCAGGTATGTACTGACCAGAAATGGGAAAAAACACACTAAAAGCACCCGGTTTCTATCGAACCTCAGAATTGGAATTTGTTGAAACTGGGTGTTTTGTTCACATGAAACCCAGTGATGGGTTTGGCATCAGAAGATGGATGCCTTTGTTGAAAAAAGCACCCAAGTTTAGCATTGGAACTTCAGTTAGAACCAGGTGTTATGGTCACATGAGATCAAAATGTGTTGGCCATGCACACTAGGAAAAAGGATGCTTATGTTCAAAAGATGTCATACCCATGGTGAAATATGGAGTTTTGATGTTATGGGATAGTTTCGCATATATAGGCGGCAGTGTAGTATAATGGTTAAGGAACTGGACTTGTAACTGAAAGGTTGCAGGTTCGATTCCCAGGTAGGACACTGCCGTTGTACCCTTGAGCAAGGTACTTAACCTGCATTGCTTCAGTATATATCCAGCTGTATGAATGGATAAATGTAATAAGAAGTATGTAAGTCGCTCTGGATAAGAGCGTCTGCTAAATGCCTATAATGTAATGTAATGTAATATTAATCCTGGGGTCTTAAGATTAAGGTTTGTGAACTCATGAACTCCTTCATGGACCGGGGCTTCCACCCACCTCTTCCATTTGGGGGAATCCCTTTAGAAACCAGAAGTTGAGTGTTGCCATTGTCGAGTGATATCCAATCCGATAGAAATGCAAGTGCAATACATTAAATTACTCACTTGATCCTTGATTTGGCTCGAGGGAACAAGTCTGTAAGACTTTGCAGTGAAATTGAAAATTCCTAAAAATGGAGAAAGTGGTAAATTTATTAAAGTTATTTATTGACTGAAAGGTTGAATAAATTAGGGGATAACATTGATTTAGTGGTTTGATAAAATTGCTTTAATACTTCCCAATAGTTTCATGTTATAGCCTACTAGAAAGCAGTTTTAGAATGTTTATTTCAGGCTAGTTACATAATCAGCTCGTTGCAGTTCAGCGAGTATCCAGCAAATGAGCCAGTGCAAGCTTATAAGCATGGACAATATTACAAATACATTTTTCTTGGATTTCATTTTTAATACAGGTTGCTTGCTTCTTTTATGTTTTATACTTCTGTGCCACATGCAAAGCAATCTATACATCCACCTTTTGATTTTACCTATAATATATTTGATTGTAACATACAAGTGTATTCCCCATTCCTGCTTATGAGGTATTTTAAAGTGCTGTCTTAATACATTTATTGTCAATAATTTTTTTGCTTGCTGTTTTGCCAGAATAAACATTGAGATATGGGTTGGAGCTTGTTGTCTTGTGCAATTTATTGGAAAGTTTTCAACAAACTAATTTGTCAATGGTCTGTTGGCGTCTCTGGCAAATTTCAGAGTACACGTAAGGGGCACAGATGGGCTGTGACCGAATACGACCCCTGTTCTGTATCCCCTGTCCACTCAGACCCCTGTGTGCCCTGTCCCCTCACTTTGCGAAAGAAAACTAGTGAGGAAGTAGTTTGTTATATTTATTTTGAATTTTTTATTTTTATTGAGAAAATCAATCTGTAAACATATGACGATTGTTACAAAGTGTAGATTATGAATGAAGAATTAACAAAAATAAAAATATATTATTTTGTAATACCATATATATACATATACGCTCTATATCTTTTACGTTTTTACTTCCGGGTTACTTACTGTAATTGTCGGATGAGCGCACCGTTCTGCAGGAGTGTGCTCCTGAATTCTCTCAACAAAACCCCGGAAATAAGGGGTTCGTCCTGTATTTTAAGTGTTAGGTTAGGGACGCAGTAGCAATAAATAGGGACCCAGTAGCAGGCAGGGAGTACAAAAACCGAAGTTTAATGAGGGACAGGGCAGCAATCCGTAATGAAACAGGCAGGGGTCAAAACCAGGGAGCCGTAACGGGAAACAAGAGAAAACAAAAAGTCAGCAACAAAAAACCAAGGACGAGGGATTAAAAAAAAAAAACTCAGGAACAGATAAAGATGACACTAACGGACAACTCAGATGATAGATACCGGAAAGCGGCGCAGAAGGGACAGCTCTGGAGGGCGGCAGCGGTGCAGGAGGGACCGCTCTGGAGGTTTTGCAGCTCCGGACAGGCGGGTAGCTGGCTCTGCAGCTCAGGACAGGCGGGTAGCTGGCTCTGCAGTTCAGGACAGGCGGGTAGCTGACTCTGCAGCTCAGGACAGGCGGGTAGCTGGCTCTGCAGCTCAGGACAGGCGGGTAGCTGGCTCTGCAGTTCAGGACAGGCGGGTAGCTGGCTCAGCAGCTGGACTAGAGGGCTGGAACGGGACGTGACAGGAGGGCTGGAACAGGACGGGACAGGAGGGCTGGAACGGGACGGGACAGGAGGGCTGGAACGGGACGGGACAGGAGGGCTGGAACGGGACGGGACAGGAGGGCTAGAACGGGACGGGACAAGAGGGCTGGGACGGGACAGGAGGGCTGGAACGTAGCGAGACAGGAGGGCTGGAACCGTGGTGGGACAGGAGACACAACCAGACAGAGAACAGACTGGGGAACAGGCGGGGTATTGGCGAACACAGACAGGTGGAAAATGGGTCCTCCGTCAACGGAGCCGGGAACCAGGACCCCCTCGTTTTCTCCTGGGCCCATAGTTACCTGGACACAGGACTAGACGGGTCCCTTCGAAGGGTGACGGGGTTGGGGTTGGGTAATAGGAAGGGTAGTAGGCTCAGGGCTGGCCGGCTGAAAGGTTACGACTCCGAGCCTAACGGAGTGGGAGGTGGGTTAATAAAGAATCCGGGGTGATGGGTGGTGGTCGGCATGCTGGCGAGCAAACTCAGGGTTCTGCCCCCAGATACCCATGAGGTCGGAACCAGGATGGCACAGCAGAAGTACAAAAACAGAGTCCAAAATCAGGGTCGCGAGAACACAGGCAGGAGTCAAAACCAGGGAGGTGTAACGGGAAACAAGAGAAAACAAAAAGAAGACAGCAACAAAAAACCAACAGGAAAAAGGACGAGGGATAACAAAAAACTCAGGAACAGATACAGATGACACTAACAGACAACTCAGAATATTTTTATAAAAAGCTAGAATAACAAACGGTGAGGAACTTGCAAAGAACTACTGAGATGACTGGGTTAAATACACAGAGGGAGACAGACATAATGGGAATCAGGTGTGCAGAGGCGGGGAGGGGAGATAGCTCACAGGTGAGAATAATGAGGGATAACAAGAACTAATAAAACAATAACGAGGGAAGAACGAATACATGGAAAGGACTCGGAAAACATGCATGACAGACAACGGGCTTGAGTAGGAGCGGAGTGTGCACAGTAATAAGGGGAGGCATGGTCTCTAAGGATAAGCAGCTGAAACAAGTTAACAAGTAGCTCAAGGAGAACTTAGAAATGCAGGTAGAAAAGATAAAGCGGGGAAGCTGGTTAAATGTATCTAACTACAAGACAGACAATTAGTTATGTTAATGATTTAGTAAAGTGCATGTAACTAATAAAGCACCTGAGTGATTGTTATTGCGAGTTAGTAATACATGGAAAGGAAAGCAGGAAGTAGCAGAAAACGAGACTTCGGAAATACAGCGTTAACCCACAGAAAATCCCGAAGTCACCCGAATAGTGCATGCACGAGACTGGGTAAACTAACACACAGATGAGACTCGGACAACCCACGAACAGAGATGAATGCAATGATGAATCGGGAAAGCAATAAATAATGTGGAAAATAATAAATAACATGAATGATAATTAAATAAAAATACAAAACAGACAGAATCTCAGAACATAACATTGAGTGCCCCCATTTGTGAAAAAAGTCTTCCACTCAAACGCTTTTTGACGAAGTGGACTCAAATATGCGCCCTCAAAAGGGTGTAGGGGTCGTATTCGGACACGGCCTGAGCTTTCGTTTTGAAGCTTACTTCCTGGTTGGGCTGTTGCTCATTAGCGCCACTGCGGTTGGCTCCAGTATAGGTCTTTCACCATGTAAGTCAATGGCAGCAATGTAGTCAAAATAATTTTTTCCCACAAAAAAATTGTAATTGCAATAGGTGCCTTTCCTTCATCTAATGCTTCTGCATGTGCTGATTTTTTTAAATATTGTGTCGTTTGGATAGGGTATTAACATTTGTTCAGGACCAATCAGAGGGGCAGGTTGAGCAGACGCAGTTTGTACAAACCGGCAGCGAAAAAGACTTCCGGAGACCCAATTCAGTTTTTACAAGGCCGTGGGAAGGCAATGGGTGACGTCACATTGACTTTGTCCATATTTTTATACAGTTTGTGGTCCCAATACTCCCAAAAATGCAGCCTCCTTTCCTCCACTACCACCTCCTCTCCTCTGTGCCCTGGAAATTGATCTTTGTGTCCTAATCTATGTTGCTGATTTCATATTCATTATATATGAATTGTTAAATATTAACGTCCAAAGCAAACTGCAATGTCAGATATATTGTATACTGTACATGCAACTACTTGTACTTGAAACGTACAGACAGTTACACATATTTCCGGGTAAGAGACGAGTGGAAGAGAAGAGTGGAGGAAAGGAGATGGGCAGTGAAGAATATTGGAACGCAGCCGAAGTTGCAAAAAGGACTGGAAACCTTGCCTACTATGGTGGCATATCAATGGCAAAAATCGTGTGAGAAAATAAAATCTATGCGTGGAAATCGAGGAATCGTGTGCACAGCCCGAAATTGTGCATTCAAATTGATTTGCCGTGTGTTTTTACACAACTCGAGCGCAAGTAAAGTACGTATTTGATTGCAATATTGTGGCTTTTGAGAAGAAATCCAGGCTTTCAGCGCGCACATAACCTGAACAAGCATGCTAAACTGTGATCCGAGCACAGCTACTGCTCTTGCTCGCGGTTCTCTTTTCTGCTCATGCAACTATTTTTTATTTTTGACAGTGGCCAACACAGTCGGTGCTCTGTCATAGTTCAGGGGCGGGGCCAGTGAGGGGGAAAACAGACAAAGTGACACATCGTAGATCAAGCTAACTATCGTTGTTATTTTATTATAATGTCAGAAAATTACATTGACACGTTGTTTCCTAAAGATAGTTTGGCAAAATAAACCAACAGTAAGCTACTTCACTGCTGTCCTTATGTAGTTACAGTCAGTGGACAAATTATCCAACTCAGTGGCCTCTGGTATCATTCCCTGACATCTTCTTTTGTCTTATTGTATCCCCCAGTAACCATGTCAACTACATTATGATCCAGTGGCGTGCCGTCAGCTGTAAAGTAGGCCTTCTGTAACCTTACCTTTATATGAATATTAATCCCAACCTGCTTCCATTTATAGTTCTTACAATTAACTGAATAACAAATATCAATGAATAGTGCAGTGCTAGTTTTTCAGTGCTAGCATTTTTCTTTGTGTCATAAAATAGCACAGTGTAGCACTGACTTATTATGTATGTATTGATAGCTGCAGCGCTGGAAAAAGCGGGGTATGGGCTACAGCATTGGACTTTGTTTCCGTTCATTTAGCTTGAGTAGCCTAACAATCAAACAATTAATTTGCTGAATAATCAAGACCAATATGTAGCATATGATTAAGAAATGACAAAGATAACTAACTTGAGATTGTTTAACAAGGATCAGGCAGTAATCTGAATGCGTTAAAGCAATTTTAAACATTAGAAGGCATATTTAAAGATGACAGCCTCTTAGGAAACTATCTTTAGGAAACAACATGTCAATGTAATTTTCTGACATTATCATAAAATAGCAATGATAGCTAGCTTGATCTACGCTGTGTCCCTCAGTTCTGTGGCCCCTATTCAGAACAGTGACAGACGCAGGCAGCATTTCTTCCCTCGCTGGCCCCGCCTACATGCATGTGTAATTTACATGCTTGAAAACACTGTAGTCTTTCAGAGACCAGGAAGTGGTTGAGGTATATGTCATTTAAAAAAAATTTGTTTCTGATTTTTTTCCCGTTTTTCTCCCAATTTAGTAGCCAATTGAACCCCTATTCTAATTCAATTCCCCCCGTGTAGCAACTGCTAGAGAATCACTGCTGCACAACCTCCGTCAGCCGGCGGTAGAGCGAAGGTAGCCACGCTACCAGAGCGCGACTCCTTCCGAGCCTGACCGTGATTCCAACCCGTCCGTGGCTGCTATATGCGCAGCGATTCTCTCCGAGCCCCTCCCCCCACCCGGAAGCAGCCGCCAATTGCTGCTCCCACAGGGCGCCGGCCATGCTCGGAAAATGGCAGGTCCGGGGCGCGAACCCCGATCCTCAGAGTACAACTGCGCTGACTGAAAAATGTCTCAGTGATTCCAAACTTTTGAATGCTAGTGTATATATCAGAGGAGGTTTCTCGACAGGTGATGAGGAGGTTTCTCTCAGGCAGTGCTTCACCCAAAAAAAAAGAACATGCAGAGCACACACAACACATCTTTCTTTAAAGGGTAACAAAGCACTAAAACGACTTATTTTTGATGAGAACTGATACATTAGTTTTTCTTCTAAGTGTTACTGATTGGTTCTGGTCCAAATCTTGACATTTTACTGGATTCAGCGCAAAACAGCATGAACCAAAAGGATCTGGCTCAAAAGTGTCTCTAGTGGTAAAACGTTAGGTACTGCACGTTCAGTCTGTCATTGGCCAGAAACTTCATCCAGCTGACGTATGATTTTGGCATTTTTCAAATTTCAAAAGGGGGCGGGTCTAGCAGCATGCTTTGTTACTGGTTAATATTGAATGAACTATTTCCCTTGTGAAGCTAAACAAGATTAGGCAAGCCTAGCTCAGCCCAGGCGCCTGTGTTCAGCCAGTAGGGAACATTTGACAAGGCATGGCGGGTATTATGTATGTAAGTAAACATCGAACAAAAAGTTAGGAAATTTGTGTTTGGTAGATTATTTCTCTGTTGTAACAATGCTTCTTGGCAATAAATTGTATACCGTTGGAAAGCCTGTTTATTTCCCTTTTAAATGGTGCCCCATTTGTAAGGAACATAGGCACATAGGCACAGCTGAGTATGTGGGTTGCGCCCATGTAAAATTTGCCAAATCTTCTCTGCCAATGCCAAACAGCTTATTCTGCTGTTGCTAGTGACTCTTGTTTGGTGTTGTTGGGTGGATTGGATGATTGAAGTCTATCAGTAACAAGGAAGAAACAAGACATATTGGCAATTTTACAATTTATTAATTTAACAAACAGTCAGGAGCCTCAGTAGCATGTGGAAGAACCATACACAGCCACAACAGCCTGGCACCTCCTCCTCATGCTGGTCACCAGCGTGGTCACACACTGCTGTGGGATGGCATTCCACTCCTCAACCAGGATTTGTCGCAAGTCAGCCAACGTGGTTGTGTTGGTCACTCTAGCACGAACAGCACGCCCAAGCTGATCCCACAAGTGTTCAATTGGGTTGAGGTCAGGACTGTTGGCAGGCCATTCCATTCTCTCTACTCCCAAATTCTGGAGGTAGTCTCTGATAAACCCCGCTCTGTGGGGGCGAGCGTTGTCGTCTTGGAGGATGGAGTTCGTTCCCAGACTGTGGAGATATGGGATTGCCACTGGTTGCAGAATCTCATCTCGATATCTCTCTGCATCGAGATTGCCTCTAATGATGGCAAGCCTCGTCTTTCCAGTGATGGAGATGCCGCCCCACACCATCACACTGCCTCCACCAAAAGGTGTTACTCTATCGGTGCAGCAATCAGCATAGCGTTCTCCCCGTCTTCTCCACACTTTGACCCTACGATCCAACTTCCGTAGGCAGAATCTGGACTCATCGCTGAACATAACGTTCCTCCACATGTTCAGGTTCCAGTGCAGGTGTTGCCGACACCAGCGCAAACGAGCCTGACGGTGAAGGGCAGTCATGGCAGGCCTCCTGGCAGCCCTATGAGCCCGGCGATTGGCTGCGTGCAGTCTGTTCTGGATTGTCTGGGCCGAGAGCCGTGTGCCATATCATTCTGCAAACCTTGACTGCAAATCTGTAGAAGACAGCCTACGGTTCCTAAGTGCTGAAAGGGTGAGCAACCGGTCTTCTTGGGGTGTTGTCTTCTTGGGACGCCCACTTTGCGGTCTGTCTCTGACATCCCCCGTTTCATGGAACTTGGCCTTGTCATGGATCTTGCCTTCCTTCCCTTATCTCCACGTTCTCGTTATTCTTTTTTGTCGTTACCGGTAATCTATCGGATTTTCCTTTGTTCAGCGACGGGGTTTTGCTTTCGCCTCGTCATTAGTAAGTTCACCTGTTATTAATTTCCTTTGACTATTTATACTCCGCTTCCTGCCTCTCTCGTTGCTTCCATGTTATTCCTCTTAACATTCGAGCCGGTAAAAGAAGGTATAGGATTAGTTAGTAAGCTAGTTTAAAAAAGAAAGGGTTTAGTAAGAAATCGTTTAGCAAGAAAGCAAGTCTCTTTTCGCTCTCATTTCAGAGCAGAGGCTTTCTCGTTTTCTTTTGTTTTACACGAAACGGTTTCCTTTCGTTTCGCTCCACAAACGGGAGTAAGATAAGCGTGTCTGCTTATTTCCTTTGTTTTACTACTCTTATCTGCGAGCGCTTTAACTGCTTTGGTCCCAGTGAAAGGGATCTTAATAGTTTTATTTTCTTTGTTCGTTCGCTCCACAAACGTGGTTAGATAAGCGTGTCCGCTTATTTCCTTTGTTCTTTTACGAGCGCTCTAATTGCTCTGATCCCAGTTAAAGGAATATTAATAGTTTTATTTTCTTTGTTCGTTCGCTCCACAAACGTGGTTAGATAAGCGTGTCCGCTTATTTCCTTTGTTCTTTTACGAGCGCTCTAACTGCTCTGATCCCAGTTAAAGGGATATTAATAGTTTTATTTTCTTTGTTCGTTCGCTCCACAAACGTGGTTAGATAAGCGTGTCCGCTTATTTCCTTTGTTCTTCGAGCGCTCTAACTGCTTTGGTCCCAGTGAAAGGGATCTTAATAGTTTTATTTGTCTTTGTTAGTTCGTTCCACAAACGGAGTTAGATAAGCGTGTCTGCTTATTTCTGTTTTGCTCGTATATCGAGTTCCTCGCCTTTTTCGTGAGGTTATTTTGTGTTCTCATTATTCTCCCTCTCCACTACGGATTATTGTCCGTTTCAGTGGTGTTCATTGAACACTTAAAGAGTCCGTATCTGTCGCAACTGGACCTCCAATATTTCCTCTGTGTCTCTGGCACAGAGAACCCCTACAGAACATGGAAGCCATAGGGGAGGGGCCAGCGATAGATCCCATTATTCATAGGGTCCTAGTCATGCAGGAAGCAGCCCTTGCTGCTCAGGGAGAGAGTATTAGAGCTCTGCTGGTTTCTCAACAGACTCTGCATGAAAAGATACGCCTTCAGGCGGTCGCTCTGCAGGATCTAGCAGAGAATCTCCGAACTCACCCTCACATGACCGACCCACCTTCAGTTGCACAAGCACCTACACATCCCATTCCTCCCCCACCTCCACCTGGCGCTAGAGAACCTAAGCTTCAGCTTCCGCTGCGGTATAGTGGAGAGTCGGGAAAGTGTCAGGGGTTTTTAACTCAGTGCCTAATTTCTTTTAAAATACAGCCTTCACGCTTCCATTCGCAAGAGTCCCGGGTAGCATTTATTCTTTCACTCCTAACCGGGAATGCTCTCACATGGGTGGACCCACTTATCAGGGCTAATTCGCCTATCATGGATAATACAGATGGGCTTATGGCGGAGATGGTGTCAGTTTTTGATCAGGACGTTTTTGGCAAGGAAGCCGCTATGCGTTTGACCCGTCTTCGTCAGGGCTCTGACACCGTGGCCGCGTTTGCTATCGCATTTCGTGCTCTTGCGGGGGTGACAGGATGGGCGGATGAGCCTCTTAGGGCACTGTTTATGAACGCCCTGTCGGAGCCAGTAAAGGACGCTCTCGCGGGTCTCGAACCACCCGCTACTTTCGGGGCTCTGGTGTCCACCGCCATTCGGGTAGACAACCGCTTTAGAGAGAGAGAGAAAGAGAGGGGTTCTAAAGGGTTTAGATATCGTCCAGCTAATTTCCTTTCTTCCACCACGCCAGCACTATCTCATATTGAGCAGGAGGAACCCATGCAGGTCGATGGGTCCTCCATGCGCGTTACAGGGGACGCTAAGACCCGTGAATTATGGTGTAGGTACTGTAAGGGGCGGGGTCACTTAAAGGAACAGCGTCCCAAGCTGTCAGGTAAAAGAGGGTCCTCGCTAGAGGAATCGAGTTGCCTAGGGGGACTGCAGTTCAATTACCCTCGGACCCTTCTGCCAGTCAATTTACGCTGGAACAATTGCCAGTTCAATGGCAACGCTTTTATTGACTCTGGGGCAGTTGAGTGCCTTATCGATGCCGATTGGGCCAAGTCCCACAAAATTCCCACCCACCCTCTACCTCATCCTCGCCTTGTTACGGCTCTGGACGGCCGCCCGTTAGGCACAGGCACCATTTCCCGCATTACCTCCACCATACGCATGAGCGTTCCGTATCAGGATCATACGGAGGAGATTCAGTTTTTTGTGATTGAGTCCCCAGCTTATCCGCTGGTCTTGGGTCATTCTTGGCTTGCCCACCATAATCCTCATATTAATTGGGGGGGGGGGGGCGGTCCTGTTATCCATCAGTGGGGTTCCCAGTGTAAATTTCACTGTTCTTCCGCCAGTCTGTTGCCGTCAGGAGGAGGGGTTCAGGAGTATTCTGAACCTATCAGTACTACTGATGTCATAGTTGCCCCGGTTATATGGGAGGTTGAGACAGCAGTGCAGAGAGCCTTGCGCTCGGACCCAGGCTCAGGTGGGGCACCAGCCCACTGTCTTTTCGTGCCTCCTCATCTTAGGTCTAGGGTTCTCCAATGGGCCCACACTTCCCAACTTACCAGTCATCCCAGTGTTCAGCGTACTAGGGACTTTTTGTCCCGACGTTTCTGGTGGCCTAGTCTGGAGAGGGACGTACGCTCGTTTGTCACAGCTTGTCCTGTTTGCGCACGCGTCAAGGTCTCTCACCTTCCTCCCCCGGCTAGACGGCCACGCTCCAGGCGCATCCACCCTACGGTTCACGTCTCCCGTCTGAGACCGGTACTCATCAGCCCGCTCGCGCCGGTGGAAAGACCACCTTCGCCTCCCCGACTCTTAGAAGGGGGCCCGGCTTATACTGTTCACCGCATTATGGCCGAGAGACGCGTGGGCAGAGGGTGGCAGTTCTTTGTGGACTGGGAGGGCTACGGCCGGGAGGAACGTTGCTGGGTTCCTAGGAGAAACATCCTGGATCCTCAGTTAATCACCGACTTCCGCAGAAATAAGGTCGTGGAAACGTCTGGTGCCGTTCCTTAGAGGGGGGGTCCTGTCATGGATCTTGCCTTCCTTCCCTTATCTCCACGTTCTCGTTATTCTTTTTTGTCGTTACCGGTAATCTATCGGATTTTCCTTTGTTCCGCGATGGGGTTTTGCTTTCGTCTCGTCATTAGTAAGTTCACCTGTTATTAATTTCCTTTGACTATTTATACTCCGCTTCCTGCCTCTCTCGTTGCTTCCATGTTATTCCTCTTAACATTCGAGCCGGTAAAAGAAGGTATAGGATTAGTTAGTAAGCTAGTTTAAAAAAGAAAGGGTTTAGTAAGAAATCGTTTAGCAAGAAAGCAAGTCTCTTTTCGCTCTCATTTCAGAGCAGAGGCTTTCTCGTTTTCTTGTTTTACACGAAACGGTTTCCTTTCGTTTCGCTCCACAAACGGGAGTAAGATAAGCGTGTCTGCTTATTTCCTTTGTTTTACTACTCTTATCTGCGAGCGCTTTAACTGCTTTGGTCCCAGTGAAAGGGATCTTAATAGTTTTATTTTCTTTGTTCGTTCGCTCCACAAACGTGGTTAGATAAGCGTGTCCACTTATTTCCTTTGTTCTTTTACGAGCGCTCTAATTGCTCTGATCCCAGTTAAAGGGATATTAATAGTTTTATTTTCTTTGTTCGTTCGCTCCACAAACGTGGTTAGATAAGCGTGTCCGCTTATTTCCTTTGTTCTTCGAGCGCTCTAACTGCTTTGGTCCCAGTGAAAGGGATCTTAATAGTTTTATTTGTCTTTGTTAGTTCGCTCCACAAACGGAGTTAGATAAGCGTGTCTGCTTATTTCTGTTTTGCTCGTATATCGAGTTCCTCGCCTTTTTCGTGAGGTTATTTTGTGTTCTCATTATTCTCCCTCTCCACTACGGATTATTGTCCATTTCAGTGGTGTTCATTGAACACTTAAAGAGTCCGTATCTGTCGCAACTGGACCTCCAATATTTCCTCTGTGTCTCTGGCACAGAGAACCCCTACAGGCCTTCAGTTTGGAGATGGTACTAGGGCTCACTCCAAATAATGCCGCAACTTGCTTTTGTGGAACACCAGCTTGAAGTTGCCCTATCGCACGGGCCTTATCGAGATCTTGGAGCAGACACCAATTGACCACTGTAGCAGGGCCCATGCTCACAGGCGCTGCCAATCAGGCACCTGATTGTCAGCACCTGGGGGTACCGGAAGCTCAAAACAAGAGTCAATAGCAACAGCAGAATAAGCTGTTTGGCATTGGCAGAGAAGATTTGGAAAAATTTTCATGGGTGCAACCCACATACTCAGCTGTGCTGCTCATCCCACAAATGCATGTTCCTTACAAATGGGGCACCATTTAAAAGGGAAATAAACAGGCTTTCCAACGGTATAAAATGTATTGCCAAGAAGCATTGTTACAGAGAAATAATCTACCAAACACAAATTTCCTAACTTTTTGTTCAATGTTTATAATTCAGTAATTTTTACAATGTGGTACACTAGTCCAGGCCTTTTCAGTATGACTGAATTTGCATAATGTTTTTAGTATATTTTTTGTTCTATATTATATTTTATACGTATGAAATGTAGCTACGTGTGAGAGTTCAATTTAATTGATTCATTTTCATTCATATCCAGATATTTGTGTACTCTGAGAATAAAAATGTTTATTCCCTTCTTCAGATTTTGTTAAAGTAGGCTACTTTTCTCATCCATAAGGAAGATATAGCCCTGTCCCTATCCTAAGTTCACATTGAAATTACAGGCTTTTGCACAATTTAGCTCTTAGACTATGCACATGATTAATGTCATAGGCAAGATAGCATTAAAAGCTTTGGCTGATCATACACTTGGCAACATTGTAGGCAATTTTGATTGCCAACTGTGGCATTCAGTCTAATGGCGGCCTTACACCAAATGACTTCCCAAGCGATTTCACTGTCGCAGACAAATTTCCAATGTCGATCGTTTGGTGTAAGGTGGTCATAAAACTCAGTCCGGGCTGTCTTAAGTCAGTCTTTTTCTCGTCTTGACGTTCTGATAAAATCAGACATGCTTAATATTATCTGAAGTTTTTAGTCTTGGCTCATGCAAATAGTGAAGTTCAATGACGTGAACATTGTCAACAATCAATAGTTGCACTCTCTCCAGCACCAAAACAGGAAGCAGCAAACTGGGTAAATAGTAAGCATGGCGGAGACTCCAAGGGTGTGTCCCAATATTTTTCACTCCCCACCTCCACTCTCCGACTACCACTCCTCTCTTATCCGGAAGTATGCAAAACTGTGAATGTTTCGAGTCCAAGTATTTGCATGTACCTGACATTACCGGACAGAAAGACCGAAAGTCTTTTCAAAGTCTTCTAGTGTATGGTAGGCAGTCTTTGCAAAATCTTATAGTCTGTGACTAAAAACTCAGTGAGTTATGACACATTGTCTTCAGATGTGAGAGGGTGTCAGACTAGTCGTTTAGAAGTCTTTCAAAGTCTTTTCAAAGTCTTCTAGTGTACGGTAGGCATAAGGGAGACTTGGATTTGTCTTGGCCACACCCTGGGTTGTGTTTGCTAATCAGCCCAGGTGCTTAAAGTGTGTTCATCTCCACAGTTTGGGGCCTAGACCGGGAGCACACGCCAAGAGAGAGCGAGTTTGTGAAGTCTGTTTGTCCGAAGTCAAAGAAAGAAAACAGCGCTGAAAAGCTGGCCAGCTGTAATTTTTGTCGCTGGGTTTAGCTTTCTTTTGGCTTTGTTGTTT
The DNA here is from genome assembly GCA_022702515.1 of Ilyophis sp. 1 JC-2022. Classification (NCBI taxonomy): domain Eukaryota; kingdom Metazoa; phylum Chordata; class Actinopteri; order Anguilliformes; family Synaphobranchidae; genus Ilyophis; species Ilyophis sp. 1 JC-2022. The sequence continues at coordinate 107,033,425 of CM040395.1, forward strand.
TAGCTTGTTGTTTTAGTTTATTGTTTTTGCCCAGAACCCAGGAGGGGAAAGGGTGACGTTTTTTTTTTTTTTTTTGAGTTGGCATTGGTGCACTCTCTCTCCATGTGGAAAATTCACAGTGCAACCATCTCCCTCCCAGGGGTGTGTCACGGCGTGTGACACCAACATTGTGGTAAAAAGTCAACAAAGTGAGACAAAAGGGAACCAATTTTAGTAACAGGCTGTGAGCAATGACCTCTATACTTTAATCTCCTACAACATGCTCAGGCAATGTGTTTTTTCAGTAATAGTGCCTGTCTATATAAGCCCAAAGCTTTATCATCAGCCTTCCACTGTAATGTCTATGTTATGGCAGCACCTATTTTTAGTCCCAAGATAATTGAAGTAACTTTATTGTGCATGTTACCAGTCTGCAATGTGTATTTTACTGCAGTCTCAACTAGGGCTGCACAATTAATCAAATTTTAATTGTGATATCAATATTGGCTTTCCACAATTACTAAACAAGAATAACCTTGAATTACAAGTTTTAAGGCACAGTCTGTTTACAAATGAAAACTCTCACTTCACTCTCTGGTGTTCTATATCAAATAAAGCACTCCTATTTTACCTCCCTCACAGTAGAGGGTTTGGGTTAGAAAATGTGAAAATATAAGCATTATTCTGTTCATTCAAAATGTTAAAGTGCAATACAAGTATTATGTTCAGAAAACCAATAAATTATCGTGTTAAATAATTGTGATCTCAATATTGACTGAAATAATAGTTTATAATTTTTGCCATAATCGTGCAGCCCTGGTCTCAACGCACTTTACAATTACAAATCCTAATTCCAAAAAGTTGGGACAGTATGTAAAATGCACATAAAAGCAGAAATCAGTGATTTGTAAATTATCTTTTACATATAAACCCCTCAAAAAAAGTTTGGAAATTTGTGTTTGGTCGATCATATCTCTGTTGTCACTGTATTATTAGCATTATATCTTATATCTGATTTTTTTTTAAAACTAGGTAAGGTATAAAAAGCCAAGTTACTCAAGCATAGCCTACATAGCGCTGTCTATAAGTCCTTAATTCCAATATGCAAAAACTAGGTCTGCCTTTAAAAGTATTGATATCAAAATGTGGCCAAGTTACAAACAATATTGCCTATCGTAGCTCACACTAAATAAACTAGCTCTATTTCAAAGCAATGCTATCCAAACTTTCCTAAATTATTTAATGCAACTTGGCCCTGTGTTTCTTCATCTTACCATCTCAAGAGAATGTGTTCAATAAAACTGTATGTGCCACATCAAACTGCAAAATTAAAATAATTGATAGTGGAAATACTCTGATTCAGATGTGTTGCACTTAGAAAGTAAACAGAAAAATGACTACACTATAGGGCATGTTTGAACAATTGTCTGCTGCATCCACTGCTTTGGGTCTATAAAAGCACAGAATGGATAAAATGTATTATTATTATTATTATTATTATGTATTTATTTATTTGGAATATTTGGATTTCTATCAAAACCTGTGTGGTACTACAGAGCATAGATATCCTTGTGTTCACAAAATTCTGTTCACAAATATCATAACTACTATTATGTTAAGAAAATTGGTACTATTTGCCATTCTCATGGAGTCTGTTTATGACAGTTTGCTCAGAAACATGCACACGAGTAGTCCGCTGGAGGTCATTTTGTAGGGCTCTGGCAGTGCTCCTCCTGTTCCTCCTCACACAAAGGAGCAGATACCAGTCCTGTTGCTGGTTTGTCCTTCTACGGCCCTGTCCAGCTCTCCTCGTGTAATGGCCCGTCTTCCGGTATCTCCTCCACGCTCTTGAGACTGTGCTGGGAGACACAGCAAACCTTCTTGCGATGGCACGTATGGATGTGCCACCCTGGAGGAGCTGGACTACCTGTGCAACCGGAATGGGCTGCAGGTACCACCTCATGCTACCAGTAGTGACAAGGGCACTAGCAAAATGCAAAATTAGAGAAAAATCGGTCAGGAAGGATAAGGAGAGAGAAATGGTCTGTGGCCACCACCTGCAAAGCCATTTACTTTTTGGGGGTTGTCTTGCTGTTGCCTCTCCTGTCCATCTGTTGTCACTTTCATTTGCACCAAAGCAGGTGAAATTGATTCGCAATCGTTTACGCTTCCTAACTGGACAGATCGATATCCCAGAAGTTTAATTGACTTGGTGTTATACTGTGTTGATTAAGTGTTCCCTTAATTTCTTTGAACAGTGTAGTAGGCTATCATCAATTCTTTATGTATTATCGAAAATTCTTAATTTTCCTAGTAGTTAATTTTATAGTGACATTGTGTTATGTGTGAAAAGGATAAACTGAACAGAGCTGAAGTGAAGAAATGAATGAAGACATAATGTTGGCCGAGGCGACAAGAAATGTTGGCCGAAGCGAGCGTTGAGGTTCGGTTTCCACAGTGAGTCCAGTCATGACCGCAAGAGCACAGCGTAGGCTCCACACAGACACATTTTTTTGTCTGAATTTGTGTGAGATGAAAATAAATAACTGTACCATTGGCTACATGTGTTTTACATTAATGCAACAACGCAATGTTAACCAGATGATATTCTGCGTTAAAACTTTTGTCTTTGCTTGACAAATGGCTATGGGATACCTGTTCCCATAACGTTAGCTATTACATGGCATGATGTCCAGTGACTGAATTGTTTAACTAACAGGCTACAAGTGAACAGTTAATATTGTGATTACGTCTTTGTCTTTGTAATAAAAAAACATTCTTGTATGAGAAAACCAGAACATGTGCACACTGTTTGAGTCCAAAATTAAATTACACTATAGTAGGCTACCAGGCGGGGTTCGAACTCTGGTCTCTCAAATACTGGACGGTAACCAGTATACCAAAGGGCTTTAGTCACGTGATATAGGCTATAGGCCATTTGTCACAGCAAATGGAACATTTTGCTTCCATACTGCGTAACGTTAGTTGAAGAGGTGTCGTCGGACTTTCACCATTTCGCTATAGTACAAGTGAAATACAAGTGAAACATTGAACAGTTAATATTGGAAACGTCTTTTGCCTTTGCAATAAAAATGTTTGTTATTGTGAAAACAATAAATTAAAAGTATTTAGCAGTTGCACATTGTTTTTGTCGAAAATAAACTGGGGCTTGAACCCCCAATTCACTGTGTGCGAGACAGCAACTCTAACCATTAGGTCACAGTAGCTTCTTGGAAAACACCAAGCCATTAGTTATATTAACATTAAAAAACATTAGTTTGAAGCGTTTTTATTGGGCAATAAGCTTGGGAGAGCAGGTATGCGATGTTGTTATCCAATGGGGAGAATTATTGTTTGAGGGTACAGAGGCAGGAAGGTTTTTGGGTAGGCAGGAAAAATGGGAAGAAGAAGAAGAAGAAGAAGCAGAAGAGGAAGGAAAAAAACTGCAAAATAACCCAAGTTTGGGGCTGTATTGTGTGGATGTGTGAAGTTGTATGTTAATGCTGTGTGGTTACATGAGGTCAGAACATACATACGTTAATGTTTTTAAGGGCTGAGAGTGGTCATTGTGGTTCTGTAGGAAACCCTGAAAAGTGGCAAACTCTCGGTGCTGTGTAGGTATGGGGCATGCCCTACCAAGCCGTAACTTGGCGGATGGCATACCTGCCATCCAAATCATTGGAATGCATTTAGGGCATGTCCGACTCTACTTTTGCTAGTTAGAGGGTGGATATTTTGAGCGCAAAGTAAGGCGCAAGGTTCAAATGGGCTGAACTTCAGTAATTACAGGTGTGTCTTGGGCAAAACATGCAATAAACCAATCAGAGTGTCATCTCCCATTCACTTTAAAGGCCACCTGCGTTTGCACCTTGGCAGATTGCTAATATGATGGCGGATAGTAAGACTGTGAAAACAGCGATTTTCAGTTGGCGAAACAGACATGCTCATGCACATAGTTAAAGCATGCGAGCAAGGAATAGGCTATATGGATCAATATTACGATCAATAGGCTATATGGATCAATATTTTAAGTGCCAACATAAACTCGGCCAGGCACCATGCATAACTTTGGTGGGCAAAGGCCCGCATCTATTGGGTATCACATTCATGATAACGCAGCGCAGCGCGGTCCTTGCTGAAAACCGGGCACTAGATAACGAGTTCTATGAGAGCCGAGTCCCGTGTTGGAACCGGCTCCCTCGTAGGATCCAGCTCTCACGCAGCGGAGCTCCTACGTAGGAGCAGTGAGCCCTGGTGACCAAACCCCATGCGCACTTAAATCGTGGAGCCGAGGCTAGAGAAATCTTGTCCGTGAGTGGACATAAAATCGAAAGCTACTGGAAACCAAATCCACTGGAAAGGAAATGAACAGTGGAGTGACATTCTCTCTGGATTATTTTATGCTAGTAACGATAGCAACAGTTTAGGTTTACAGCTGATTCACGAAACCGGTTAAAACATTAAATCTGCAGATAAAAGTTTGTATTCGGCACGTTACAGCAACTTTAATCTAGCAAACTATTTTTGTGGTTAGAGGTGCAGTATTTATTTAGTTTGTAAATACGAATTTAGTAGGAATTTAGCTAGCTAGGCTTAGTAATTAGCTAGCTGTAAGTTAACATGAGAAACATAGCCTACCGACTAGTTGTTTGAAAGCAAGTTAACGTTACTTCACATCTGTATAGGCTATATATAGATAACGGTTTTAGCTGACGTTATAACTATTACATTATATTATTATTACTAGTGAAGTGGATTATATTATTATTATGTTATGTTATTAGCACATAACGCTAGCTATTAGTCCGTTTGCTAGCTAGCATTCCATTCCTAGCTCTGCTTGTTTTTGTGTTGCATGGCAGCAGCTACACTGGGGACTATTTTCTCTGCTGCTCTGAAATTAAATTCATAACGTTAATTAAAAATTGTTTTATTGAAAGTGTGCCTTGTCCTTATATATTATTTACAATATAGCTGGCAACCGTTTTATAAAAGCAATAAGGTAACTCGACGCTGTACAATATCGTCAATATAGTCACAGTCAAAAGGTTTATCTGTGACTATATTGACGATATAGTACTGCGTCTCGTACCTTATTGCTTAAATGTAGACCGACCGGGTTTTGTGTTTGGAGTCGGCTCTCCATAAGCTGGAACCGGCGATGGAGGGGTACCCGGGGAGTCGGGGTTTCGATTCTCATTTTGGGATCCGCCCACGCCTAATCATATCGCTTGTAAGAGTACCTGAAAATAAGATATCAAGAGTCTTTTGATGTTGTTGGGTCACAGACATCAGGAAGTCATGGCATGCAAAGGATATGCAACCATATATTAAATATGATTACTTTATTTCAGTTTGTGTTAAGTTGTCCAATTTCTTTTGGTGCCCTAAAATAGGGGGCGCTATGTGTAAAAATGGCTACAATTGCTACACGGGTCACCCGATATAGATGTAAAAACCCTCAAATTAAATCCGAAAGTTGGCACTTTAGCCTCATAGTCACTGTTCCATTTCAAATCCAATGTGCTGGAGTACAGAGCCAAAACAACAAAAAATATGTCTGTCCTAACACTGAGTGCACTGTATGTGGACAAGGGTCAAATTAGCTTATGTGCTTTTCCCCGTAATTGCCACTTGCAGCTATAATGCATAATGATGAAGCTCCCAAACACGTTTTACAAGCTGTCATGACAGACTGCATTGTCAATTTAATGAAGCTAGCTAGCTACTTGTTTGTCGTAATAGCTACTTGCTCATCCAAACTTATGTACATCAACATTATGTGTCAAAAAACTAATTTCAAGGTAAATTAACATGGTTTTATATATGAGGTGAATTATCTAAGTAAATAAATACAGTCAAAAACACAAAAAATCTGCTTAACTTACATTAATTAATGTATTCTTCCAGCATTCAAACTCCAGGTACTAATAGCCCGTTTGCTCTCGCCTTCCTTTATTTGGTGAAGTAGATTCCCACCAATCACGTCTCAGAATGTAGTAACGCCCACTGATGTATTTCAGCCCACAAGATTGAGAAACCGACCAATGACATCCGTCAATGTAAGAGAACCCACCCATGTATTTATGCCCACGATTGAGAAACGGCCACTTTTGGTCTGCATGTAAATGAGCCACAAGAAATTAATGGGTGACGTCATCATCACTCCGTCCATATTTTTCTATGATCTATGGGTCCAATTCAAAAATAATTCTGCTCCCTCCCTTGTTCCTCCCCGTCAGTTCAAGTGTCTTCTCGTGTTCTTTTGGTGCTGTGTCACATCCTCCCGAGGGAAGTTTGCAAGTGAAGTTTGTTGCGAGGGAAGAACGTTTATCGGATTGGACCCCTGCCGAAGACTTTTAGGGCAAAATCCTGGCCCCCCCCAATCCCCAACTCTGTTGTGTTATCCATGTGAGGGTGCACAAAGTACTGAAAACAACAGACCAATATTTTTTTGGGGAAGTGAAATTATTACTTTTGTTTCTCTGAGCAATTGTATTAGTATGCAAAATCATAATTTCCCACTATTTTGAGCATATAATAGCTAAAATTGTCTTTATCAAGGGTGCCAATCACTGTTGCTAGAATGATTCACATCACAAACGGTGATGTCGTGTCTTCAGGCAATGTGTCTTTATAATTAGTGTATAATTATGTATGTCTCTGAATACAATATACCAAAATGTCCACTGAGACAACAACGATCTATTGCAATGGACTGGATTGAATTTATTCCATTTAGAATTTAAGGTCACTGATTGTACAAACCCCAATTCCCAAAAAGTTAAAACAGTATGTGAAATGGACATAAAAGCAGAAATCTGTGATTTGTAAATTCTCTTTTACATATATGTAATTGAAAACCGTACAAGGAAGATGAAAAATCCAACTCAAAAAGAGCCTCGGTCGGACATGAAAATCTCGGCATCGCACTGGGTCGGAACCCCTCGCAAGCCAGTTTGCGACTCCCATAGGAAATTAATGATTTCCAGTCGATTTCCAGTCATTTGTAGTATGTCTATGGCTGAATCTCAAATTGCATACTTGTGTACTAGTTAGTGCATATATCAAGTACGGTAACGTGATCAAGTGCATCTCAGCTCAAGTATACAATAGTGATGTGTCGTTCACGAACGATCCGATTCTTTTGAATGACTCTTTGGTAGGAACGAGTCTCGTAGGTATCTGAGCCGTTCTTTTTTGCCTGGAGTGTTTCCCATCAAAAATATTGAATAAAACGCGACCATAATGTTTTTGGTATATTACAATTTATATTAGAGTACATTTCCATAGCCTATAAGATTTTAGTAACATTAACTGTCGCTGTTAAAAATACAGAGCGAAGTTCACAAACTCCATTGGTAGGTTTAAAAACATTTCACATGCTGACGTTGTGGAACGCATTGTATTGATACTTGTGTTGCGAATTTACATTAGCTCTTTAACTCGCAAATTATTCGTCGTCTCTCTATCGCTCAACTTCCACAACCTTGCATAATATATCGGCAGGAAGTCGTAGGCTACGTCTTAGTGAGTGGGAAAATATTATGCATTAGCCTATATTATATTTAATCCATTTCTGATTATTGTTATATTCTAATTTAAGTGTGTGTGTGGCTCGGTGGCGGTAGAAAACCGTAATTAAGGGCACGTAAATATGAAAAAAAAAAAAAAAGATGAAGGTAGTGTAGCTATGGCTATATGTTCACGTGTTATTCATGTCATCTGCCAATGGGCAGATGTTACAGTCCTCTGCCAGACATTTGTCGACTAGTAGCCAAATTAGATTTAGTAGGCTAGTGTAATCCTGCCATTCATAGTAGTAAAGTGCCCCCCTCTCACACATAGGCTACATGCACACACACGCAAAAAGAATGAAGAGCCGTTCTTTTGAACGGTTCTCGGAAACGAACGGAGCCATAAGATCCGGTTCCGATAAAAGTGCCGTAATTCCCATCACTAGTATACAAGCACGCAAGTATATAGAATTCACCGGAAGTTCTCTTGGCGTACTTGGGAGGACCGAAAAACGAAGTATGTCTGTGTCTCAAATTGCATACTTGCGTACTGTCCCATTATCCACACTTGCTGTTTAGTCTACTTAAGTGCGCATTCACATAGCACTATTAAGTGTGCAAGGGTGTCCCATGTCAGAAAAATGCCAACACGCAGCACACTTAACTCACACTTAATACACCCTTTCCCTAATACTGCTATGGAGCGGTACTTGGAGCGGTACTTGGAGCCAAGTGTATCCCACATTTCATCAGGAGTCCAAGGAGTCAGAGAGTTGATTGAATCCAAAATGTTCCCCAGCAAGTCGTCCATATAAAGGAAAATATGAAAATATCAATAGATTGGAAAGATGGTAAATCATGCATTTTTAATGATAGCCATCCATTAATGTCTACACAGCCGCTTAGATCAAGTAGCATAAATAAAACAAGTGCTCAATGGTTTTGTCTGGTTGAAACAAAAAGTATGCAGTTCAGTTTAGAGTTTAGAAGTCTTCTGTAAAAAGTATGAAACTGGTAAATCCCTTTAATTATCTTCAAATGAGTCTCTTTTCCTTTTGGGAGTACCATACAGGATAAATAAAATGAGTATGGATTTAAAATTCGATTAATATCAATAATTATTCTGTAAACAGGACCAGACTTTTAGCCAGATTAGATACGTATCAATTTATTATTGACCATCTTATCAAATGTTGAAACTCCTCAAATAAGCCAATTTGCTAAGGAACCAAAACACAGTACATTTGGTACAGTAAAAAAAAAGTACAGAGTAATCCATTCAGGGCCGGGATCTCTGTAAAGCTGCTTTGTGACAGTGTTCTATGTAAAAAGCGCGAAGTTAACAGTTATACATATAAAATCTGGAGTGAATATAAACATGAAAATGAGGCCAGGTTATGGAGTTTACTTAGTTCCATAAATAGCGCGCGTGTGGAACAATGAAGCGAGCAGGCAGAGAACCATCTGCGAGCGTGAAGCTATGATGCGAGCGATCAGAGAACCATCCGCCCAAGCATGGAGCTGCGAGCGTTCAAACTTGGTTTGCCCTTGCTCGAAATTGGTTTTCTCTCACTCGCTCGCCAAGTTGATTTTTGATTTTTGTGGGCGGGGATGGGATACATAGTGGCTGATGTCTCCACTCCTTTGATTGGTCATTTTAAATACCGGCCTTGACTTCTGTGCTTTGCCATTTGATCGCGGTATACCGCGACTAGGAACATGGCTGATCATGCAAGATACTCAATTTTGTTGACTCGGTGTAGGCCTACTTATATAATGTCATAAATAAGCATTTATGTTATAGAAGCTAACTTTTTAAGTTTGCCATGAGTTTTCATTAACTAGATAGCTAAACCTAACGTTACTAAAAACCTGAAACTGAATGTTACTTAGCCTATTAACCACAAAACTTGCAGTTACACTGAAGATGTCCACACTTCTTTATATAATGTCTTGACGTGCTTCAGTAGCCTATAGTTGTTCTGGAAATGTGGATTTAGCTAATATCTTCTAGTGGTCATTTCTCTGACAGAATGTATTTTAAATGCTTGTCATTTTGGAGTACCGGATGGAATTTAATAGTAATCTGGGAATAGTAATGTAGTCTATCCTTGGATGTAGGTGAATTTTTGATGAATAGCTAGAGCCTATGCGATCCATTCAGATTTCAAAAGTGACAAATAGGCTACTATTTCGACACCGGTGTTAGGGGTCAATAGGCTATGGCATGAAATTGAATTCAAATTTAACCTTCTAAAGTTGTTATGAAATCGGAAATATATCCAGTAGGCTATTTAACTTATATTATCGGGCTCAATATGTAGTCAATATGTAGGATATGTAGGATATAATAAGTGACGCTCCTTCGAATCTGTTATTGGTGTAAACGGTGCAAAAATCATCCACAAGGGTGCAGTATAATTAAATAGGACATTGAAAATGTTTAATATATGTTTTTTAGTTATAGCCTACACATTAATGCAGTGGTAGAAGGTCTAGCCTACACAGTATATGTATGTGCTGTTCATACAATTATCTGAACTATAGCGAAACTGACCAATAGTTTCAACAAATGAGCACAGCAAATAAAGAACGTTGTCCGCGATATAGTTAAGCGCAATACAAGATAGCACGATAAATGCATATGAGCATTGATTGGTCCAAGGTGAGAATGTCAATGCGCAGATAATGATTTAGTTAAAATAATCAGGAAGCCTGGAATTAAACGCGAATGAATAATTATGTTGTTTGTTGACAATTAATAGACTACCTTTAGCCTAATAAAAGGTTACCTTTTTCGCATAATGCCTGGCCCCATCTCACTAATTTTGTGATTGTCATCTGAAACCACATGAAAGCAATTTGTTAATATGTAGGCTATGGCTATGTTCAGGGTTGGATTAAGACGCTATACCGCCTCTGGGCATCAGCACCCCAAAATGCCACCCCCTTCTCAGTAGGGTAAACTGAATCTAACGCAATGTACTAAAGTATACCATACACTTAGACAAGCCAGTATTAAATGCTAAATGTGAACTAAATGTGAGGATGAACTAAATGTGAGCATACTATCAGATAAAAAGTTTTTTTTAAAAAGAGTGTGTAGGCCTCATAGCTACTAGAAACTGTTTAACCAATGTTACTTTTCAGAAATCACAATTGCTGTTGATTTCAACATAGCCTACACAAAAAAATCTAAATGGTATTTCCAGAAAAATAAACAAAGTAAGGCAGAGGGACAATTAATTGTCTGTACAAAATCTGAACACAGTGCCTAACAAGAAAGGGGCATCAATAGAAAAATAATTACAACAATTAATATTGTATCCAATACTCAATCCAATAAACAGGGGTGTAAAGTACTTGAGTAATTGTACTTCGTTACAATACTTAAGTACTGTTTTTGGGGATTTGTAGTTTACTCGAGTATTATTAAGTTTGTATACTTTACTCAGTTACATTTCAGAAAAAAAAAAAACATTTAAAATGCAGATCCTCAAAGTACAAAGTACAAATCTCGCAGGTCCAACGATTTTAATTAGTATATTTGTTTCTCTGGCCGAACTAACATTAACATTATTAATCATGCGGCCGCACTTTATTTAAAACAGCCAATCAAATGCCCATCAATGGAAAATTTACCCGCCCATACCCATGCTGATTGGTTCTTGTGCAAGACTAGAAAGTGGGGATCTTTGATTTGACACCTGCTATCAAAATAACTATTTGACAAGAACCTTAGGATGTGCAATGTCGAACCCACGTATAAAAAAAAACTGAACTAAACCCTTAATTTTTTCCAAGGTTGTAGTTTGGCCCACTTTACAACTGGATGCTGTGATGTGAATGCCGCCCATGTTAGTTTACCTCGACATGTTTTTTCAAATTCGATGGAGAAGTGCATTAAATAATTTTAATGCAAAAAGTGTCCTCTGTTCTTTAATTTCAGCATTGTCTATCGCAGAACTCATTCCATTGTGGGCCGAGTGTATGCTGGGTTTCATTCCAGCCTTGCATAAACACCAGCTGATGATTTTACTAATTAGCTCACCTCTTCAACTAACTCACCTGGTGCAATGCGTAGTTGAAACGAAAACTTGTATACACTCGGCCCACGATGGAATGAGTTTGAGACCCCTTGTCTATCTCTTGCAATAAAACAAGTTTTTACTTTTACTTTTTAGTACTTAAGTACATTTAAAAGTAGGAACTTTTTTACTTTTACTCAAGTATATTTCTAGCCAGATACTCTGACTTTTACTTGAGTAAGATTTTGAGACAGTATCCATACTTTCACTTAAGTATAATTTCTGGGTACTTTTTACACCCCTGCCAATAAATTATAGCAATAACTGGTGAATCCATCTGTTACCTACTGTCGAAAATATAGAAATCACATTGTAACTAGCAAGCAGGATGATATATAGCCTAAATCTGAACAGTGCAGGGCACTACAACATATTGACCCACGTGGGGAGTGAACAAAGCTGATTGGTAATAAAATATTGCCTCTTTGTTGAGCCCCACCCAAGTCCAGCTCTACTTAGTTACTTCTAATTTCGTCAAGCTTTCGCTTCGGAAAGCAAGTTTCCTTCCTTCCTTACCCGTCAGTTATAGCTATGAACCTGCGATTTTCACAGATATGAATCTGGACACAATCTGTAGGCTACTTGAATTTAAAATGTATATGTAACTGGAAAAAACGTATATAACATTAACTAGCTACAATAGCTATGATATAACCTAGCCTATTGGCTAATAAGGAAAATATCAGCGCATAATGTCAGCTATCATTCTCAGCGTAGACAAGAGAAGCTTAATCTGTTGTCAGTGGAAGTGAGCAGCACTGCCATAACATGCCAGAACTGTTCGTAGCCTATCGTGCACAGGTGGGTAAGTAACTAGCTAACGTTACAAAACAATTTAATTTAATATTTATTTTTTACCTAACCTATGGAACATGGACAATTGACTTGCTAATCTTTGCTGCCCATGTGCACCGTTTAACCATTTTTATTTAATTCTGATATGGCCTACAGAGCTTCAACTCTTTGTTTTAGTTAGGCTGCAATCCTCAAGTTAGAAAATAATGATTTCTAAACGGAAGCTTTACTGAGTCCGTGGTGGTTAGCAACAATTGCTATGCACAGGAGCACTCTGATTGGTGGTTCAGCTAGCCAGTGCTTTGTGTTGGGGAAGGGGAAAAAAAACGTTTGCTGCTTGGTGCCCCCCTAGGGCACGTGCCCAATTACCCATATGGTAGATCCGGTCCTGCCTATATACTTGCTAAGCTAGAATTTTTTTTACTAGATAGCTACTTGCTAAGCTAGACTGAAAAAAAATAAAAAACAGGGGACTATCAAGCTATCTATAAAAAAAATTATACCAAAAATAAATAGGCTACTATAACTAGAATATTCAAAAAAGCAAAACTGTAAGCTAGCTATATCGCTCGCTCTCTCTATCTCCTCTCCACGCAGATCAACCGCTGTGCTGCCCGCCCTCGCTCCAAAACATCAGGGTGTAGCCACCGAACTATCAGTGAGCGTAGCTGTACAGGTTTCTATTTAGTCACGGGGAGGAATACGTCAGCTGGATGAAATTTCTGGCCATTCACAGATTGAACGTGCAGTACCTAACGTTTTACCACTAGAGACAGATTCTTCTTCTCAGTAATTTGTCAAGATTTAGAACAGAATTAATCAGTAATACTTAGAAAAAACCAAATCATCTTATCATGTTATCATCTAAAATAAGTTGTTTTAGTGCTTTGTTAAACCTTTAATGGCCTCATGAGCAACAATAATCCGATTTTTCATCGCCCGTGCGACATAATGCGGCGGAAGGGGGTTAAGGACGTACGTGATATCAGTTTCATTCTCTTGACTAATGATGGTATGTGATTATTACAAGAGTCGATGTAGGCTAATGACCTTCTCATGCGCAAGAATAACCAGGTTTTTTCTTTCGCCCGTGCAATATGCAGTGAAAGGGGGTTAAGACCTGAGATGATTATGGAGAAAAAACTTTCGCATGCTGCAGATGAAACTCCAAGGATATACAATTTTCAGACTTTCACCTGCACATTGCAATATCAAAATATCAATAACAAAAATATATAACCCACTGTTACCCTGTGTTGCTGCAATTTGAGTCAAATCGGGCGGAACAATTATTCATGAAATGGTTTCGTGTCGGTTGGAGAAATACGGATGGTCGCTCAAAAGTTAAAATGCAGGCAACATTTTTCGGCCGATTTCGGTCGCTCAGTTGCCTACCTGCTCAGGTCGCTGACCGTCGCTCAGCTTCATAAAGAATGAATGGACTTCCACCGACTGGGCGACCGAAGTTGCTCGATGTGAGAACGCAGCGTAAGTGTTGGGTTTGCCTGCATGCTTGTGGGTCTTTATATATTGTCATTAATAATTATCATCAGTTACTTTTTCAATAAGCAAATAGTGTTCCCAACAAGGTTATTATCGCAAACTGAAACTAAGATGAAAACTATGTGTGTGAAAAAACAACAAAAACTGAAATACAAATAAAACAATTTTTAATTTTTAAAATTTTTAAAAAAAACAAAACAAAAACTAAGCCACCGCGGTGGTACAATGGTAAGATCGCTGACTTTCAGTTGGCGCAGTTGTACTCCGAGGATCGGGGTTCGCGCCCCGGTCCTGCCAGATCTGAGCGTGGCCGGTGCCTTGTGGAAGCAGCAATTGGCGGCTGCTTCCGGGTGGGGGGAGGGGCTCGGAAAGAATCGCTGCGCACAAAATGGCTCTGGGCGAGTTGGAATCACGGTCAGGAGCTCGAGGAGTCGCGCCCTGTAGAGGACGCGGCGCCCTCCTTCCTACTACCGGCTGACAGGGTTGTATAGCGGTGGTTCTCCAGCGGTTGCTACATGGGGGGAATTGAATTAGAATAGGGGTTCAATTGGCTACTAAATTGGGAGAAAAAGGGGAAAAAATCAGAAACAAATTTTAAAAAATAGTAAATCCGCTCTTAAAACAAACTGAAATTTAAATAAAAATAGAAAATCGTACGATAAAAATGTTTTAAAAAATTACTAATGTCCCATACACAACACTTAGGGCTCTATTTTCCGGCCAGCACATGGCGTGTGGCGAGCTGTCGCACTGGCAAAGTGGCAATTTCATCATGGATTTTTACGCGCCTGAGCCCGTTTGACTGGCCGTGCGCAAGTGGGAGGAGAGCCACCGTGTGGGGTGTGTCAGTCCAGATCACGAGTTGCTAATTTCCGGGCTTATTCAAGCATGATCATAACCAATTCAAAAGCCAATAAACTGTTTTTGTGGATCATATGCCATGCAAATTGACTTTAATATAAATCCCACAAACAGGAAAAATGCATACTTTGCATTTATTGTGTATTGTCTTTTTTTCTTTTTTTTAAGCCGATTCCTATATTTATTTCTGTATGGCTGTTAACATACTGCATTGTGGTCCTGGGGCTAGGCTACTCTATTCTGTTTTCTTTTTTTTCTTACACCCGTCTGTAATGAGAAGAATGACAATAAATGCAGCGGTGCGATGCTTATGTGGACACAGTAATATTTGTAGTATTGTAGTATTTGTAGCTTATTATGAACGGAAAGTGCATCTAGTTTGAAAAGATGTAGACTACTCACTGTATGCTACAAAACTGTAAATAGTAGGCTAGGCTCAATCCTAATTATGATTATCAATATTCTGCACTGTAAAAAATATCTCTCAAGAAAACTGTGAAAAGACTAGCAGCAATGTTGCCAGTGAAAAACCATTTAATGAATGTATAAATCCTGTTATTTTAGGGGATGGCTGTTAAATAATTAATTATTGCCGTTATTCTACATGACTTT
Source organism: Ilyophis sp. 1 JC-2022 (assembly GCA_022702515.1). Classification (NCBI taxonomy): domain Eukaryota; kingdom Metazoa; phylum Chordata; class Actinopteri; order Anguilliformes; family Synaphobranchidae; genus Ilyophis; species Ilyophis sp. 1 JC-2022. The sequence goes on from CM040395.1 coordinate 107,048,780, forward strand.
CAGTGTTTAGAAAATTACCATAAAAATACAATACTTAAAAAAACAAAAAAACTGGTACAGGCTTCAACTTCACTGTTATTTTTTCAAAACACTGTCAAAGTCATGTAGAATAACCGCAATCTACTCACTCATTATACAGGATTAATATAGTTAAAGAACAGGATTCATACAGTTTCCCCCATTCATTAAATGGCTTTTCACTACAACATTGCTGGCGTTGATGATAACCTATTTACAGTGTGATAACAGTGTGCTGTTCAATCGATTGTGCTGTATAGTTGTAGCAATCGATGGTGCTTATGAATAAAGACAAACACCCTTGGCAAGCATGGACAGATGGATTAACTCCTATTCAGATTTTTTTTAATTCACACATGACATTGTCCAAATGCACAATTGAATGCTTGATTAGTGGAAATGTTTGAGCATAATATCAACGCATAATGTCGCAAGGTGGAATAATTTGTTAACGGTTGTTTAGCTGGTCATTTAAAAATGCAAATACGCTAGTTTCTGCATGGGCTGTTTCAGTAAATGGTGGACTTCCTTTTATGATAATATCCTAGGCTACCATACAACGGCACACTTTTTTCAATATAGCCTAACTTTTAGTGACAACTTGTAGAATTTATTGACTTACGCAATCTGATGCAATCAGTGCACTTAAATATCCTATAAAAAACAATAGGACTAAAACACGTGATTCAGTGTAGGCCTATTTAGTTCGTGATTTTAGACATTCTCCTATGAAACAAATGCATTATTACTTTGATAGTATACATAATTTTGCAATTTCAATGCAAAATAGATATAGCAGTAGGAACTTGGCAGTAGGCTGGGTCACAATGTGCACAACTCGTAAATGGACTGAAAAGAGGTAATTTGATTGGATATGGTTGAATCTAGCTGAAACACACTCACTGATACATATTCAGCCTAACCCAACCCATTGTCAACATGCGCAGCCCGCTGTGAGCTGTGAGCAAAATTCAGTAGCCACGCACAGTGCGCCATGCACTGCGCAATTGACTGTGACAGCTCGCCACATGCCATGCGCCGGCTGGAAAATAGAGCCCTCATGATGCATAGGATTGAATTTATGTAAATTCTAATGAATAAGCTGTATATTTAGAAAATACAAGTCAAATGTATTGCCATATTTGATATATACACACATATTGACACGTGCTGAATTTTTTGGTCTGTTTCAGAGCACCCGGAGAGAGCGGCACTGTATTTTGTTTGTGGCGTGTGCCTTGGCCTTCTCCTTACACTGTTTGCCCTCGTGGTCCAGATCTCCTGCCACACAGACTGCCAGGCCAAGCCTCTCAGGAAGCGAGGGGCACGGGGGCGAGGCGCAGAGAGTGCCAGCGACAGTAGCAATGACAGCGATTCCTCGGACTGGGACACAACCTCGGACCTGTCGGCCCGCCGCCATCGGCGCTTTGAGCGGACGCTCCATACCAATGTCTTCACCTCGGCCGAAGAACTGGAGCGGGCCCAGAGGCTCGAGGAGCGTGAGCGCATTATCCGTGAAATCTGGATGAATGGACAACCTGACATACCGGGGACCCGCAGCCTCAACCGCTACTACTAGGCCCGTCCCCCAACCCCACTCCCTGAGGGTGGCCTGATGGGAGTGCAGCAATCCCTTAGGGTGGCTTTGTGCTCCAAGGGCCATTGTGTGCTGGACCTATAATGCCCTCTGGTGGTGGCATCCTCAGACCTTTTGCAGTGAGAATAAGCTCTTCAGCATGTGAAGTTTGGCCTGAAAATTGAGCCATCCCTTTTCTTCATTTTTTCTAATGAAGTGAAGGTATGTTGGGGTTTCTTCCCCACCATAGCTATTGGTCCAATTCTGAAGGAGGACTTAAAGTTCAGGGTCAGTTTCATTGACCTCAGAAGAGATTAGTATGGGCCTATTCATTATAACAGTACAGGCTCTTGCCCACCACCATTTTGATCCAGTATTCAAGTTAGAGACAGTTTATAAACTGTCTTTGGAAAACTGACTGGAGAAATTGGACCATTTAAATGATGACCATAAATAAAACTGGCAAAACTTGGAGCCAAAAATGTGTAACATTCATCTCAGCCCTTATGAAATCGATTTTATTTTTACTTTATATTTAATTGTTATATTGTTCTTTTTTGTTATAAAATATTTTTATACAGTGGCAAAGCTTTATCTGGCACCTCAGGGATGAAATCCTATTGTTTCATTGTATGAACATTTTTGAAATTGCTGAAGGGGATTTTTACATTGCTTGAGTTGTGTCAGCATTTAAATAAGACATGAAAAAACCTCAAAGAGGATAACATTTTGTAATTTTTGGGAAAGTTGTGCCTTAACCAGCTTTTTGGATTTGTTTGGCTGCAAAAGTATAGTTGTTAAACACACAATTGAACCTGAATTAGTTTTAATTTAATATGTTGTGAGGTTAAGGCAGAGCCGAGCAGTTATTTTCAGAAAGAAATGCTTAGTATTGATTAATCATTCCTCCATTTCACCCGGACATATTTCAGCCAGTGGTTTTCTTGAAAATACATAAATACATTGGAAGGGTTGGTTGAAGGGTCTATAATGGGTTTAGTGTCAGTACAGATTTAACAGTACAGTTGCGGGACATTTAAGCAAGTTACCTGCGGCTTAAATGCTGTTGTCATAGAAACTGGCATAATTGCTCATCCACGCATTGGTGTACATGGCAGAATGTGAAGTTTTACTGTCAGACTGCTGTGATCCTTGATTCATGCAGTGAGTTTGAGTCTGGGTCAATCCTTTTTGTGACATGCCCAGTAAACATGACTTATTACATTTAATTAACAGAAATGCATTGTACCTAATTCAGCTATCCTGAATAATGGAATAAATTGAATCATAAAAAAGGTTTAAAAATATGAAACAACAGTTTCTGAAATAGCATTTATGTTGCCAAAAATGCCAAAAGTTATTATTTTTCCAAGGTAAGATATTTTAAACCATACAGTTTATTTTTGCAAGTATGTTTTTTCTGCTGTATTTGGCCATGAGTCATGAGTTTTATAATATTTCTGCATTTTAGTAAAGTGATGAGGAGAAAAGTATATTGTAACAAAATTTAAAATGCAGACCTCCAGCATATAATTTTAACAAAAAAAGCTTTGTGTTTAAAGTGGAGTGAGATGTAAGATATGCTAAAGGCTGGTAAATGAGACCAAATATGACATCTGTGCTTGAAATAAATTGTTTAAAAAAGAAGGACTTCGTGTTTAAGCAGCTAACGGAACATCCAAAGTGTCTTTCCAAGAAAGACATTTTACAGGGGAGAGAAGGACAGCTTGCCTCAATGCACCTTATCAGGTAATAAGATTGGTATTTTGTGACAGAATGCTCATCACACGCAAGTTGCATTAGAGAGGTAAGTATTTTTAATTGGCATATCAGTCTTTCCCAAGTTTTCCAAAGCTGGCCAAAGATGAGCAAAATGAGACAGATTAAAAATTTTGTCCAGACACTGGTGTAACACTATAGCTGGGTCTCTACGACTGGTTTTACCTGCACTCATTCTAATATCCATTTTTGCGAAAGATGCTGTATTTTTCATAATCATCTATTGGCAGTGCTAGACATAAACTACCTTTTTTCCGTTCAAAGTTGCGTGGAAAAAAATGATTACATTTAAACTCTGAATACGCCTATCTTGCAGACACGTCTCCTTTTTATCAAATCTCCACCCCGTGCGTGTAATGGCGCGTATGTACTCAAGAGACGCTTAAAACAGCGGATAAGTCAAATGTCTGAATCACAAACCGCTTAAGCTACGCAGAATTTTGGGAGTAAGTCCCATTTGCGCATGCTTATCTCAACTCTGAATCTGGCCCTAATTGTTGTAGTTTTGAAAGCAGAATTTTTTCCCATTCCCATTCCCATAAGACTGCTCAACAGTCTGGGATCTCTCCATTGTCATATTTAGCGCTTCATAATGCGCCACATAATGGTCGGCTACAGCAAGATTCTATTATATTTTTTCTGGGGTTTAACAATGAAGTAGCCTACTCACCAACTGTTCAATAATATTGCATACTTTTAGCACAGTAAAAGATTTAATCTCGGTAGAGATTTCTTTCTTTCTTTCTCTTCACGTTACTTTTACTAAACTACTGCAGCTACTATTATATAAAAACTAGGCCTGCCTTTAAAAGTATTGATATCAAAATGAGGCCAACTAACAACTAACTATTGCCAATCATAGCTCACACTAATTAAACTAGCTCTATTCCAAAGCAATGCTATCCAAACTTTCATAAATTATTTAATGCAACTTGGCCCTGTGTTTTTTCATTTTACAATCTCAAGAGAATGTGGCCAATGAAACTGTACGTGCCACATCAAACTGAAAGGAGAATAATTTATAGTGGAAATAATCTGTAATTCTGATGTGTTGCACTTAGAAAAAGAAAAATGACTACACTATAGGGTATGTTTGAAAAACTGTCTGCATCCAGTGCTTCGGGTCTATGAAAAGCACAGCAGGAATATAATGTATTATTTATTATTATTATTATGTATTTATTTGGAATATTTGGATTTCTATATAAACCTGTGTGGTCTAGACCAGGGGTTTTCAAAGTGGGGGCCGCCAGGGGGCGCCAGGGGGGCTAATTGGAAGGGAGAGGAAAATGGAAAATGCTAAAAAAATTAAATAATAATAATAAAATTTATTTCAAAAAATACATTTCAATTCAATTCATAAGATTATTGTGCCAGTTTAAAATAAAACATAAATTGTTATAAGTCCTTTCATATCGAAATGAGGTCTTTGCCATGCCCTTCTTTCAATCGCAGCCAATAACTAACCGTCTGCCTGTCAGTCAAAGCGTTACGTTGAGCTGCCAACGGCCCGATTATGGAATCAAAATAGGGTCAAAAGTATTGTGTTGTGTATCAAGAAGCTGTATGTTTGATTTTTTTATATTTGCCAGTGTAATTTAAATGTTGTTTTTTTAGCCATTTCGCAATAGGGGGGCCCCAGCCAGAGGCTACGGCTATTTGGGGGTCCTTGGCATGGAAACGTTTGGGAACCCCTGGTCTAGACATTATTGTGTTCACAAAATTCTGTTTGCAAATATATTATGTTAATAAAATTTGTATTATTACTTATTTGGCATCATCTGACCCACAAACATATAGTAGGTGTCATGGTCCGTGGCCTTTTTTCGCTACGGTTTTTGCCCCTCTGATTTTTTCCACGTTCCGTCTCAGGGTTTTTCTTCTCCCCACTTATTACTTGTTTCACCTGTCCTATTACCTGCTAGATATTTCAGCCCCTCACTTCCGCTTCCTGGCGCTTCTTTGTCATATTGTGCCTTCACAAAGTCAGGATTGGTTAGGTTCTAGCTTCTCTATATTTTCAAATAAGATTCTATCTTTTTCACTATTATATTGGTTTTAGCTGTCCTTGAAGCTCTTTAGGGAATAGTTTCCTTTCGCTATTTCTGTGTCTTTACTTCTCTTTCTACTCTCTGCTACTCTCGACTTCCTAGACTTCCTAGTGGTCCTCGCGTTTGTGAGTGACTTGTTCTGTAAATCGTGTTTTGTTTTGTCGCGTTTGGTTCATCGTTTCAAACCAAACCCTCACAGTAGGCTAGATGTCTGGATAGCAGGGACGTGCAGAGGATATTAGAGGGGCAGGGGCCCAAATTTATAAAAGGGCACGTCGGTGTTTTTTTGCAAATAATTAAATAAATATATGCCTGGAATGACTACTTTTGCGACACTGTTAAAGGGATATTAAAATGTATGTATTTAAAACAAACCCATGACTGAGGTTGGTTCAAACACTGCCACATGACAGTTCAATAATGATACATGCAAAGACATGAAGTCTATTTCAGTAAATTCTCCTCACATGTTAACCAGCCCAACTCTTACCGAGCCCTCTGACTGACATCCTCACTTGCAGAAGCGCAGCTTAATACTGCTGACAAAGATGCACTTCCTCTGGCTGCATGGCTGCCTCTCTCGCCTCCATATTCGTCTCTTACCACCTCTCCAGAGAAGGCATAATTTCTTCAGTAATAACGGGCAATAAGAAGATGCTGATATTGCTTTGTGTACCTGTATACAGTTCATATAAAAAATAAAACTCCTACTACTAGTACACCCCCCCCCCCCCCCCCAAAGTAAGCCAGCATATAAAATGGTACCATCACTGCTTGGTGACACACACACACACACACACAATAACTATAGAAAAAAAAACTATACACTGTTAATTTGTGATAACTATGTACCTGCTATGCCTTCCTGTCACAGTAGCACAGTAGAGGGAGGGGGGCCTGTCTGTAGGCTGTCATTGATGAAAATCTATGAGCATACCCTACAACAATCCAGTAGAATGAATGGTTTTTAAATTAGAAGCCTACAATCAAAATGATGCCGTTACTGTTTAAGTCCATTAGCCTGTATGCCTACCAGAAGACCCCAGTCAACGTGTGTGATCTTAATGATCAATTATGATATTAGAGAACATTTATTTGATCAATTATGATATTAGAGAACATTTATTTTCTTTAATGAGAGAGAGAGTGTTGCTGTAAAGATGTAAGGGGCTCAGCCTCCTGTGTACGGGGGTCCAGGGGCATCCTCCCCCGGGCAGAAATATTTGATGAACAACCTCTATTTTGATGCCTTTTCATGCACTCTGGCACATTGATTTCATGAAATTTTTATGTGTACCTAAAAAACTGGTTTATAAAAAAACAAAAACATTGAGCTGCTTATTATAGCCTATTGGACTGACACTATGTGAAGAGAAAATCATTCTCTGCTCGCTCCAACTGGATAATCCTCATCAAGTGTTGACTCTCCGATGAGTAAAACAACTGGGTTATAACTTTGTTATCAAATTGTGTCAAGTAAAATCACATGTTGATTATTATTCTTATATGTATTGTGGGCAGAGTTGGGGCGTTACTGGAAAATTGCAAGGTAATGCGTTATATTACTTTGCGTTACTTCTGTCATAAAATCACTTAAATCAGTGTTAAATTATTAACCTTTCAGAAGTATGATTAGGACCATTTAACCTTACGTATTAATTACAAAATGTTGTTCAAATATGTTGTAGATTGTTTTACAAAACGATTGAAAAATGTATCACCTTCCTAGCCAGTAGGCCTATAGCAACCGATAAAATAAAAGTCTACCCGTATTCGTTCTTGCATTCTCACAATGCTTTGCACTTTTGTGAAAATCCTCATGAGGGCGCTTTACGTTAACATAGAGTTGACTGAGATTAATTCAACAGAGAAGAGTCAAGACATATGGAAAATAGCCTTTTTAATTGACCTTCTTAAACGTGTTCAGCCCGTTTCAATTGACAATATAAACGTAGTAACAGGGTGTTCAAAATATTGCTTTTAAAATGACATTGACAAATATGAGAAGCTAATTAAATGAAATATAGGGTTTTCACACTCAGTCAGTGTGGATTCGTGGAAATAGGTTAAATACGCTACTGCTTTTAACGTTCAAATTATTAACACTTCAACTCATCAAACAATGAATTACATGAAATCCCATTTAAATAATGTAGCCTATTGAAATGTAAAGGATAACAAAAAATAGCTCGTTCAATTTATACATATATTTATGCTACAATTAAACATCTCATTAAACGCAATTCTCATTCGCCTTTAAGTGCTGTGCTGCATCATCATAGCGACGGAGAACTTTAACTCGCTATCTAGACAATAAGACAACATTAAAACTGCTGTGGTGCGATTGGACAGTTCTTTTAAGTTAAGTGGATGGGACACAAGAACTCGACCATATTCGACTGATTATCACATTACTAGCAAAAGTCTAATGATAGCTAGTTTGCACATTTTGAGCTGCTAAATAGTTCAAGCATAGATAATAGTGTCAAGAAATTCCTAAAGCGCATCAATATCAATATAAAACGAAAATTAACAGTATATGTATACTTTGTTTGGCCACATACCTGATGTCTGCCTCAAAGAAACTCATGACTGACTCATGACTGTCGAGTGCCTATGCATGCAATTTTGCGTGCGTGCGTTCTTTCACCATAGAAAGGCTCGGTGCCCACACAGTGCTTGCCGCTGTGGCAGGAAACCAGGAGGGATGGTAGAGGGCATCGCCCGGGAGCACCAATCTTCTGACCTGATATTTTGATTCAATCAATATATCTGTTCGGCAGGGCAGGTTGTGTGCAAACAAAAATATATTTTTTTTTAAACAGAAAAAGGGCACTTTTCTATAGGAGGCCAAACGACAGGTGCTCAAGCCCCCTTTGAGGTCTATGTGTGCACGTGCCTGCTGGATAGGGTTGTAAACATGCTATATGTAGGCTATTTTCTAGGTAAAAATATTTCAAGTTTTTATCTGCATAAAATATCATCCCCCTTCCTCTATTGTAAATTATGTTTCTTGGTATAAATGTCTGTTCGTCAATTGAAGAGAAATCTGTAGCAACAGCGAACATTTTAAAACCTGTACATTTCAAACTTGACAACAAAGTATAAACATATCTTTTCTGGAGAGTAATTATTCATCAACTGTTTAAACCATTAATTGAAATGAAATGTTTTTCCATGAGGCACTTTGATATTTGACATTACAAGTTTGAATGACGACAATCTCTTCACATGAAAAAACACCAGGCCAAGTTACAATAATAATTTAGGAAAGTTTGGATAGCATTGCTTTGGAGCTAATTTAATTAGTGTGAGCTACGATAGACAATATTGTCAGTTGTAACTTGTAACTAAATTGTAACCGACCTAGTTGTAACAGGCCTAGTTTTTGCTAGTTGGAATTAAGGATTTACAGACAGTGCTTTGGAGACTAAGTGTGAGTAACTTGGCACTTTTTTACATTGAAAACGTGTTTTTGTTGAGATATTAATATACATCTCAAAGTCAGCTAACTCATTCTTGAAAGGACTCAGGATTGTAGGGGTGTGGTCTAAATCCACGTTCTCAACCCGAGTGCTATCGACGTCATCCAGCCCTACATGTTTGAACCATAGACTGTAAAACCCAGCGAGGAATTAATGCAATCAATTCAAAGTAAAATGCAGTGCAGCTGCCATCAGGAGATACATATCACATGCAAGCTCGCAATCAAAGTAAGTTAACGTAAACGCTAAGCATAGTATTGCAACCATTTGATCTAATGTTAGTCTATTTAAAGCAAGCTAAATTGCAAGGCTAATGGGTTCATGTAACGCTTATCAGTTTGATTTCCTTATGCATATACCTCAAATGGAAACATTTTAAATTGGATTCAATATTTCAATTGAAATAAAAATTTCCCATAGCAAGTCCATTTAACAAGCAACCCCCCACCCAGTCTATACCTACCCATGCGTTACATAGTGGACAATGTGCGAGTTCACAAATTCATCAAATAAAATTTGTATTTTGTCATAGCAGCAAGATAACTCAACAATAGCCTGATCGTATGCTAAAAAAGCTGTGAAAAGCCCTGCTCACTCAAATGAACATGTGAAATTATTGTGTCATTATACCACGGCATTCTACTATCAATATCTGCTGCTAAATATGAAATAAATATACAATCCAACCATTGGTTTTACACATAGAAATGTTCCTTTTAAAATTCAGTGGTCATTTATTGTCTGGTACAATCCGTTTGAGAAATATCCAATATTTTATTACACTATCTGAAACATTGACTTGTAATACCCTCCATGCCCTGCAAGCCTGTCTCATTCATTACAGTTCATTCTGGTTTAATTGCTGGCTTTTTTATCCAATAGAGTACATTATAACCTTAGCAGCGGTATATGCAATGTTTTATTGGGTACTTTGAAGATTAATTACAGCCCAGCGTAACGGCAGTTTTCGTTTTAACATTCTAGTATTACACAAGCTCTATAGAAAACGCATTAGGGAGGGGAGTATTCCCTTTCCCGATATGTAAGTAGTACTGCTTTTAAAATGTGGTTGGTCTCGCTGGCTACATATGTACATTCACTTTTCCACTCAAGCACTGTCTTTCCAACATGATTGAAAGGCCTATTGTTATTTTCACATTTTGAGTGCATTTCACATACTGTAGTGCAATCGTTAAATACATTTTTGATGTAGGCTACCGATTTTCATTGAAGATAGAACATTTGGCAGCATTTTGCAGATGGTGGACTACGATTTTATTTTTATGTAATCGTACATAATATAGGCTATGACGTATATACTTGTCACTTAGGGTACGGCAAATGCTCATTCCAATTTACTGTGCACTGATATGTGGTAGATTAATGTAAAATTTTCCTTGGAGTCATTATGAATGGGAACATTTAAAAAAACTACAGAAAAATGCAATCCTGGAGCAAAAGTATACATACTGTAGAGTACAGGTAAAAATTATGTTTTATTGAGGTACAAGAGTGAATGATTAGGCTACATATTTAGGTGTATGTAACACTGTGATATCAATGTTTTTATCTTAAACCATCAGACGGGGCAAATATATAAGCTTTATAATGGACAAAACTAATTCTATTAATTTTATGACATGTTTTGGATAGGGCTTTAGACCCATAAATATCTACCCCCCTATACTGATGAAAATATAGTCATTCCCACCGGAAAATTATGCAAAAGTGAGTTTTATGAGTCAAAACTGTTGATTTGTAGTTAAATATATAATTATTTATTTGTATTTAGAGCAGTGCACAATTTAGCCATTTGGATACATTTGAAAACAGTAATGGACAACAGGGTACACCATGGCCGCCGCCGTCAGTATTGCCAGTATTGCCATTGCAATACTACTTTTCAAACAAGTATTGCCTGGCAATACTACTTTTTCGCAGACCACCGTTTATTTCATTTAGAAAACTTAGGTAACCTGTAATGCAACCCTAATTTTATGTAGTGAAGAATCTGATTGTATCTGCTGCGATATATGAAAACATTCAACTTTATCAATGAGCTAGAGTAGATACGACACGTTGCGCCATTTAAGTGCCTGTGCACGACTACCGCGGTGGTGCGCGTGCACTGTCTTCTCGTAGACAGATGGAACGTTTCTCTCCGCTACCGCCAAACCGCCGCGACCAGAGACTGCGGGAAACAGCTCAGAGGAAGAGACGTGTCGACTGATCAGATCAAGTCATCTAGCTAGACTTCAAAACACAGGTGAGATGTGTACATAAAAACAAGCATATTTGGCATCATTATCAGTATTGTACAACAGTTGGTCGTATTTCTGACTGAAGCATTGTTGCATGTGTTCCTCAATTTTTAACGTTAAGTGGTCGAATTCAGCCGCTAACATTAGCTAGGTAGCTAGATCGAGGCACTGGGACAGTTGGGCAGCAAACTTAGTTAGCAAGCTTAAACACTAATTGTGATCAATTGAAATTTCAGAGTCGAAATGTAATGTTAGATGCATCTTGAGCCGAAATGCATTAACGTTAGCTCGTTCTTATTAGCTCCGTAGCTACTAGCTAGCTTACTAACCAGCTAAATTTAAATGATTTAAGTGAATGGATAACTAGCTAGCTATATTAGCTAATGACACAGTCCACACCATCGTCGTGTATTTCGATGGACAATGCATGAATTCAAGCTGCTTTAAATTTAGTTAAATTATTTATGTCTTTTTTTATTCAGATTAAGTTGGCAATGGCTAGTATTTTTTCCCCATGCAGACAGGAAGAGAACAGGTTGCACGTGCAGTGCATGTGGCAGCATGAAGCATGCAGGTGCACCTTCAAAGACATTATGGTCTTTCTTTAAAAGTTTAGTGAAGGGTTAATGAAGTAGGGAACATTTTTGTCCAAAATGATTGAATTTGCAGCGGCTTTTTTCTCAAAAGTTGCGATGCAATTTGCGACCTTTTTGGGTTATTTTGCAATAAAATTGTGGGAATGTTTGAAAATTGCAATTGTCAGCTGGAAAAAATTGCGATTGTTTAAAGAACTCACCCCCAACCAAAGCAAAATTGCAGCAATTGACTAAATTTACAAGCGTTTTTTTTCTGATTTGACCATTTTATGCGGAAATATTACGAGGATTGGACAAAATTGCAAGCTATCGCAAATAATTGGATTGGTTGAATTTGCATTAATTCTTGCAATCGCAAGATCGCTTATTTCTACCAAACAAAAAACAAAAGTTTTGTAGTGTGTAGCCTAAAGGAACCTACTACTATGAAGCAAGTCAAAAATATATAATATTCCATGCACATCCATGGTTTACAGTTCAAATTGAAGAAGAAGCTGTATTCAGAAATTTGCAACAAAATACATTTATTTCAGAATAGTCACTAGTAGCTATATACATAATAACCACAACATAAGTAGCCTAATGCATTTAAATATGTTTTTTTTTTTTAAACGTACAAAAGCGTGTGTGTTTCTAATCTACACAACAACAGCAACGTGTTTTAGCCTTAAGTGCAATAGAGTCCTTGTGGAAATGTCGACTGTACAAGACTTTGCCAAAATGTAACAAGATAAACTCTGCAGGGTTAATCAGAAAACAGCTGTAGCTGAATATACTGGTAAGTACTTGTAAACATGTAGAAAAAAAAGTTTACATATTTACACGAGAGATTTTGGAGAACAAAAATTAGGTGTCTTCTAAACCGAAAGTGCATCATGTACTATATATAGTACAGTCAGCAAGGGAAAACGGTGAATGCTTATTTGTACTACAACGTGCGTAGACTAACATGAATACTGTAATTGAGACGGATACGTCTCAACCACGAGGGCCAAAGTTTATACAGTTCAAATAGGCTACGTACCGTCATGTAGTTAATTTAGTTGTAGTGCATGGTAGGCTAAAGCACAGAACTCACCCCTGTCTTTCTTTGAGTTACAATGTATGCGTGTGTCTCCATGTATTCTGTATACATGTCTCTCTTGATGTCATTATCTTCATGCGTTATCATCATTAGTTAGCTACCAAACACATTACATTAGTACACAAAAATAAGTGATATCTCACCAAAAAATATGTTTTCAACGTAAAAAAATGCCAAGTTACTCACGCATAGCCTACAAAGCACTGTCTGTAAGTCCTTAATTCTAATTTGCAAAAACTAGGCCTGCCTTTAAAAGTATTGATATCAAAATGTGGCCAAGTTACAACTAACAATATCACCTATCGTAGCTCACACTAATTTAACTAGCTCTATTCCAAAGCAATGCTATCCAAACTTTCCTACATTTTTTAATGCAACTTGGCCCTGTGTTTTTTCATCTTACCATCTCAAGAGAATGTGGTCAATGAAACTGTAGCCTATATGTGCCACATCAATCAGAAAGGACAATAATTTATAGTGGAAATAATCAGATTCACATATGTTGCAATTACTACACTACAGGGTATGTTTCAACAATTGTCTGCATCCAGTGCTTTGAGTCTATAGAAAGCACAGCATGAATAAAATGTATTATTATTATTATGTATTAATTGATGTATTTATTTATTTAGATTTCTATAGAAACATGTGTGGTCCTACAGAGCCTAGATTTGTGTTCGCAAAATTCTGTTTGCAAATAACATTACTATTATTATGTTAACAAATTAGTACTATTACTATCATCTGACCCACAAACATACAGTAGGCTACATTGACAGGGCGAAAATGTCTGGATTGGTTTGTACAAATGCTATGTGTAGGCTATTTTCAACGTCATCATATTTCAATATTTTCATATTTTTATCTGCATTTATTTATTCATCCCCCCTTTCTCTTATGTAAATGATCTATCTTGGTGTAAATGTCTGTATGTTATTTGACATTTAAAGTTTGAATGACCACATTCTCTTGAGATGGTAAGATGAAAAAACACAGGGCCAATTTGCATTAAAGAATTTAGGAAAGCATTGCTTTGGAATAGTGCTAGTTTAATTATTGTGAGCTACGATAGGCAATATTGTTAGTTGTAACTTGGCCACATTTTGATATCAATACTTTTAAAGGCAGGCCTAGTTTTTGCAAATTGGAATTAAGGACTTACAGACAGTGCTTTGTAGGCTATGTGTGAGTAACTTGGCTTTTTTTTTTACGTTGAAAACTTATTTTTGGTGAGATATAGAATTACCCCAGCAATCCACGAGATGTGCAATATGAAGCAGCAAGGTGACATTAATTAGCAGCAAGCTTACAATGCATGAGAGCTGTGAGCCTTGAGCTTTAGCCTATAATCAAATGCAAGCTTGATGTCGACTTTGCCGTTAGGATTAGAATGCTTAGCAGCAGCAAGCTTTCAAAGCATGAGAGCTGTGAGCATGAGAATACAGGACTTTGTTTTGTAAAAATGTTAATGTGGATAATCGGAAATAGGCAGCGGAACTCCCCCAAAACTTGCTTGAGACAGTATAGTCATACCCAGCTATCATTCTATGTGTCTAGTGGAGCACCCACTATACAACTGGGCCTATATCCCACTTGTCTAGAGACAATGTGACGAAATGCAATGCTATTGCATTTCTGGATCACCCTAGTTATTCTAATTTTATGTGAACCTTGCTACGTGAAGCCAGGCTGAGCTGTGCAATATGGCTTTACCTTCAGATGTGAGCTTGATGTTGACTTGCAGTTAGGATTTTATTGCCTTTAGAAAGCTTAGTCTTATTTGCCATTAGAAAAGTTTTGCCGTGTGAATAAAAACGATGAATCCAACATTCCGCCAGATATGCATAGTATAGGCTATAAAGCAGCATTGTTTTGCCTTAAGAATTTACCCCAGCAATCCACCAGATGTGCGACCTGAAGAAACAAGGTGCATTACCACACTTGCTTTGTGTGTTCTCTTATCTTTCCCATGTTGATGTATGAATAAGAGAATATGGCCTCTGTGTCACCTCATATTTATACCCCAGTGAAACAGGAAGTCATAGATTACTGCTTGAAGGTTCCTAAACACTCTGATCAACTTTAAAAAGTAAAATATAAATGGAAAAAATGCTTCAGTTACATTTTGTTCATAAGAATTTCTAGGGGTGCCAATAATTGTGGCACACATGGTTTTGTTAAAAATAAAAAAAATTTACTTCAATTAAAGGTTGGATTTTTCTCATATTTTCAGTGTGAGATTAAGCTAATTCACCAAAAGGTGAAATTTTTATAACCCTTTTTACTCTTTATCAGGGGTGCCAATAATTGTGGAGATCACTGTATATGATTTGTTTGTCATTGGGATGCTTAGCAATTGCATTCTTTGCATTTAGAAACATTTGCCTTGAGAATAACGCCATCAACCCAATATTCCAAGCTGCAGCTTTAAAATGCATGAGTGTTGCTGAGCCTTTGACATGCAGGACATAGTTTTGTTAAAACAAGCCTATCGGATGTAGGCAGCAGAAGTCCCCATGTGAAGCCGGCTGTGCTGCGGCCATGTTTTACTTTCATATGGGAGCTATTGGTGTCGACTTTGCTGGATTGATTGCCGTTAGAAAGCCTAACCATTTTAATTATTTACCGTTAGAAATGTGTGCCATTCAACGGTAAGAGCGCTGACTTTCAGTCAGCGTAGTTGTACTCCGAGGATCGGGGTTCGCGCCCCGGACCTGCCAATTCCGAGCATGGCCAGTGCCCTGTGGGAGCAGCAATTGGCGGCTGCTTCCGGGTGGGGGGAGGGGCTCGGAGAGAATCGCTGCACATATAGCAGTCCCGGGCGGGTTGGAACCACGGTCAGGCTTGGAGGAGTTGCGCTCTGAAAAAGAGCGTGGCGCCCTCCGCTCTACTGCCGGCTGACGGGGTTGTGCAGCAGTGATTCTCTAGCGGTTGCTACACGGGGGGAATTGAATTAGAATACGGGTTCAATTGGCTACTAAATTGGGAGAAAATGGGAAAAATCAGAAACAAAATTGTAAAAAAAAGAAAAGAAATGTGTGCCATTCGAAAAAGCAATTAACACAACATTCCTCCAGATACGCATAGCCCATTCACCTTATTCCGCAAACGCGGAAGCAACAGAAGTTCCCGACATTCGATTTGTTTAGCATTTCCAGTTACCAATATTGCCCCATATTAACCAGCGTGAAGACAGCGGCTACAACTTCGCTAGAAAGACAAAAATCATTCACGTGATCATGTAGCGCCCATGTAATGTTCCAAAATAAGGTGAATAAAGCAGCATGAACCTTGCTATAAGAAATTAACCCAGAAATCCACCAGATATGCAATATGAAGCAGCAAGGCAGCATTTATTAGCAGCAGCTTACAATGCATGAGAGCTCATGAGCCTCCCGGGATGCAGGACTTTCATTTCTTAAAACGACTATCAGACATATCAGGCAGCAGAAGTCCGACGGAGTGGAGACTTCCTGAGTCTTTCGAAATTGAGCATATTTAGCCATCTTGGATTTAATTAGCCAGATTCCACCCACTTCTGAATTGTTTAGATCTTGGATTATTTTATTTATACCTCAGGATGGAATATGACCGGATTTAGCAGGGAAACAAACTACGGTTAGCTATGAAGGTGAACCATTTAGCCTAATGACAGTTAGGTTTGCTAGACAAGATAGGGGTGGATTCCAATCGCTTATTTTACGTGTCCTCTTCTCGTCGGTCCTCGCCTGACCAGGAAATCGATCGAGGTTCGCCATCATTAAGGACATTCTAAATCGCTAAATGCTCCTCGGAGGAGCGAGAAGGCTCCCGGAAGATGCTTCAGCGAGGAAACTCAAATGTAGCCTTTGCGGAAGCCTTTTCTCTGATTGCGTGACGTGTATAAATTATGCACCACTCTTCACATCTGCCACGTTGCAGGCACACCCCTACACAAATACAATTTTCCCGTTCCTTTCCATTTATTATAAAGCGCTAATCCATAATCACACTCATTCTTTATAACAAAAAAGCACCATTTATTCATGAATTTTTTTACTAAAAAGCATTATAGTTAAGCACGTGAGCATAATATGAAGATTGCCTAATACGTTGAAACGTCTGGACTCAGAAAACCCAATAGCACACCAGGATCAGGCAAAGAACGTAGTTTAATATCAGTCCAGAGGTCAAAGCCAGGTAAGCAGAGTAATCAAAAACCAATAAACAAGCAAAAAGTAAAAACCGGGAAATCAGAAAAGGTACAAAATCGCTAGGCTACTCAACGTCAGTAAACACACAAAGAAAAGTCGAAACCAGAAATCAAAAGGCTAAAGTACAAAAAGGGCTAGGCAAAATCAAAGTCAAACAAAGGGTGTCTCGGGAATCTCAAGAAATACCCAGGCTTAGAAAGGCAAAGGCACAGGTAATTTGATCAACGTTCTGACAACAAGGAAGCAGAAATGTGGGTCTTAAATACACAGAGAAAGGGGAGGGGTAACAAACAACATGAGGTTAAAACATTAGGGAAACAATAATTCAATAACGAGGAAAGAACGAATACATGGAAGGGACTCGGAAAACATGCATGACAAACAACGGGCTCGAGTAGGAGCGGAGTGTGCACAGTAATCAGAGGAGGTGAGATCTCTAAAGACAAACAGCTGGAACAAATTTAACAGGTAGCTCAGGAGCAGTTTAGAAATGCAGGTAGAAAAAATAAAGCGGGGAAGCTGGTTAAATGTTAGTATCTAACTATAAGACAGACAATTAGTTTGTTAGTATACATTTATGTTAATGGATTTAGTAAAGTGCACGTAACTAATAAAGCACCCGAGTGATTGTTAGTGCGAGTTAGTAATATATACAATTATCCATGGGAACGAAAACAGAAAGTAGCAGAAAACGAGACTATGGAAATACATCGTGAACCCACAGATAATCCCAAAGTCGCCCGAATAGTGCATGCACGAGACTGGGTAAACAAACACACAGATGAGACTCGGACAACCCACGAACAGAGGGGGATGCACTGATGTATGGGAAAAAATAAATAACCAGAATAATAATGAAATAAACATACAAAACCGGCAGACAGAAATACAGAACATAACATACATGTTGCCTCGTTTCCTCCACCCTTGTATCTGATTCTTGTATCCTTTCCTCGCTCCTTAGCTCCGTCCAATAGAGGACGTGAGGAAAGGATACAATGAGTGAAAATAAGTGATTGGAATGAACCCTATGAAGTGAGCATCATAAAACAAAGCCCGGTCTTGGCCCCTTGCGTTTAGCTTGGCTGTAGAGAGCGCACACTCAAATGCATACCTGCCAAGTCTCACGGTTTACCGGTGAGTCTCACGGTTTTCTGTCTTTACTAGAGTCTCACGGCCGTGAAACGGAAATCTCACGGTTTTCCCCCCACCCTTCCAACATTTTCTGTCTAACAATAAACTACAAAAGTGGGCATTTTGAGTGGGCATTTGAGACGGCAAGCTTCTCAATCAGACTATCAATCAATACTCTCTGACAAATTAGGGGTGTTTGAGAACAATGTACCTATATAGCGTGATAAACATTTGCAGCTCTTTAGCTGTATTCACAAAAAATGGTTGTGTCTGATATTGCGCAACACTTGAGCGCTCTGTTTCTCCGCTCAGCACCTGTACGAATAATTCTGCTCTTGGTAAACTGAATAGAATCTTGATTTATATTTTATACCCGAGACTGCATACGCAGCCAAAGATATAGAACATAACTCGAGATGGACGAAGAGAAGTCAGCAAAACGACCCCGTTATGTGAGTAAATTTTCGCCGCAATGGACCGTTCAATACAACTTAGATTACATTACATTACATTACAGTCATTTAGCAGACGCTTTTATCCAAAGCGACGTACAGTAAGTACATATAGAAAGGTAATCGAAGTAACTACATGTGACAGGTAGAGAGATCCTGTGGACTCCTGCCTGTAGGACACGCCCCTCTGTTCACAGGTTCCCAGGTAAATGGGTTAATTGGCAACCAGACACACCTGGTGTGCATCTACTCAGGGCATATAGGGCTGGAAGAGAGCAGTTGAGATCTCTCTCCTGGCCTGATCGTGCTGCAGCTCCCTCCTGTCTCTGCGGAGAGTTGGTTTTTGATTGATCCCTACTTTATCCAGCCTCCAGGTAACCTTTCTGTAACTGAGCTTGATTTTGTTTGTTGTGAGGCATTATTAATGGCTGTCCTCACCTTAAAGCTGAGAAGCCCCAGATCGCCTCCAGTGTGTCTGGCAGTTACCAGGTGGTTCTGTGGTGCCCAAAGGTATTGTTTCTTTTGATCTTCCAACTTCAGTTCCCATTATTGTGACTTTTACTAATTTTGTTATTTGCTTTCATTGTAGGGTTTGCCCCTGCTGTTTTGCCTAAGTTAGTGTTTTGTCTAAATTATAAGTTGCTCTTTGTTGTTTTACGTAGATCATTTTCTTGATTTATTTTGTTGAAATTGGAATATTTTCTTTTTATTGTGTTTAGTTTTAGTTGACAAACCAACTGTGGCCGATCTTAATGTTGAGAGTGTGGTCTTGACTGGGGTTAGTAACTTAGAGGGCCCTTCCCTGATATCACTTGCATGCTTGGAGCAAGAGTTAACGTGCACTAGTACTCTCTGGTGATTCTTTTGCAGTGTGTGGCTTGATCAACCGATTAGCAGTGTGGATAGACTAGATAAGCACGTGTGGTGACCTCTTTGGCCTTCTTGTCTCGACCCCCCAGTCATAGCCTCCTCTCCTCCCCCTAGGTACGCACATATTTTTATGGGAAACAGCTGGGATTGTATTTTAACATTTTGTAGATTGGATCTTGACATTGTCCTGACACAATTTTATACATTGTAGTAATACATTTGTTCTTTCCCCATAGCAGCTTCGTTTCCCTTTACTTACAAATACATTCTTTGATTAATAAAGTATATTACTTAACTGAACTTGAAACTACGTCTCCTCATTTTTACAGCTTACCTGTGTGCCTTTTTGTCAACTAAAGGGTATTTACCAAAACATTATTTTCCTAGGGTGTCATGCCCTAGGTGGCGTAGTCGGTACTTATGTATATGTATTGAGGCTCCTCGTGGCCCGGTTACATACAGAACCGATAAGAAAGCACATTCTTCCCATACAGTATCAGCTATCCCTAGTAACGAACACAGTGCAGTTCACAGTGAACTGGGTAAATCATTTCTACTACAATTCTATTCTAAATAGTATAAACTTGAGTACACAGTTCAACAAGAAGACATACCATGAGGTCCTAGATAAGTATTAGTCCAGGTGGAGCCTGAAAAGGTGTGTTTTCAGGCCACGACGGAAAGCAGGCAGGGTTGGTATTGAGCGTAGGGGAATGGGAAGTTCGTTCCACCACTGGGGAGCTAGGGTGGAAAAGCTCCGCAGTCGGGAGGAGCGAGTGCCATTGACATGGAGGGGGGGAAGTGCGAGGCGCCCTGCTGTAGATGAGCGAAGTGGTCGAGCAGGAACATAGGTCTGGATCAGGTCCTGCAGGTAGACGGGGCCTGTCCTATTAGCTGCAGTGTGGGCCAGGGTCAGAACTACAACTGTATTGAACAGTCAAAATTAGGTGATCAATTTGCTTACTGCGGTATATGTTGGCAAGAAGTGAAAATAGCAGCATCAACGGTGTACGACCTTAAAATGTGAACTGAACAGTGACAGCAACTGCTTCTATTTCTAGGTCACCCAGAACAGAGCACTATGCCTAATTGGCAAGTGGAAAGTAGGATCTGATTTGTTTAGTTCACACATGTAAAGTAGGCTACATCGGCTACATGGCAGTTTACCAGGATATGTGTGTAACAGGATGTCATTTTTAATGTGTTTAATTGTGGTTACTATCTTAAGTAAGTCTTAAAACTTTTACATTTTTAAAAATTGTTATTAATAATTTTAATTTCTACAATGAATTGAATAATATTCTCTAAGAACGACATTCCATAAAACATACCAACAAGTTATAAAACACAACAACATTTCTGAGAACAACTGCAAGTCAGAAAACACAACGACAAAAACCCAAAACACATTTACAAATCACGTTATGGAAAGGGTAGGTACTAGGCCTACATGACGGGAGATTGTAGCCTCCTTCTGATTGGACACGCAGTATGTGAAATGAGTCTGACAGCGCGAGTGACCAATCAACAACAGTTTCCGTTATCTAACGTGACATTCAAGACAAGCCTATGGAGTTTATTTAGTTACATAAATAGCGTGCGTGGAATTGTGAAATGAGTGCACAGAACAGTATTTTACGCCGTTTTGAGCTTGCTAAAATGGCATAAAAAATCAGCGTTTTTATGAACTGAAAAACGGCAAAAAAACACGGCATTTTCTTTCTAAAAATTTGGCTAATTCGTTTTTTCCTCATCCCGTGTGGTTACGTTCTTCCATCACTTTCCCATAAGCTTATTAACACAATGCAGGTTTGGCTCATTGTCATTTGCTTTGTCTTTGAATTCTTCATCAACTAATGCTTAGTTTTAGTGGCCATGTGTCCACAGTACCAATTAGGAGCCTATATATTCACCAGCCTCTCTCAACGATCTAAACCTGCATTGTGTTAATGAGTTTAAGGTGTAAACGATGAAAGAACAGTCCAACAAGCTCCACCTGGCTGCTTCACCACCCAGTCAATAATGATCGAGGTCAGACCAGACCTGTTCACCGCAGATCTTACATATTGCTGAACGATCGTGCCCATTAAATTATGTATCAATGCGTTATTGGGTTTAGGTAATGTTGTGTTAATCTACGTCAAACTGTAAAAGCTAACTGCTTATTGTTATTAAGATTCCTGAGTGCTTTCTCCCTGTCACGCAGTAGGCTAGATCCATTTCCTGACTAGCTACTATCTGCAACAAATGTGATTGAATGTTTGCCGTCTCGATTAAGCGAGTGTCTTCTCATCGGATGTATGTATAAAACTGAGACTGAGAGAAAACATAATTACTGGATATATTCCTGTTATTGGGATGGAGATTGGTAATGTTTGAAAGAAAAAGGAAATCGAGGAAGTACATTCATCTTTATGGTGTCAACTTTCCCTGTTAATGATAGGGGAAATAATCTCCATCTTTTCAAATCTTGTTTTATCTTTAAGTATTCCCTAATTGCATTGATATAAAAGGTCTAATCTTTTTGGAATTATGACCCCCAAATATTTGTATTTATTTTGGTCCCAGTTAAATTTATATTTAGATTTAAAGTCTTGCCTATTTCCATTACCTCAGATTTACTTGTGTTCACTTTATATCCAGAGATACACCCATAGTCTTTTATTTCTTCTATTAGAACAGGTACTGATGTATAGATGTCTGTTAAATACATAATCACATAGAGTGCAATTTTATGTTCTTCACTTTCCATACCAACTCCCTTTATTTTCTTATTTATTTGTATGCTTTCAGCCAATGGTTCCATACATAGCACAAATACTAACGGAGATGAGGGGTCCCCTTGTCTTGTTTCCCTCCCCAAGTTTAACGTGTTGGATAACGTTCCATTTACTCTTACTCTAGCTCTTGAATTTTTATACATAATTTTTAACCAATTAATAAATTTAACATCAACATTTTCTAAAGGTTTCAAAAATAAAAAGCCATGATACCCTATCAAAAGCTTTTTTAGCATCAAGCGTTAACATCAAGGTTTGTTTTACTTTTGTTGAATAGTCAATAATATTAAGAGTCCATCTTACATTGTCCATTAGTAATCTATTACTTACAAAGCCAGTCTGATTCAGGAGGGATATAGGCCTGTATGAGGAACATTCCGCTGGGTCTTTTTCTTCTTTATGAATTACCGTAATTATAGATGAATCCCATGTTGATGCCCATTCTTCTTTTTCTAAAATCCAATTAAAAACTTTACATAAAATCGGGGACAACAATTCTTTAAACTCCTTATGAAAATCATTTGTGTACCAATTATCTCCAGGGCACTTACACTTTTTAGATTTCTGGATGCTGGCTGAAATTTACTCTTCAGTTATAGGTTTGAGTAACTGTTTATTTTGTTCATCTGAAACATGTGGTAGGCAGAGGTTTTCTAAGTATAAATTAAGTCTTTCATCATTAATTTGAGACGGCAAGCTTCTCAATCAGACGCATCTACTCTCAGACAAATTAGGGGTGTTTGAGAACAATGTACCTATATAGCGTGATAAACATTAGCAGCTCTTTAGCTGTATTCACAGAAAATGGTTGTGTCATCTTCTGTTTCTGGATGATACAATTTTTGATAGTAACTAACAAATTTTTCAGCTATTTTACTTTTACTTTACTTGTCAGTTAAAAAAGTGGAGTTTTCATCTAAAATTTTTGTTATACTCACCTTTTTCTGTTGTTTTCTTAGTCTTAATGCCAATAGTTTCAACGCCTTTGAACTACTACCTTTGTTTAGCAAATACAGTTGCTTTTTATATTTTTTTCCAATTGTAAGGTTATTTAATGTTTATCTTGCTTTTTTAAGTTCACATAAAGTTTTTTCTCCTCCCCTTATTCTATGCTCATTTTGTCATTGTTCAATCGGTTTTCTAACTCCACCCTCTTCTTTTCTATTTGCTTTCTCCTAAAGGATGCATAAGATATTATTTCTCCATGAACGACAGTCTTAGCCCCTTCCCATAGTATCACTGGAGTGGTTTCCCCATTGTCATTCAGTTCAAAATATTGTGTCATTACCTGTTTCATTTTTTCTTTTAAATTTTTATCATGGAGTAGAGAGTTGTTTAACCTCCATAATGTTTTTCTTTTTTCTAATCCAATATCTATTGGAGCATGGAGCATGGTCTGATACTGTAATTGGCCCAATTTCACACCTTTTAACTTTAAATATTTCATTTTTGTACATAAAAAACAATCTAATCTGGAGTACGTATTGTGGGAAGAAGGGAAATATGTAAAATCTTTATCTTTTGGGGTGGAGGCTTCACCAAATGTCAACAAGTCCCACTTCAGTGTTGGCCTTCCTTAAAACAGTTGCAACCCTCTCTGTACATTACACAGGAATAGTATGGTACACATGGTTGGCTCAATGGCTGTAAATTAACAAGGTTCTGAGGTATCAAACTAGCCTCAAACCATCACTCTGCTGCCAGATATGCAGTAGATATGGATAGATCATTTTAAACATTGTTTCTCCTGACTTATTTTCTGATTAAACTCTGAAAAATGAGTCAGAAGAAACAACCCTTAAAGTGATCCATCTATATCTACTGCAAGGATACAATGGCAATGAGGTTGAAGTGCAGACTCAGCTTTAACTTAGTTAAATTTAAACTTTAAATTTTCCTATTGTCCTATTGAACTCTGGAAAAATAAGCCGGAGAAGAAACCCTTCAAGTTATTTTTTGATGCCCAAAAATGGGGGGGACTATGTACAAAATGTTCTCTTTCATCATCTCGTTTCGAGATCCACCTATGGGAATGACATCCGGTCATGACCACCACAGAAGCATCCAATTGCACCAAGTCTGGCCCTGACAGACAGTAGCGTGTCAAATGCGAAGGAGGCTCCGCCCTCCTTGTACGAGCATATATGACACTGTAACGCTACTACTCAGTTGACATTCGCTTCTCGCGAATTTCGGAGTACCCCACTCACAGCTTCGACCGTGTATCCCACACGAGCCTTGTCACTTAACTGTCCGCAGGAGGATATATCTCCGGATCAGCCTCCGCCGGGCGTGAAAGGTTCGGGAACGTGCGTCAGTGCTGAGTAGCTCCACTCTGTGTTAGCCTGCTACCCTGCGCGCTAGTCCTTGTATCGTGCAGGCTACCCGCCCAAGACACGATTTTTTTCCTGCATCTGCTAACGCGGAACAGGACAGTGCTGTCTCACAACTAGCCACCCACGCTAGTTTGTCTCTTTGCTCTCTAGCCAGCCGCCCACGCTGCCTGTTTCTCTGCTTAGCTGCCTAGCTCCCTGCTAATGGCTCTTTCTAAGCCCGTTCCTCTCGGCCCGTCTGAGGAGCTACGCTCGCGTGCCTGCCCGGCCGCATGCGGTGCCCTCATCGCAGCCAGGGACACTCACCCTCTCTGTGTCATGTGCTTGGGCTTAAAACATGCCCAGGAGGCCATCGACTCCCCAGAGAGCTGCAGCCACTGCCTCGCGCTGCCCAAAAAGCTCAGGCGACGGAGGCAGAGAGTTGCTGCTACCCACGGCAACGGCCTGTGTCCCGAGGACTCTGACAAAGAGGACGATAGCACTACGGCCTCTGACATGGCGGTTGCGTCTGATTATTCGGGTGAGGAGGACGCCATTCCACCGGCCCAGTTAGCACCGGCTATGGGTACAGCTAATGCCCAACCCCATGCCGTGCTTCTGGAGGTATGTGAGCGGGCCGCAGCCCGTCTCAATATCGAATGGCCAGCCCTACAGAACCCGGCCGACGAGGAGAGGGATGTTTATGACGGGAAATTCCTGGGCCCCCCCCCAAGCCCCAGAAAACAGCTTTTCCCAGTTCTCCCCGCTTGCGCTAAACACTTGAAACACCACTGGAAGGACCCGCTTGGTCGGTTTCTCCGGTCTGGAGGTTAAGGACATGGCCGCCCACGCCATGGGGGAACCCCCAGCTGTTGAGCCCTCCATAGCTCGACACCTTAACCCCACGCAGGGAGGTCTCCTGGCGCCGCCCAGGCCTACCCTCCCTACTAAGATGGAACGCTTCACAGCCTCCATCCACCAGGCTTCCTACAGGGCCTCAGCCCTCGCGGTTAGAGCCCTCAATGTTTCCTCCCTCCTCTCAGCTTACCAAGCTGAGCTCACAGAGGAGATGGGGAAACAATTACAAAAGGGGACCCCTTCCCCTATACTGTGGCAAGAGATTGTCACTGTGAACGACTTGGTCCTGCGCAACTCTCGCCAGTGTGTCCAAGCCTGCGGCCGCTCCATGGCTCTCTCCGTAGCCGGCGAGCGGGCGCTCTGGCTTAATCTCTCTGGTCTGCCCGACAGTGAGAGAAGGCGCATAGCCGGCGCCCCTGTTGAGCCAGGCCAGGCTCTTTTCGGCCCCGCGCTGAGCCTCATGCAGCAGCGGTGCGACGACAAAAGGAAGGAGGATGAAGCTTTCAAACTCTGCCTCCCCCGCAGAGTGACGCCTCACTTGCCGCCACCCATGCGGCCTCCACAGCCCCCAGCGGTGAACCGCCGTGTCCAGCCAGGACAGGGCAGGGCAGGCCCCAGGCACAGCCCCAGGCCAGCAGGGCAACCCCCCTGCTAAGCCTTGGAGGAATATGTCCTTTGCCGCAGCCGCGGCAAAGAAACCCTCTCCCACCCCCGCCGACCAGAAGCGGAAGCGGCCAACCTGACACTACCGCTATTGGGGGGCTAAGTCCATGTTCTGGGGCAGTCAGCCCCTTGGACACAGGCTCATCTCCTCTCTTCCCCCCCATGAAGAGAAGGAGACTCCCAATTCAGGAGGACAGCCCTCCTCTGTTCGCTGCTGTGTTACCCACATTCAGGGTACAAGCGAACACCAGGCCATTCCTAATAAAGGCTCCCGCCCTGAAAGGCCAAAAAACAAAAAATGTGTTAAGGAAAACCCCTTCTTATCACATAAGGCCTCCCCTGGTTTCACCACTAGGTGGAGCGCCAGCCCCATTCAGCACGGCCGCACTCGGCCGTTCCCCCCTGCGGTCCTCCGCACCAGCAGGGGCGCTCACGAGCCACATACAAGCCTGGCAGGCTACGTTTGCCCGCGAGTGGGTACTACGCACAGTTGCCAAGGGCTACAGACTCCAGTTTGCAGGGAAACCCCCATGTTTCAACGGAGTCATTTACTCTCAAACCGAGAGGAGTGCGGCCCATGTTTTAGAGGAGGAAATTTCCTCTCTATTACAAAAGGGGGCGATACGTGTGGTTCCCAGAGATCAAGCCCAACACGGCTTTTATTCTCGCTATTTCCTGGTCCCAAAGAAGGACGGTTCCCTCCGTCCGATCTTGGATCTCAGAGTGTTGAACAAGCATTTGAGGCGGTACAACTTCAAAATGCTAACTTACAATACTCTTTCACGTTCAATACGTCAGAGCGATTGGTTCACATCAATCGATCTGAAAGATGCTTTCTTCCACATAGGCATCTATCCTCCCCACACGAAATTCCTTCGCTTCGCCCACCGCGGTGTTTGCTACGAATACACAGTTCTACCGTTCGGCCTCTCCCTAAGCCCACGGGTGTTCTGTGTCTGTGTGGAGGCGGGCCTGGCCCCGTTAAGACTAACGGGGGTCAGAATACTGACTTATATGGACGATTGACTAATCATTGCCAATTCGAGAGTCAGAGTCGTGAAAGACACGCAGTTAGTTTTGGCACAACTAGCTGCGCTCGGGTTCAGGGTAAACCTCCCCAAGAGCAATTTATCTCCTTCACAGAGTGTAACGTTCTTGGGGCTGGTGCTAAACTCTGTTTCGATGCTAGCCCGCCTGTCAGCGGACCGCATCGCATCCCTGCGGGACTGTCTCTCTCTGTGCAAACCGGGCTTAAGAGTACAGTACCGCACATGCCTCAGACTGCAAGGGCTGATGGCCTCAGCCTCGCAGGTTTTACCGCTGGGGTTACTGAGGATGAGGGGCTTTATGAGGTGGGTTTCATCACTACACCTCAGCCCCATACGCGATCTCCATCGCCGTCTCACAGTGACGCACGAGTGCGCGGCAGCTCTACGTCATTGGGAGAACACAGACTTTTATACTCAGGGAACCCCTCTCGGGATCGTTCTCATGAGAAAAGTCGTAACGACAGATGCATCCCTCTCTGGGTGGGGGGCCACTCAGGAAGGACGTGTAGTGAATGGGATGTGGCCAATCCAGCTGCGCTCAGCTCACATCAATTATCTGGAGCTCCTGACTATATGGATAGCTCTCAGATATTTTCTACCCCGCTTAAGGCGACGGCATGTGCTAGTACGTTGCGACAATACGACTGCTGTAGCATACGTCAATCGCCAGGGGGGCATGCGCTCTCCATCTCCACAGTCTAGCCCACAGACTGCTGGTATGGGGCAGCCATCACTTTCTGTCGTTACGTGCGACCCATGTTCCAGGCATTCTGAACACGGGCGCAGATCTGCTGTCAAGGGGAAACCCATTGTACGGGGAATGGCGACTGCATCCCCAGACTGTGGAAATGCTATGGCAGAGATTTGGCCACGCAGCCGTCGATCTCTTCGCCTCGCACGAAAACGCCCATTGTCGTATGTTCTTCTCGCTACGGGACAAGAACGCGCCTCTAGGCGTAGACGCACTAGCCCACCCTTGGCCCAATGTGCTTCTATATGCGTTTCCCCCCCTCGCTCTCATCTCTCCCACTCTAGCCAGAGTGAGAGAGCAGAGTTTGACACTGATCCTAATAGCGCCCAGGTGGGCGAAATCGCCGTGGCTGGCGGAGATAATTTCTCTCCTTTATGCACAGCCGCGCGCTACACACGGACCACGTGAACGCAGCGAACGGGGACGGATATATATACCCGCCAGACTCTTTTGGGCTTGCTTTTGGCTTGGCCCCGAAAGGCAACAACCTCGCCGCTTAGGGCTCCCCCCTCGGCGTGTGCAGAACGGCGAGAGCGCGAGCGTCTCTCTTCACCCAGATCACTTTATGACAATAAGGGCATTTGAAAAAAAGTGGTGTGCCTCCCGTGTCAGTCAGTGCCCTCAGTTGCTCTGTTTTCTGACGTGTGAGTTTTTTACAAAACCTGATGGATGAAGGGAAAATCCTTTTCTACCATTAAGGTTTACCTGGCAGCTATCACTGCTTGTCATATGGGTTTCAATGACAATACAGTGGGGCAGCATCCCCTCGTGCGCAGGTTCATGAAGGGGGCTCGCCGTTCTCTGCCTGTTGTTAAAAAGCTCATTCCCTCATGGGATTTATCACTGGTGCTGGAGGCTCTGTCCCAACGGCCATTCGAGCCTATACACGGAATAGAGTTAAAATTACTGTCTCTGAAGACAGTACTGCTGCTCGCATTAGCCTCTGCAAAGCGGGTCAGCGATCTCCATGCGCTCTCAGTGCATCCCTCGTGCACAATATTCTCCCCTAATATGGATAAGGTTTTCCTCAAACCTAATCCTGCCTTTATGCCTAAAAGCTTCCCAGCTTTCACATGTGAGGTGTTGGAGCTTTCCGCTTTTCACCCACCGCCGTTCTCTTCTGAGGAAGAGCAAAGGCTACATATGCTGTGTCCTGTGCGTGTTCTCCACACGTATATAACAAGGACTAGGGCTTTCAGAAAGAGCAACCAGCTCTTTGTGGCCTGGGCCCCCGCCTGCAAAGGGAAAGCCATCTCTAAGCAGCAGCTGTCCCATTGGCTTGTGGAAGCTATTGTTATGGCGTATGGTTCAAAGGGGGTATCGCCTCCCTCGGGTCTGAGGGCTCATTCTACGAGTGGCGTGGCTGCATCATGGGCCCTATTTCGTGGGGTCTCCATGCAGGAAATTTGTTCAGCCGCAGGCTGGGCTTCTCCACATACTTTTGTGAGGTTTTACCATCTGGATGTTACCAGGACACCGGTAGCCCACTCAGTATTGGGGGTGAGCTCTGTGTGAGCCACACACATCTCACTATGGGTGTAGTACTTCACACTGTTCCCGGACCCCAGTTACTACACTGGACAGTGGATTGTGTTTTGTACTTGCCTACAGGGGATGCGCTAGGCACCACCCTCCCGCTAAGGAGGGAGGCCTCCCTTGCTGGCTTGACAGCGTCTCAGCTGTGAGCATATGGCAATCCGGGAGTTGGCCAAATCTCCCATAGGTGGATCTCGAAACGAGATGATGAAAGAGAACTTTAGGTTACTGTCGTAACCCCGGTTCTCTGAAACATCGAGTGGAGAGATCCACCAACATTGCCCTGCTTGCTGTGCGCGAGAAGCGAATATGTTCACTGAGGAGTAGTAGCGTTAGTGTCATATATGCTCGTACAAGGAGGGCGGAGCCTCCTTCGCATTTGACACGCTACTGTCTGTCAGGGCCAGACTTGGTGCAATTGGATGCTTCTGTGGTGGTCATGACCGGATGTCATTCCCATAGGTGGATCTCTCCACTCGATGTTTCAGAGAACCGGGGTTACGACAGTAACCTAAAGTTCTATAATTTCCAAAACGGTTTATCCGATATGGATGAAAATACCCTCAAATTAAAGCTGACAGTCTGCATTTCATTGTCATTGTATCATTTCAAACTCAAATTGCTAGAGTATAGAACCAAAATAACAACAAGACAACTGATAATTTTGCAATGCTCTTTTAATTTTTTCCAGAGCTGTACAGTTTCCTAAATTATGCAATAGTCGTGTTGTTATGCACTTTTAATGTAGTTTTGCAATCTTACTAGCCTACATAACAGCTTTGATAGCCTAAGTAGGCAACGTTAGCGCATTAATGTAGCCTACATATGGTTATAAAATTCTCATCTTAATTTGAATAATTTTCTAGTAACAGTTAACATTAACTTAGACGGTATATTTTACAATTAAACTTGTAGTAGCTTCGTTAAATTAAGTCATCCACCACATGAATACATCATGAAACATTATCTAAGTATCAAAATTGCATAAACATTAACATTGTCCATAACCATTTAACTGTTCGCTTGGTTAATTAACGTTAGTTGTTAGGTATCTTGTGGGCTACTGCGTCTTTGTGGTTCGCTGTCATAAAGTAGGCTACATTACAGTCCTGATGCTGCTACTTGTTTTCCCCGCAGCCTCAGAAACTATAATAACCTTATACACCCGCAAACCTTCGAAAAGGTGGAAACCCATATTTTATACGGGCAAACCGTAGCTATGGGTTGACAGTGAGTAGCCTAGGCTATACCCATTTCAGGCTTGGACAACACAGGCTAGCGAACACAAGAGCACCGTTATATATTTCAATATATATATGAAAGAACAGGCATTATTCTTTTAAATAAATTGCATATTTAAATTAAATAGGAGCTGTTGTATTCCAACTAAAATATATTCCAAATTTGTTTTAAAAATACCAGAAAACGGCACTTTGAACTAAATAGGTCTATTTAATTTTATGAATGTGATTAAAACAATAGTTTGCTCCTTCATGTCTGCAATCAGATCAGTCTCTGCTCATGTTCAATGATGTTTCCCATATTTCTAAATTAAACATCGGTTAAGTTCTTCCAAATATTGTTCTATGTCTTTGGAATTACAGTGTGAAAATTAAAATGACAAACAACGGAAAAACTTTGATTATCGTTAATTCAAATTACCCTACAAACTTAATTTGGTTTTACGTAAATTACATGTGAGAGATTAGTGAATTCCTGTCCAATCAGCGATATCAAATTGGGTATTTTAGAGCTATCCAACTGGGAAGCGTGAGCTATCCAGCTGGGTGGCGCCGGCTGTCTAACTGGATATGTGGTGTCTAGTTTGCGTCGGCTTTTCAACTGTTCGGCCTACCATAGGTTTGTAGCTACCCTCACACGTGATTGCGGTGACAGCGGCTGCAGTAGGTCTTGGCTAACCATAATTTATAGTGATGGACAGAGCTAAGCTTTCCGAAGCAATGAGTGACGGTCATGAAACATTTGACACCAATTAGTGAAACACTGTCACTGCTGTAAAATTCAGAATTAGAATATTAATGCTATTGCCATGTAGGCTATTCTCAAAGCACACTCCAATGGAGTCTAGCGCACTCATAAAAAGTGTTGTACAAATTACACATATTGTAATTATGAAGATAATTAAAACGTGTTGTGTGTTCATGCATGAGCATAATGCAATCGACCAATGGCTCATCTATTTCCTCTTGCATGCAATATTGCATATGTATATGCGAGTGTTTCACATGTGTATGTGTGAGTGTTTCACATGTGTATATGCAAGCAAAGTTTGAAATATGGCCTAAACGGCCCCTCATAGCATAATGCTCTTCATGGAAGAATAAAAGATACATCAGTTCTGCAGATAGACGTTGATTCCTTTTGTATGCTATATTCATTAGAATTCCGCCGCTCTTCTTAAATTTCTCTTCTACTAAACATATGCCATCCATATGTGAGTGAGAAAAAACCGTTAGCTTTAAATTTAAATACCTGCATGTACAATAGTAAATTAAGTAGCCTAAATTCATAATATCAGCTGTTATCTAGTTTGGTCTTAATTCAATTCAATTAAATTTTATTTGTATAGCGCTTTTTTACAGAGAACTGTCACAAAGACGCTGCACAGGGAAACAGAAGGAAGATAGAACAAAAAACCAGGTCTTAGCCCCCAACCAGCAAAACGAGGTAAAAAACTTGCCGGTAGGGGAGAAAAAACACTCAATGGTGGTGAGAAAAAAACTCCCCAGTGGGAAGAAATCTCGGAAGGAACCTGGCTAGAGAGGGGGTGCCCATCCTTCGCTGGCCGGCCAGGTGGTGGACTGGATAGTAATAGGCTGTAATAAGGAATCTAATAAATACTAGCTGGTAATTACGAATTCCAAAGAAAAGGATGTAAAATGTTCAATTCAAAAGGGTGGGGTGGTGCATTTGGGACTCCAGTTGCGTCAAGTCGGGAGGATAAACCAAAGGAGGAAAAAGACTGGAGCAGTCTGCAAACTCAGGGCGAGGGGGCACAGGCCAGAGTAATCTGCAGCTCAGGGTGAGAGAGGAAAAAAAGAGGGTTAGCCCCCCGACATCCTTAACTATAGGATTGACTAAAAAGGTACGTTTTTAGCCTACACTTAAAGACAGAAAGTGTGTCTGAAGCCCGAACATACATGGGAAGATTATTCCATAAGAAAGGAGCTTTGTAAGAGAAGGCTCTGCCACCCATTGTAATTTTAGATATAATAGAAATTTTCAAATAGCCAGCACTTTGAGAGCGTAATCTAGGAGGACAGTACCAAAACCTCTGGCACCAAACCATTTAAAGCTTTAAACGCCAGAAGTAAAATCTTGTAGTCAATTCTGAATTTGACAGGCAACCAATGAAGAGTTTTGAGCACTGGGCTGCCCCATCATTAAACTTTTTCGTGCCTGCTACTGGGTCCCTTTTTCCACCCGACCTGACAGAAGGAACTCGCTAGTTGGGACCTAGCAGGCATCCCTCCATCATGGCGACTCAGAACCCTGAGTTCGCTCGCCAGCATGCCAACCACCACCCATCACCTCGGACTCCTTATCAACCCATCTCCCACTCCGTTAGGCTCGGAGTCATCACCCTTCAGCCGGCCAGCTCTGAACCTGCTACCCTTCCGAGTACCCAACCCCAACCGGCACCCTTCAATGGAACCCATCTAGCCCTGTGTCCGGGTAACTATGGGCCCAGGAGAAAACGAGGGGGTCCTGGTTCCCGGCTCCATTGACGGATTCCTCTACCCGTCGACAGAGGATACATTTTCCGCCCGTCCGGTCCCAGCCCTCCTGTCCCGTCCGGTCCCAGGCCTCCTGTCCCGTCCGGTCCCAGGCCTCCTGTCCCGTCCCGTTCCAGGCCTCCTGTCCCATCCCATTCCAGGCCTCCTGTCCCGTCTCATTCCCAGTGGCGCCCCCTCCAGAAATTTTTAATCGGGGTGGCCAGATGGGGCCACTGAAAATCTTGGGGTGGCGCACCAAAAACAAAAGCCATAACTGAATTTCAGGAATTCTATTATGTTGTTGTAGTATATAGGCTATGTCAATATGACAGTTAAGGAATCGCATACTGATATACTTTTGTTTCTTATTTTACAGTTAATGTTACTAATTATCGGATGTACACCACAACAATCCTGTTTTAATGTGTTATGTATCTGTATATACATAGGCGATTCATTGTTCTTCAAATAGGCTAGTAGTTGTCCTTTTCCTTAAAAAGAAAAATATACAGCTTTAATTTGAAAGAGTAGCTACATTGATTGTAAGGAACAAAACATTTATTGGGAACAAGCCTACTAGAGTTTAAAAACACCACACAGAGGCCTTTTCAATACAGCTGTATTTGGGTGTTGCTGTGTCTTTCTGTAAACTAAAATTTTATATTATATATGTCCAAAAATGAAAAACAAAAAAGCATAATCATGGAGAACAATATACATTGTATTATAGCCTACTCATATCCCTGCTTTATTAGGCGACATTCTTCTCAGCCCGTTTTGTCCAGTTATCATATCTAGGCTATGTGTAGCCTACGGTTTTTATTTAGTTTTTTTTTTAAAGGGTTTCCGCGTTGTTATGGTTTTGAAAGCACCGTGCTATCATGCAGCTTTGGAAAAAACTGGTATGCAGTAACAGCATAGTCTTTTTCTTTTCTTTTCTTTCTTTATTTTTCAAAGGGGACATTTCCCGATATAATTGCTGACTTGTGGTGAAATTGCCACCGTGGTGATAGATTTACTTTAACATCTGTCCGAGAATGTAAACAAGTCATCAATTTTCACTGTAAGAAGAAATTTTATGGCAACGTTACCTCTAATTCACTAGCTTAGCCTACTTGAACAGTTACAACCTGCATGAGAAGAGTAGCCTACCCATTGAAAGCTGATTGCTTTTTCTTTGTCTCACCGTTGGTTTGGAATCTACATGCATACAACGATGAAAAATTATCGTTCTTTGGATGCCCACAACCTTTTTGTTAGTGGATGATAATATTTTGTACTTATATAATACTGTAAAATTATAGCACTCTGATTTATCCACATTCCACTACAAACCATTTCCATTTGCATATCCCGTCCCGTTCCAGGCCTCCTGTCCCGTCCCGTTCCAGGCCTCCTGTCCCGTCACGTTCCAGGCCTCCTGTCCCGTCCCGTTCCAGGCCTCCTGTCCCGTCACGTTCCAGGCCTCCTGTCGAGCTGCAGAG
Organism: Ilyophis sp. 1 JC-2022; assembly: GCA_022702515.1. NCBI lineage: Eukaryota > Metazoa > Chordata > Actinopteri > Anguilliformes > Synaphobranchidae > Ilyophis > Ilyophis sp. 1 JC-2022. The sequence continues at coordinate 107,083,449 of CM040395.1, forward strand.
CCAGCTACCCGCCTGTCCTGAGCTGCAGAGCCAGCTAACCTCCTGTCCTGAGCTGCAGAGCCAGCTAACCTCCTGTCCTGAGCTGCAGAGCCAGCTAACCTCCTGTCCGGAGCTGCAGAGACAGCTTACCTCCTGTCCTGAGCTGCAGAGCCAGCTAACCTCCTGTCCTGAGCTGCAGAGCCAGCTAACCTCCTGTCCTGAGCTGCAGAGCCAGCTAACCTCCTGTCCTGAGCTGCAGAGCCAGCTAACCTCCTGTCCTCCAGGGCGATGCAGCCGCCGTCCCCCTGAGCGGTCCTGTCTGCGCGGCCGCCGTCCCCCTGAGCGGTCCTGTCTGCGCCGCCGCTGTCCCCCTGAGCGGTCCTGTCTGGGAGGGTTTCGGGTTTTACTCAGTAATTAATCCTGCTTCGTACGTATACCCCCCAAGACTCCTTATAATATTTGTTTATGTTGGTATTATTAGAATAGGATAGAATAACTTTTATTTCCCGCTAGGGAACTTCAGTTGTAGCCCCAGCAACAAGAAAAAAGACATAGACAGTGGGGCAGACCCAAAACACACAAACAAACATATCAAACAAAGACATCCAACAGAATCATTACAGCAATCAAGTGAATTAAGTGAATGATATGCAATACAGCAATGATTAAAAATAGCCCCCGCTGTCCCGAGATGTCCAGTGTCACCAAGCAGTCCAACACACAAACTCCCCCTCCACGACTCTCCTCCATACAAGCAGCGCTGCGGTCTCTGTACACCGCCGAAACTGAGAAATTGTTTTGTGATGTTGTGCACTGTATATTTTGTATATTGCCGAGCTACCTGTAAGCATTGCGCAAAGCAAATTCCGATTCTGGCAATAAAGAAAAATCAAGCAACCTCCTGATTAAATGTGATCGCCTATAAATTTGGTTTGCATAACGTTGTGGAACACCGGCATTTGGTCCTCCAAGATGGCGGTTGGCATAAACAAGTGGGCGTGTCTGACCAAATTGTGACGTAGGTGACAGGCCTCTATTAGTCAGTGATTGATACAGACTCCGTTTCACTCCAACTTTTCCCTAGTGGGCGTGTCTTCAGGTGGCGATAGCCTTTCTCCTCACTCTCGCCCCTCCCCCTCTACTGCTGCTTTCTACGCCCATTTAATAGAGGCCTGTCACATAGAACTAGAACTGTCGTTACCAATGGTTACAGGGACGGGCCGCCATGTTGGAGGACCAACCCTACTAGAGACACTTAACGTTACCACTGAACTAGTAGTGTTTGCTACTCCATGAAACGAGTTTCATGCTAACGCTACTATGATTGCTGTCCTACAATGACTAACTTCTGCACTGTGTACTGATGCGCGAATAAAGCTGGGAAAAGGCGAAAATGTCCTTTTAAATGATAATCTGAGTACTCACCATAGTAGCTAAACCACCAGGCAGGGTGAACGAACTAAATTTTACGACCGAAAGAAGAGACTGGTGGTTGAAAGCAGTGAGGAGTGAGCTGGATTTAGACAGAAACCAGGCGCGGATCATTACAGCATAGGCTCAGATCATTAATGGTAAATTACGTTTTATGAACAAATTATAAAGTTAGCCAGTTAATATATACATAACTAGCTGGCCTAATGTACATTTATGTGCATTATCTTAATGTTAGAAAGTTAAAAGTTAATTAATCGCTAGGTTTAGCTAACGTTAGTAGCTATATCATTTGTGTGAACGACTGCTACGCCTGCGAAACATTAATGTTAACCTAATGTGATATGTCAAGCATATTGTGAACATCAAAACAGTGTTCATTTGAACTATTATTACATTGCTAGGGGTGCTACGTTGTACGATGTTTCAGAAATAGATTGGATAAACTGTAAACATTCGCTACCTGTGCTGGCCAGGCAGGGAGCGAGCAATATGAGAGAATCCAGAAGAGGGCGAAAAGAAAATGTAACGTTACGATATTAAGCACCAAATAACAATGTATTTGAAAGTAATAATGAAAGTAACGGTAAATGTATTTTATGTGTTAAACTGACTTGCCTTTTATGGTGTCTACAACTGAAGTTCCCTATCTGGAAAATAAAAGTTATTCTATTCTATCTATCGAGCTAAAATATGTTTTATTGCTGTAGCTAATACTACTACTGTAGCCTACCGTTAATACTTTAACAGGTAACGTATCACTGTGCTCCCATATGAACTGCACAAGCATTTGACTTACCAAGATGGTATACTACGAAGCAGGATTACTGAGTTAGTACTAGCTGGATAACTCAATAAAACCCAGAACAGCTCTTTTTACTTCAGTCCATGCATGTTCCAGATTTGGGAGGGTTCCGGGTTTTACTCTGCAATTAATCCTGCTTCGTACGTATACCCCCACTAATACTCCTTATAATATTTGTTATGTTGGTATTATTAAAATAGAATATAATTACTTTTATTTCCCGCTAGGGAACTTCAGTTGTGGCCCCAGCAACAACAAATAAGACATAGACAGTGGGACCCACAACACACAAACAAACATATCAAACAAAAACATCCAATAGAATCCTTACATCAGTCAAGTGAATTAAGTGAATGAAAGTGCAATACAGCTATGATTAAAAATAGCCCCCGCTGTCCCGAGATGTCCAGTGTCACCAAGCAGTCCAACACACAAACTCCACCTCCACAAATTTCCTCAATACATGCAGTGCCGCGATCTCTGTACACCGCCGAAACTGAGAAATTGTTTCGTTATGTTGTGCACTGTATATTTTGTATATTGCTGAGCTACCTGTAAGCATTGCACAAAGCAAATTCTGATGATGGCAATAAAGGAAAATCAAGCAACCTCCCGATTAAATGTGATAGCCTATAAGTTTAGTTTGCATAACCTTATGGAACACCGGCATTTTGTCCTCCAAGATGGCAGTTGGCAAAAAGTGGGCGTGTCTGGGCAAATTGTGACGTAGGTGACATGCCTCTATTGCATTTTTCTAATTTCTGGTGTGGGCAGAGAGAGAATGTACCTGAGGGTTTCATAACCCTTTAACATTAACATAATCAAATTTTCACATTCAATTAAAATCATAGTAATTTAAGATGTATATCTATGGCTAAACACGTCTATTTTCTGGTTGTCTTGATGTTCACCAAATTCAGGAAAACATTAACGTTAATGATCTCTCTTTAAGAACTTGTCTTGACAGTTTTCTGCCTGGTTTTGAGGTAAATTAACTGAAGCGACATGTTGGTTTTCTATGGTTAAGGTAATATTTAAATGCCAAATAAAGTTAACGGTAAACTGGCTGTAAGGATAACGTTAGTGAAATGTATTCCGAGAGAATTTAACTATATTAATTTTCGTCTCATTTCTTCACTTTGTCGTTACTAACGATGTTAGCTACATGCTAGCTGTTATAAACATAGACGCCAATAACAGCTATCGGCAGCTGGCTAGAGCGAGCGTGACGTTAGCTGGCTACCGTTAATTATATAATACTATCAATGATTAATAACTTGTTAGCTTATGGACGAGGGAAAAGTTTACTCTAGTGAAGTTTACTCTAGTGCCAACAGTTCAACGCGAGGTGGAAGCTACCGTTGCCTTCTCAGCCTCAACCCAGCAGCTAAGTCGAGGTAAACCAGCAGCTGAGCTGACGACTGGATAAACATACTAACAACTAATGTTATTTACGTTAAAACCACATAGTTTTAACGAATAATAACATAATTGATTTTGTGTTATTATATGTTAATAAACTACGTTACCCAGAAGCCTTAGGGTGAGGGAACCAGGAAGGGGGCAGGAAATTAATGGCGAGGGCGGAGAGCCAGGACATGTAAAACTGCCGTTAAGTTAAATAAAGTATCCCTGCCTGTTAAGTTACTAAAGAATACTCGAACTAAGTTTGTTATACAATTAAGCAAAAGGAACAAACACAACATGGTGTCAGATACGGGATTTTAGTGAGAAGTAACGTGGAACTCTACACGAAGTAAGTACTAGTAAAAGTAACGTCAAGTGTCGGCTCGAAAAAAAAAAATAATAATAATTGCGGACAAAATGGAAAAGTTTAGTCCGCCATCCCAGATGCAGTTAACGGGAAATCTTGCTGATAACTGGAAGAGATTCAAGCAGAGATTTAATATATATTTGGCTGCAAGTGGAGTTGGGGGAGAAGACGAAAAAAAGAAAGCGTCAATCTTACTGCACGTCATTGGTGAGGATGCGTTGGATATATATAACAGTTTCCAATTTGACGATGAAGACATAACCCTGGCTCAGCTGATAAAAAAATTTGAGGATTACTTTGTACCAAGTCAGAACATAACGTTCGAGAGATACAAGTTTTTCTCATGTGATCTAAAACAAGGAGTTGGATTTGATCAGTACTTAGCTGAGCTGCTCACACTGAGAAAGACGTGTGAGTTTGGTAATTTGAGAGACTCTCTAATCAAAGACAAAATCGTCTGTGGAATATCTGACAATGGATTAAGGGAGAGACTACTGAGGGAGCAAAACTTGACACTAGAGAAAACTGTGAATATGTGTAGAGCAGCAGAAACCACACGTGCTCAAGCCAAGGAGCTGCGCAGGGAGGAGACAATGGTGCACGCTATAAAGACAGAGGAGCAGCACAGGAAATACTCTAATAAACAATGGTCACAAAGAGAGACCAAAACAGACTACACATGTAGGAATTGTGGAGGAAGCCACAAACCAAGGTCATGTCTAGCATATGTCAAGATATGTCATAACTGTGGGAAAAATAACCACTTTTCAAAATGCTGCAAAATGGAGGCTGTCAAGAAGAAGGTTCATGCAGTCGAAGAGGAACCTGAGGAGTTCTTCGTGGACACAGTACAGAAGAGGAAGCAGAAAAATGAGGAAGAATGGATAGTGCCATTGACAGTAAATAGGACTATTATTCAATTTAAACTGGACACGGGAGCCTCTGTGAATCATTTCGGCAGATGAGTATGAGACACTAACTATTAAGAGCAAAATATTCCCAGTGAAAATAAGACTGAGTGGGTACACAGGAGAAAGAGTGCCAGTCAAAGGTGGCTGCATCGCAACATTCGAACACAGTGGTAAGAAAATAAAAGCTAGACTGCTGATTGTTGATAAGAGTGTCAAGCCGATACTGGGATTACAAGCATGTGAAAAGCTAAACCTGGTCAAGAGAGTCAATGTAGTCTCATCACAACCTGCTAATGATCATGACTCACTCATGAAGGAGTACAGTGACTGTTTTGAGGGACTGGGATGTCTACCAGGTGAATACAAGATACAAGTGGATGAGAGTGAGACGGATGTGTGTGGGTTGGACCCGTAATGCACGACTCAGAACACTAATTTGATAATAAATACCCGCAAGGGCTTTATTATGGGGAAATCCAAAAACGTAGTCACACAAGCAAAGTCCAAAAACCAATAAATCCAGCCAGACCAAAGATACAGTACCGAGGGAGAAGGCAGTCTCGAAATCGGTATCCATGCAAGAGTTCGTTAACCAGAGTAGCTGTCAGCGGAGCAGAAGTACAAAACAGGGAAAAAGCAAAGTTCGTAGTCGTGGGGCGTAGCAGGAGTCAGACCGAAGTCCTATCCACGGGGCAGAGGTACAAACAGACAGCAGGCAAAACTCGTGGTCAAAAACAGGCAGTGGAAACAATAGGCAGGCAGTAACGATAGTCAATAAACAGGCTAGATCAATAACGGTAGTCAAAACAATGGAAAACGCTCAAAAGTGACAATAGTAAACTAAGGCAACAATTTCGCAAAGACATGACATGAACACTGATCTTATATGCAGGTGTAGACAGGTGCAGACATTAGCTTGAGAGCAGCAGGAAATTCACAACAGCTTGAGAAAATGAGACGCGTAACGAGGCAATTAGTAAATCGTTAGTAAGTAGTTAACCTATCCTGACCTAGCGTTAGTAAATTAGTAATTAACATGTACGAGAAACGTAAGGTAAACATGAACACGTGGTTAGATAGTTAGTATTACCCAATCCTGATCTAATGTTAGTATATTAGTAACAAGACAAGGGAGAATGAAACAATTAGGGAAGCGTGAGTGACAGCAAGAGAAGAAACAGCATGAACGCAAGGCTGCGGAAAAACATGGAAATATGTATGCAAACAATGAACTGCATCGTAACATAAACAGAAAATAAACTGTGACAAACACTAAACATGAAACATGGCATAAACATGACAGAAACGTAACAGTAACGACCGACTCCTGACGGTCTACACAGTTTATCAGGAAATTTGCGATGAAAGTCACTTATCAGAGTAGGGTCCAGAATCAGACTAGGTGCGACCCAGGAATGCTCCTCCGGGCCATAACCCTCCCAGTCCACCAGATACTGGAACCCCCAGCCTCGCTTGCGAATGTCCAGTAGTTTCTTGACAGTGAAGGCCGGGTGGTCATCTATGATACGGGGAGGAGGGGGTGGGGGATCCGGGGGGCAAAGGGGATCAGTAGAATAGGGCTTAATGCATGAAACATGAAACGTGGGGTGAATCTTCATGGAAGGGGGCAATCACAGCTTGACTGAGGTGGGGTTGATGATGCTGTGAATCTTGTAGGGTCCAATGAAGCGGGGCTGGAGTTTGTGGGAAGTGGATTGGAGGGGAATGTCCTTAGAGGAGAGCTAAACTGAGTCGCCAGGCTTGTACTCAGGGGCTGGGCGATCAGCGACTCGACGATTCCGTTCGGCCGTGCTCAATAGCGCGGCCCGGGCGTCCCTCCAGATCTTGAGGCAGCGGTGCATGTGGGTGGCAAGGGAGGGGACCGCAATCTCCACCTCTTGCTCAGGAAACAGAGGAGGTAGGTAGCCGAGAGAAACCTTGAATGGGGATTTTCCAGTAGCGGCGCAGGGCAGGGCGTTGTGCGCATACTCGACCCAGGTGAGCATCTTGCTCCATGAAGTGGGATTCTTGGCCGACACACAGCGTAAAGCAGCTCCGAGGTCTTGGTTGGCCCTTTCAGTCTGACCGTTAGACTGGGGGTGGTAACCTGACGTGAGGCTGGAGGTGGCTCCGAGAGCCGAACAGAAGGCCTTCCAGACCTGGGAGATGAACTGGGGACCACGGTCAGAGACAATGTCCGCGGGAATGCCATGGATCCGAAAGACTTCGTTGACCAGAACATCCGCAGTCTCTTGGGCAGTGGGCAATCCAAGCAGAGGAATGAAGTGCGCCGCCTTGCTGAACCTGTCCACCACCGTCAGGATGGTGGTGTTGCCCTCAGAAGGGGGAAGTCCGGTCACGAAATCCACCCCGATGTGACTCCAAGGGCGACTGGGCACTGGCAGAGGTTGGAGCAGACCAGCTGGGGCCTGGTGAGAGGCCTTGCTCCTGGCATAGGTGGTACAGGCCTTGACGAAACGCCTGGTGTCAGGGATCATGGAGTTCCACCAAAATCTTCTCTTGAGGACAGCCAGGGTGCGGGTAAAGCCGTTATGGCATGACATGAGGGAGGAATGAGCCCATTGGAGAACATGTGTCCGGGCGGCGGAGGGAACGTAAAGACGTGTACCGGGATTGGACCTTGGATCGGGCTCCTTGAGTAGCACCTTTTTAATGACGGCCTCAATCCTCCAGGACACCGAAGCAATGGTGCAGGACCCAGGGAGGATGTTCTCCGGCGCCTCTTGCTCAGAACTGGCCATGAACTGTCGCGACAAGGCATCAGGCTTGACGTTCTTGGAACCAGGACGGTAGGTCAATGTAAAATTGAAACGGCCAAAGAACAGGGCCCATCTGGCTTGGCGGGAGTTCAACCTCTTGGCTGTCTGTAAATACGCTAAATTTTTATAGTCGGTCCAGACCACAAATGGTTTCTCGGCGCCCTCCAGCCAATGCCTCCACTCCTCCAGTGCTAGCTTGACAGCAAGTAGCTCTCGGTTTCCCATGTCATAGTTCCTCTCCGCCGGAGACAGCTTACGGGGGAAGAATGCGCAGGGGTGTAGAAGATTGTCAGTGGGGGAAACCTGAGAGAGCACAGCCCCTACTCCAGTGTCGGACACATCAGTCTCCACGACAAACTGACGAGTGGGGTCGGGGTGCACCAGAATCGGAGCGGAGGAGAACAGTCTCTTAATTTTATTGAAGGCGTTTTCAGCCTCAGGATTCCAGCGGAACGGCATGGCAGTAGATGTGAGCTTGGTGAGAGGGGCGACGACCTGGCTGTAGCTCCGGATGAACCTCCGGTAAAAATTTGCGAATCCCAAGAAGCGTTGTAGATGTTTCCGAGTAGCAGGCGTGGGCCAATCTGTGACCGCCTGGATCTTCTTGGGATCCGCCCTGATTTGTCCCCTCTCCAAGATGAAGCCCAGGAACTCGACCTTGTCGGTGTGGAACACACACTTCTCAGCCTTGACAAAGAGTCTGTTCTCCAAAAGTCGTTGGAGAACCTGCATGACGTGGCCTTCGTGTTCCTTGACGCTGGTGGAGTAGATCAAGATGTCGTCCAGATATACGAATACGTAGCGGCCCAATAGGTCCCGTAGGACGTCATTTACTAACGCCTGAAACACGGCGGGGGCGTTAGGAAGGCCCGAAAGGCATAACCAGGTACTCAAAGTGTCCTAACGAGGTGTTGAAGGCGGTCTTCCATTCGTCCCCCTCATGAATGCGTACCAGGTGGTATGCGTTGCGTAGGTCCAGCTTGGTGAAGACAGTAGCGTCGTGGAGTGGTTCGAAGGCTGAGTCAATGAGCGGTAGAGGGTATTTGTTCTTGATTGTAATGTTATTAAGTTCTCTGAAGTCGATACAAGGACGCAGCGAGCCATCTTTTTTCTGGACGAAGAAAAATCCAGCGCCCACAGGTGACGAAGAGGGGCGAATCAGACCGTTGGCAAGGCAATCCCGAATGTATTTCTCCATGGCTTCTCTTTCCGGTTTGGAGACGTTGTAGAGTCGACTTGAGGGAAGAGTGGAACTGGGTAGAAGGTTGATCGCGCAATCATAGGGTCTGTGAGGAGGAAGTGTCTGTGCTTGCGTCTTGGAAAAAACGATGCCCAGGTCGTGATAAGGGGCTGGCACGTTTTCCAGAGATGGTTTGGTGTCTTGAGGTGGGGTAGGTGCGCCCCTGGCAGGTGCAGGTGCGGACCGAAGACAGGCTTAGTGACACTGGCGGCTCCAGGCTTTAATGTGGCGGGACTTCCAGTCAATGACGGGGTTGTGTTCTTGAAGCCAGGGTAGTCCCAGAATGAGTGGATCGTTGGGGGAGCGGATGATGCGGAACTGGATGAATTTGTGATGGTTGCCAGAAATGATCAGTTGAACGGGTTCCGTGACGTGAGTCATTCTGTAGAATGTCTTGCCGTCCAACGACTAAGCATTCTTGGGGTGGGGCAGTGGAAGGGTGGGAATGTCCAGATCTCTGACCATAACTTCATCGATGAGGTTCACGTCCGCTCCAGAGTCTATGAGCGCGCTCACTTGAACCTCCCGCTCAGGTAGCATGAGTGTGGCAGTGAGGGTAGGGCGAGTATCGCTCTTGGAGATCATCTCCTGGTGGGTTGAAGACCTCACTCCCACGGATGACTCGGATTTCCTGGACCGGGTGGTGCATTGTGCTTGAGAATGCCCCAGCTTTCCGCAGTAGAAGCAAGCACTGGTCTCCCTCCGACGTATCCGTTCCTCGGGCGAGATCTTAACTCCGGTACGGGAAAGATCCATTGGTTCAACTACCCAAGCCTGGTTCTCCTCCGTCAGTGAGGCAGGTACTTGTCTGGGGTACGGCTGACCAGGCGGAATCGGTCTCTCCCTCCGGCAAAGTCTGTAGCGGTTATCCAAGCGAATAGCGGCTCGGACGAGAGCGTTGAACTCCTTGATGGGTTCCTGATGGGCTAACTCGTCCTGGAGCGCCCCGTTCAGACTGGCCCGGAACAAGTCCGCCAGGGCCAAGTCATTCCAGTGGGTAGCCGCAGCAATAGTCCGAAAAGCAATAGAATGGTCCACAGCGCTTTTAAGGCCTTGGCGGAGGGCAATGAGTTGCTGTGAAGGCTCTTGGTCAGTGGAGGCATGCTGGAACACTTTGCGGATCTCCTCCGAAAAGATCACGTAGCTGAGAGGAAATGAACCTCCAGGCGGTTTAGCAGGTTGCTCTGGAGTGCGTGGTTGAACTGCAATGGCCAGTCTCCTCATCTCAGCGCACAACTCTTTAATCTCCTCCCGGAGCTCGGAAATCCCCTGGGCGTGCTGCTGCACGATGAGGCCTTGTTGTTGCAGGGCGTGGAACATGGCAGTTTAGTCAGCAGGGTCCATCTTGGCGAAATTGTTCTGAGACGGATGTGTGCAGGTTGGACCCGTAATGCACGACTCAGAACACTAATTTGATAATAAATACCCGCAAGGGCTTTATTATGGGGAAATCCAAAAACGTAGTCACACAAGCAAAGTCCAAAAACCAATAAATCCAGCCAGACCAAAGATACAGTACCGAGGGAGAAGGCAGTCTCGAAATCGGTATCCATGCAAGAGTTTGTTAACCAGAGTAGCTGTCAGCGGAGCAGAAGTACAAAACAGGGAAAAAGCAAAGTTCGTAGTCGTGGGGCGTAGCAGGAGTCAGACCGAAGTCCTATCCACGGGGCAGAGGTACAAACAGACAGCAGGCAAAACTCGTGGTCAAAAACAGGCAGTGGAAACAATAGGTAGGCAGTAACGATGGTCAATAAACAGGCTAGATCAATAACGGTAGTCAAAACAATGGAAAACGCTCAAAAGTGACAATAGTAAACTAAGGCAACAATTTCGCAAAGACATGACATGAACACTGATCTTATATGCAGGTGTAGACAGGTGCAGACACTTAGCTTGAGAGCAGCAGGAAATTCACAACAGCTTGAGAAAATGAGACACGTAACGAGGCAATTAGTAAATCGTTAGTAGTTAACCTATCCTGACCTAGCGTTAGTAAATTAGTAATTAACATGTACGAGAAACGTAAGGTAAACATGAACACATGGTTAGATAGTTAGTATTACCCAATCCTGATCTAATGTTAATATATTAGTAACTAGACAAGGGAGAATGAAACAATTAGGGAAGCAAGAGAAGAAACAGCATGAACGCAAGGCTGCGGAAAAACATGGAAATATGTATGCAAACAATGAACTGCATCGTAACATAAACAGAAAATAAACTGTGACAAACACTAAACATGAAACATGGCATAAACATGACAGAAACGTAACAGAGAGTGTGACTCCAGTTGTCCATCCATGCAGGAAAATACCATTCAAACTGAGAGAAAAACTCAAAGAGGAGCTAGCATGGATGGAGAAATTAGGAGTGATAAAGAAAATAGATGAACCTACAGCATGGGTCAGCTCGCTGGTTGCTGTGGAGAAGCCCAATGGAAAGCTGAGGACATGTTTAGATCCAAGGGATCTTCACAAAGCTGTAAAACGTGAACACTTTAAGTTGCCTACGAGAGAGGAAATAATGGCACAGTTTGCTGGAGCTAAGTGGTTCAGTAAACTAGACGCATCGTCTGGGTTTTGGCAAATGAAGCTAGAAGAGGAAAGCTCAAAGCTTTGTACTTTCAACACACCAGAGGGCAGATACAGGTTCTTACGTCTGCCGTATGGGATCCTTTCAGCACCGGAGGTCTACCACAAGAGAATACACATGATCATGGAACACATACCAGGAGTAGAGACCATGATGGATGACATCATAGTTTTGGGGTCCAGCCGAGAAGAACATGATGAACGGCTGAGACAAGTGCTTGACCTGACATGGCAAGTAAACCTAAAACTAAACAAAGAAAAATTCCTTTTTGGGGTGAAGTCATTGACTTTTGTGGGGGATGTAATCTCAGAAGCAGGAATAAGTCCTGACCCAAGGAAAACATCAGCCATTGAGAACATGGAATGTCCTAAGAGCAAGGAGGATGTTAAGAGGTTTCTTGGTATGGTTACTTACCTAGCAAAGTTCATACCTCAGCTGTCAACAAAGTCAGCACCACTAAGATGTCTCTTAGAAAAGAAAAATGAATGGATATGGTCACATGAACAGGAAGAATGTTTCAAAAATCTGAAGAGAATACTTACCAAGGAGCCAGTGCTAAAGTTCTACGACCCAGAGAGGAGCACTAGGATATCAGCAGACGCGTCACAGTACGGGCCAGGGGCAGTACTGCTACAGTTACACCAAAATGACTGGCAACCTGTCGCCTACACATCCAGAGCCTTGACATCAACTGAATCAAGGTATGCACAAATAGAGAAGGAGCTTTTAGCTAGCACCTATGGATGTGAATGATTCCACCAGTATGTCTATAGCTAAGCTTTTGAAGTGGAAACAGATCATAAGCCACTGGTATCCGTCATGTCAAAGTCACTGAATGACTGTCTAATGAGGATACAACGCATGATGATAAGATTGCAAAAATATGATGTGAAGATGACCTACACACCGGGAAAGTTCATATTTGCCGCAGATACACTTTCTCGTGCAGTTGACCAAAATGAGAGTGCAGATGAAACAAAAAGTGCACAAATACAGGCCTATGTGGACATGATAGTGACATCACTACCTGTTTCTGTTGAAAGAACAGAGCAGATCAGAAAAGAGACAGAGGAAGATGAGACCATGAGAACACTAAAGGAGACGATACTAAAAGGATCGCCTGCACACAAACAACACAGTCCACCTAGGATACAGGACTACTGGATGAGTAGAGCAGAACTCACCATTGTGGATGGCATCATATTCAAAGGGAACAAGTTAGTCATTCCAGCTGCACTGCGGAAAAAGATACTACAAAAGATACATGAAGGACATTTAGGTGAGGAAAAATGTAAACGCAGAGCATGGGAAGTCATGTATTGGCCAAGAATGAACACAGACATCAGCCATACTACAGCTTCTTGTGAACTGTGCCTCACATACAGACCCAAACAGCAGGCGGAGCCGCTGATGCCTCACCCTGTGCCTGAATATCCATACTACAAGGTTGGAGTGGACTTGTTTGACTGTAATGGAAAGAGTCATATTGTAGTTACTGACTACTACTCTAACTATCCCGAAGTGGTAACATTGCAATCTACAACCAGCAGAGCCATCATCACCATCAGCACTAAATGTGAAACAAGCCAAAGCGAAAGAAAAGATAAACCAGAAGAGAAGGCATGACAAAAGTGCAAAACACCTACCATACCTGAAGCCAGGGGACAGAGTCCGCCTTCTGGACTACTCAACAGGAACATGGACACAGCAGGGACTTGTGCAGAAGGAGGTTGCACCTCGTTCTTATCTCATCCAGACAGAACGTGGAGCAACCCTGAGGAGAAATCGTGTGGATATTAGACTACAAGCTACCAACTCAGAGACTGTCCAACAGCCGCATAACAATGAGGTGACAAACACCACCACCAGCGACGAGGATGGTCAGAGTTTACTGGATAACAATGACTCTGGTCTAACCTTGCCCGGTTTACCAGCCATGGAACACAGTAGACCCATCAGGACTGTTAAACCACCTGAGAGACTGATTGAAACTTGCTGAAGGACTTATGGACTGTAAAAAAAATTTTTTTAAAAAGTGAAACAAGTGAATGCATGTAACTGTGGTTATTGCACTAGAATTTAGTTTTGGTTTTGTATCATTTCCAGAGAGAATAAGAAATTATATATGGTTAGGCGGTTATGGTTCAGCCATGTTAGAAACTAAACAAATGTTATTTTTGGTTATAATGCAGTAAGAAATGTTGTTTTTTGAAATTGCACTTATTCTGAAAGAAAACAGCTTTTCTTCTAAAGGAAGGAAGATGTGTTATTATCTGTTAATAAACTACGTTACCCAGAAGCCTTAGGGTGAGGGAACCAGGAAGGGGGTAGGAAATGAATGTCGAGGGCGGAAAGCCAGGACATGTAAAACTGCCGTTAAGTTAAATAAAGTATCCCTGCCTGTTAAGTTACTAAAGAATACTCGAACTAAGTTTGCTATACAATTAAGCAAAAGGAACAAACACAACAGATTGAAATACAATTTACACGTCTGTTGTGGTAATGGTCATAGATAATAATAATCTCTCGCCGCAGTCAGGAAGAACCAGCCAAGGATGGGGAGATCGGAAAACTGATTTTTTAAAAAGAGGGAAGAACAAGGCAGAGACCCAGCAAACACATAACATTATCACAACGTTTTCTGCATTCCAACAACGTTGTGACAATGTTGCCTGAAGGTTGAACTTTATATCATACATCAATCATTTTAAACCTTAAGGAAATACTTTGACAAGAAGAAACACCTCACAATCCACGGAGGCACATTGTTTTTCTACACTACAAATAATACATTTCAAGGCTTGCAGGTAAGATGTAGCAATGACTTTATCATGTATTTTTGGATAACCACGAATTAGGCTATATACAACCCCTAATTCCAAAAAAGTTGGGACAGTGTGTAAAAGGCACATAAGCAGAAAGCAGTGTTTTGTAAATTATCTTTTACATATATTTAATTGAAAACAGTACAAAGAAAATATATTTAATGTTTTACCTTATCAGCTTTATATATTTTTGTAAATACACCCACCCACCTCTATCCCTACATCCGTTGGTGCCCCCCACCCCCTCACCCTCGTACACATACACACACGTACAACTTGGAAGGTTTTTTTGGACAGTCACATTTTTTTATTTTGATAATGTGTCATGTCTGTTGGTGTTTAATATCTGTTTGTGTTAAGAACTTGGATGGTTTTGGACAGACACAGCCTCATATTAGAAAAACATTCATGTAAGTTCATTTGTTTATGCTGATATCATTTGAGTGTTTCTTGTTGTTGTATTACTTAACATTGTAGCACTAAAGCTTTGACTCAGGTGTTAACTTGACTACAAATATCAAATGATTTTTCTTTTGGTTATGACTAAGTTCATTTAAGTTATTTTGCCTAAATAGGCTGTTTTGTCTATTTTTCCCCCATGTACATGCAAATGATGTGCAAATGTTTTGCAAGGGCAATCAAGACTTTCTTAACAATAAAGTAAGAAATGTTTTGTCAGATGCAATTAGAAGCTGTGTTTTCTTAACAAAATTGGCTGTAATCTAAATTGCCATTATTGCAATACACATACATGTTTGTTTACCGTAATAATCTGCAGCTATGCTTACCAGTAGAGATAACCCTGTTATCAGTATTATACTGTACAAGTATACTGTAATAATTTAAGGTTGTATGCTGTTTATAAAAGACGGTACCAAAATACATTTCTACAACAGTAAAACTTAATCTTACATTAACCCTACTGCCAGCTCTTCACTGTTTTTTTAAACAGTGCAGGCGGTAGGCTCCAAAGCAACAAATATTAGTCACTTGCAATTTCAAATTGTATTCTACATTCCCGTTATATTTTTACATAAGGCGCTCGTGGTGCTACACGGCAAGAGAAAGCTGAAGTAGCCTTACGAAAGTATTTAGTTCGGAGCGCGGGAGCATGTGTGGTGCTGTAAAATAACACAAATCAATTTAAAATGCAAAAACGAATTCAAGTCCGTCGACAGTCAAATTCACAACGTATAAAACAACGTGGAAATATACTAAACAAGCCTCGTTTGTGTCGTCTATACCCTAGCAACAGGGCTATGTAGCCTACACAAATGATTTGAACACTTAAAACAACATTCTGACAGAAGCCCGGAGTCCGGCTGCCGGACTCGGGCCGATTAAACGAATCCGGCATGGCGGAATCGGGCCTCATATGTTTAGCTTGCTGGGTGAGCTGTCAGTTAAAACCCTGGTCATAATTTCAATACACCTTAACACCATCAAGCTTCATGGCAATAGACAATTACAGTTAGCCATTCTTCGATTTAGGCACTGCTTCTAATATATATATATATATTTTATATTCCATTTGCCCCCTCATAGTTTTCCTTATCTTGTATAAACACTGAATTGCACTGTGTAGGAAGACATTAAAGATTCCATTATTATTTAAAAAAGACAAATGTAAAGCACCATATCCTCACTTTGCACAGCATTCCAAAGCCAAATAATTCCTACAGAAATTAGACTGCTCATCAAGTTTGGCTAAATACATTCAGTTACATTTTAATGTTTTGTTTTAAAACAGGGATTAGGAAATTTGGTACATATATGCTCGTATTAGCTGTTCTCACCTGGCGACAAATACGTATTGACATTGTTGCTGAATTGTGAAATAAATCTTTGAAAGCCACGTTTTTGCCCTGAGCGAAGCTCATGCCCGAATTGTTTGTATACAGAGTTGTAAGGGGATTCTTCCCTGTTTAGTGTGATTGGCTGTGTTAGTGTTAGCGGGGACTAGTGGGACAACCTTCTGGCAGCCATCTTTCAATTGTGTCTGTAACCAAAGCTCTTCAAATACTGCTTTGCTCAGAAGCTTCAGAAAGGTAAGTTTTACATGAAACAACGTAGCGTTAGTCAAACATGGAAATGTCATGAATACATACAGCATGATATGGAGTTTATGGTAAATGTTATTTCTGATTGTCAACTGTACAGTTGAACGAAGTTTAAGGCAAGAGACGGTTTTCGGAATTGTAAGCAAAATGTAGCAAGCTAAAAGGGCGACTGAATGCAGCATGCACTGGTTCCCATTATGTGAATGTTTCGCCGTCCCCGTGACAGTCAGCAGAGATTTAAAAACAACTATTGACTTGGTGACGCAAATAGTAAATTTAGCATAATCAAAGCGTCAATTTAAGAATTTGGCGATGCTAAATATGTATAGGCTATTTTAATGTTACATGGGGGCATTTCTGTTCCTAACGGTTTTATAGTACTATACGTAATGCAAGACATGCACCATTTTGTGTTATCGTAGGCTATCAACCATGCTACGGTGTTTAGGATTCCCTGCTGTCTGGATATGTGGAATTCAGTGAGATCGCACACCGTAGCCTATGTGATGCCACTGGAATTGTGGTCTTTGCTTGAGTATGATTTGTTTAGGCTACAATTTATTATTTTGAATTTGAGAGTGAGCTCGTATCAATTTCATGCTTTTATACTTTGTTATTGCCCACGTGATTGTGCTGTCATTTCAGCCAGTTGCTGTTATTTTCGTGATTACTGTGAAAAGAAAAAAAGTGGCCGATTATGCTAAATTGGCTGGCATTTAGTTGAGCTTAATGTTGAAATTCTGATGTAGTCGTAGGCTGAAATGTAAATTTCTTTTGCATGATCTTTTGGGGCCAAAAATAAGAGAGATCAGATCACTTACTGGTAAAGCAATGATATCGCAGACAGCATTTGAAATCGAATTCCAGTGATTTATGCGGGGCATTTAACCTGTTCGCGCAGGTGCCAAATTTGGCCAATCCTCACCTATTTCTGTATTGTTCAAATTAAGGCTTTATAACTCCAGGTTAGAATACTAATTTAGATTTGTTTATTTTCATAATCTAGGTAAAATAAAGTGCCACAAATGCATAGAAATCTTGGCAAAAAAGTTGTCCTTTAGTTTCCAATGCAGTACTGAGAGCTATATGCAATTAGTACCATAATTCATTTGAAATTCAATTAGAAATTATAGAACCTTTTGTACATAGTACATAATAATAATTTTTTATATTTGGTCGCATATCCTTTGCATGCCATGACTTCCTGTTGTCTGTGACCCAACAACATCAAAATACTCTTGTTATCTTATTTTCTGGTACTCTTACAAGCGATATTATAACGTCTCTGCATTTGAATGGATCTCTATGGGAATTGGGGGGTGGGACTAGATTTAGCTGTAAATTATGCTGTAAATTACTCGCCACTTACTTGATCAATTAAAGCAGTCAATTCCACAGTTAACTCACCTCACCTGGTTTATTTGGTCTGTGTAGTCATATTTAAGGTGAAATGCAGAACTACTAAAGATCTATTATGCAAAATGTAAGCAGCGTACCCTGTTGTCCCTGATTGTCTCTAAATCTAAATTGTGCAATGCTCAGGCTGTATCCGAATCAGCACTCTTCCATACTACTAGGTAGGTTTGTTGAGTACACAGGACGAGAAAGTCATTAAGTAGGCACATTTTGTGTAAATGTAGTGTACTTAAAAGCCCCTATAGAGTGAAGTAGAATGAGATATTTTTTTCTGTAGGCTAGGCTACTGTAATGTTACTTGTGGTAAATCTTTTGGTGGTAGCGGTGCCGGACCATGTCAGCTTACTCGTCTCTATTTAAGTGTAATTTAAACACTAAACAGTTAATATTGTTCAATTTCTTAGTCTTTACAATAAAAATATATTATTTAATGTGGAAAAAAAACATTCTTAAATGTGAAAAGCATAACGTGCACATCGTTTTTGTCGGAAATTAATTTAATTGTAGTGAACTGGCGGGGTCTCAAACCTGGGTCCCCAGCATGGTAGTTTGTTTCTGTATCCACCAAGCTAATAGAGTATTCAAATGAGTACGTCAGACGTGAGTCTAGGTTCAGAAGTAAATTCCCTATGACAGATAGAATGGGCTTCGGAGACTATCGACTATTTCTTGAAATCTAATTCATAGAATGAGTCGAAACGTTCTTGGATGAGCCTGTGTGGTGTAAGGATATAGACCACACATCACATGTTCCAATTTTTATGCAGCCGTGGCCGGAGACATTAAGTTTTTGGGTTGTCCGTACGTCCATACGTCCATACGTCTCTCCGTCCCATTCTCGTGAACGTCATATCTCAGGAACGCCATGAGGGAATTTCTTCACATTTTGCCTAAACGTCCACTTGGACTCAAGGATGAACTGATTAGATTTTGGTGGTCAAAGGTCAAGCTCACTGTGACCTCAAAAAAGACGTTTTTGGCCATAACTCAAGAATTCCTACGCTAATTATGACAAAATTTCACACAAATGCCTAATAGGATAAAATGATGAAGTGATGACATTTTATATCCAAAAGTTCAAAGGTCAACTTCACTGTGAAATCATACTAAGTGAAGAGAGCATGTTTCTCACTGGAAATTATTCACTGGAATCATACATGTCAATATAGTGATAACTTCCATTTCGCCAATAAATACACTTCATACCTTTTTAAATTAAATTCCTTCAAAGTCTTCACTACATATATTTTATGAGTCTGGACAGACATGGATGTACACTGCAACTTGACTTGTTGGTGGAGTAGTTATGAATTAGTTTAAAGTAATGAATTAATGATTGTAGTTCAGCTTGTAGTCCACTTTAACTACATATCCATTACTGCAACGCACAGGTGGTTCTCGACCAATCATCATCTTGTCTAGACATTTTTGGCAGTGCTACCGCTGAAGACGAGCTAACCTTAGCTTGCTAAGTTGAGAAGCCCGCCCGAAAAGATCAGAAACTATGCTACGGTTAACCACATAAAGCATAGGTGTCAAACTCCCGGCCCGCCACGTTATTTTTTGTGGCCCGCGAGAACGTAATTATCTGACGCGGAATCCGGCCCGCCACGTCATTTTATGCGGCCCGCGAGAACTTAAGTATCTGACGCGTGTATCTACGTGGCTGGTTAACGGGGATTTACTTTTACGATATAACAGACAAACGCAGACGTGGACGCACACCCGCGGTACATACGTTAAATAAAACGTTAAATGAAGTTTGTATTAAAAAAAAAAAGGCGATTGCACCCCCCCCCTGTCAACAAAAATTCTTGATTGCACAAACCCCCCCCCCTGTCAACAATTACAATCGAGGTCCGCGAAAATCCCAAGTATGGTTATATTTATAGTCTTACAGTTACAACCGGCCCTTTGAGGGCAACCATAATGCTGATGTGGCCCAGGGTGAAAATGAGTTTGACACCACTGACATAAAGCAATTCTAGCTTTTATTCCTTCAAGCTAGCTAGCTAACGTTAGAAAAAAATTTTTTTAAACGGAGCTGTGTGCTATTGCTGGCTAACGTTATAAGACAACGTTTGGTGACAATGCTACGCTACAGTTGAATGCAAAGAATGCATATAATCCAAAATGAAGGTTCAGGAGGGCACTCTGCCTTCTTTTATTGAATCAAACTTATGCGTTTCGGAGTCAAGCTCCTAAGTTTTAGTTAATGTCTATGGTCTAAATCAGTGGTGCCCAATCATGTGCAATGGAGGGCCAAGAGTATGCAGGTTTTCATTCCAACCAATCACTACACCTGCTGATTTCACTGATTAGTTCTCTCCCTTCTGGTTGAAGGCATGGCAATCAGCAGGTGTAGTGATTGGTTGGAATGAAAACCTGCATACTCTCGGCCCTCCATAGCACATGATTGGGCACCACTGGTCTAAATGAATCGGTAAGTTACTTCCGAAACCAGCGTGACATAGTCACTTGAGTACTCTATGGTGCTTTTGCATTTTCTGGGGCAGTTAGGGATGCTCTTAAGCTGTGTACTTTGAGATGGACTACTTTGATCAGATGTTATCATTGGCAGATCAGTAGTGATGGGCAGAGCAAAAATTTCTGAAGCAATGGCACACTTGAAGCGATTGCATTGGTTTCTGTTTTGGTGTCATGTAGCATTTCACACCTGCCCCCAGGGGCGGACAAATCTGTAGTCCGGGCGCCCGGGACTACCACATTGTTGCCGCGGACTACCAAACCCTAGTGCTCCGAAGCCTGGTGGACTACCATGAAATAAAAAAATAAATTATTATTTTCAAAATCAAACACTTTCTTACCAGAAAGTTAAAAGACAATGGGTTTACCTATAAATGTATGCTAACTGAAATCTGATAAGCTGATACTGTAGTAGTGGTTTCTGTAGGATGAACTGTATCCAATGTACTTAAAAATGGGAAATTATGAAGGTCAAACTTTTGACATTTGGGTATGAGAGAAGAGGTCTTCCTCTACCACTGACCCGAGTTGGGTGAAATGTTACTGTAGCATTTTTAAATAATCACACTCCAAACTTTCTATGTAATCTAATGTAAATATACTGAAAAGGGTGAAATTTTTAATAGGAATTTCTTGCCAACTTTAGAAGGTCTTAAACTTTTGACACTTAGCAAATAACAAAGTTTCACTTGTTAATGCATTTAACCACTTTTGTCGTCCGTCGTAGTCTAAACGACATAATGCATCCAAAACGCAATGCACTGCAAAGGTGTCTAAATGCATTAAGCCTATTACACACAAAAAACAAGTTTAACATTTGTAATTTGCCAAAATATTGCCATTGACCTTGCCATTGACCTTCCCATTACAATGCACTAACGTTATCCATAAACACAGAAAATTGTGAGCCAGCTTTCTTTTCTTTTTTTTTTGCTGATGTTAACTTATAGGCTATTAGTAACTTTAGCTAGATATCACAGCTAATGTTGGTTCTGTTTTACTTTGAAATAATGTGTGTTAAGCAGTGAGGGCACGAAAGGCAGAAGCAGAGCCATCAAACTGATTATAAACTATAATAATTAATATGGACATGAACACGCTCTTGCGGCATGGTTTCAAAAATAAAGCTAGCGCTTGCAGCTCAAAACCACAAACTGACACGGAAGACCAAATGTGACAAAATACAATAAATAAATAAATAACCGTCAGTATTAATCAATTGATAATGAAATAAAGCAATGAAATAGATAATTAAATAAACAAATTAGCAATTTAAAAAATTTATATCTATTAAGTCGATTACATTTTTGTATGCCCTTTTAAATAGTATAGACTACAGTTGTCAAAATGTGGTTTTTAAAAAAAAAATTAATTAATTGATCATTTTAGAGAAATATTAACTATAATTGGGATGTCAACGACTACCACTAGGGGGCCACCGTGGATACGGTATGCGTAATTGACTAGGGGTAATAATGAATGCAAACCCAAAGTTATCTTATTCTAGGACATTGCATTCTGCAGAAATATAGCCCAGCTATAATTACAAAATGAGCTGGAATTCTTAGAACAAGTTGCAAGTATTCCATGTGGCTTTTTACACGTTTAGATTGAAAAGTAGGCCTATGCAATTTTACTGGGGTTAGCCTACTCCTAGCTAGGGAAAAATAGCTTCCTTATCCAGGAGATCAGCTTGACTGAGAATATAGTGTGATCCACCGTTAGGATAATTAGATGGGCATATGACATTCCCAATTAAGTTATATAGCTAGCTATTGCACTGCGGAAGGCTGTAGGCTATAGTGCAATAAAATGGAACATTATTAATAAAGTTTGGAGCATAACTGCTCACAGTTTTCTATTAAATGCATTTGTATAGGCTATAGAATATGTCATGCAGTCTAGCATTATTAACTCTCCACTTAGAGATTTAATGCCTGTGTTTGCCATAACTCCTATAGGCTATAATAGTTAAAAGGGCGTTTTACAAATAGGCTAGTAATTCTGGGAAATTTGGAATTAAAGTAACCTGTGTTATGCGGACATTTCTCGCGTTTATAACAAGCCACATTTTACGAAAATTAGTTGAGAATTAAGCGAGTTATAGTAGATTTTATCAGGGGAAGTCTGCATCATCTGTTAATACACTATACCAAAATACACTGATCTTGAAGTGGAGGAATTCTTGGGATTTGAATAATACTATTAATAATAATAATAAACAATGATGGTCAAATATAATTTTAATTGTTGAAGGTGAAGTACATTTGTGATATTATCTTAATGAGGGTACAATTGTTTCTGATGAGGGTATTAACTGTTAGGATTTGACTGTGGGGAAAACAGAATTTTAAAACGTAAATATTAGATTATGTGATACTTTACTGATGAGGGTACAGTTTATCATACAATTATTTTAACTTCACATACAGTTAGATTTTAATGAGTTAATGAGTTTTTAATGAGATTTTAATGAAATAAAAAGACAGGATTTAATTAGTAATTTCTAATACTCCTAGGGTTAATCTTAATAACAGTAAGTCAGTCTCTCTCTTGCTCGCTTCCTTGCACACGTACTTACATGTTTATCGGGGCTACCAAAATTTGTGCTGGGCTAGATTTTGATATTTGGTAGACCAGAGGACTACCACAGAAATTTTGATTTGTCCACCCCTGCTCTCTAGTGACATCTCTTGGTCAATATTTCTGTTCACAACGGTGATAAATTGAAATTAGTGAAACACTACCTTTACTCTTGACTGTAAAATTCTGATTTTGAATATTAATGCTATTGCCATGTATTCTCAAAGACCTCACCAACTGCGTCTATTCAAAAAAATATTAAACATATTGTCATAATGATGAGGATAATTATCATTATTAAAGTGAAATGAAAATGTGGTGTGTGTTTCATGAGCATAATCCAATCATATTGACCAGTGTCTCATCTATTGTCTCTTGCTTGCCTGGTAAACAAAACAATTTGAAAAACAATTTTAACCATTTACTGGGCCATATTAACCCCTTTGCGCAGATGCCAAATTTGGTCAATTCTCACCTATTTAGGGGGTGTTCTATTTAAGGCTTTATAACTCCAGGGGCCAAATGTATAAATAGTGCTGAGCAGAAAAATGCCCTCAGAAAGCAGCATAAGCAAGTTTCCATGCAGAAATTCAGATGTATAATATAACACGTGCTGTGAGAATCTGCGTACACCATACGATGAACACCATACGTATGCAATGTTTTGAGTCCGTGTGATATGGCGACTTATGATTTTTAGTGAGTTTTATACATGTTTTTCACTGAGTTTTATACATGTTGCCGCAGGTGTGAGCATCAAAGAAACTTGGAAAATGGCTTACATGAAACAATATAATAAAACATTTTGTAAGCAAAATAAAATGTTCTAGTTAAACTAGGTGCTATTAGGACCTACCTAGTTGGAGCAGCTGGCTAGTAACGTTAGCTAGGCAATCAAGGTAGCTAGCTAACTTATATAGAGTACTCAAGTGGCTGTCACACTGGTTTCGGAAGTAACTTCCCCATTCATTTAGACCATATACATTAAAACTTACTTTTAAACAATTTCTAGTCATTATGTCTTACCATCAATTTCCTGGATTGTTCAATGTAACGCCCATTCGCAAAATATGTCGTTTTTTCTGGACCAGCTTCGAGTATATTTAACGTTTTAGTCAGGGGCGTAGGTTTCATTTGAACATTGTGGATATACCATCCAACAGTAGCGAACCATGACTATTGGACCCAGGCCCTCAACCATTCCCATGAGCAAAGCAATGCACGTTGTAGCCTAGTGCATTGTGTCTCCTACATTGCCAACATTGTTTATTACACTTGGAGCTCTAATACAAGGAATCAGATTCCTATCAAAAAGAACATCATTGAGAAATTACTGTGGTCAGGGCTGTTTCTAGACTGCTTTGATTGGAGGGGAAATCAAGAGATGTTGGTGGGGTACAAGGCGGGAGCAAAGTATCTGGGGGTCCTTTTAGTTGCCATGAGTCCACAATTTCACCAATTAGGAGCCTATTGATTCACCTCAGTTTTTAATTTGTTTAATTTGATCAGTTAAAACATTTTTATCTCTCTTTTTGTAATTGTTTGCAATATAGCACAATGTGAATATTGGACTTTTATTCTTCATGACATGCATAGCTATTGCTAACAGAATGTGGCTTCAGAAGGGAAATAATCCCTCTAAAGATTAAATTAAGAAAAATCAACACCTTGTTAAAATTGTGGGATTGCAATTGTGGTTGGAATGAAAACCAGCATATGCAGGGGCCCCCAGGATGGAGTTTAAGAACCACTGCCCTAGTGGTAGTCCTCGACATCCCAATTATGGTATTCATATTTCTCTGAAATTGTAATTAGGCTACTTTAAGAAAAGCCTTCCGATGCAGGATTGTTAGTGTCGCCGCTTGCGAATACATCGGCCTCTCAAGTTGCACTGCATAGGGCAATCAAATAAACAAAATAAACAGTTTAAGGAACCAAATAGCCTACCTTTAAGAAGCTACAACTGTTTTCTGATGAACCCTGAAGAGTTTCTCTATTCAATTGTCCAGCAACGTCGACATTTCCACAGCGCTACCTAACGTTATCGCATTCACGGCTGTAATAGCTATCTTGTTGTTATTTAAAAAATGTAGGCTACTTTTTTACGTATAGGCATAGACTAGAAAAATAAGGAGTAGGCTAGTTAAAGATAGTGCCATCACTGAAATAGCTTAAGTTAGGAACAGCGCCTACATAGCCGAGATGGATGGGGAAACTACTGGGTCGGCGTTTCTTTTAATAAAATTTGTATTCACTGTGGGGATTTTGATTTGATTTTCAGTTGAGAGGACCGTTTCAGGTGAAACGAATGAAACGTAGCAAAGGCACCAAACAAACCGTGTCTCGATTTCATACTCTGTGAAATTTCTCGTCTTTTTTTGCGGTCTGATTTCTCCATTACAACCAACCTAATTACAACATATCCATAACGTTACACAAAACACTGGTTAAAACACTGTGTTATGGGAATTGAAGTCCATAGTATTATCGGCCTGAGCAATCACCTCTAATTGTTCACTACATATCCCATTTGTGCTTTCGTAAACTCAAACTTGTCGTGGCCATGGGATAAACCATTGCTGTTTGAAGTAGCGAGGGGGTGCGTCAATAATTCATACTATGTTCACGGGCGTTATATATCTTTCCGCATAATTTAAAGTAATTTTTTACCGTTGTTGCAGCCTTTATCGAATGTAAGCTTTACATGGGAGAGGGATAAGTTATGGTTAGGGGGGACAATTCGACTCTTTCCAAACATTGGGGGGGACAGGACCCCCCGCCCCCCCCCTAAATCTACGCCTATGGTTTTAGTATTTTTTTGTGAATATACTAGCGCTGGCACTGTTTAAATACTCATCATCCCATAATTCCCTCCGGACGCACAACTGTAGCGTGGCGTTGTCTCCAAACGTTGTAACGTTAGCCAGCAGTAGCACACAGCTTCGTTTTTAAACCCTTTTTTTTAACGTTAGCTAGCTGGCTTGAAGGAATAAAAGCTAGAATTGCTATATGAGGTTAATCGTAGCATAGTTTCTGACCTTGTCGGGCAGGCTTCTCAAGTTAGCAAACTAACATTAGCTCGTCTTCCGCGGCAGCACTACCAAAAATGTCTGACAAGATGATGATATCTGATTGGTCGAGAACCACCCGTGCGTTGCAGTAATGGATATGTAGTCTGTTAAAGTGGACTACAAACCAAACTACAATCATTAGTCCATTACTTTAAAAAAATTTAATTGAAACATGCGATGTATGGTCTATATCCTTATATAGGGCTGCACAATTAATCGAATTTTAATCACGATCACGATTTCAGCTGCCACGATTAAATTAACGTGATCGTCCGCGATTTTTTTCTATTTAAAATGCGGGCTCTGCTGCATCAAATCAAGCACTTTCTTAATCAACAGTCAGCCAACCACCAGGGGGCGGGCGAACGAGAGGTTCATTTGCGGCACGCAAATGAGATAGCAGTCCAGATGAGTGATAGAGAGACTGAAGCTATGTTTCCATCAACCTAATTTTATGCGCATTTTCAAGTATCGCATCAGAAAAGGTTGATGGAAACGGCAAAATTCGAAAAAACTTACTCTAATTCGTAAAAAAGTTTATACGCTCGCTTGAGGTGGTTTTTGTCTTTTGCGAAAAAGAGTTAATGCGCAAAACGGTAGATGGAAACACATTTGCCGAATAAGTTCTGACGTAGCGAACATTGAACTCACGTGACTGATCAGCCGTTTCCATCAAAATCAATGCATCTCTCTGTCTTCGTCTTCGGATAGCATTAAACACGGCCAATATTAGTTGAATTGAAAGGACAATTACAACTTGCCCAGCTGAAACTAATTCCTGCAGACCTCTTTCCATTTTATTGCCAAGCGTTATGTTCTCCACGTGGGTATGTTACCAAGGCAACTGGTTTTGTTTACGATATGCAACCTCTACTTCTTCGCTCCAACTCAGTTGGTGGAAACGCACCTAATTCGCATTTTCTTTTTTTTCTTTTTGCGAACTTTCCAAAAGTTCGCTTAAAATTCGAATGACATTTAGATGGAAACATAGCTTGAGTGAACTAAAGGCGGTGAGAGAAACAGCGTGGAACACGGTGATAAACAATTGAAATGTAAAAGTGATAAAAAGTGATAAACTGATGACTAGACAAGTGAAAACAGCTAAATGAGATGTTGAATGTTTTTTTAATTATTATATTCAGTGATGGCATATTTATTTTAGTTAGCCTTTTATCTCTTGGGTAATTTTTGTATATTTTGCTTCCAGAAAACACAGGTAAATAAAAACCTATTAAGTTTTTTTTTATACAAAAACTTACATTAGTTGGAATGTAATGCAACATGGAAGTGAAAGCAGTGCTCTGTTAATTTATAATTTGTTTAAAAAGAAAAGTGTTTATTACATTTTATAATATTTTCTACATTATATACATATGCACTGTGATAAGGTGAACTGGAAGCACGAAACTGAAGTTTTTGTTAATTTAAACATGAAAATAAAATGAAAATATGGTTTCCATAAAATTTCTGAATGATCGTGATTAATAATCGTGATTTCAATATTGATCAAAATAATCGTGATTATAATTTTGGCCATAATCGTGCAGCCCTATCCTTATACCACACAGGCTTTGGCTCATTCTATAAATCAAATTTCAAGAAATAATCTATAGTCCAAAAGCCCATTCTATCTGCCAAAGGGAATTTACTTCCGAAACCAAACTCCGCCTACGTCTGACGTACTCACTTGAGTACTCTATAGCCAGCCAGCTAGGCCATTGGGCAGCTGGTTAGGAGGACTTTAAGGAAGTTGAATAACTGTTAAATTAAAATGGCTTGCCATAAGCTATCGTTAGCTTGCTAGTTAAATGTTAAAACGACTTGCCATGAACTATCGTTAGCTTGTTCGCTAAATTTTAAAATGACTTGGAGTGACACCTGGTTCCTAAACTAACATCGAAGGCAAAAAAGTGACTAGGCCCCTTGTTGACCGACGACATCGCTGTAGTATCGACATTCGTCGTTTTGCCAGGGCATTCGTCGGTTGACAATTCCCTCCCCCGTCGGGCTATGAATTAACATATTAAAATAGGGTGGGTTTTGTTTTGCAGTGTGTGTTTTTACGACATAAAGACAAATTAACGGTAACTTCTAACTTTGATATGAGATACAGAGACAGCTAACTTAGGTGTTTTGGCTTCTTTTACTAGTGTAGTTTTGCGAATGTATGTGCGAATGGTAACTTTTAACTTCGAAATGAGATACAGAGACAGCTAACTTAGGTGTTTGGGCTTCTTTTACCTATTAGTGTCACCCATCCCAAAATTCTATAGGTTCGCGAACTAAGGATATGTTTGAACGTTAACTTTTTACTTTGAAGTGAGACACCCATATGCAAGGTCATATATATAATCATACTAGTGAGTTTTTATAAACATCATATATGTTGATTAACGTTATATTCGGCTATATAGGCCTAGCCAATTCTTAAGGCTATAATCTCTAATGTTTTTTTTATAGGGAGTACCATGTAGCTAGGCTATGTTAGGGAACTATAGCCTATAATTTAGTAAGAAATGTACACTAGTTTTCTACCACATATTTATTTTGTAAGTAAGCTATTGTATATGGCATAGGCTATGTGGTTATTATAGGATTTTTACAGACCTTTTGCATATGGGCAGAGACAACTAACCTTTGTCTTCTTTTATTATTGTCACCCGTCACAAAATTCTATAGGTTAGCTAACGTAGGCTATGTGTGCAATCTTTTCAGAGAGAGCTTAATAAACAAACAGTGATGGCTTTGTGCTACGTTGGCCACTTCTCCACAATGACAAGTCAGTATCAAACCGACGAGTCGCTTCCTCACAACGGCGAGTCGTTCTCAAACGAATGAGTCGCTTGTCCAGAAAGGCAAGTCGACTCGCCGTTGTGGAGAAGTGACTCGTCGGTTTGAGAGGAACTCGCGGTATAGGACAAGAAACTTATTGTTTTGAGGGACAATACACAATACACAAGATGAATACAATTTCATTATTCTCCAAAGAATGTCCCTTTTCTTTTTTATTTCAAGAGTCCTTTTTAGTTCTGTTATTTGTTTTAGTATACAGTCTCTGCTGGAATAAAAACCTGATGTAAAGTCAATTTGCACTGTGTTTTCAACAATTTAATTTTAACAATAGCCTACATATTATTAACCATAACAATTCAGTTTCTTTTTACACAGGCTATTGCCTTCAAATGTTCCATATGCAAAAGTTGTTTCTGTTTTCCATCCAATGCCAGACATTGCTGTCCAGACTATTTTTGACCAGACATTCAAGTAAAAAATGTTCTATGGTTTCATCACCAGAACAGCATTTGGGCATTGTTTGGTCGTTAGCCTACATAACAGCTCCATTGCACTATACTGCTCTTACCGCCAAATCTCCTCATAGATACCAACCATTTCTCAAGTTTTCTGAGTTTACTTTGTATGTTCTGTAGCCTATGCATTTATCCACATTAAAAGGAAAAATATCTTTATATAGGCCTATAGGACAATTCCGCCATATACCCTAGCCCAGGGGTCACCAACCCTATGCCCGCGGGCACCCGGTCGCCCGTTGGTTCCTTCTCAGTCGCCCGCGAGGCATGTTCTAAAAATAGCAATATAACACGTGTATCTACGTGGCTCGTTATCGGCGATTTACTGTTAACTTAGGCACGCAACGAACACTCGCGGTAAATACGCTAAATGAACAATTTAATAAACAGTATTTTATTCACCCCCCCGTCAACAATTTCAATCGAGGTCAGCGAAATCCTTTGATCGCACCCCCCCCCGTCAACAATTTCAATTAAGGTCCGCGAAATCTTTTGATAGCACACCCCCCCCCCGTCAACAATTTCAATCGAGGTCCGCGAAATATTTCGATAGCACCCCCCCCCTCGTCAACAATTACAATCCAACAAGTAGCCCTCCGTACTACTCAGTACCCTTGAAGTAGCTCTCAGTTGCAAAAAGGTTGGTGACCCCTGCCTAGCCTATTGTCAACAATTAGATAATAAATTTATTTGCTTGAATAGCCTCTGTAACTGATCATATCTTGTTTGCGTTGTGTTGTGTGGGTAATGAAGATGCCCAAGTCAAATGTTACCATTTATTGTTGCTGAATTCAAACACCTGAATTAAAACACATAGAAAACACTCAGGGATCTCTCAATGGCAGCAGCAGTTCAACTACAGAAAAGAAACCACCAATTAGCTTCAAGCTAAAGAATAAATTCCATTAACGTTAGCTAGCTAAGCAAGATACAACAAATAAATATACGTTTATAAAAAACATCTAACACCGCTATATACATTCATTATACTCCTGAATAACTCTTTAACATTACATTAATGTTCATGGCCGATTTGAAAGGATACAATGACAATGAGGTTGAAGTGCAGACTTTCAGCTTTAATTTTAGGGTACTTTTATTTATTTTTTTCAGATTTACCGTTTAGAAATTATAGAACCTTTTGTACATTGGACAGTTTAAAGGGTAACAAAACACGCTGGTTTAGATGGACCCCGCCGCCTTTTGACATTTGAAAAATGCCGAAATCTGGGCGTGATAACGTAATAATATAGGTGCTGAGCTCCAGGTATCAAACCATGCCCAAGCGAGCCCCAATATTATATTATAGTTGTGTCTGGTCTCCTATCTCTAAAGTCAGTAACTTTTAGATGTTTGAGAATAGGGTTTAAGAACGTTCTGAAAACCATGTGGAAAACTGACTGTCTAATTTATGTCACAAGAACTTAAAAAATCGATAGTAGGCTAATCCAGTAAATGCAGCTATGGTCTCTAACGAGAACGTCATCACCATCACAAAGCATCAAATGCTGTCATGTAACGTTATGTTGTCTAAGTCACAAAACACAATTTATAACAAACAATATTTTTAGCGCTGTTGCAATTTTTGCCTATCTTTTAGCTAAATGCTCATCAACTAATCACACCATTCAACATTATTCAACAAATTCAGATTTACGTCTTAATAACATTAGCACAGACAACTTGCTAACAAAACATGACAAAAGCATAAGCCAGCTAGGCTACTATGGTTAAGCTACCAGGAAAAACAAACCTTTCACTCTGCATAAAAATGCCAAGGTGACTGGTGCCAGTGGCCTACGTTAGTAAATCTAAATGCAATCGATTATGACATAGCTACAGGAAATAAATGATCCGCTACACATGATTGGGTTATAATCTCAAGTTTATGTGAGTCAACAAAGTTAAATTTTAAAAAGTTACTATTAGCCAAACATTGCTTTACGTTAGCTGCATGCTAGGTAGGCCAAGGCTAGATGAACAGAATGCTGAATTCAGCAGACGACATGTGGTTTGGACTTAATCGGACTGTAATCGGAATCAGAGTTTGTTAAATAAAGTGGAGAAATCAGTAGATGAGCATTTGGTTAAAACCTAGGCTAAAATTTTAATTGCATTAACCCATATTTTTTTACAGTTTATTAATGAAACACAACTATGACTGTCCGAATAGTCCGAATCAGCACACTTATCTACTATTTGTGTATGCCAGTTGAGTATACTTTTTTAAAAAAGCTGTTAAATTAGGCTAGCCTTACCTACAACGCCAAATTGAGTGTTCTCAATATCCCCAGATGATATAGCCAAAGAGTGTAAAGGAAACTGATATAGCCTACTTATGTCTGGGTTTATATGGAGGATATTTCTCATACTGCATGTCACTGCAGTATAGCCTATAGTAAGCAGTATGTTAGTACACAGGATGCAGTAAATAGGGCATTCACAATGCCTTCCTCTACAACACTTTTATGACCCAACAATACTATCCCAGATGATTTGACATTCCCTTTTTGTGCTTTCATCACAATTTATTACTTCTTTGTATCACTTCCAGGTTCTTTAGACTACTTGCCACACAATAGGCTATATCACCTAACACTTTCACCTTCACTAGATCCCTTACCGCATTACCAGTTCATACCATTTATACTTTATATTTTCCACCTCACAATATACCATATTACCATCTTTCTATCTCCAGCAATTGATAACACTGTGAAGCAAGCACACCTACAATTTCTTTAGGAATTGCTAAT
Source organism: Ilyophis sp. 1 JC-2022 (assembly GCA_022702515.1). Taxonomy (NCBI): domain Eukaryota; kingdom Metazoa; phylum Chordata; class Actinopteri; order Anguilliformes; family Synaphobranchidae; genus Ilyophis; species Ilyophis sp. 1 JC-2022. The sequence goes on from CM040395.1 coordinate 107,115,467, forward strand.
GTAGTTTTCATGTGGTATCCCCAGTGTAGAAGACCATGGCACGTACAAAGCAGACTGCCCGCAAGTCCACTGGTGGGAAGGCACCAAGAAAGCAGCTGGCTACTAAAGCTGCCCGCAAGAGTGCCCCATCCACAGGCGGGGTGAAGAAACCCCATCGCTACAGGTGCGTGTCACCTATTTAATACACTCAGGGGTCGATTTACTAAAGGTTTGCGTGTACAAAAACATGTGTAAAACTGTTACAACCCTCTAAAAACGTCATCAACTAACGAGGTGTAAAGAGGATTGCGTTTGCTAAAATGTAAAGATACGTTGATTTCTCATTTTTGCAGGTTAACCTGAATATGCAAAATTGGGCGTCCCTACATTATTTAGCAAAATAGTGGGGGGTGGTCTTGCAAATAGATTACTTTAGTACTTTAAGCCCGAAAGGAAGTTTGGGAAATGTATTTGCGGGTGCATTTTAGTACGAATGGAAAGGCGGTATTAAAAGACATGGAATCGGTTAGATCACGACTGTCATTGTAGCAACACGTGTGTGTTTGGAATATCCATAACTGAATGTTCTGAATGATTACGTAACAATGGGGGCTAATTAACTGGCACATTGTAGCTAACTCTTAAAATAGGCCTACACAAGAAGATAATTTGTGGATAGCCTGCATCATGAAAAGTAAGAATTAAAAAAATAAGTTTTATCATGAAGCAAATCATGTTACAGAATAGAAGAGTAACTATTATTTGAATCAAACAAGCAATACAACATCTATTATAACAAACGGTGAATAACAAGAAAATCAAAACTTTATAAAAATAAAACCCATGATCAACTGGAAATATGATTTTATGTGACACTTACCGCAGGAGTAGGCTTAGTGCTAGTAAGCATAGTTATGATCATTTCAGTCCTGACAAACATCTGTAACTCCCAGCAGAAACTAAGAGACATCCAGTGAAACAGTTTGTAATAAACTGCCAGCTTGTTCAGTGTAATAGTAGCCTATACCCTACACTAAAAAAAATCATAAAAACGGTAACGTTGCTGCCAGTCTTCTCACCATTTTCTTACAGTATAACCATTCCAAACACATTTAAATATGGCTGTTTGTGGTTGGGAGTAATTTACGTAATGTCTCTTAGTTGATCACCCACAAAGTGTGAAGTGGCTGCACTCGCAAAATAACAGCCCTTATTTGGGATCTTAGTAAATCGTCCCCTCAGTCTTTTAATGGGGTTATTGCTTTAGCCATTATTCCATGTTTTATAAGGAAATCCAGACAAAAGTAAAAATGCATACCGTAAATCCTGTAACTATTGAGCGCAAAAAAAAAAAAAAAAAAAAAAAAAGAAAAAAAAAAAAAAAAAAAAATAAAATATATAAAAAAATATGTAGCGCACTTGTTGTAAATGTATTTGGTGAGACATTGATACACACACAGTACACGACACAGTAGTTTAGATGTGCGCGTGTTAGTAGTGCGCTAGCCCTCGCTCAACGTACTCTACCTCTACTAGTCGTTTATCGGCAGTATTTTTTTTTATTATTATTTTAATTTTATTATTTAAATATTAACATTGAATGACATAAATTTTTTTTTTTGTTAATGTTTGTTTTAAAAAAAAAATTAAAAAAAAAAAAAAAAAAAAAAAAAAATTAAAATTAAAAAAAAAAATAAAAAAAAAAAAAAAAAAATTAAAAAAAAAAAAAAAAAAAATTTTACAAAAAAAAAATAAAAACGTTGTTCGCCCTGAAAGTTTAAAAAAGCGAAAAGGAAAAAAGTAAGAAGCCCGTTTGTTGAATCGAAATAAATGTCCAAAATGTCGAAATAATGTCGATTTTTTGCCTTTTTTTTTTTTTTTGTTTTTTTATTTTATATTATTTTTTTTTTTTTTTTTTTATTTAAATTTTTTTTTTTTTATTTGCGATCGCGCGCGCGATCGCGTTCCACCAAACCAAATACCGTTGTAATAATCATAAGTAAAAATAAAAAATGTTTTGCAGTTTTTTTCTTTTTTCTTTTCGACAGCCAGATCGATTGCATTAAAATTTAACTTATGCATCTTGCATTTTTTTTGTGTTTTTGATGATGAGGGTGTGTGTGTGATGATGAAAAAAAAAAAAAAAACAAACAAACATCAAACTAGCGTTCTCCCGCATTATCTCTCTCTCTCTCTCTGCTCTTGCGCTTCCTGCTAGCCCCCCCCCTGGGCCCGTTAGCTAAAAAAAAAATCTATAGATTAGCCGCACCGTTGTATTGGCCGCAGGGTTCAAAGTGTGTGAAAAAAGTAGCGGCTTATAGTCCGGAATTTACGGTACATTCATTCTATCCTGAAACCAGTGAATGAGAATTCTTACCAAAAATCTATAATTAATTTTGATATTAGACCAGTAGCAATGTGTGAATGAGAGAACACTTTGAAGCAAAATTCTGTGACACAGGACGATGCCCCCCTAAATTGCCATGTTCAGAGGCTTGGTCATGTAGGGTGAAAGAAGCCAGAGTGCTGTTAGTAGTGATAGTGACTAATTAAGACTTGGCACATTCTCCGAGTACTGGGCTTCTCTGAAATACTGTGATGAAAGAAATGTTCCTGATGAGTACTCTGTGCTCAGCAGTGTTGATGTGATTCACCTCACTTCCCTTCCTGTCCTTCCTTTTCTTTGCAGGCCTGGTACAGTGGCCCTGCGTGAGATCAGGCGCTACCAAAAGTCCACTGAGCTGCTGATCCGCAAGCTTCCCTTCCAGCGCCTGGTGCGTGAGATTGCCCAGGACTTCAAAACTGACCTACGCTTCCAGGGGGCTGCCATAGGGGCCCTGCAGGCAAGTATACCAATATCTAATCACACTTTCTTACTGTAGAGCTTCACCATAGGTGCCCTGCAGGTAAGTAGACTAATGTCTAATCACCCTTTCCTATTGTAGATCTGGACCATAGGTGCCCTGCAGGTAAGTACAGTACACTAATGTCTAATAACCCCTTCCTACTGTAGAGCTGGACCATAGGTGCCCTGCAGGTAAGTACAGTACACTAATGTCTAATAACCCCTTCCTACTGTAGAACTGGACCATAGGTGCCCTGCAGGTAAGTACAGAGCACTAATGTCTAATAACCCCTTTCTACTGTAGAGCTGGACGATATTTGCCCTGCAGGTAAGTACACTTTTGTCTAATCACCCTTTCCTACTGTTGAGCTGAACCATAGTCACCCTGCAGGTATGCATATTGATGTCGAACCTTAATGTTAACTTACCCTAAAATAAAACTTTCAAATCCCTTTTATCTTGAAAATTTTGATTTTACCTGATATTGTCAGCTCCTGCTGTCTAGTTACAGGTTCCAGGCTGTCATCTACAGGGACACATCTGAATTAAATGCAAATTTGCAGCTTGATGCCACAAAGAGCTAATGTCAGGTCAAATTATATTTTTCAATCAAGGCAGACACCTGCCTTCACTGTGCTATAGCTCTGGTTATGGATATTGCAGTGCATTAGTAAAAGCACTGTGCTGGACCAAGCAATTTTGGCTACAGCTTTTGCTAGCAAAAATTATATTGACGCACTAATATCCTCTCTGCGTTCATTTTACATTGGTAAAATTAGAAAATGTTTCCCAGAGATGGTATTTTATTCAACATACTGTATCAAGTGTACAAAGTAATTTTCTAGGATAAATTACAAATGCTCTGAATGCTCAAACTGACACTTTTCCTGTTTAAAATTTTTTAATTACAGAACTCCAGGGGCCTTCCCTTGGAGCACATTTGTTTTCTTCAATTCTGACTTCCAGCAGAGCTACGGTGGTTAGCTGTTTAACAAGTACTTTGAGAGCTTGGAATTATAGAGTTGACAATCTCATAAAAAATTTGTTATTAGGGCTGCTGGATGGCTTATTCCCTCGAGGCAGCGATGCACAAACTGTGGATCAAACTGGGTCAAACACCCCTGCCTTAAGGCACCACATTTTGGTACATGGATGAGCCTCACAGCCTCAAATGGAATCTGGACGGGTGCCAGTGCTGACTGTGGCCATAGGGTAACACACAATTGCCGATTGCATCACCCAGGGAATGGGAGGGTTCAGTCGGATAGGGTCCTGTATACATTGCTATCTAGCGACTCCTGCTGGTTGTTCAGGTGCCCATAGATGGCCGCATATGAAAGTTCCCTCCTCCGACTCCACTTTATGCAAGCTTAACTATTGTCTGCGGTGTGAAAAGAAGCAGCTGGCAACACCACATGCTTCTGAGGAGAACCATAGATGTCTACACTCTTCCGAATTGGCAGTAGGGTTTGCGCAATGTACGCGGCTGCAGTTGCAGACAATTGGCCATGAAATTGGGGTGGGAATTGGAAATGCTCAAGCTCACATTGGGGCCAACATTGTAAACCAAAAAAAAGGTTATTAATGTGTGAATGTTCTTTGCTGTGTTATTTTTCTCTAAAACATTTAACACCTGGAATTACTTTTTTAAACATGTCAGACATGCAACACAGAACAATGATATGGGACTAAGGTTGATATCTCAAAACTATGTACGGAATAATTCTAAGCTTACAATTTGTATGTTGTAGGAGGCCAGTGAGGCATACTTGGTAGGCCTATTTGAAGACACCAACCTTTGTGCCATCCATGCTAAACGTGTCACCATAATGCCAAAAGACATCCAGCTGGCTCGCCGCATCCGTGGGGAACGTGCCTAATCTCCAATAGCAACATTTCATATGGAGAAAAAAAGTCAATGTTCTTCGGTCTCACTTGGTAGTGATGAGTGTTAGATTTATTCCATTTGGAATGTGACCTTGATATTTATGTAGATACATTTAAAATGGGTGATTTTTTTTTTTGGGGGGGGGGGGGTCAGTAGTTTTACATATCTAATGGATGTTCCATTAATTCATTTGTGCTTCTCTTTTTTTTATTACACTACTAGAAAATATGTCAGCAAAAATACATTCACAAATGTGGACAGGACATAATTTTTAAGAAGCATTTCAATGCAGTTCTGTGATTTACAGGATACACCAGCATTTTCTAAATGAAGCAACTGTTGTTTTTATTTTCTGTTCACTATATTTTTGACACAAGCCGTTTTAAATAATTATTTCATTAGATTGGAAAAAAGAACTAGCTATACTCTCCTAAAGAGCTGTGGTGTAAATGTGGTGCTTTTCTTTAAATGTTTGCTATTAAAGCATTAATTTAAAAAAAATTATAATTGTCTGGAGATTTTTCTTTTAGCCTTTTCCCCTTTTTCTCCCTAATTTGGAATGTCCAGTCATGCTCAGGCTGCAAGGATCATCAAAACCTCTGTTGTTCATTCTGTACAGTGCATGCACTAAAACCACTTATTCATTTGGTGTTACTTATTGATCCTGGTCCAAATCTTGACGTTTTACTGCAGTCAGCGCAAAACAGCATAAACCCAAAGGATCCTGCTCAAAAGTGTCTCTAGTGGTAAAACGTTAGGAACTGCACGTCCAGTCTGTCATTGGCCAGAAACTTAATCCAGCTGACGTATTCCTCCCGGTGACGAAATTGAAACCTGTACAGCTACGCCCTGAAGTTTTGGAGCGAGGGTGGGCTACGCCACAGCTATAAAAGCGAAATTCAGCGGTTGATCTCACCGTTTTCTATATAGTTCTGTGGTTGATCTGCGTGAATGGAGAGGAAATAGGAGAGGGAGTGAGCGATATATATAGCTAGCTTACAGTTTTGCTTTTTTGAATGTTCTAGTAAGTTATAGTAACCTATTTTAAGTTTTTTGTATAGTTAGCTTGACAGTCCTTTGTTTTTTGATAGTTAGTTTTTTAGTCTAGCTTAGCAAGTAGCTAGCTAGTTTATTTTTTAAATATATATATATACTTTATTAAAAATAAATATATAAAGCATAGTTGAGCCAGGAGTTGTATTATATGCATGCTACATGTTTACCTTTGCAACGTCCCTACAACAAACATTCTCTCTTGGAGAGAGTTCAGTGCAGTGACCACATGTGCATCCGTTGAAATGGAAACCAATATTGTTGCAGGTAACATTAGTGTGATTGCCTACAGCCTGTATAATATGAGTAGCCTGCATGGGTAACTATTTGTAGAGCGTGTGATTTGTTGTTTGCTGGCCGCATCATTATAAGCCCAAACGAGACTATACGTGCCGCCGCCTACCACTCCAAAAGGCTTGCATCTGTCTCCCAACCAATTTTGAGTCAAAAAAGGATGTAAATAGTTTATATATTCCACAATTAGTATGTAAAAACAAGGAATACATTTGTTACAATTGTCCTTGTGTGAGGGACAGTTCAACAGTACCATGGTACAGTTGTAACACTCATTTAAAGCTCTAAACTATAGGTAGTAACCTAACCAAAATAACATTGCTTTATTCTCCAGAACAATTTTACTATATTTGCCATTTAATTTCAATTCAGTTTGCTATTAAATATTGTTCCATTGCAAATGTATCAATCTGATGTAACACCTTAATAAATATTTTACAGCCTGAAAATTTGTGTAACATTTTTTTTTTTCAAACAATGGAATAAAGCAGATTCAAATTTGAAGTTTGGCTCTAGAAAGCTTGTTTTATTGTACTGTGATAAGTGCTTTCATTTTTTTCTGATTTCTGAACCGACATCTGGATGTCCAATTAAATCAGCGCTGGTCGCTTACCAGTGCTTGCTGGACCAGAGAGCGTAATTTTGGGCTGTTGGTGTTTTCCGACCGTGAGTACAGTTGTAAAAATGTGGTAGATTTGCTACTCATCTGACCACCTTGCACATTTGTCTCGATTTCACAAAAAGCTAACATCCTGACACATCAGTAATATGCCATTTTTTAGAGAAGAGATCAAGGATCATAACCATCTACGTTTCATTTTATGGTCACGTAAGCATAAGAATCTATCCAGAAACAAAGCTAGGGTAAAGTGATCTTGGGTAGGAGAGGAGTGGTAGTGGGGGAGTGGAGGAAAAGAGGTGGGGAGTGAAGAATATTGGGACGCAGCCCCAGAGACAGATAACTTAGGTGTTTGGGCTTCTTTTATTAGTGTAGTTTAGCGAACATATGTGCGAAAGGTGACTATTAACTTTGAAATGAGATAGGCCTACAGAGACGGCTAACTTCTAGGTGTTTGGGCTTCTTTTATTAGTGTCACCCGTCCCAAAATTTTATAGGTTAGCTAACGTAGGATATGTATGAATGGTAACTTTTAACTTTGAAATGAGACACCCATATGCAAAAGGTTTTATAAAAATCATATATGTTATATTATGCATAGCCTATTTGTAGCTATACAATTTTTATAGGCTACCATCTCTGTTATATGGAGTAGGCCTACCATGTATGTTAGGGAACTATATAATTTAGTAAGAAATGTATGCTCGTTCTCTACCACATTTATTTTGTAAGTAGGCTATTCTATATGGAATATGTGGTTTTTATAAGATTTTTACAGACCTTTTGCATATGGGCAGAGACCGCTAACCTAGGTGTTTTGGCTTCTTTTATTAGTGTCACCCCTTATTAAGTGTCACCTAGCTAACATAGGCTATGTGCACAATCTTTTTCAAGAGAGCTTAACACACAAATATGTGGGGCTTTTAAGCCAAAATACATAATTGCTTCGCATATATACGTACAATGACTCTCACATTCACGAGTGAAGTTCTCACACGCACTAAAAAAGCTTGTACATAACATCTTATGCTTGCACACACAAACTGTAAATCTTCTCATATACATACAAAGAGCTCACATATTCACAAGTGAAGCTCTCACTGACACATTAAATCTCTTACACGCACTATGTTCATGCTCTCACACACTCAAATATTATCTTGCATTAACTACTAAACCGCTCACGTAAACATAAAAAGCATTCGCACATTTACTATTTGTTCTCACATATTCATAACAACGCACACAGAAAATATTTAGAATTGATGTGTGTGTGTGTGTGTGTGTTGTTTATATGAATGTGTGAGAACTTATAGTGAATGTGTGAATGTGAGAGGGTTTTCAGAACTATGTGTGAGACATCTCAGTTGAAAACCGGAAGGTATTTCAGTTAAAACGGAAGGTGGCTAAAATCTAGCCTTCTGATTGGCTTAGCCAAGCACGCTGCTTCACTCCACGACCTGATACTTTTGGCTGGCGCTGCCTGCTGGTGACAGTTTTTTGTAGCCTATTTAACGCCGTAATACATTACATTACATTACATTATTAGTATGATTGGGGATTTATTTTATTTTTTGGGGGGGGGAACTACACAATTTTGATAACAATAAGCATTGAGACAACATAAAAAACTGCGCTAAAATAGTTAAAAACACTGCATTTTTCACAAGTTTTGAGCTTATAAAAACAGAGAAAAATACCGTGTTTGCCTTCCAAAAAAGCAACGTATTTTACGCCACTTTTGTGCCACAAAAATGAGCGTTTTGCTTTCAATCGAATGAGCAATATAGCGTGCAATTTTGGTTGGGAAGAAAACCAGCATGCACAGGGGTAGGCTATCCCAGGACCGAGTTTGGGAACCACTGCTCTAGGAAATCTTTTGCAATCTAAAATACTACATTCACACAAAGCATTCACACATTCACTATAAGTTCTCACACATACTACTGAAAACCCTCATGTGTCAGTGAGAGCTTCACTTGTGAATATGTGAGCTCTTTGTGTTTATATGAGAAGATTTAAGGTGTGTGTGCAAGCATTTAGATGTTATGTACAAGCTTTTTCAGTGCGTGTGAGAGTTTCACTAGTGAATGTGAGAGCCACTGTATGTGTATATGCGAGGCAATTATACATTTTGACCTAAACGGCCCCTCATACACAAACAGTGAAGGCTTTGTGCTACGTTGGCTGCCAAGAGTCTTCCTGGAGACCGCAATCACCAAGTGAGGTGAAAGTTGCGTAACATTGACGTGGAGGAACCGAAACTCCGAATGATACGGTGTTGCTTATTGCATTTAAGGTGTAACAACTCCGCTCTAATTTAAACTCTGAATAACACAATATGATATTAGATTACTGCTCTCATTTAAATTCAAAATAACAGTGCGATATTAGATTAGTTGTAATGTTACTTCAGCCTTGTCAAAAGTTAAATTAAATTAGAGCGATGAGTTGACATAGTCGACTTTTATGGTGGAATGGGAACTCTGCTCTCATTTCAGGTGGAACGGAAACTCTGAATAATACAATGTGATCGAATACAATAGAATGTACTGTATTCATCCCCAAAGGTGAATGATTGCCAAATGTGTTGATTGCCACTAGCAGTGTACATACAAAGGACAACCAAAAAAATAAAACAAAGAATAAAATTATTATTATTATAATAATATTATTATACACACTAATATACAGTAATGACAATGAATAGGTCTGCCAACCTACTCAATGATTGTCAATATCTTTACATAGTGTACTGCGTGTGTACTGATTAAAGCATCTAATGGCCATTGGTATACTTTAGTACAATAAGTCTATTTCCCAGTAAACTGTGCTGCTTGCTAAGTGTTACATATAGGGGATGACTATAATCCTAATTTATCTCAATTCTCTCAAATTTCCTTAGAATGTGCTGTTCAAAAATAACCTCTAATCTGTCTAGACCAAAGCCAACCGTTGACCCTGCTTTCTTAATTAGTTTGTTGATACAGTTGGCATCTTCTCTTATAATATTCCCTCCCCAACAAACAGCATATAACAAAACACTAGCCACAATGCTACTATAAAACATGTCCAACATTTTGCAAACATGTGGCAGGTGTTTTATGTTTTCTGGAAAACTGGTGTTTCTGATATTTTGACCTCCCCCTGTATATCTTACAATGGCAGAATCATCTGAAAATTTTTGTGGATGACAGGAGGCATAACTGCTTTTGCATTCAGCTTAGCTGTGTATAATGTAAAAAGAAAAAGTGACAAGACTGTGCCTTGGGGAGCACCTGTATGTGTTAAGATGGTATCTTATAAAACATGACTAGGCAGTCTTAGCCATTGAGGCCTATTTGTAAGTCTAAAATCCACAACATAACTTGTCTTTTGATTTAATATAATTCTGAATCCATTTGACCTTAACTATATTGACTATATTGGAAATTTAAAAATCAAGGACATTCAAAAACCACCTTCACTATATGAATTACATAGTAAATTTGTATTCATATAATGTAGTTTGTTTCTCCATATGAAATAATTTTATTTTTTACTAATCTGTGTGATTATTGTTTTGGGAACATCCAAAACCATTGCTATATATGCCATTCTCGACAATCCCTCAGAATTCGACAATAATACCCTTCCATTCAAAGATAAATCCCTCATTAACCAAATATCTAACTTTTTTAGCATTTTATCAATTAAAAGGAAATAATTTAAATATTTTACATATTACATTACATTATAGGCATTTAGCAGACGCTCTTATCCAGAGCGACTTACATAGCATTTCTTTTGCATTTATACATAGTATCCATTGATACAGCTGGATATATACTGAAGCAATGCAGGTGAAGTACCTTGCTCAAGGGTACAACGGCAGTGTCTGACCTGGGAATCGAACCTGCAACCTTTCGGTTACAAACCCAGTTCCTTAACCATGATACCACACTGCCGCCCACACTGCATATTTTGATCCCTAAGTACGAGATTTGATCTTTAATTGGTATGTTATACAATTCTACCAAATAATTAGTTCTGTCTTTTAAAGCAAAGAGTTAACATTTTTTGTATCATCATTGATCAAATAAATAAACCTTGAAATGTTTTTTTTTTTTTTACATGGAGGTACATTACTTGCATGACTAATAAAAATAAGAAAGGAGTTGCTGGGTCCCCTTGTTTTATTCCTCTACATATGTTAAATCTGGGGGTGGTCCCATAAGGTAATTTAATAGAACTACTACACCCATTATATAATGTTCAAATTGCACTGATGGACTTACCAAAGCCAAAAATCTCAAGTCTCAAATAAGAAATTTTGGTTAACAGTGGCAAATGCTTTATAATAATCAATAAATAAAATATAGCTATTGTCATTCATTAAATAACTATAATTACATTACATTACATTACAGTCATTTAGCAGACGCTTGTATCCAAAGCGACATACAGTAAGTGCATACAGAAATGTCATCGAAGTAACTACAGAATAAGTCAAAGCACATCCTTCTCATAGAGTGGCAGCTATACCTAGTAATGAACATTGAATACAGTTCACAGTAAACTGGGTGAATCAGCTCTACTACAATACTATTATAAACTTCAACACACAGTTAAACAAGAAACAAGTACCATGAGAGATCCTAGATAAGTGTATCAGTCCAGGTGGAGTCTGAACAGGTGTGTTTTCAGGCCACGACGGAACGCAGGCAGGGTTGGCATAGAACGCAGGGGAATGGGAAGTTCGTTCCACCACTGGGGAGCTAGGGTGGAAAAGCTCTGCAATTGGGACGAGCGAGTGCCATTGACATGGGGAAGTGCGAGTCGCCCTGCTGTAGACGAGCTCTGGATCAAGTCCTGCAGGTAGGCGGGGTCAGTCCTATTGGCTGCAGTGTAGACCAGGGTCAGAACTTTGAACCTGATTCTGGCTGCAACTGGCAGCCAGTGGAGTGACATCAACAGGGGGCGTGACGTAAAAATTTTGGGAGGTTGAACACAAGCCAGGCAGCTGCTTTCTGGATCAGTTGAAGAGGCAGGATGGACAGGCTGGTAGGCTTGCAAGCAGGGAGTTGCAGTAGTCCAGGCTTGAGGTGATCATAGTCTAGACAAGAAGCTGGGTGGAGTAGGTGGTCAGGTACGGTCGAATCCTCCTGATGTTGTACAGGAGGAACCTGCAGGACCGTGCCGTCGCCCTGATGTGCCGTCGTCCTGGAAGTCCAGCTGGTCGTCCAGGACCACCCAGGTCTTTTGCAGAGCGGGAGGCAGCCACTATAGTCCCAACAACGGTGATGGAGAGGTCATGTAGTGGGGAGGCCTTGTATGGCATGAAGAGGAGCTCTGTCTTTTCAAGGTTGAGCTTAAGGTGATGGGTAGTCATCCACTCAGAGATGTCGGCCAGACAAGCAGATATCTTCTCCTTCACCTGTTGGGTAGAGGGAGGGATTTGAGTATCATAAGCATAACTATGGTATGAGAAGCAATGTGAATTAATTACTGAACCAAGAGACTTGGTATAAATGGAGAACAGCAGAGGACCCAGTACAGATCACTGCGGGACTCCTGTAGACAGGGGATGGGATGCAGAGACAGAACCCTTCCAAGAGAATTGGTAGGATCTATCAGTGAGATACGATACAAACCAAGAGAGGGCAGTCCCAGAAATGCCCATCTCAGCGAGTGTGGAGATCAGGAGTTTGTGGTTTACCGTGTCGAACGCCGCAGACAGGTCAAGTAGAATCATGACAGAGAAGAGGGATGAGGCTCTAGCAGTGGAGAGTCAGGAGAGCAGTTTCCGTGGAATGTCCGGTTCTGAAGCCGGACTGATGGTGGTCAAGCAGGTTGTTCTGGTGGAGAAAAATAGATGGTTGGTTATGGACAGCTCGTGCAAGAGTTTTGGACAGAAAGGGCAAGAGATACAGGACGGTAGTTCCTGACATCAGAGGGGTCTAAGCTAGGTTTTTTAAGGAGTGGGGTTACACGGGCAGTCTTAAAAACAGCAGGAACATGGCCACAGGTTAGGGAGGTGTTGATAATAGAGGACAGATATGGAACGAGCTCACCGGATATAGACTGGAGGACTGCTGATGGGATGGGGTCCAGTGGACAGGTGGTTGCGCGATAGTGCGTCACGAGTTGGAGCACATCTGCATCCTCCAGAGTCTTGAAGGATGACAGTGTGGCGATGGGTTCAGTATGGGGGATGTGGGGTGTCACCGGATGCATGAAGGAGTTCCGGATCATGGCCACCTTCCCCTCAAAGAGGGTCAGGAAGTCATCTGCAGAGAGGGAGGAGGGTGAAGAGGGTGGAAGGGGAATAAGCAGGGAGGAGAAGGTGGAAAAGAGTTTACGTGGATTAGACACACATGTATTAATTTTAGACTGAAAAAATTAAGTCTTAGCTGATATAGTTGCAGCTGTGAAGGCTGCCAGCAGAGTGTGATAGGAGGCCAGGTCATCTGGGGATCTGTATTTCCTCAATTAAGTCTAAGATCAATTGAATATTATTACCAATGAATCTCCCATTCCTAAATCCAGATTGGCAATCATCAATCATCAATAATATTATTTAGACATACTTTCAATCTTTCTGCAAGTATGAGTGACAATAGTTTAGCATCGTTATTTATTAAAGTTATGGGTCTCCAATTGTAGATTAAGTAAATTTTTTCAAGGTTTTGGTATTAGGGTAATTAATCCTTGAGACATTGTTGGAGTTAATTTTTGAACTGCTAATTACGGTGGCCTAGAGAGGCAAACTTGCTGCAAAAGGCCGAAGCAAATACATTAACAGAAATGCGCTGCAAATTCATAAATGCTGCAAATTCAAAAACACATGCGGAAGTCCAAAGCAAATGCATTAACCAAAATGTGCTGCAAAAGTACAAACGCGCTGCAAAAATTGACAACACAACGGAAGTATTTCTGGAGGACACTTAAAGAGGTGATACCTGACATGGACGAGTAGAAGTTGCTACCCAGATGGCAAGGAAGTATTGAATCAACATTGATATTGTGTTATAAGAATCAGTTGCGCTTTCATTTTCAAATAAAAAACCGTTAGAATTATTCATTGCCTGTTTCTGCGGTCGCTGCTGTACATGCTAGCACGCGCGTATATGTGTATGTTACGTGGTAAGTGAATACATTTTTTCTTGGTTAAATTTGTTAAGTTACTTTAATATTAAGTTGCTACGGGTGATGTAGGAAAATAAGCAAAAGGAGACTTAACAGCAAAGCGTATTTGTGGTTGATGCTAATTCTGCATTCGTTTATTCATTTCCAACTAGGAATCCTGATATCTGACGAGGGAAAATTTAATAAAACGCCCTTTCAACTAGAAGTTCCATGTCTGAAATCAGGGTTTGGGAAATCAACCCCGACCTCCCAATTAGGAAGAACTTGACATCACATCATCATAGTAGCTCACACCACGACCCACATTGTGAACAGTGAACAAACATCCCTGATTAATCTGATAATAAATCTATGTTATCCATCAGTATGATGACCTTGGTTGTTATTGTTAGATTGATACAATGTTTCAATTTCAACCTAATACATCGGTGACCATTACATCACAAAGTGAATATTGATTCGACCATTGAAAATTGGTTGATGACCGATACAGATGCTATCAATGTTGATTCAATACTTCCTTGCTATCTGGTATTATTTTTAGACGAGTTTAACTTTTAAAACACTTCACTTTTGTTTTTCAGCATGAAACTATAACTACTATTGCATGTATTGTGTCCATTAAGCAGAGGTTTAAAATCAATAAAGAGGTTTGCATTTTTAAAATTGATGTCAATGTGTTATCTATTTTAGTACTCAAAAGTATTTAGATTTATTTTTTGTAGATTTTGACTACTTTGAGCAAGAATTAGTTACTTTGAGCAATGTAAAATGTAGTTATAAAATGATATTATCACTAGCTATGATAGATTACATTCATAATAAATTGATTTAACAGCTATTAGCTAGATAGCTAGATAATGTTAACTCATTACAAACGAACCCCAAAAATGTTAGAACAATTTCAAACAACTTCAACATACTGGTCATGGCTCCTAGACTACACCAGCGTTAGAATGGTGAAAAATATATTCGCACCAGTTAGCTACCAGCTTCTTCTTTAGGCTTCGTTAGCTAGCTAGTTCTACTCGTCCATGTCAGGTGTCTTAAAGGTCCTCTTTAAATAAGTTTTTTCTGAAATGTTATAAACACAATTAAAAGTAATTTTACAATTACACTAGACAACTCGGAGGTGTAGGCCACGTAATAACACAATTGGTACACCACAGAATCTAAGTACGCATATAACATGTTATTAATTTACTCTACAACATAATACAACATATGGCAGAGCAATAACAGTGTGCCTTTTCATTAGGGCACCATGAGCAACACATCTGATGAAGACGGATTTATAAAGGTCAGAGTCCCGCAGAAATCATTCTTTTTCATTGAGCGGAAAGAGTGGGATATAATCAAAAGAAAAAGACAACAAAGAGGGTTCAAAGGACTGCAGTGGACAAATATAATTTTGAAAAGATTGAGGACAATCCATCCATACTGCTCAATTGCATTCAAGAGGCATCGACTGAAGGTTTTAGGATCCAAAAAAGCAAGCCCTGAATTCTGGTGTCTTGGTTACTGCCAATTTGATAACTGCCCAGTCACTGTTACTGTGACTGTAAATAGTGAGGAGGACTTAAAGGCAAAAGTGGAGTTTCAAGGGGGGGAGAGCATTCACAATCGCACTGAACTGAAGAGATGACCTGTAAGAGCGGATGACAGAGATATAATAGGCCAAAAACAATTACCCCGCGCCAAGTATTTAGAAAAGTTAACCCAAATAGATGACATATTGAAATTTCGCTGCTGAGGCTCGTAACGTCGTCAGCACAGCAATGGATTTCTCAGTCTGCAGATAATGCTGGAAAAAAGAACACTCCAGATGAGATCCTCCAGAAGGTGTTTTTGCACCCAAAAGGTGTTCTACTCTGCTCACAAAAGAGCATAGAAATATTTCAGGAGCGATGCCGGGAGGACATTGTGTATCTGGATGCTACAGGCAGCATAAAAA
This sequence comes from Ilyophis sp. 1 JC-2022, assembly GCA_022702515.1. NCBI lineage: Eukaryota > Metazoa > Chordata > Actinopteri > Anguilliformes > Synaphobranchidae > Ilyophis > Ilyophis sp. 1 JC-2022. The sequence goes on from CM040395.1 coordinate 107,131,227, forward strand.
AAAGAGATGGGCTCTCCTCCTTTCTATGTGTATGAGCTGGTGGTCAGGAATCCCCCAAAAACTCTCCAGTAGCAGTCACTACATATCTCACCTGTAACCATACCACAGCCTCAGTGACATATTGTTGTTTCAGGCTGATGTAGCAAGGAGCTATGGACGGAAAGGCATGCGGTCACCCATCATACTTATTTGTGATGGGTCGATGGTATTAATGCAGGCAATATGTTTATCATTTGTCAAGACAAATCTGCATAATACCATAAACCACTACTACAGCATTGCCAGTGGAAAAGCAACAAAGACAGATTTTGAGGTGCCCATTCTCCATCGCTGCCTGAGTCATGTCATGAAGAACGCCAAGGAGATGTGTAGAAAGTAATAAGCATAACCTCTTCTTACTACAAAATTTTGGTAGACTACATTACGAAGCAAAGTACTGTGGGTGAAATTCCACTTTTACTGACAATTGCTAAGTCTCAGAAGAACTTCTTACACAGTTCAGATGTGATGAATCAGCCTTATTACATGCATGGGAGAAACACACAACAGCTTGTTATTTTTCAAACAGTAACAACATAATCTCTTCTTTTTATAGTTAATAGTTTAATGCATTCAGGTTAGATATACATATTTCCTTACAGTAAATTATCAAAATATTGAACCTAATTCATTTTTTACATCCCGCAGTGCACCAAAACAATACCATCTGACCATGCACGTTTTCGGTCTGCTCACAACTGAAAGTACTTTGGAAGACCTAGATTATATGGTAGAAAGTGCTGCAGTTGTGTTTTCAAGTCCATCTAGTAGGGCCAATTTTGAGAAATATTTCGTGGCTGCAAAAAAAAGGATTTCAGCTGGATGAGACTGTCAAGTTCCAAAGTAACGCTGAGGACTTACAGGTAAATTCCAATTCTGTTTGTGTCAGAACATCACATTTACATATATCGATTTGGCAGACGTTATTATCCAAAGCGACTTACACATGACATAAACAACACACACAACGATGCAGTTTGAGAGAGAACAGAATAAGTGCTACGAAGTGTTGTGTTCTTAATATAACACAATTGAATAAAGGACAACGTTACGTAAGTCACTGTGACTGGTTTATTTGCGAGCTCACCCAAAACCTTGCTGCTCTTCATCTGAGCCCTTTTCCACACGGTCCGACACGTCATGCGCAGATGACGTGATGACGTATGGCACATCTCTCCTTTCAAAACAATTGTTCACATTTCTTTTGTTCCTAAGCAAACCCAAGATCTAACTGTCTTCAACACTTATGACAGGTTACCTTAATATTTTTGACAATATATATATATATATATTTTTTTTTTTTTTTTTTTTTAACTTACAGTTACTGAACCTGTAACTCTTCTTATACAGTACTTTATAACAGATCTGCCCTGAACAATAGAAACATTTAAAACCATAAAATGAAAACAACAAACACAAATAGGCACATTTCTTTTCTGCTTAAAAACAAAATTTACATTTCCTGAATGAGCCTCTGAGGTGCTTTAATGTTTCTACCTGACCTCCTGATTACTGTTTCCGTATGCTCATTTAATTCATTCCCCGGTGTTTCAGATATGGGTGCACTTGTTTCTGCCATATCTACATCCGCGTTTGTTCCCTCTGTAACACTTTGTTCCCTTTCAGGTACCTTCAGTAAGTGTCTGCGGTTTCTCCTATATGTTGCCCCTTCCCGTGTTTGCACCTCATAAGATCTTGGGGCTACATTCTGCAGTACCCTAGCCTCTAGGCTCCAGTGTTGTCCATCATGCATTTTTACCCTATCGTTTGGTTTTAGCTCCCTCAGTTCTTTTGACCCTCGGTCATAGTTTCTTTTCTGGTCCTGTTTGACCTTCAGTTTTTTCTCTACAAACCCTTTGTCTCGTACACTCTCACTTTCCAGTAGTTGTGGCATCCGGGTTTTGAGCTGTCTATTGAACAGTAGCTCAGCTGGTGACTGACCATGCGCCAGTGGAGTTGCCCTGTAGTTTAGTAGTGCAAGATAGGGATCGTTTTTAGAGTCAACAGCTTTCTTAATCAGCAGCTTCACAATTTTTACACCATTCTCTACGAGACCATTCGACTGTGGATACTTTGGACTCGAAGTCACATGTTTGAACTCATAGGTTTTAGCAAAGTCGCAGAACTCCTCACAGCTGAACTGTGGTCCGTTATCGGTCATTACATAGTCAGGTATGCCATGGCGCGCAAAAAATGACTTTATGTGTGTGATCACTTGAGATGCTGTAGTGTTTTTCAGGAGTGCCATCTCAGGGTAGTTTGAGTAATAGTCAACCAACAGGATATAGGATTTCCCCTCTAACTCAAACAGGTCTATACCCACTTTACTCCACGCTTTATACACCTCTGTGTTCACGACCCACATGGGCTCCTTTGTCTGCTGGGCCCTATGTTTCTGACAGGTTTCACATGAGCGTATGGCCTGCTCTATGTCTGCACCCATACCCGGCCAGTATAACACAGCTTTGGCTCTTCTCTTTGACTTCTCCATGCCAAGATGTCCCTCGTGTATTTTGATCAACATGTTGCCTTGCAGCACCTTAGGGATCACGATTCTAGAGCCCTTAAACAGAATGCCGTCTAGTACGGACAGCTCTTCCCTGTACTGGTGGTAGGGTGCAGGTACTCTGTGTACCGTCCAGCCCTGGCTGATAGCTTTGATGACACTTAAAAGTGTTTCATCTGCAGCGGTGGCCCTACTTATGACAGTCCACATCTCATCAGAGACGGGGCAGCTTTTTCTGATCAGATTGACGTGAACAGTTTCATCCTGTTCGTACTGTTGCACTGGGACTGAGCTGTCGTACGCCCGAGACAGCGTGTCTGCTACTAACAGCTCTTTACCCGGTCTGTATTCAAGCTCAATGTCATATTTCTGTATCTTAAGGAACAACCTTTGTACCCTTGGTGGTGTGCTTGCTAGGCCCTTTTTTGCGATGGTCACTAGTGGCTTGTGGTCCGTTTCAGCCCATAATTTTTTACCATAAATAAACACATGGAACTTTTCACACCCATATGCAAGAGCTAAGGCTTCCTTTTCTATCTGTGCGTAATTGCACTCAGAGGTTGTCAATGCTCTAGAACAGGGGTTCCCAAACTTTTCCATGCCAAGGACCCCCAAATAGTCGTAGCCTCTGGCTGGGGCCCCCCTATTGCGAAATGGCTTTAAATTTTTTTTTTTTTAAATTACACTGGCAAATATAAAAAAATCTAACATACAGCTTCTTAATACACAACACAAGACTTTTGACCCTATTTTGATTCCATAATCGGGCCGTTAGCAGCTCAACGTAACGCTTTGACTGACAGGCAGACGGTTAGTTATTGGCTGCGATTGAAAGAAGGGCATGGCAAAGACCTAATTTCGATATGAAAGGATTTATAACAATTTATATCTTATTTTAAACCGGCACAGTAATCTTATGAATTGAATTGAATCCAATTGGCCCCCCTGGCGCCCCCTGGCGGCCCCCCGTTGGGCCGCGGCCCCCACTTTGAAAACCCCTGCTCTAGAAGCATAGGCGACAGGGCGCCATCTAGTGTCATATCTCTGCAGTAGCACTGCTCCCAAGCCTGACTTGGATGCATCTGCTGAAATTTTGGTTTGACGTTTTTCATCATAAAACTTCAAGACAGGGGCTTTTGCTATTAACTCCTTCAACTGCTCAAACTCTCTCTGCTGGTTACTGTCCCAATTCCATTCAGCAGTCTTGACTAGTAGACCTCTCATCTGACTAGTGTGACTCGATAAGTTAGGTACAAACTTGCCTACGTAGTTTACCATACCTAGAAATCTCTGCACACCCTCTCTGTCTGTTGGTGCAGGCATGTTCCTAATGGCTGTGACTTTGCTTTGGTCTATTTTTACACCCTCCTGTGACAGCTTCTCACCAAGAAAAGTGATCTCCTTTTGTCTGTATTGACACTTGCTTGCATTCAGTTTTAACCCACTGACTCTGGCGCCATCTAGTGCTATTTTCAACCTGTGGTCATGCTCCTCGATTGTATTGCCCCATATCAGAACGTCATCAATATATACTTTGACACCTGGAACGCTCTCAAAAATCTGTTGGACTGTTCTATGAAACACCTCCGGTGCAGAAGCCAGCCCGAAAGGTAGTCTTTTAAAGGAATACCTCCCAAATGGTGTGTTGAACGTGCAGAGTTTGACACTCTCCTCGTCTAGACCTATCTGCCAAAACCCAGAGGATGCATCTAGTTTAGAAAAGTATTTTGCACCTGCTATATCACCAAATATGTCTCCTCTAGTAGGCAGCTGGTAGTGTTCCCGTTTCAGATATTTATTAAGCTCTTTGGGATCCATGCATAGCCTTAATGAGCCGTCCTTTTTTTCTACTATAACCAGTGAGTGTGCCCACTCTGTTGGCTCCTCCCTTTTTTCTACTATGCCCAAAGATTCTAGTCTGTTCAATTCTGCTTTTAATTTACCCCTTAGAGACAGTGGCACCTTCCTAGCAGCATGTATGACTGGTCTGTTTGGCTTTTTTAGTTCAATCTTGTGTGTGACCTCAAGTTTCCCAATGCCCTGAAAAACATCAGCATATTCATCCTCTATATTTTCTGTGCCCTTCACATTTTCAGTTTTCACCTCAAGCACACGTTTTACTAGGCCTATAGTATTGCATGTTTTAAGCCCGATTATTGGTGGCTTGTTACCTTTCACAATCACAAAAGGCACATCAAATCGCTCACCTTTGAAAGACATTACCAGTGTGCATGTGCCCAGTGTAGGGATAGCCTCCCCACTATATGCCCTCAGTTTCACTCTGTCCTTGGTGTTCACGTTGGCTGGTATCTCCAACCTCGCCAGTTCAGTTTCAGACATTATGTTGGCCTGTGCGCCAGTGTCCAACTTGAAACAGATGTCTGTCCCATTTACAGTATACTCAGCAGTCCAGTCCTCGTCCTTTGCTGAACTGCTGACCATTCCCACAAAGAGATCACCTGCATCACTGTCGTCACTGTCGTTCTCAAACCTCTCGTCGATGCAGTCGACTTTTCTCTGGGTCTGTCTGCAGACCCTGGCGAAGTGGTTCTTCCCGCCGCACTTTCGACAATCTTTCCCGAACGCCGGACAGTTTTGTGGTCTGTATTCCCCTCCACAGCGGGAGCACTGCCTCGTGCCTGCACTCTGCCACTTGCTATTACCGCCTCTCTGGCTCCTTGCTTTGTGCTGTGTCGCATAATCAATTTCCATGACCGTGTCTTTCAACTGACTACAGCCCATGCTTTTCATCCTATTCTGTGTCGCTTCTCTTGCCTGACACACTTGTATCGCTTTTTCTAATGACAAGTCAGTCTCTCCAAGCAGCCTCTCTCTCAGCCGATTGTCGCGCACCCCCATCACTATCCTGTCGCGGACCAGCGAATCAGCTAACGCGCCAAAATTGCATGACTGACTTTTCAACTTAACGTCCATAATAAACTCCTCAACAGTCTCCGCCTCTGTCTGAGACCTACTGTTAAAAACATATCTTTCATACGTTTCATTCCTCTTTGGAATGCAAAACGCTGCAAATCTCTCCACTACTGTATCATACTCAGCCTGTTGTTCCGCCGTTAGCTGCATGCTATTGAAGACGTCCAGTGCGTCGGCACCTGCCACCGTCAGAAACAATGCAACCTTCTGTGGACCTTCCATTTCCGTGCCCCTAATTGCAGTCACATACAGGTCGAACCGTTGTTTGAACTTCTTCCATTTCTCCTCAACGTTCCCCGTCAAACTCAGTTCCACCGGAAGCTTTAAGATATGCTCCATCGTTTTAGCGCCTCTGCAAACTCGCGACTTGTACCGATAACTAGCTAGCTAGCGCTATCTAGCTAACGCTAGCAACCTGTTAGCTGGCGGTGCTTAGGCCTATCGTTCGTCTTCCGACTTCTCGGTCACTTTTTTGTGTTTTACTCGTCTACCTGCGAGTCTAACGTGAGTTCGACAACTTCTGGTACCATGTTGTGTTCTTAATATAACACAATTGAATAAAGGACAACGTTACGTAAGTCACTGTGACTGGTTTATTTGCGAGCTCACCCAAAACCTTGCTGCTCTTCATCTGAGCCCTTTTCCACACGGTCCGACACGTCATGCGCAGATGACGTGATGACGTATGGCACACGAAGCTAAGTAGAGGTCCTACAGGATATACGTAGGTGCTACAGGAGTGTATTCGTGTAGACCCTCTGATCCGTTTTCAGGGACTGGGACATGGTCAAGGTGAAATGGTCAAAGTAGAAACTTCTTAGAATTCTTTCTTTAATTTATTTATTTTATTTTATTTTTGAGGACAGACTGGTAACAACTGAGGTCGGTGAGATCTCTAAATTTGCGCCAGAAAATGAAAGGAAACATCAACTTTGGAAAACGTTATAGGTGCGTGATTTCCAAAGCTCCACTAGACAAGGATGGTGAGCCCAATCCGAACCCTTACTACTGCAAAGGCCTTGTGGCTCACATCTCTAAGTACCTTCTTCCCTATGCTAGATTGTGGACCGGGATAATGCTATAGTCATATTTAATCAAGCAACATATCTCTTTTTGGAATTACAAAAATTAGCTGCAATGTATTTTCTGCAAATAAAAACACATCTCATCATTTCTTTCAATACAAAGGTGACCTTGGACGAGATGGCACTGGACAAGCATATGAGGACTACACAAAGAGATACAATGTCCTGAAAAACAGTAAAAGACAAGTAATTGAAATGGATTCACTATGTTTTTCAAATTAATGTGTTTGACTGCTAATTTATGTTATGCATTGTTTGATTCCTTCAGAACATAACGGAGGACAACAAGACACAGGGCAGCATGGAGAAGAGCCAATGGGATTTGAAACATATTCGCAGGCTCACCAGATTGGATGATTTTGTGGTCCAATATCAAAGAACCCACACTGCTCTGCTGAAGGAGTACGAAGACTCTAAAAGGGTTTTTCGAAGAAAGGTTTGCACATTCCATTAATCTTGTCATTGAAGATGTGATAGGCCGAATTTTGAGCAGCCGTGGTCAAGTGTCACATGTGCTTGATCTTTGACACACAAATTAGTAGTATACACTATATGGTCCCCCCTACCCACAAATCCTTTTAAGTATTTACTTAAAGATTTTGACCCCTATTTCCCTTTTTGCAAAATCCACGAGTCCATTAGTCAAATATATACTAAACTGGACAGCGTCTATGGACCTTTATGACAAGTGAAAGGCAACAATATTCATCTGGCTCTTGTTTTTACAGGAAGTGATGTTGTATCTTTACAATGATAAGTCCAAATTGACACCAAAGGTGGTACACATGGTACCTGTGCTTCACCTGGCGCATTACACAGTTTGACAGGTAGAGGGCACACTTAGCTGAAATGGCTCTGAACATTCAGATATTGGGAACAAAAAGAGTCATTTCAGCAGAACTTTGTCCAATGCATCCTTTCAGCAGTACATGAGGGCTCACTTAATGAGAAATGTTAACTCCCAACCACATTGTCACCATGAGCCAATTAATTTGAAGGGATGATGGAAAGATTTTAATACGTAACTAATTAATTTACGTAGTAAATTTAGTTTACAAACTTTATCAGTATGCAGTTCTTGTTGAGTAGTACATAATAATAATCAGTCTGTTAGATGTATTGATGTTTCAGAGGATGCCCCAGAGTAAGAAAAAAAAGTATAGCCTCTTGGAACAATGGTCGTTGTTGAATTGCAGCTATTTGTGCTATTTGAAAAAGGACCCAAAGTGTGGAGGTCATAGGTCTGTCAATTGATTGTGAAAAGCTGGTCATTCAGTATTGACAGAACTTAACATAATTTAGGCATGTGGACACAAAGATATAAAAACACCAATAAAAAAAACATAATCCAAACTGTGTAACAACCTGTCACGCTAACACCAACCTTGGTAAATCAAATTGTCTAAATAGTGTTAGGATGTGTGTGATATTTGTCAAAAATCCACCAAATGGGTTCACTACAAAATGCTTGCACTACGCATTCCACAATCCTTATAAGTAATTCTGATTTGGCGTATAAGCGTGAGTGTTGTCCTATGATGTGGAATCTCTCTCTCTCGGTAAAGCAAAGCAAAGCAAAGCAATGTTAATTCTCAATGACTGCTAAGTGCTGTTACAGTCAGAAGACGTTTGATCAGAGCTAAGCTATCAGCAAGAAGCCCCCGTAAAGCACCATTGTTGAAAAAACGGCATGTGCAGAATCGGTTTAAATTTTCCAAGGAACACATCGATTGGCCCAAAGAGAAATGGCGTAACATTCTGTGGACTGATGAGAGTAAAATTGTTCTTTTCGGGTCTAGTGGTTGTCGACAGTACGTCAGACGTGAAGACAGTGAAACATGGTGCCGTAAAAATCATGGTATGGGGACACTACGGTATTTATCGTATACCAGGGATCATGGATCAGTTTGAATACATCAAAATACTTGAAGAGATTATCTTGCCGTATGCCGAAGAGGAAATGCCCCTGAAATGGGTGTTTCAACAAGACAACGACCAAAAACACATGAGTAAGCGAGCAACATCTTGGTTCCAGACAAAAAGGATTGAGATAATGGAGTGGCCAGCTCAATCCCCCGACCTCAACCCCATTGAAAACGTGTGGGGTGACATTAAAAATGCAGTTTCTGAAGCAAAACCCAAAAATTCACAGGAACTGTGGAATGTAGTTTGTTCATCCTGGGCTGAAATACCTGTTTCTAGGTGCCAGAAGTTGGTTGACTCGATGCAACGCAGATGCGCAGCAGTTATCAAAAACAATGGTTATGCAACTAAATATTAGTTCAGTAATTTAAAGTGAAGTTAAATCTTGAAAAATTTCTTCAGTTTATACAATAAGCCAAGTGACTGACAATGTTACAAATACATTTTGTGAAGTTTTTTAATTATTTATACACATATGATTTCAAAGCGCATTTTGCAGAATCAATTATTTCTGTGCATTTCCTACAACATCTCTGTCCTCACATTAATATTGTGCTACTACATTATTAGAGAAATAATTAATATATATGAGTACACATAAAGCTTTTTGGAGAAAAAATGTCAGTGTTTGAAAGAAGAAAGCAAACAGGATAAAAGCAGACAGAAAAACATAAGGAAGCACTATTAAATGAGGCTACTTAATGATATGTTATGTTTGTACCCACACTGTCAATAGGTTGATTCCCCAGTGACTGAGGGTTCCCTTGGAACACACGGTGATATCTCTTGCCAACCTAGTTCATCCCTGCAGGGGGACCATGACAGCATTTTGGAAGCACAGGCTGGAGTACATGGGGCCATCTCTGAAAAAGCGGAGGAACCATCCATGAAATCAAGAAGCCTACAGCATCAAGAAAGGAGGCTTTCTATTAATTTGTCCCAAAACATGGAAGTCTGTGTATGGAGGGCCGACCTCACAAAATTTCATGTAGACGCTGTTGTCAACGCTGCCAATGTCCAACTTCAGCATTTTTGTGGTCTTGCACTAGCCCTGAGCAAAGCTGGAGGGCCTGAAATTCAAAATGAGTGGAATAAATACATTGAACAGTTTGGTACATTGAAAACTGGTGACACAATTGTTGCCAATGCTAGAAACCTACCATGTAAAAAAATAATCCATGCAGTGGGCCCACACCTTCCTCCAAATCCAACAACAGCTATGGTTTCCAATGCAGAGAAGAAACTGAGACAAGCATTATGGAGCATTTTCAAAGTAGTGGAACATCATCATTTTCATTCTGTTACCATTTCAGGCATTTTCAACTTCCATCTGACACCTTGCTCAGAAATCATAGTAACAACTATAAAAGAATTCCATGGCTAACGACAATCACCAGGTACACCCCTCACAATTAACCTGGTCAACAATGACGGACCAACTGTCAGGGCAATTTTTGATTATACTCTCCCAAGATGAAACGTTGAGAATGACATCAAATGTTCCACTTAAGAATGGTCGGAAGGGTCTTTCCCAAAGATGTTCTCCAACTTCAGAAGAAGAGGTATGATAAATTGTCATTTACAACTCTTATTTTATTCCCAACAGAAAATCGTCAACAATTTAAACTGATACTAATAACTTCCAAAGTCTATTGTATGGAGGAAGAAGCACAATAAGGGACATTTATTAAAGAAAGAAAAGAGACAGAGATAAGAAATTAAAACATTGAATTTTTTATGTTTAATCATATACGTATTGTGTTTGGTTTACATTTATGACCTTCAGCTCACCTCCTTGTGGAAAAAGAAAGACACAGAGGTTGTGGTTTCTGTGCTCCCCTCCCAGACCAAAGGAAACATCATCATCCACCACAGTGAGCTGTGTACACTTCGACCTCACCAGTGGCTAACAGGCGAGGTATTGTTTGCATTTTATTCTCTTAAAGCTGTAGTTCCAATAAGAAATCAACTGGAAAAGATAGTGTTAGATCATCTCATGATTTTTATATGAGTTCAAGAAATAACATTTACCATTGAATCAGTTACTACGTGTTGGTTTAAACATTTAAATACTAAATTGGTTATGGGGATACTATACTGTTGAATTATACAGTATATACTTTATAATGAAGCAACATTATAATCCATGTCTTTTCAATTTACAATACTAAAATGAATATAAATTATTTTTTTATCCCCCAATTCCCTGATCTAGATAATTGAATGCCTGTTTCATATTGCTGCAAATGAGCTATATATGGGTAATATCATATACAGTGCCCTTCACTATTATTGGCACCCCTAGTAAAGATGAGTAAAAAGGGTTATAAAACATTAACCGTTAGGTGAATTAGCTTAATCTCACACTGAAAAAATGAGAAAAATCCAACCTTTAATTGAAGTAAATTTATTATGAGAAAAAAAAAAATCCCTCAAGAAATAATTATTTTTAACAAAAAAAGCACATGTGCCACAATTATTGGCACCCCTGCATTTATATATAGAATAAAGTAATAATTTTTAATATTTGGTCCTTTGCATGCCATGACTTCCTGATGTCTGTGACCCAACAACATCAAAAGACTCATTTGAAAGGATCTCTATGAGAATTGGGGGGTGGGACTAGATTTAGCTGTAAATTACACTGGAACAGTATGGAACATATGGTTGGCTAAATGGCTTTAAGTCCTCAAGGGTCTGATGTATCAAACAAGCCTTAAACCATCACTCTGCTGCCAGAAATACAGTAAATATGGATGGAAGGTTTCTTCTCCTGACTTATTTTTCCATAGAGTTCAATAGGACAATTTGTCAGGAGAAACAAATTCTTTGGCATAGATTTAGGAAAGAACCTAAGAGTTTGCGAAGAGTATTTGGGTGCATTTTCAATATCAGTCATAATGTAATATTAGTAAAAACATGTTTTAGATCCAGTTACAATCTGGATCATATGTAGCAAACTTTCTCTGCTTTGTTCCAAATTTAAATTACTTCCATCATAAATCACATAGTGAGTACCTGAAAATGAGGAGAACGTGCCATGGCAAAACGGAGTGGGTGGACATTAAATGGAAAGGAGGTCTGGCCCATCCAATTCAGCGGAATGGCAGTAGCTGTGGCATCATCATCATGGTAAGTGCTTATGAATGTAATTTAATACCTAAAAATTAGATTTTATTCTCAAGTGGGATAGCTCACAGTTATCTTCTGTAAATTAAGTCTTTGTTAAACTCAGTTTTACCTGTGCAATTATGTTTTCCTATATAATAATCAGATACAAGAGCAGTTGTAAATTAGTGAATAAGAGTTATTTTGGTTCATGTAGTTATTTAAACTTATATAACAGCAGCACTGTGCAAGAGTCAGGCACATATGATGTTTTGAATATTTCAGTTTGTTTAGATGGCAAGGGCAGTGATGAAGGCCTTTCCAGCTGTTCCAGTCATCAGGTTTGGGACATCCAAAAAGGAAATAACCAATAAGAGAAAAACACTGGCTCTACAGAGACTGAAAGCATCGGGTTTGTAAGGATATAGTTTTTCTGTGTTGTGGAGGAATAATAAACTAAATCTAGCTTTGTCAGGACTCAAGCACACAAGGCAGCAGACAGTTGGTAAAAGGTAAAACAGTTGTAGAATAATTTTTTTGTTGAAGAAAAAATCATTCAGGTTCCAAATAGAAGAAAATAATCTTGACTTAAGCCTCAGAGGAAAACAGTTGGTTATGATGAGCATTTCACTGCGCAGCGGAGGGAGAATTCACCGCGGTCATGAAATCTTTTCTGAAGATCAAAATTCAGGGTAAGGTTTCATACTATTACATCAAGGCTAGCCTAAAACAATGGGTTGTGGGCTGAGCTAAGCAAGAGGTCTGAGTGACTACAAAGGTGCATAGAACTCAGGAAATCCTGGAAGGCAAATTAACAATACAATCAGATTACATCTGCCAGTGGCCCATTTGGCCAATCCCTTCAACACCTATGCCAATGTCATATTTCTGTCTGCGTTGGGGGGTGTCTGGTAAAATTAATTCATATGTAAGTTCAAGAAAGCTTCTCAAAGGCTATCTTCCTGGATGAGTAGCTCAAACAGTTTACACACAGCGATCTGTTAATCAGTGTAAAATAGTTTGTCTCGCCACAGAGCTTTGTTATGATCCCACTTGTTTGTGCACATTTGTTCATGTTTTCTGCGATCTCGCATTCTCTCTTTCGTTCTGTCTCCAGCTTCACTTCCTTCTTGATTATTGTTTACTAATTAACTAATTTACTAAGGCTAGGATGGGATAATTACTAACAGACTAATTGACTAATGATCTTCGTCTCGTTTTCCCAAGCTGTTCCTAATTTCTCTCTGTTCTCAAGCTAAGCGTTTGCACCTGTCTACACCTGCATTTAAGCCAGTATTTCCCTGTCTTCCTCGTGAAATTGTTGCCTTGACTTGTCTTGCGCTTTTGAGCATTTATTTCCAAGCCTGATTCCTGTCATTACCCACGCCTGTACCCTGACTACTGTTTACTGCCTGCCTGATCTACGAGAATCGCCTGCTTGCCATTTGTCTGTACTTTTGCCCTCGCTGACAGCTTTCCCTGGATTTCGACCATTGCCTGTGACACCATTTATGAGACTGCCTTCTCGATTCAGTACCTGTGCTTTGATTGTGGATTTCCTGTGTATGACCATTGCTTGGATATTGATTACGAACTTGAACGCTCCTATTAATAAAAACCATTGCGGGCTATTTATTATATTAGGTTTCTGAGTCGTGCATTTTGGGTCCAAACCACCTTGTTCTGTCACAAGCTTAATGTAATACATAAATGCAGGAACCTGCAGGGAACAGAAAAGAAAATATTAGGATAAAATAAAACTGAAACTAATGGGTAATACATGTTTTTCTACACAGTCTTTACTAAGCCAAAAATCCAAAAGCCAGTACACAGTCTAAGTGAAAGCCAGAAAAAGCAAACAATCCAGTAAAATGAGCCAAAAATATAAAAACAGAGCAGGCAAGGAACACAAAACATAAGCGGTACCACGGTCCAAAAAGGCTGGAATTACACACAGGTAAACCACTCTGGCAAATTCTAACAACAGACAAAGTGATATATACAAAGTGATCTATGAGGTAAGTGTGGCAGGTAAGCAGGTGAATGGGGAAGGCTAATGGATGATTAGCTGGGGAGCGGTGCAGTGAGGCAGAGGTGAGGCGGAGCAGGACAACAGAGTGGGAATGGAGAAACCAGATGATTGGGCTGACGCATGGAGGTCTGGAGGTAGAGATCTGCACCGAGATACACAGAAATAGAGAGAGATGAAGGGGATCTCAATGGACCCCGGTTGAAATCTTGACACAGCTTAACCACACTGTTATTGTCACAGCACATAATGCACTGTTTTAAGGGCTGATTTAAATGCTGTAAATTATCCAAATTGTGTTTTGCATTTATTTGAATTAATAGATATTTGTTGTTCAATAAGAATCAACAGAAATAAATGCCGTCTCAGTACTTACTGAAAGTATCGGAAGCTAGTTGTTCAGCTAATACATGAGCTGAAGGTGTTAGTTTGCCCACCACTGTATTTAACAATACTTAAATAGCTGATGTTGGTGATACCAATTTATTTTAATATGTACTTGTGCTTAGATACACAGACATTGACAATAAACAAAATTCTTCATTGTGAATATTCATACAAATTATATGAAAACACATACTGTAGTTACATAGTGGGTAACCTTTGTTGAAAAATACTGACAGGTGAAATTTGTGAGAGCAGCCTGAAAATCATCTAAGAGATTTCCACCTTGTGATTTTATAGATCCAATGTGACAAATGCGAAAGATGGTTCCATGAACAGTCCCTGGGCATGGACACAGAAAACCTGGAACAAGCCTGGGAAGACAGCTGGAATTGCTTCTTGTGCGCTCAGTGGCGTCGTTAGACCCCATTTACTGGGGCATGTGCCCCAGTAATATTTTGCTGTGCCCCACTAAAATTATGAAAAATTAATCAGTTTTGCATTGTGCCCTGACCGATGCAAACCAGCAGGTTTTAACCTCACGTATCACCATTCTCATTCACCAGCGCGCAGCGGCAACACGGCACTGCAGTGCCCCCAGCCCCCAGCCCCGCCCCCCCGCACTTCAAGCGAGGTAGAATCCTCTGGTAGTGTATCAGCGTAGCAGCGGACTGTGGATCAAGTAGCTAGCTGGGTTGTGCGCTCTTAAGAACGGTATCCTGGCCACGAGAGGTGAGGAGATATAGCTAAACATCCACCAGAAATTGTTCAATATAATATATATACTATATAATAATAATAATAATAATAATACTATACTGTCCAACTATACAGTTATAGCTAAGCTAGCCAGCTAGCAAGGAGGGGATGTTTCCTGCTGCACGATTTTGCTCCCATATTTCACGTTAGCAATTTATTTATCTGTCCACTCCAAAGGGTTAACGTTACAACTTAAAAGCAATCACAACATTCTGTTCTTTCATAGATCAACTATGGACATACGGACATTTTTTCAAGGTCCATGTAGGAAAGAAGAGAGGGACAACAGGAGAGGTAATGCAGGTATATTGTGCAAAGTTTGTAACGTTAGCTAAGCTAGCTATGTCAGTTAGCGAAGCTATATGAAAATGTATCTTGTTTGTAGTGTAAGCAGTCAATCAAATCAATCAGAAGAATATTGTATTTTATCTTCAAATAAACATAGCTATGGCATAACTGCAAATCTGACTGTCTTTCCCCATATTCCCCTACCGTTTGTTTGGACATGAATAGGTTGACCGGATTTGTAAAATTCTTAACAGAAGTAAAACACTGTAAATCGCCATAGATTTAAATGGCAGAGTTGAATCTCTAGGAGCCAAAAACTAGACAGATTTACAACCGAAATGCCACCTGTTATCACATTTGCAGTGAGTTTTGAGGTGAACTTACTCATTAAGCATTTTCAGACATTTGTTGTTGGGAAACCGGGATGTCTGGTCATTCTAGTCATGTCTTGTAGTAAAAAGCTATAAAACATTTGATAAAAATGAGGGCATGTAAAGTATTTCAGTTGTATATTATTTAAATCTGAATCATTTAATGTGTGTGCAAAATGATTTTGAAAAAAAATCCTGTGTCCCCTCATGGCCCTTCCTGGCAGCAGGGAGAGACCAGCAGAGCACAGGGCAGGCAGCAACAGTGAGAGAGGACACTGAACAGGGAGCGACAGCGAGAGAGGACATTGAGGAGGCAGCAACAGTGAGAGAGGACACTGAGCAGGGAGTGACAGCGAGAGAGGACATTGAACAGGCAGCAACAGCGAGAGAGGACACTGAGCAGGGAGCGACAGCGAGAAGCTACACAGGGCAGGCAGAAAGGGAAGGACCTATTAGAAGCTATTTAGATGGGCCAGAAAATGTGAGCGACCTAGGAGACAAGGATACAGGCCCAAAGCAAGTTAGATTATCCCAGTATCCGCAGCAGTGCTTTGGGTTAAAAAAGAGAGCTTTTAATTACAGCTGGTTTGAAAGCTTTCCCTGGTTGGAGTATTCAGTCAACAGAAATGCAGCCTTGTGTTTTGCATGCAGAATGTTTGGAAGGAATGTCAAGCATGATACCTTTGTTAACAGTGGGTTCACAAATTGGAAGAAAGCGTTGGACCTATTTAGGGAACATGACAAAACACCAGCCCATAAAGCTAGCATCCTGTCTTGGAGGAGCTATAAAGCCAGTACAGTACACGGGAATGTGGTTCAGCAATTGCAGACTGCAAGTGAGACTGAGATCAGAGAAAGAAGGGAGTACCTCAGCCGTGTTGTAGCTGTTACTACTTTCTTGGGCAAACAGGGAATTCCATTCCGTGGCCACAATGAATCTGACACAAGCCACAATCAGGGGAATTTTATAGAATGCATTAAACTTTTGAAACAGTTTGATCCATTTCTACAAACCCACACAGCTCCATCACACAGCACTTACCTCTCGCCATCCTCTCAAAACGAAATGATTGAGTGCTGTGCACAAGAGGTGACAGCAGACATAGTTAAGGAACTAAGGGCATCAGCAGTGTATGCAGTTACGGCAGATGAAGCTAGAGACAGGAACACAGAGCAGTTGGCTGTCTGTCTACGATATGTTACAGGGGGTGCAGTTAAAGAGCATTTGCTGGCAATGGCAGAACTGAAAGGGTTTGATGCAGAATCGATAACTGCTGCAATTCAAAACCAGTTGACTCTCAATGGCATTGATGACCTGAAGTGTGTTGCACAGGCCTATGACGGCGCATCTGTAATGAGTGGGGCAGTGGGGGGTGTACAAGCCCGTTTCAGAGCAAATAACCCTGAGGCAATATATGTCCACTGCTATGCACATCAACTGAACCTCGTCCTATGTCACACCTGTCGAGCAGTATCTGAGGCCAGTGAATTTTTTGACTTATTGGAGAGTGTGTACTCTTTCTTTAGTGTTTCACTTCTAAATCACCAAAAATTCACTGATGTTCAGAAACAGCTAGGGTTAAAGCCCTCTGAACTTGTGCAGCTATCAAAGACACGCTGGTCGTGCCAGCTGCGCTCAGTGAATGCCATGTTGGATAATTTCTCTGCTGTCCTTCAATGCCTCTCCAGCATCAGCACTTCCATGGCAGTGGGACTACACGCCAAACTCAGCAAATTCTCCACAGTCTACCTGCTATTGATGTTTCAGACCCTTCTCTCAGTAACTGAGGGCCTTCACAAGTTTCTGCAAAGGGAAGCTGTAGACCTTGCTCAAGCACTCGAATTCAAAGAAGCTGTGTGTGACACTTTGAAAGGGAAACGCACTGATGAGAAGGCTGCAGAGCTGTATGAAAAAGCAAAGACCTTATGTGAAGCCAATCAGATCCCTGAGTCATGTGGCATCAGACAAAGGCAGAAGCAGAAACGCATGGAGGATTTTGTGGTGGAATCCTCTTGTGGGGCAGCAAGTGACCTAAGTGGCGCTGAGCATCTGAAAAGGAAATTGTTCATACCTTGCCTCGACAGAATGATTGCTGAGCTGGAACAGCGTTTTTCAACTGTCAACACTGAGCTTCTGAAAGGCATTCAGGCCTGTAATCCCACCTCAGATTACTTTCTCTCCGAAGACCATCTTAGAGCGATTGCAGATCACTACAAAATTGATCTCAAATCTGAAGAGATTGTGGTGGCTAAACATTTTCTGGCTCGCAAGATGGAGGCCAGTGCCATCAATGATATGATCAGCATTTTCAATCTCCTTGACGCAGACATGTTTCCTTCTTTGAAAAGTGTCATCCAAATTTCCCTGACAATTCCAGTTAGCAGCTGTAGCTGTGAAAGGTCATTCAGTGTGTTGCGACGGCTCCACACCTGGTTAAGGTCCACCATGGGACAAGACAGGCTCCACCATCTGGCAGTCATGTCTATTGAAAAAGATGCCCTTGACAAGTTGAGTCACAGTCAAGTGATTGACCGCTTTGCTAGACTCAGTAAAAGACGCTACAGCCTAATACTCCCACCCCCCAAGAAATAAGAGGCAGGGCAAAACTGGGTAAGGTGGTTGCTGTCATTGTTTGAATTACAGCAGAACAGGTGCCAGTACTCTCAATCAGACAGGTGTTAGCATGGTTATGGAGGTGTGGGTAGAGGTGGTGTGTTGATGCCTGCCTGTATTATGTTTTCCAATTGCCAATTCCAAACAGCACCTTCTAGTGGACAAAACTGGTATTATAAATTCATGAATGAGACCAAAAACCTCAATGGTAAAAATCTCTTTACAGGAAAAAAGAACCATCTAAATTTTCAATCAGAACAATCTGCTGTGTGTATAGACATTATTTTGAGAAAATGAGCGCCATAATGCTTTTGAGTCATTGAGGAATTATATTATATGCTGTTTAGTTAAATGTTAAAATGGTGGTGTCCAGAGGCTTAATTGGGAGCTTTTGGTGGTTGTTTTGGGTTCCTCTGTTCTTGTATCAGTAGGCTACTAGAACCAAGGCTCGTCCAAATCTGAGTCATAGTTTTTAAAATATTTAGTTACAGAAAATATCTGAAGAAAAGAAATGGCTGACTTACAGTAGCTAAAATAAATGTACTTTTATCGTTGCAACCAATAGACATGTAATAAAAATGCTTTGAACAGCATCTCTCATCATTTTTCTACCCTCTGAGTGGCAGCAAGAACTGACATAGGTGGTGTTTAGCCCCAGTGATTTGACATGGGATGAAGTGTGTGTGCGTGCGTGTTGATAACCATTATTCTTAAGCTTATTGTCACTGTTGAACTTGGGTATGAGTGTAGAATAAGCATAGATTTAACTGTACTTTTTAGGGTGTGAGTGCTGGGGGCCCGTGCCCCAGTATTGCTTAAAGTCTAGCAACGCTCCTGTGTGCGCTTACACCCTTTTCATCCTTGACATCACTATTTAGCTGTAAATTATTGAACTGTCGCAGTCTGCGTGAGTTGTCTGCATTTCTCCATTGCCTCGCATTCGCACTCACCGCATGACAATAAATAAATAAGAAAACATTTCTGTATTGTGAATTCCAAGTTTAAATACATTACACACAAAAAATATAAAAAATTCTTCTTTTTATTATTTTTGTATCTCACGAAAAAATATAATAAATAAATTGTTGATAACAATAAGTTACAATAAGTTAAACAATATGAAATTATTTTGTGAAAACAGGTGGTTTCCTTTTAATATCAATCTGAATTTAGAAACACAGCTCATATATGACATTTTAGAGGGCTTTAATTTTGAAATTCCACATCAGAATGTCCTGAGATTGTCTGAGTGACACTCTGAGGTGGTGTTCTGTCATTCTGAAGTTAAATGGTTTTGTGAAAACAGGAGGTTTCCATACCCTATGGGCAGAAATATGTGCCACGAGAAACTGAATTTGAATGGCTGAACTTGAATAATTGCGTTAAAAAAACTGAATTTGAATCACATAATTTGAATTTGTATTGTTTAACTTTAATAATTGCATTGAAAAACTGAATCTGAATAGCACAATTTGAAATAGAATTTATTAGTTTGGAACTTCCAATTCCAATAAACTTGAAACTGAATGTAATATTCTGAAATTTAATTAATTTGCTCTGAAACTGTATTTGATCCTCACTGAAAATTCAACTCTCTATTCTCACAATTCAAATTCAGTTCTCGTAATTCAAATTCAGTTTTTGCAGTTTACTGTGACACACATCCGGGTCGCTGAGGAAGAGCAATCGAGTGCAGATTCACAGAACTCCCTTTCTACGGCGCGGGATACATGCCAAAAATAACACTACTGAGAGGCCGGCGGCGACTACTGATTGGCCAGTGCCGGCAAATGATAGAGCGACTTATAAGCCGGCGTTGGTAAATGAGAAGCCGGTAACCTCACGTGCCTAGCGCAGCTACCCACTGGATTTGCGACTGACTTGGCTGGTCACTAGCATTCCTACGTAGCTCATATGCCTAGCGCATCTAGGCTACCCACTGGATTCTTTTATTTTTTTACTATGTCTGAAATAACTTCTCCTTTGCATGTTGCATCGTTTGCAGTTTGAGTCTGCAGTATGCTATCAACAAGGCAGCAGTCGTTCCATTCAAGCAAAGGATTTACGTTTCACTTAGTTTACTAGTCTTATTGAAGTGTCAATATCGCTGTGGAAATGTCGACTTTACTGGATATTGACGAGCTGTAGCTAATAAACTGTTCAGGGTTATACAGATTATTTTAATAATATAGGGTAGCTATTGTTGTTCCTATATCGGAACATGTTTTTTTAGCATGTAGAAACGGTTAATTTTATTGTCTGTGACTGGCAAGATGAATTGCGGCAGTGGAATTTCGGAGGGTTTCTTAAAGCTGTAATTTATCATTTCAGAGAAACATGTCTGTAGCCTAATTGGGACATCGACGACTACTACGGCTAGGGGGGCACCGTGGATAAAAGATTCATAATCGGCTGGTGAAATAAAAAATATAGGCTACGTGAAATTTTATCACATTAAAAAAAACCCTAGCTTCTAATTACAGTCCACTCATTTCATTGCCACGTAAAAAATCTGTTTAAAGACTTGAATGATTGAGCAAAACCGATCGAGCATTAAACTTTATTCCAGACTATAGCCTAGCTATCTTTCTAGGTAGCCCAGTGGTAAAGTTCTTACATACAAATCCAGCGATCTCGGTCTGAATCCCACATGGGGCAGAACTGTTTCACTTTTGGACAGGTACAATGCCTAGCTACTATTCAACATTGCTGGGAATGTACCAACAGCCTATTACACATTGGATAAGGTTTAAGATATAGGTTTGATTCATCCAATTACTTCGACTGTATACTGTATTCTTCTAGGTTTCTGTTTACTATATTTGGGCTAAATAATTGGGTTATGACCCGTATCACATGTCATTCTAAGAATGTAATTTATATTCTCTTTTTTCCATGTTCAATTGAATACATACAGTAGCGCCGGCCACCCTGATACAATCGCTGGCCCCCCCACTGGCCCCCCCTCGCGAGTCGCATATGCATAATAATCTGATATTTTACATTAGGTACTATTCATTTAAATCAATAATTATATTTTTCATAATAGTTCATGCATGTGAAAGAAAATAACAAATGTATAGCCAGTGCACTGCTAGGAGACTGAGCGCAAATAGACCTCGCCGATCCCGGATGGGAAAACACATCCTGCTTTCGCCCTCCATTGACTTGACGTGTTTGTGGCTTCTTGTCATTTTGATCCGTTAGCTAACAGCATAAAAATGCCTAAAAGTTGTTGTTTGGTGGGATGCACTACAAACAAGGCAAAAAAACCCAGAATTGCGGTTTTATAAGATTCCGAACCGCAAAACGGAGCCCATAAGATGAGAAAAGTGGATCAGAGCAATAAGACGTGAGGCGTCGGCGGGAAGAAAGGGAAAAATGTGGGACCCTGAAACTCCACATGCTTATGTGTGCAGCAGGCATTGTTTCACAGGTAGCCTAAGTCAAATAAGTTATCCAATTGTCAATTTATGGCTATATTGCTGTAAAAAACGCTAAAACATTTTGACCATATGCAAATGGTTTGTAGTGGAATGTGGACAAATCGGAGTGCTATAACGTTACAGTATTATATTTGCAAGTGCAAAATATTGTCATCCACTAACAAAAAAGTTGTGGGCATCCAAAGAACGATAATGTTTCATTGTTGTATGCGCGTAGATTCCAAACAAACAGAGACAAAGAAAAAGCAATCAATGGGTAGGCTCTCTTCTCAGACAGGTTGTAACTGTTCAAGTAGGCTAAGCTAGGGAAATAGAGGTAACGTCTTGAAATTTCTTCTTACAGTGAAAATGGACAACTTGTTACATTCTCAGATGGATGTTAAAGTAAATCTATCACCACGATGGCACTTTCGCCACAAGTCAACAATTATATTGGGAAATGCCCTCTTTCAAAAAAAATTAAGAAAATAAAAAGGCTATGCTGTTACTGCATACCAGTTTTTGCCAAAGCTGCATCATAGCGCGGAGCTTTCAAAACCATAACAACGCGGAAACCCTTTAAAAAAAACAAAATAAAAACCGTAGGCTACACATAGCGTAGCATATGATAACTGTGGACGAAACGAGCTGAGAAGAATGTAGCCTAAAAAAGCAGGGATATGAGTAGGTTGTGAGTAGGCTATAATAAAATGTATATTGTTGTCCATGATTATGCTTGTTTGTTTTGTTTTTCATTTTTGGACATATATAATATAATATTTTTGTTTACAAAAAGATGCAGTAACAGCCAAATACAGCTGTATTGAAAAGAATTGGAGGCTTCTGTGTGGTGTTTTTAAACTCTAGTAGGCTTGTTCCCAGTAAATGTTTTGTTCCTTACAATCAATGTAGCTACTCCTTCAAATTAAAGCTGTATATTTGTCTTTTAAAGGAAAAGGACAACTACTAGCCTATTTGAAGAACAATGAATCACCGATGTATATACAGATACATAGCACATTAAAACAGGATTGTTGTGGAACTCAAAATATTAACTGTAATATTAGTCTGTGCACATCAGATAATTAGTAACATTAACTGTAAAATAAGAAACCAAAGTATATCAGTATGCGATTCTTTAACTCTCATATTGACATAGTTTTCAACTAGCCTATATACTACAACAACATAATAGAATTCCTGAAATTCAGTTATGGCTTTTGGTTTTGATGTGCCACCCCAAGATATTCAGTGGCCCCGCCCCATCTGGCCACCTCTATGAAAAATTTCTGGGGGCGCCACTGAATACATCGAAGAAAGGATCTCAATTCACCTGTATCCAAATACTTTATTGAATCAAACCATAACATTCAAGCTTTTTAAATGCATAGGCATTGAAACAGTCCATCTCAGAAGAAGAGGGGAAGGTTTTAATAATAAGATCCTTAAATGGGAAGCATTCTGGATACATACATCCTGGGGACTGAATGAATGATGAATTTAGCCTTATACCCTTCCTATCCTAAAACGTGTTCATCTGGTTAATATGGCGATGAAATAGGGTTCTGACAAATCAGAATCATTTTCTTACAATTGTATAGGCTTTACTAACTTTAGCTAAATGAAATGAGGAATGTGCATAATTATTATTAATTTCATTTTTTAAAATTTTATTTATTATTTTTGGTTTTCTTCTACTTGATTTTTCTAATAAAGAATACTTTATTTCTGTCTTGTTGATGCAATGGGTGATTACTTCATGAGCAATGTCAAATTTGGGTGAGATGGAAAACTGCTTAAGACATAACGGGGGTTGTTCAAACAAAAGTCTACTCAATCATCTAGCTTTTCATCTGTCTGAAACAATATGTTTATTGGTTGTCAGTTTATAGGCACATCGATATACATAAAACACGTACGACATACATAATAATAGACTACCTCTTCCGAAAAGCGCTTAATTCACTTAACTGAAAATATTGTATAGGCTACAGGGATAGGTAAGAAGAGAGAAGGGATGGAATAACAAAAACACACAGACACTATCAAAACGAAAACAGAAAAGCAAACACCAATAACAACTCCCAAAACAAGCGTGTCTATACGTCTAAAATGGCAAATGTGATCGTATTAGTAGCCTATTCAAATTCACTACCATTGTGCAAGGGAAATTGTGCTGATGCGAGTAACCTGTCAAAACAACAACAATAACAGCATTAGCCCACATTTATGCAGTAGCCTAGAAGTAATTGGATCAATCAAACCTATATTTTAAACCTTAAAACCAATAACACAATGTGTAATAGGCTACTGGTACATTCCCAGCAATGTTGAATAGTAGGCTAGGCATTGTACCTGTCCAAAAGTGAAACTTAATTTTAAACGTTTACACAATTATCACAATTATGCTTTCAATTACAATTTCAAGAAAACTGAATATACTACAATGTGTTGTAATACATAAGCAACGGGGTTGATGGAAACACTATTACTATAAACTAGATGTGGACTAGTCTATTTACAGAGAATATCAGAAAACGTTGTCTTGGGAATTTTTAAGAATTAAGCATCAAAGTTGGTACAGTTTGCTATTTTAAGGGGGAAAACTGCTATGGCTACCATATTGGAAGCCCAATAACTTGAACAAATCAAAAAGTTTGTTCTAAAAAACACTATTACTATAAGCTAGACGTGTTATAGTCTATTGACAGTGAATAGCAAAAAAAAGTTGTGGGAATTTTTTAATAATTAAGCATCACATTTGGTACAGTTTGCTATTTGAATGTAAAATACTGCAATGGGTACCATATTGGAAGCCCAATAACTTGATCAATTCAAAAGGTTTGTTGAAGAAAACATTATTTCTATAAACTAGATGTGCTCTAGTCTATTTACAGAGAATATCAGAAAGAGTTGTTGTGGGAATTTTTAATAATTAAGCATCAAATTTGGTACAGTTTGCTATTTGAATGGGGAAAACCGCTATGGGTACCATATTGGAAGCCTAATAACTTGATCCAATCAAAAGGTTTGTTGAGAAAAACACTATTACTATAAACTAGATGTTGTATAGTCTATTTACAGTGAATATCAGATAAAGTTGTTGTGGGAATTTTTTATAATTAAGCATCAAATTTGGTACAGTTTGCTATGTGAAGGGAGAAAACCGTTATGGGTACCATATTTGAAGCCTAATAACTTTATCAAATCAAAAAGTTTGTTAAAAGAAATGCCAGAGCGACGAGCCACCTTCTCTTCAGACCCTTCCAAGCTGACCCAGAGCCCGCACCCGCCGGACGGCCGAGGATTTGGCGCTGGTCTCTTCCCTCTTCACTCGCCATTACTGAGGGTATCCTGGTTAGTTTCTTTTTCTCCGCCTATTAATATGCTTAAATTCTGCGGGTCGCCGCGTCTGATCTGAGGTCGTAGTCGGAAAAACAGTCGAGGCCCGCGGACCACCGGGGTGGTGTTGGCGGCCGCTGCCCATTTTTCTGGCCTCTGGTCTTTCTCGTTCTGCGGGGGGCGTAAAAGCGGGTTCTTTCCACGAGCCGGAGCCGCCCTCGCAATTCACATTAATTCTCGCAGCTAGCTGCATTCTTCATCGACGCATGAGCCGAGTGATCTACCCCTAAGAGTCATACTTTTTCTTTAATTTTTTTTGCTTTCCGCAACAACAGTGTCAGACACAAGAGAGGGGTTAAGGCTTTTATTTTTCCAAGGGACTGGCCGGGTGGTGACAAGCCCTCCGGGTGCTGTAAAACCCTCTTGCCGCCCCGCAATCTGCCAGGGTGTCGATGAGGGGCGGGCGGGGGGGGGGTTTCCAGTTTTTGAACCGCCGCCCCCATCTTGAGACGGTAGATTGGGCGTAGTTACCCGGCTGAACACGGCGTCACCGACCATAGCCTTTTGCGTGGAGGGAATTGGTGCCGGAGAGAAGAGGGGGTCAGGTGCACGGTCGTTAAATAACAAACCTGGGGACCCCCTCAGAAGACGGTGGGAGAGAGCGTAGGGAAGACGCCCATCGCGGCCGCCAGCCCTCCCGCTGGGCCTACCCTCCACCGCCGGAGGGGGGGACCCGTGGAAAGATAAATGAGATGCATCGCTCGCTTCGCCGCTGCTACCCGTTAATGATCCTTCCGCAGGTTCACCTACGAAAACCTTGTTATGACTTTTACTTCCTCCTAGATAGTCAAGTTTGATCGTCTTCTTGGCGCTCTGCCAGGGCCATGACCGACCCCGGGAGAGCCGATCCGAGGACTTCACTAAACCATCTAATCGGCAGTAGCGACGGGCGGTGTGTACAAAAGGGAGGGAGCTAATCAACGCGAGCATATGACCCACGTTTATTGGGAATTCCTCATGTATTGAAAATAATTGCAATCTCCGATCCCTATCACGTGTGGGGTTCAGCGGGTTACCCGCGCCTGTCGCTGATCCAATCAGTGTGGCGCACATACAGCCTCGGACATCAAAGGGCATCACAGACCTGTTTTTGCTCAATCTCGTGTGGCTGAACACCACTTTTCCCTCTAAAAAGTTGGATGGCGGCCGATCGGGGCCGCGTAACTAGTTAGCATGCCGGAGTCTCGTTCGTTATTGGAATTAACAAGACAAATCACTCCACCAACTAAAAACCACCACCCACAGAATCGAGAAAGAGCTATCAATCTGTCAATCCTTTCCGTGTCCGGGCAGGGTGTGGTCGCCACAAGCCAGTTATCCCTGTGGTAACTTTTCTGACACCTCCTGCTTAACACCCAAAAAGTCAGAAGGATTGTGAAAGCCCGCTTTCACGGTCTGTATTCATACTGAAAATCAATATCAAGCGAGCTTTTGCCCTTCTGCTCCACGTATAGCGGTTTTCCCCCTTCACACAGCAAACTGTACCAAATTTGATGCTTAATGATTAAAAATTCCCAAAACAACTTTTTCTAATATTGACTATAAATATACTATAGCACATCTAGTTTATAGGAATAGTGTTTTTTTCAACAAACTTTTTGATTTGATCAAGTTATTGGGCTTCCAATATGGTACCCATAGCAGTTTTCGCCCTTCAAATAGCAAACTGTACCAATTTTGATGCTTAATTATTAAAGATCCCCAGAACAACTTTTTCTCTGATTCACTGTACATAGACTCAAGCACATCTAGGTCATAGTAATAGTGTTTTTTTCAACAAACTTTTTGATTTGATCAAGTTATTGGGCTTCCAATATGGTACCCATAGCAGTTTTCCCCATTCAAATGGCAAACTGTACACATTTTGATGCTTAATTATTAATAATTGCCAAAACAACTTTTTCTGATATTCACTGTAAATGGACGATAGTACATCTAGTTTATAGTTATATTGTTTTTTTGAACAAACTTTTTGATTTCATCAAGTTATTGGGCTTCCAATATGGTACCCATAGCAGTTTTCCCCATTCAAATGGCAAACTGTACACATTTTGATGCTTAATTATTAATAATTGCCAAAACAACTTTTTCTGATATTCACTGTAAATGGACGATAGTACATCTAGTTTATAGTTATATTGTTTTTTTGAACAAACTTTTTGATTTCATCAAGTTATTGGGCTTCCAATATGGTACCCATAGCAGTTTTCCCCATTCAAATGGCAAACTGTACAAATTTTGATGCTTAATTATTAATAATTGCCACAACAACTTTTTCTGACATTCACTATAAATATACTATACCACACCTAGTAAATAGTAATAGTGTTTATTTGAACAAACTTCTTGATTTGATCAAGTTATTGGGCTTCCAATATGGTACCCATAGCGGTTTCCCCCATTCAAATAGCAAACTGTACCAAATTTGATGCTTAATTATTAAAAATTCCCACAACAACTTTTTTTGTTTTTTGATATTCACTGTAAATATATTACACCACATCTAGTTTATAGTAGTAGTGTTTTTTTGAACAAACTCTTTGATTTGATCAAGTTATTAGGCTTCCAATATGGTACCCATAGCGGTTATCCCCATTCAAATAGCAAACTGTACCAAATTTGATGCTTAATTATTAATAATTGCCAAAACAACTTTTTCTGACATTCACTATAAATATACTATACCACACCTAGTAAATAGTAATAGTGTTTATTTGAACAAACTTCTTGATTTGATCAAGTTATTGGGCTTCCAATATGGTACCCATAGCGGTTTCCCCCATTCAAATAGCAAACTGTACCAAATTTGATGCTTAATTATTAAAAATTCCCACAACAACTTTTTTTGTTTTTTGATATTCACTGTAAATATATTACACCACATCTAGTTTATAGTAGTAGTGTTTTTTTGAACAAACTCTTTGATTTGATCAAGTTATTAGGCTTCCAATATGGTACCCATAGCGGTTATCCCCATTCAAATAGCAAACTGTACCAACTTTGATGCTTAATTATTAAAAATTCCCACATCTTTTTCTGATATTTACTGTAAATAGACGATAGCACATCTAGTTCATAGTATTAGTGTTTTTTTTTAACCAACTCTTTGATTTGATCAAGTTATTGGGCTTCCAATATGGTACCCATAGGGGGTTTCGACCTTCACATCGCAAACGGTTCCAACTTTGATGCTTAATTATTTAAAATCCCCACTGTAAAATCTTCTGATATTAACTCGACATACACTAGACTTATGTGTTGATTTGTACAAACCCTTTGATTTGTTGGAGTTAAATGATTTCAAATATTAGTTTTCTTGTGTAACCTGCAATTCATACCCGTTGCTCATGTATTACAAAACATTGTAGTATATTCAGTTTTCTTGAAATTGTAATTGAAAGCATAATTGTGATAATTGTGTAAACGTTTACAATTCTGCGAAATAAAGAAAAAAAAGGCATAAGTTCTGCGTTGTCCAATACTCGCTGCTTCTCTCTGAGCAATTTCATTTCCAGCTAAAAGAATTGTAGAGAGAAATTCAAAAGATTTAAAAAAAAAAAAAAAAATGAAATAAAAAATAAAAAATTAAAAATAATATGAATAAAAAATTTTTTTGATTTTTGTTTTCGTTGATTGTATGTAGTCGTGTATACGTAGCGTGTATGAGTAGCGTATAGCGTAGTGTACGTATGAGTGTAGTAGCGTCACGTATGAGCGTGTATGCGCTTATGCGCAATATAACCCGTACCGCCCAAACCCTTTCCACAACACAAAACCACCGCCAACGGGGAACCAAACACACCACCACAACCAAACACAACCCTCCACTCTGAGGTGAGTTAGTATTATTATTACTGTACTCTTTTAATTATGAAGAGTATGATATTGACAGATGAAAAAAAGGTGAGGAATAAAGAATAAATGAGCAAACACACGACTCACCACACCACTCACACTACTCAAAAAAAAATAGAAATAAAAAAATAAGTAAAAAAATAAAAAAGTAGTAGGTCTATAAGTAGCCTATATAGGAGCCTATTAAAAACATATAGGTTCTGTTTAATAGTGTTTTGTTCTATGCTTTTCATGCTATTTCCTTTTCAATTTTTCAGTATCAATCATGCATGCAGCATGCTGCTGGAGCACGGAGCGCAATTTTTTTTCGCGATTTTTAGATTTCTTTTTTTTTTTCTTTTTTTTTTTACCTCCTATAATATTTATTTTTTTTTATAATGCAATAAATCTCAAATGTTACAAATAAAAAAAAATTGATTTTGTATTGATTCATTTATATATCAATTTATTATTTTATCTATATTTAGCTTTTATTATTTTTTATTTTTTTTAATTTTTTTTTTTTTTTTTTTATTTTACTTTTAACATTTATAAAATAATTCAATATTAATATTCTCACTACTATATTATTCATATTATTATTATTATATTATTGATGTGTTGATCATCATTTTTTTAATTTTTTTTTTTTTTTTTTTTTTTTTTTTTTTTTTATTTTTTTTTTTAATGAATTTAATTGTATATTAACCCCCCCAAACCCCTAACCATAGACTTATTTTTACACTTTTTTTTTAAACTTTTAAAATTGTGTTGTCTTTGTTCAATCATCCATGGACTCTGCCTGTGCACCTGCACTGCACCTGTGTTTGCTTCAGCTTCTTCTTTCTTTTCTTTCTTCTTCAATACGCCGTCTGTATATGTTACATTACATTTATTACATTATTATATACGCACGATACAGATACGTCACGTTTAAGTACGTTATACATGCGCTCATGCGCTATCGCGCGCAATACGCTAGCTGTACGGTACTTCATCATTCATGTCGTCATGTCCGTGACCATACGCGTACTCGACCTGTGTAAGTACGTCGTCTCTAGCGTTAAGCGTAGCGTCAGCGTATGCGCGCGTATGTAGCGTATAAATATAAACCACGAACACGCACACAAAAAAAAATTTTTGAGCAAAAAAAAAAAAATTTTTTGGTGCCGCGCGTATGCCCCCCAATGCCACCGATGCG
Organism: Ilyophis sp. 1 JC-2022; assembly: GCA_022702515.1. Lineage (NCBI taxonomy): Eukaryota > Metazoa > Chordata > Actinopteri > Anguilliformes > Synaphobranchidae > Ilyophis > Ilyophis sp. 1 JC-2022. Next base: position 107,161,129 of record CM040395.1, read on the forward strand.
ACCGTGCTGAAACGTATACACACCTATGCCTAACCCCCCCCTAGCGTATCAGCCGTATATCAGCGTATGAGTGATATTTTTAATACGCTGGCATACGCTAGTACGAAACGCTATAGTGTGACAGGGCCTTAACGCAGCACGTGACGGCGTTACCGACGTAATCTCTTGTATATTTGCGAACAAAATTTTAAGCCGTGATAGCTTGACCGTCATTTTCCGAACCCGATAGCTTGACCGCAGTTGGATACTTATGTAGGAACTTTACCACTGGGCTACCTAGAAAGATAGCTAGGCTATAGCTAGTCTGGAATAAAGTTTAATGCTCGATCGGTTTTGCTCAATCATTCAAGTCTTTAAACAGATAAGATAAAGCACATTCTTCACATAAAGTAGCAGCTATCCCTAGTAATGAACATTGAATGCAGTTCACAGTAAACTGGGTAAATCAGCTCTACTACAATTCTATTCTAAATATTATAAACTTCAATACACAGTTCAACAAGAACAAGTACCATGAGGTCCTAGATAAGTATCAGTCCAGGTGGAGTCTGAAAAGGTGTGTTTTCAGGCCACGACGGAACGCAGGCAGGGTTGGCATAGAACGTAGGGGAATGGGAAGTTCGTTCCACCACTGGGGAGCTCGGGCGGAAAAGCTCCGCAGTCGGGACCAGCGAGTGCCATATATTAAAGCATCTCAAATCTCGCCTATAGGGCTTTGACAAAAAATCTTCAAAATGTTTATAAATAAAACGTTTTATCTTAGAAAATACCCAGTGTGAGGTTGTGTAGAAATGCAGGAAATCGGGAAATTAGTTTTAAAAGGTTCTGTCACTTGTCAGCGTGGCTCGGAAAATCCCCGCACACAGTGCAGAACAGCAAGCCAAGATAATTCCTCTTTCCAACTCTCCACAAGTTTATGCTTAGCCTACGTCCAGCATCTTCGTAGGCTAGTTGTGTTTGGATGTGGGCTGTTGTGGCGCTTGTGGCAGTGGGTACTACCTACTTTAGCCCACTTGCCAGGCACCTGGCCTGCGTTAGGAGGTTTCAGAAAATTAATGTTGTGATCCTGATAGCTAGAACGGAGAGGCAAGAGGCGAATTCTGAAGCAAAGACAAGCTATCGGTGTGCTAGCCTATCACAACACGCCCTATGGAGCCGGTGACCCGTTTAAATGCGACATAATGCAGGTAGTGTGAAGCTCAAATGTCTAGCCTACAACTCGCGAGCACACCTAACGTTGTAGTTGCACAGACAGTGCAGAGAAGCACGCGTCTGCAGAGTCGTGTAATCATGAAATGGCATCTCATTTAGGCTACATTTGAGAGATGGGTCGCAGAAAAAAAAAAAAAAAAACACATGCCCCCCAATAAATAGGCTACAAATTAATTACGCCCGCCCTTGCTTTACAGACATTGTCCGGAAAACGTATCCCGTCCGAATAGGGCGAATAATTCAATAATGAAATGGGACAACATTCACGTAGCTATTCTACATCTTTTAAATAATCCAGGATAATTTGGCGCGTGCTATATCAAATTATCTCATTAATTAAATTCGGGTTTACTCTGTTTCACGAATATGAATTACGAGTTGAATAGTTAATCTAGCATTGAATCATCTTGCATAACTGTGGGGAGATGAATGTGCGTAATAGCCTACTCGATTGTGCAAGAGGACCTGGATTGTATAAACGACATAACCGGGCCCTGGCCATTCGACTTGTGTATGTTTAAATTATCCATGACAACGACGTTCATTCAGTGGTTGCTAGGATACCGATATACAATGTAGCAAGGACGGTATAAATGACTGCAAACGCTACGAACAAACTCTAGCCATGAAACATTAACCACGGTTCAATAGTTTTAATTCCTGAGACTGAGCTACCACAGAAAATATATTAACTGGTAAGGTGAGTTAAGTGTTCTGTGCCATGACTGACGACCCGGGGCACGGACTGCCCTTTCTACCAGGGTACACTTTCAGGGATATCACGGTAAGACTAAATACAGTGAGCTAGTTGTATCAGTGATCCAGAGTTTACCTTTCCAGTTTAGTTAACTTATCTGAAGCCTTTCTGCCAAGTTCACGTTAAATCGACATTTTGCACCATATTTCACAAGAATTTAAAAAAATTAGGCTAGTTAGCTAATTGCTGCAATATTAGTCTCCAAACATGTTACAGAAGTAGGCTAAATGTTAGGCTATGTTCGATTGACCCGAGTCGTGATTAGTAAGCTAGCGGAGAGAGTTATCGAGTGTTTTATATATGAGAGTATTGTAAGGGAGGTCCCGTTAAAAAAACACGTAGTTTATGTTAGCGTATTACTTATTAAATATTAAATAATTTCTAACTCATTAGCTACTAAATAATTACAACTTCATAAGCTAAATAACTCACATGCACTGCATTGGTCTTGATAATCTGATTCTTGATAAACGCACAGGAATGTAGGCTACACAACTGGCAACAAACTAACTTCTCTTTTATCCTTTCTGGTCTTGTTCTTTTTCCACTCCATTTTAGAAGTCGGCTCAACATAGGCCCCAGAGTTTAACTTATAAGAATGGCTACATCTTAGCAAAACGCCCCACCGTAGGCATTGGACAGGCAGCTCTCCTTTCAGACCATCTGAACCAGAGTGAGGTCAACCAACTGACTATTCAGAATCTTGCACAAACCCAGGAACAATCACCAGCTGGCCCGGAATTCATTCCTGCTCATGTCTTCTTTGACAAGAAGGTTTGTTTTACTTATGTATTTCTTAGTATATGGGTGTTGTTCAATTGTGATGCAAAGTTTAATTTGAATAACATCACATTATGGAACTGATACAGTACAACTGTACATACAGAATTTGATTGATTGATTGATTTGTTTATTTGGAAGGGACAATGCACATTAATGAACATACATACAGTATGTAAACATGCCGGATTATAGCAGGGATGCTAATTTCCATCCGTAGTCCCTTAACATAAAACAATGTAATACAGTAACAAAACAAAAATACAAATTACAAATTAAGCTAAAACATTAAAAAGTTAAAATAAATTAAGAAATAATAAAATATGCCTAAACATAAGTCTGGTTAAAAATGATCACATATTTGATTGTCCTTAAGCCATTGTTTGAGACTATTTTTAAACGTTGCAAAGGTAGGACATTCCCTTATTGAGGTTGGAAGGTTGTTCCAACTCATACTTCCTTTAATTGACAGCACATTTTGACCAAAAGTCGTGCGTCTATATTGTACCTCACAGTCCCCTCTGGAGGCCGATCGAGTACCTGTTTTATTGTCAGTCCTTTTTTTAATGAATTCCCCTAGGGGAGGCGGGCATAATCCATGTAAGGACTTATAAATAAAACACACATGTTTAAAAATCTTGAAATTGTCAAAACTTAAAAAACTATATTTTGCCAAGATGTTGCAGTGATGATGTGAATGTGGCTTTCTGTCAAGTACCTTAATAGCTCTCTTAAAGAGCTGTTCTATAGGTTTGAGTATTGTGATACCTGCAAATGACCAGTTTGTGAAACAGAATTGGCAACTTCCCACTAGAATGAGCAACTTCAATTGATATGAGCAAAAAGTGCAGGATTAAATTCAGTTTATTGTATATCAAATGTCTTCAATGCTCAGAAAAATGAGAACACTATATAGTTTAATTGTGATACCATTGATCAGAGGAAAAACACATATTTAATACAAAATAATTTTCATCTTGAAGATGATATGTCACAATTATTTGCATCCCTGTATTTAGTATCCCTCCCTTTGCCAAGATAACGGCACAGAGTCTTCTCCTGCAATGTTTAATGAGGTTGGAGCACACATAGCATGGGATTTGAGACCATTCCTCCATACATAATCTCTCCAGAGTCTTCAGAATCCTTCTTTCTGGGACTGGGATGGCCATTGCAAAACCTTGATTCTGTGGTCAGTGAACCATTTGTGTATGCTTTGGATCATACTGGAAAATCCTAACATGACCCATTTTTAGTCTTCTGGCAGAGGCAGCCAGATTTTGGTTTAAAATCTCCGGGTATTTGATGGAGTCTATGATGCAATATATCATAACAAGATTCCCATGGCTTTTGAAGGAAAAACAGCCCCACAACATCACAGATCCACCACCATAATTAACAGTGGGGATAAGGCTTCTTTCTGCATATGCCTCTTATGCGAAACCCACCTTGGATATTTGTTGCCAAAAAGCAAAATCTTTGCTTGTCTGACCATAGCACCCGGTTCCAATCTAAATTCCAGTAACATTGAGCAAACTCCAGGCACTTATGTTTGCGGCAGAATAAAATAATAATAAAATATATATATATATTTGAAAAAACTGCTTATATATCAATATCAATCAAATAAAAATTAAAAAATACAAATATAAACACGTGAGAGAAAGGGGAAAATTATTTTGCATCGTATTTTTAGTTAGAAATTGTGACATCTATCTGCCGAAAAGGGAATTAGCATAAACTCGTTGCTCTGAGGCATTCTCAGATTTGCCTCTGAGGTATGGAAGACCAAACTTGACCAAATTAATTAAATAAGCAATTAAATAAATAAATGTGCAATGAAATAAATAAGCAATGAAATTCATATATTAAAAATGGGGGTTAATGGCCTTCTCATGAGCAAGACTAATCAGGTTTTTCTTTCGCCCATGCAACATGGTGCAGTGGAACGGGGTTAAGACGCGATATCAGTTTCACTCTCTTCCCTAATGAAGGTAATGTGATTATTATGTTTGTGCTTTTAATAAAAAAATAAAATTATCTACTCGCTGTAGTTCGCTACTTGGCTAAACCCCTGACGTGCCTATATACAGCAACATGAGAGATGGCTAACGTTAGCCACGTTTTTTCATCAGCAGTGAGGTGCGCGATTTCTCTGTTAAGTTAGCTGATGGTAAATTCGGTTTAGCAAATTTAACGTCAACTTCACTAACATTAAAGCCATTGATTGCACCTCTGTTGCCGAACGTTATCTTTTACCCTTCACTAAGTGGGCTAGCTAGCAAGCGCAGGTGTGCCAATAGGAGCCTGAAGAAAAAGTAAACTGCAATTCACCGATTGCTTACATGGCAATAAGTAAGAGTGGCTGCTGTCCTGCTACAAACTGTATAATGGAGTTCTATAGATGGGCAATGGCGCTGATTTGATGCAAAGTTTTAACGTTATTTGGCAAAAGTCAATATTACCACATTTCTTACCACATAGGATGCGTGTGAAACCATGGGCTGACCAATTTTTTGAATGTCATTTACGATTTGTGGTCTAAAGGGCCGTTCACACTACGACGATAACTATAAAAATCTAACTATAACTATATTCGATGAAAATTTTCTCACGCATCCACACTACAAATTTTTATCGTTCCTAATTTCCCGCAAATTAAAACAAACTACGGGAAAAAAAGAGCTGACAGACAGTGAATCATGCATCTCTCAACTACCAAGCTAGATGCATTTACAGCCATTGCACAGCTCCTACTTTTTCCACACATACCCTCACACTCCTATTAGCTGGCTCAGTCACTATGGAGGAACAAATGTGACTAAATTACATGAATAAACTAATAAATAAGCAATGAAATAGATCATCAAATAAATAAATGAGCAATGAAAAAGATCATCAAATAAATAAATAAGCAATTAAATCGATAGTGAAATAAATAAGCAATTAAATAAATATCTATTCATAATTTAACATCTCTTTTATTTATTTCATGGCGTATTTTTTTTATTTTTAAAAAGCGAAGGTATCTAAACGTGTAAAAAGCCACACGGAATAGACCACATGCAACTTGCTCTAAGAATTCCCACTCATTTTTAAATTATAGCTGGGCTATATTTCTGCAGAATGCGATGTCCTGGAATAAGAAAAAACTTTGCGTTTTTGTTAATAGCCCTTGTCAGTTACGCTTACCCTATCCACGGTGGCCCCCTAGTGGTAGTGTTGACGTCCCAATTATAGTAGCCTATTCATATTTCTCTGAAATGAAAAAAAATATTTTAGGCTATAATAGCCTTAAAGGGAGTTTTACAAATAGGTTTTACAAATAGGCTAGCTGTTTGGAAATTTGAAAATAAGGTAGCCTAATCTGTGTTATGCAGACATTTCTCACGTTTATAACAAGTCACATTTTACGAAAATTAGTTGAGAATTAAGCGAGTTATAGTAAATTATCAGGGGAAGTCTGCATCTGTCAATACACTATACCAAAATACGCTGATCTTGACCGCCTAATAATATGGCGGCCACGCAGAAATCTGATCGGTAGCTTATCTAGGTTTTTATATCTAGACTTTATATCTAGACTGAGCAACCAATTATCATAGCTAAATAAATACGCCTTTAAATGAATACAACTTGAAATATATAGGCTACGCCTTGGAATAAATAAGAGTGGAAATAAATATGCCATGAAATAAATAAAAGAGACATAAAATAATGACTAGATATTTATTTAATTGCTTATTTATTTTATGATCTATTTCATTGCTTATTTAATTAATTTAGGCACTTTTGGTCTTCCATAGGTCACAGGCACTTACCACTCAAGCCAAATTTCTCCCCAATCACTGCCCAGATGTCCTCCTTCATTGTCTTCTTGTAGTCCAGGTGGTTGAGATAATATAGAACCAGGTTTTTTTCTAAAATTTGTCTAAGTTGATACGCCATAACAAATAGAAAAACTACAAATTTTGTTTTACGCTCCGCGCTATTTTTAACTGATAAGTCACAGAACGTGATTTTTGATTGGCTGGAAATTGTCTATCGTTTTACAGCATTATGAAAAATCGCTCTGGGAGCAATTCCAACGATAGGCATCTTTATCGTTCTGGTTGTTTTTATAGTTGTCGTTGTAGTGTGGACACATCCGTTCACTTTGCTTAGAACAATTAAAAACATTTTTATGGTTATAATTATCGTTATAGTTATTATAATTATAAAGTCTCACTATAGCTAGGTACAATATCTTGACTTCTGGCTAACGTTGTAGTGCTTCTCCTAACTTGACTCATCTGTGGCACACCTCCACAGCATGGCCACAAAATAAAGTCAGTAGGCTACATAGTCATCACTAACGGGATTTATTTATCAAAGGCCTGTTTGGAGACGCAATGTCATGACAGATGAATGACCACGTCGCTCCAAATGTATGGGGAAATATTTCTTGATGCTAACAGTAGCTAGGCATAATGGCTGATCAATCGGTCGATTTAGCTAACTAGCTACCTAGCCTCACAGCAAGCAACGTTATTTCATTAATTGATAGTTAGCTAGTAGCAATCAATTACCGTACGATTTCGCCTTTCACTCTCTAGCTGAATCTGTAGGAGCCGAGTGAATGGATAGTGTTTATTACTCCTTTAACAAAACCTGCATAACCCCAGTTAGTCAAGGCGGACTGGAACACAAACAATGTCCCTGACTGAACACAGTGGTATTCCAATTTATGTTCCATGTTTCTCTGCAAATCAGGGTGACCACTGCACTGTCTAAACCAGGAGTCTCTTAGCACATTCAAGTGTGGGGGTATTGTCAGCTAACAGACAAAATAATTTTAATCATCACCATCCAATTGACACATCACCATTTGTGGGCTTACTCCAGGAAAAGGGCACGTTACTCCATCAGCGGAGCAATTGTTGCGTTCAATTTACATAGCAAATCTCATCCCAATATATTAAATGGGTTTTTGGGGTTTATAACAGTGGAACCGTGGTTTGCAGTCCGTCAATAGAGATCAAATGGGGTTGCGTAAATTGTATAATTTGAGTCACGCCCGAGAAACCTTTGGTCCTGATGTTATGTTCAGTCAGTGGGATGTGGGCCCCATCTTTTCCAATGCATGAACGTGTAGCTCCTGTGTCTATCAAAAAACTGCATTGTTTGCCTCCTACAGTTAAACAAAGTCCAAGGAGGTCGTGCATATTCTTGGACATGTGACTGTCCCTGAGCCTGGTTATTACCCTGCTAACTGGGTTGCTGTTTGTACTGGTTCGCTGTGCCTTTCCAATTGGGTTGCTGTTGATAATGGTTTGCTGTCTGTTGGACAGGTGGTCCTGTCCAGGGATTGTGGGGGCAGTTATGTCTGTGATGACCTTGTTGTTGGCACCCCAACACACGTTAGATTGACTCCCCTGATTTCTGCTGCCTCATCCACTGCTGCTTCCTCCTCCCCTTCTGTTTCTTTGCCACTGTCCTTGCTATTGTAGGGGATTGCTGTGTCCCATATTGAGACTGTTGCTCATTTTGTTGCAGTTGCTGAGGGACCATAGGCTGGGGCACTGGCATCTGCATGACCACTGCTGCTTGAGTTGCTACAGACTCCTTTCCCTTTTCTTTTTCGTCCAGGGCTGCTAACTGGTGATCAATTTCTTCTGCATATTGCCTTCTTCTTCTTTCCTGCTTTTCTCACTTTCTCTGTGTCTTCTGACAAAGTGAAGAATGTTAGCTCTTATTTCTTCCTATGGCTTAGCATCTAGGCCCACAATATCGTCCAGCTTGCTCTGGACGATCTTGGGCAGCCCCTTTCTTACCAGGTAGCTGAAAAGCAGCATTGTTGTTAGGCTGTTCCAGGGCTCTCCCGTCTGCATGTGCCATTGTTCTTGCTTCTGGCGGATGAAGTCATCAATATCTTTGGTGTCTGATAGTGATGTTTCCATGAGCTTTGTCATATCTGGACGAGTAGGCCACTCTTGACGTAGGGCTGTCCACACCCAAGGTCTGACTGTGTTAAATGCTTGGCCTGATGGAACCTGCCCTGCATTTGGATTGCTGTTTATGCCTGCTTTTAAAAGTACCACTTCAGCTTAGTGTCCTGCAACTCGGGATATCAGAGCAATGATGTCTTCTACGACCAGTGAGTGTCCTGCTGTTAGAGTCTCAAATTTGGAAATCTACGAGCCTTCACTGTCTTGGACCTTTGGAAATTTGTCCAAGATGCCTTCTAGGTCGATGTGGCCCCATGAAACATACTGGATAAAAGGTGCAGCAGAACCTTGTTTAAGGTAGTAATTGCAGGGGGGCTTGGAAGGGCCTGGAGTTGGAAATGGGGTTGGCGTTCTTTCTAGATTTTTTGGTGTTCCGTCGGTCAGTTCCTGTTACTGAGTAGATGGTGGAGTACCTGCGTGGCACTTTCCTAGCCCTTTTAGGTCTCTTCTCAGACCATTCAATGCTGAGACTGTTTTTCACATGCCTTCTCAGGGCCTTCTCTTCCTCTGGACTCAAAAAACATTCAGTTTTCCTGTATCGTTCCTGCAGGTCTTTGGCTTCTTGCAGGCATCTTTCCAACTGGCAACTGTTTTTGGTGACTTGCTCTGTCTCTTCTTTCTTCTTTCTTTTTTTCCCAGCTTCTTTTGCTCTTCTGCTTAATGCTGGTATACTCGCCTGTGGGCAGCTTCAGTACCCCTGAAACATTCGTAGTGGCTGGGTCATCACTATTGTTTGAGTCAACATCACCGTGTAGCGTCAGCATGGTCAGCATCTTTGGATTCATTGGAAGAAAATCTGCTCTTGCTTTCCTTTCTTCCTGTTCTCATTGGATTACCTTCTAAGTATTCTTTCATCGTAGAAATCTCCCATACTCTTCTTTCTATGCACTTCCTGGCCTGATAGGCCCTCTTTTGCTTGCGGGTATGAAGTGGAAGAAGATACCAGATACTCCCGCCTTGTTATAAGCTTTTTCCTTCTCTAGGGGGTGTTCCGATTCCTCATGTGGCCTTACACAGACGCTGCCTTCTGCGTATCCTGATGCTTGGGCTTCTTCTGCAAGCATTCCTTGGAAAGTCATCTGTCCCCTTAGGGTTACATGTTTTGGCCCTCTTCCATCATCACCTGAAGGCTTACTTGCTTTGGCTTTATCAATGGGGTGGTTCAGGTGCACTTGGGTTGCATGGAGGTGGGTTCACATCCTGGTATTGTGGTGGAGGATCAGATAGCGTGAGCTATTCTCTGGCCTTGGCCTAAGCCGTCCTTTGAATCTCAGCTTGCACCATCCATCATCTGAGGCACTGCCTGTGGAGGGCCCGTTTGGACTTGGTCCCTTCCTCCCAGCAGTGTCGATAGATCGCAAATTCGTAGCATTCCAGGAACCTCCAGGTGGCCAGGGAGTGACTGAGGTCTTTGTCCAATCCATCCACATATTATGGCTCATACTGATGTCTTTCCCACACAGCTACACCATCAGGGACAGGGGTGTGACTGGGGTTGGGCCTTCCTTTTTTTTAGAATCAGACATATTCATCATCTTCTTGCTCATCTTCGGCATAATTGGGTTAGCTCAATGGGTGTTGTGTCAGACTAATTTCGCTGTCTCTCCCTTTCTTCTTTCCACTTGGATCTGGACACTGGTACTGCTGACATGAGCTGACCTTGCACTGTTTGCTCGAATAAATAACAATGGATCTCTGAGTCCTCACTGTCAGATGAAGAATCAGAGGGGGACCAGTTTGGTATGAAATAATGCATTTCCACACAGCAAGCGGACTGAACATATGAGCGTGAAACCACATTACTTTATTGGCATCTTATGAGTTATTCTGCTCCTACTAAAAAGAAAGAAAAAGAACAAATATTTTAAATTGAAAACACACTTGCACACGCAAAGTGAAAGTGAAACAGGGCAAACACAGAGCTCTATCTTGGCGACCTTAGTGCTTTGTCTAAACTCATGGCGTAAATGCATTTAGGGCATGTCTAAGTCCACTTAGAGCTAGTTTGATGGCATGTATTTTGAGCGTTAAGCACGGCACAATGTGCAAATGGGCTGAACCTAGTCTCTTCATTAATTATAGGTGTGTCTTGGGCGTGACATGCAATAAACCAATCAAAATGTCATATCCCATTCCCTTTAAAAGCCTGCTTTTCCACCTTGGCGGATTGCTTGATGGTGAAAGGCTTCCGTCTCACCTTAGAAAACGCCAAATTAGACTGCTTGTTTAACAAATTTAGTTTGTCAATCATCAGTTCCATGAGAATGTTCGAGCTTCATCCAAAGTTAATTACCTGCATTCTAATATTAATGAATAAATACTGTTATTTTGCTTTATTGGTGACACTACATACAATAAAGCTGTCAGGTTGGCACCCCATAGGTTCACGCATATTTTCCCTTGTTTTATAATGTCCTGCTTATGGAAATGTGACCAACCTGTTTTACTGGTAGCGTAATGCTTTAAAACAATCCAATTTCCCAGGAAGACTGTGAAAAGTGTGATTTACAGCAGGGGAAACCGACCTGTTCCTGCAAGTTAAAGCGCAAATGCAGAGAATGGCATTCAAATTTATTGTGAATTAATTGTGTAACATACTGCAAATTTGTTTTTGTTTCTAATTAGATGCTTAGTTCTCTTAAAAATCGTCTTGTTCAGTTATGGAATAACAGGTGAAATCAGCAGGGTTTTAATAAGCTGAGAGTATGAAAACCTTGTCACTGTAATTAAAAAAATATGAAGGACGAAGAATAAGGCTCAAATTCAGTTAACATGGTGACATTTATTTCCTTTTTTTAACCGTAGGCTATCGAAAAAACCTTATGCACAGCGAATCCGCTGTAGCCTATAGGCTATTTGAAAAACAATAAATGCAATATCCACTAGACAAGGTTTTTAACTTTTTTCAGTCAAAACCGTTCTATTTACTTACAGGCTGTAGGCTTAGAGAACTGTATTGTAATGACATCTGAAGCGCATTTTCAGAACGCAAATGTTCGTCTATTGCAGTGCGCAAATTTTCCATTGAATGACAATTTGTGCATTAAGGCCGTTACACATCAGGGACATAACGAATAAGCGGGGCGAAAATGCGTAAAATTCGCCGAATATTTCATTAAATGGATTACATTACATTAAAAATGGATTACTCTTGGTCGAGCGATGACGACCTGGTTATCCGTTCTCGTTCGTGATGTCATTCATTAAACACAACAACGTTCAAGAAAATAAAAAATTCGGTCCATCACAGAACGAAAGTGTATCTTTTTTGCCTCTACCATAACGTTAAAACAGAGCATGCCAAAATATTGAACCGGGCTTATTATGTGTACGTTTTTACTTATGTAAAGTTTGTTTTGTCTACAACATGCTCTCCTTCTCTTCCCTTCTTTTACGGACATACGTGTCCCTGAGATTTTTCCACTGCCTCTTGATCTCTTCCACTAATATAAAGGGTTAACCACAACATAACAATACATTATGTCATTTCAGCTTTAAAATAAATTTGTCATAGTCTATGCAGTATAGCAACTCATGAAGTCTGAAGAGTGCTCTCCAAAACGATCGCTACAGGCAGACCTCGTCTGTTTTTCTCGTTATTTATATAACTTGGCTATCACTAATCAGGAAATCCACACAGGAGTCGGAATAAGATTTTTGGGGAACTTTATAGACTTTATTTGCCACGCACACAGACAACCGTGTACCCTGCCCTTCTCCTCCTCCCCCTTTCTCTCTCTCCACCACAGTGGCTGCCCCTGGCCAGACCCGGTAGCTAGCCTACGTGTCGTCTTTCTCCTTCGGTTAGCCTATAACCTTTGTTTTCGCCAAGGCAAACGACACAGCGTAGCCTACATGAACTCGCTTACAGTTAAAAAATAAATAGGCCTGCGTATCGTGTGGCTATGTTTGTGTGTAATCGCCACTGGCTTGTTATCTTCTTCACATGAACTGCTATCAACGTTAACGTTAGACCTAAAGGTTAGCTAACGTTAGCTGGCTAAAATAGCTGGAGACAACTTTTAAGCCAATGCTAATAACCTGTGGGAGCTCATCAGATAGCAAGTTGTGCGTACTGCAACCATTTAGCTATAAACCCACCATCTTCATAGCCTATTTGCTCGGCTATGGTTTTCCACAAATTGTCCTTCAAATCGTTGTCTTTGTAACTTTTATGTGTCTTATCAAAGAGTACGCTATACTGGGAAACATATAAAATCAGTTGGTCCGCCATATTGGATGTTGTAGTTTGTTGTGGCAGTGCGGTGACGTCAGTCATGGAAACTTGTTATGATTGGATAGATAAATAGTTTCGCAAATGAAAACTCGCAAAATACGACCTTGCTGCGAATAAATTACATGCCGCCTTTTCGCAAGGCTTCCCACCAGAAGATTAAAGGAATTATTGGCAAATATAGGCTAAGTCATAGCTTTATCCAGATTAATTGCGAATAGTCTATACATGTAACCTTTGCACGTACCATCGCACATCGCCTGGATGTTGATGGAGTGGGCTGAAAGCAATCTAGTGCGCCACTCCCTTTCGCTGAGGAACAGGTATGTGGTCTTTGACCTATGGACTCTTTTATTATTATGAACTTTTTGATATAGCCTACACAATAAAAATATTTCACATTGTAATCTTGATATTTTTAGTCATGCTTGTGCATGCCCCTGTGTGTAACAGACAGGAGGGTGTACGTCCAGAAAGCGGTTGCGCTAAAACCACCACAAACCTGGTCTAAAGTCATGTCGCAGTTGTTTACATGTTATTTTAACGGCGCATGTAAGTGCATCAACATAGGCGAGTACACAACGCACGTACACCCTCCTGTCTGTTACACACAGGGGCGTGCACAAGCATGACTAAAAATATCAAGATTACAATGTGAAATATTATTATTGTGTAGGCTATATATAAAAAAATGCATAATAATAAAAGGGTCCATAGTTCAAAGACCACATAGCTACCTGTCCCTCAGCGAAGGGTAATGCCGAATGAAATTGCTTTCAGCCCACTCCATCAACATCCAGGCAATGTGCGATGGTACGTGTAAGGTTACATGTATAGGCTATAGACTATTCGCAATTATCCTGGATCAAGCTATGATTTAGCCTGTGCTTGCCAATAATTCCTGTAATCTTCTGGGGGGACAATCTTCTGTTATGGGACAATGGCTATCCATTAAAAATGGCTTTCCATTTGCTGATAACACCTATATCAAGCCTAATGCGTGAATTGTCATTTACACCTAATGCGTGAATTGTCATTCAATGAAAAACTTGTGCACTGCAATAGACGGACATTTGAGAAAATGCGCTTCAGATGTGATTACAATACAGCTCTCTTGGCCTACAGCCTGTAAGTAAATAGAATGGTTTTGACTGAAAAAAGTTCAAAACCTTGTCCAGTGAATATTGCATATGTTTCACGGTCTTAATGTGGATTTTTTTAAAGCATTACGCTACGAGTAAAACAGGTTGGTCACATTTCCATAAGCAGGACATTTTAAAACAAGGGGAAATATGCGTGAACATTTGAGTTGCCAACCTGACAGCTTTATTGTATTTAGTGTAATCAGTAAGGCAAAATAATAATAATATTAATATAAATAATAACAATAATGTTATTAATCAATATTACTATGCAGGTAGCCTAATGAACTTCAGATGAAGCTTAAACTTCGAGAAATCTATGAGAAAAGCCTCATGGAATTAATGTTTGATACTTTCATTGCATAATCAAACAAAATTTGTTGAACAAGCAGGCTAATTTGGTGTTTTCTAAGGTGAGACTGAAGCCATAGCTTATTCTCAGCTGTTGCAGGTCCTTTTAACGAAATGTAACCGCATGTATTTTGTAAAATAACTGCCCTGTCGGGAATTACCGGGAACTCATAGGCTAATGGTTAGTCAGAATAATATGGACTATTGATCCATTTAGCCTATTTCTTGATTGCACTAAACACACACAAGCATGTCTGTTTCACCATCAAGCAATCCACCAAGGTGAAAAAGCAGGCTTTTAAAGGGAATGGGATATAAAATTTTGATTGTTTTATTGCACGCCCAACACACACCAATAATTAATGACTAGACTAGTTTCAGCCCATTTGCGCGTTGCGCCGTGCTTAGCTCCCAAAAAACACACTGGTAAACTAGCAAAAATGGACTTGGACACACCCTAAATAGACTTTATACCATGCGCTTAGACCAAGCACCAAGATAGAGCCCTTGATATCTTAACAACCCTTAAAGTGATCCATCCATATCTACTGCATATCTGGCAACAGAGTGATAGTTTGAGGCTAATTTGATACCTTAGTCTCTTGGTGACTCACAGCCATTTAACCAACCATGTGTTCCATACTATTCCCATGTAATTTAAAGCTTAATCTAGTCCCACCCCCCAATTCCCATATAGATCCATTCAAATGCAGTCAGATGACCTGAAAATAAGATATCAGGAGTCTATTTTGATGTTGTTGGGTCACTGACATCAGGAAGTCATGACATGCAAAGGACATGCAACCACATATGAAATATGATACCTTTATTAAAGTTTAGGTTCATTTGTCCAAATACCTTTGGTCCCCTAAAATGGGGGGCATCATCTATAGAAATGGCTACAATTGCTACACGGTTCACCCGACATGGACGTAAAAACCCTCAAATTTAAAATGAAATTGAACCACTTTAACCTCATAGTCACTGTTCCATTTCAAATGCAATATGCTGGAATACAGAGCCAAAACAACAAAAATTGTGTCACTGTCCAAATACCTATGGACATGACTGTACAATGCTCTCAGTTGTTTTTTGTTTGATTTGGACTTATACCAATATTTTAACCAGATTAACATGTTCTATACACACATTTTTCACAGTGGATTATTTTTGACAATCTCATACAGATTTTTTACAAGTTTAACATACACAGTAACAATTATTTACACTTTATACACAAAAGGTTAACCAGTCCAGGTTATTGTTAGGACTACTTCATTTTTTAATGATATTTTAATCCATCAGCTATTTTTTAATCTATCAGATATTTTAATCTATAAATTCACGTTTATAGCCGTATCACTGCACTTGCAGAAAATCACAGTACTCTCTTTGTACACTCAGCAGCAAGGTAACAGCTATGGTGACAACATCTTATAAGCTCAAAACAAACACGTACCTTTTCATCGTTGTGTTCTTTTTTATCAATGTTTTATCTGCCATAGTTAGTGTGTGCTTTAAAATTATTCATTTTGGTGAGGTCACAAAAATGAATGGGAGTGAATGGGGACCCTGACGGCCGGACTAACGGCGATGCCGGCCAGCAGGGATCACTGATGTTGCTAATATTCACACAATTCAAATATAATGGGGTAGGCTCCACAAAATGACTTATGTCACACTAAGGTGAAATATCCCTTTAATAATGTCCTAATTAAGCGATCGCATATACGCCAGAATAGATAGACTAAGGGAAGGAACCTTTAGTAACCTAGTCTTTTAATTAGATCTCTAGCCTACAAATATCTAGCCAAGAAGCATAGTCTAGCTTCGGGACAACAACGTCAACTAGCTAGCTATGAGAACTATTTCCATCATGCATTATTTTAAAGGAGAATGTGTAAGCTTATTCACTCTTGGTATTGCTTGCAAACTTTGCTTGCCAAGTTCAGGAAGGCTACATCTAAATGATGTAGACCTAAATAAAGTGCATAGTAATTGATTCCTGTACGTTATTAGGCTTTATGGGCAAATTTGAACATAGTGTACGATTCTCACAAATGCCTCGAAAAATCAAATGTCCCACATATTCCGGTAAAAAACCTTGGGTGCAGATGTTGTATAGCCTACATGAGCGCGGATACCTCCTCTGTTTTCTTCACAATTCGCACACTGTGTGTATATATAATATCAGTAAAAAAAATTTTTGGCCCCCTCACTTTTGAAATGATTCTGGCGCGCCTGTCTGACATTCTAGCAGAATGTGCCTAACCGTTTATTTATTGCTGCAATGAGGACAGTTGCCGGTGTCATGCTTCCCTATCCTAAATAAACTGTCATTTAACCCCTTTGCGCAGATGGCAAATTTAGTCAATTCTCATCTATTTAGGGGGTGCTCTGTTTAAGGCTTTATAACTCCAGGTGTGAGCATCACATGAACTTAGTAAATGGCTTAAATGAAACAAGACCGGTGTACCATTTATAGTATAAACTTAGATTTGTTTATTTTTATAATTTAAGTCAAAATAAAGTGTCACAAATGCAAGCAAAACTTTGTAAAAATGCAAAAAAATAACTACATTTCCTGGATCATAAACTCCATGTCAACAAGTGTGCAAAATCTGAGGATGATATGCAGAACTACTAAAGGTCTATGATGCAAAATATAGGCAGTGTACCCTGTTTTCCATTAGTGTCTCCAAATCTATCCAAATGGCTAAATTGTGTACTGCTCTACATAAAAAAAGAGAGATACAGTCAAGCTGGAAGGTCTGCACACCCCTTTCACCTTCTCCACGTTTTATTACGTTACAGACATATTCTACAATAGATTGAGTAAATGTTTTGTCTCAAAATTCTACACAAAATAGCCCATAATGACAAAGTGAAAACAGGTTTTTAGACATTTTTGCTAATTCATTAAAAATCTAAATGTAAAATATCATATGTACACAAGTGTGCACACCCTTTGATATGACACCCAAAAATGAGCTGAGGTGCATTTTGTTTCCACTGATACTGCTTCTACAACTTAATTGGAGTCCACCTGTGATAAATTCAATTGATTGGACATGATTGGGGATTGCCAACACCTGCCTATATAAGGTCCCACAGTTTAAAAAAAATTTAGTTTCTGATTTTTTCCCCATTTTCTCCCAATTTAGTAGCCAATTGAACCCCTATTCTAATTCAATTCCCCCCATGTAGCAACCGCTAGAGAACCACCGCTATATAACCCCGTCAGCCGGTAGTAGGAAAGAGGCCGCCACGTCCTCTACAGGGCGCGACTCCCCAAGCTCCTGACCGTGATTCCAACTCGCCCGGGGCCTTATGTGCGCAGCGATTCTCTTTGAGCCCCTCCCCCCACCCGGAAGCAGCCGCCAATTGCTGCTCCCACAGGGCGCCGGCCATGCTCGGAAAATGGCAGGTCCGGGGCGCGAACCCCGATCCTCGGAGTACAACTGCTCTTACCGTTGTACTACCGCAGCGGCCCAAAGGTCCCACAGTTGACAGTGCATGTCAGAGCAAACTCCAAGCCATGGGGTCAAAGGAATTATCTGCAAACCTCAGAAACAGGATTGTGTCAAGGCATAGATCTGGAGAAGGGTACAGAAAAATCTCTGCAGCTTTACAGGTCCCAAAGAGCACAGTGGCCACCATCATTCGTAAATGAAAAAAGTTTGGAACCACCAAGAATCTTTCTAGACCTGGCCGCCCGCCCAAACTGAGCAATCGGGGAAGATGGGCCTTCGCCGGGGAGGTGAGCAGGAACCCGAGGGCCACTCTGACAGAGCTCCAGTGTATCCTTGTAGAGATGGGAGAACTTTTCAGAAGATCAACCATCCAGGCAGCACTCCACCAATCAGACCTTTATGGTAGAGTGGCCAGACGGAAGCCCCTTCTTAGTAAAAGGCACATCACAGCCCGCTTGGAGTTTGCCAAAAGGCATCTAGAGGACTCTCAAACCATGAGAATCAAGATTCTCTGGTCTGATGAAACCAAAATGGAACTTTTTGGCCTGAATACCAAGCGTCACGTCTGGAGGAAACCAGGCACCGCTCATCACCTGGCTAATACCATCCCTACAGTGAAGCATGGCGGTGGCAGCATCATGATGTGGGGATGTTTTTCAGCAGCGGCAACGGGGCGACTAGTCCTGATAGAGGGAAAGATGAATGCAGCTAAGTACACCGAGATCCTTGAAGAAAACCTGCTCCAGAGCGCTCTGGACCTCAGACTGGGGCGAAGGTTTACCTTCCAACATGACAACAACCCGAAGCACACAGCCAAGGGAACAAAGAAGTGGCCTCGGAGAAAGTGCATGTCCTTGAGTGGCCCAGCCAGAGCCCAGACCTGAATCCAATTGAACATCTGTGGAAAGAGCTGAAAATGGCTGTGTACTGATGCTCCCCATCTAACCTGACGGAGCTTGCAAGGATATGCCAAGAGGAATGGGCAAAAATGTCCAGAAACAAGTGTGCCAAGCTCGTAGCTTCTTTCCCAAGATGCCTTGAAGCTGTAATCACTGCCAAAGGTGCAGCAATTAGGCTAAGGGTGTGTACAGATATGTAACCCCTAAACAACCTATTTTTGTCAGTAAAATTAAATTGCATATTTTCTAAAAACCTGTTTTCACTTCGTCATTATTGGCTATTGTGTGTAAATGAGGCAAAAAATGAACTCAATCTATTGTAGTATAAGTCTGTAACGTAATAAAACATGGAGAAGGTGAAAGGGGTGTGCAGACTTTCCGGCTTGACTGTATATACAGTGGGAGCAATAATTATTTGATCCCTTACTGATTTTGGAGGTTTGCCCACTTACAAAGAATGGAACTGTGTAGAATTTTAATCATAGGTACATTTTAACATTGAGAGACAGAATATCACAAAATAATCCACAATAACAACATCATATAAATTTTATAAATTTATTATCGTATTTTCGCATGAAATAAGTATTTGATCCATAGAACAATAGGACTTAATACTTGGTGGAGAAACCTTTGTTGGCAAGCACAGAGGTCAGACGTTTGTTGTAGTTTTTCACCAGGTTTGCACAGATCTTGGGAGGGATTTTGGTCCACTCCTCTTTGCAGATCCTCTCCAAATCCTTAAGGTTCCGAGGCTGTCGCTTGTCAACTCGAAGCTTCAGCTCCCTCCACAGATTTTCGATGGGATTTAGGTCTGGAGACTGGCTAGGCCACTCCAGGACCTTAATATGCTTCTTTTTGAGCCACTGCTTTGTTGCCTTGGCTGTATGTTTTGGGTCATTGTCATGTTGGAAGACCCATCCACGACCCATTTTCAGTGCTCTCACTGAGGGAAGGAGATATGTCGCCCAAAATTTCCCGGTACATGGCCCCATTCATCCTCCCCTCGATACAGTGAAGTCGTCCTGTCCCCTTAGCTGAGAAACACCCCCAAAACATAAGGTTTCCACCTCCATGCTTCACAGTGGGGATGGTGTTCTTTGGGTTGTACTCAGCATTTCTCTTCCTCCAAACACGGCGAGAAGAGTTGATGCCAAATAGCTCTATTTTGGTCTCATCTGACCACATCACCTTCTCCCAAGCCTCCTCTGGATCATCCAGGTGTTCTTTGGCAAACTTCAGACGGGCCTGTACATGTGCCTTCTTCAGCAGAGGAACCTTGCGCACGCAGCAGGATTTTAATCCTTCACGGTGTAGTGTGTTACTGATGGTTCTCTTCGTGACTGTGGTCCCAACTGCCTTCAGGTCATTAACAAGCTCCTCCTGTGTAGTACTGGGCGGATCCCTGACCTTTCTCATGATCATTAATATCCCATGAGGCGAGATCTTGCGTGGAGCCCCAGACCGAGGGAGATTGGCGGTGACTTTGTGTTTCTTCCATTTTCTAATAATTGCTCCAACAGTTGTTAACTTCTCACGAAGCTGCTTGCTTATTTTCTTGTAGCCCATCCCAGCCTTGTGCAGGTCTACAATTTTGTCCCTGATGTCCTTAGACAGCTCCTTTGTCTTGCCCATGGTGGAAACGTTGGAATCTGATTGATTGTGTGGACAGGTGTCTTTTATACAGCTACATAACGATGTAACGAGTTTACACAGGTGTTTTGTGTAATGAGTTGAGATTGCTTCTTAATGGAAAACTAACTGGTCTGTGGGAGCCAGAATTATTGCTGATTGGTAGGGGATCAAATACTTATTTCATGCGAAAATACGATAATAAATTTATAAAATTTATATGATGTTGTTATTGTGGATTATTTTGTGATATTCTGTCTCTCAATGTTAAAATGTACCTATGATTAAAATTCTACACAGTTCCATTCTTTGTAAGTGAGCAAACCTCCAAAATCAGTAAGGGATCAAATAATTATTGCTCCCACTGTATATTGCCAGCGAGACCAACTTACTAAATTACTTACATATCGGTAAGGGAGAACTCCAGTCGTGGAATGCGTTTTCTCTACAGCTTGCATAATACTAGACCATTAAAACAAATACTGCTGTTACGCTGGGCTGAGATTAATTGTTCAAAGCACCAAATAAGACATGGCATATACCGTTGCTAAAGTTATAATGTACTCTATTGGATAAAAGAGCCGACAATTAAACCAGAATTAACTGTAATGAATGAGACAGGCTTGCTGGGCATGAGGGGTATTACGAGTCGACGTTTCAGATAGTGTGATAGTATATTTTGTATATTTCTCAAACGGATTGTACCAGACAATAAATGACCACTGAATTTTGAAAGGAACATCTCTATGTGTAAAACCAATGGGAGGATTGTATATTTATTTAATATTTAGTAGCAGATATTGCTAGTATAATACATGGTGAAATTAGACAATAATTGCGCATGTTTATTTTGCATATGAGTGAGCAGGGCTTTTCAATGCGTTTTTGGCATATGATCAGGCTATTGTTGGGTTTATCTTGTTGCTTGGACGGAATTCAAATTTTATATGATGAATAAATATATTTATGAACTCACACATAGACACTATTGTAGAAACTGTGTATTCAGCACAAATTGGACATAAATGGTTAAGAACTCAGTGTTGGCTCAGGGTCACTTATTTTATCTGACTAAGAGGAGACAAATAAACTGCTCTTCTAAGATTACACAAAGTCTAAACAAATGAGAAAAATACAGACATTAGGTAATGATATATATTATAAATACCTAACCTGTGATACATTTCTTCAAGCACACATGCCTACTAATAAGAACACACACATTTGTATATCTGAAGCTTCACAGTCTTATGACACAATGGTGATTATTAAATTTAATAAAGATATTTAGTCTAGTGATTTTCCACTTCACCAGTACTAAAGCAAATCCATTCAGAGAATTCAGCGAAACCAAAATAATTGTGCAGCACATTCATTAAAACACGTAATTTGAATAGATGAGTTGTCCTGGCAGAAGTGGTATTTTGAAGTGATTTTCAAGCTCCATTTGGATCTGTTATGGAAATGAGCTAGTAAGACTAAGAGCAATCTTTGCCATTGAAGTTTGGGTCCTAAAAGCAACAATCCAGCTTGTTTTCCACAGAAATTCCTTACCCAATCTGGAGATGCTGCATTTCTCAAGGGTAACCTATCCACAGTGCTTGGCAAAATCATCCTTTATCCATTTTAGTGGTCCTTTAATCACTCTACATTCAGGGTATGGGTGGTATTCCCACCAGTGTGACTGTGTTAAACCAATCAGGTCTCCACCTATCTTCTCCTTACACACTTTCTACTTTCTACACAGGTGCTACGTTTCTATGGATACTTTCAGCAGATGATACTCCTGTCCCCTCTGGAGCATTACAGAGTGCGCCCTGTGATCATCAGCTACTTCCTGGAGGACAACAGCTTCTGTGTGATTGAGCCAGAGGTGGAGAACTCTGGGATACCACAGGGAAAGCTGATCAAAAGACAGTGTCTGCCAAAAAACAAGCAGGGAGATTTTTACCACTGGAAGGACCTGAACATAGCCATTGACATTTCTGTGTTTGGAGTCACCTATCGCATAACCAGCTGTGATCAGTACACACAGGTAAAGATGAGTCATTATATGAACTGGCATCATAACTACCCCCAAAACACATTCAAACAGGCATACAGGTAAATTGGCTAAATATGTGGCCACATCTTTTATATTATAGCCAAGAAATATATCACCCATTGAGAATTGGGACAAAACCTTGTTTTTGTTTGGTTTTAGTTTTTTAGTCTTCAATTATGCTGGACTATTAAACCCTGTTAAGGGGTCACCTCCAAGTGATTAGTACATTTTATCTTAAATAGCACTTTTGCTGCTGAGGATTTGAATTTGGTCAACTCCTTCAGGCACACAAGAAATCAGTATTATTATATAAAGTATGGGGGAAATGTTTGATTTTTGGAGTGCTAAACTTCTGTTGATAATGTACTTGGTCTTTGTGATAAAGAAAATATAATTTATAACAATTAACACACAATAGGTGTACCATAGCAACCTTTCTTATTGATATAAACACATTTTTAAAAAATCATTATGAACATATTCTTCGTGAAAATAACAGAAAACATCCATCTGATGGAGGTGAGAATATTAAGCATATGGCTTTTTTTCACAGTTTTTTCTTTCTTTCTTTTTGTGTGTAGTAAACTATAAGTCTGGAATGGATTTTATATTTTGATAAAAGCTTGATTTAAGGGCAAAGGCTTCCGTAGCCCAATAGTATATACTCCTAATAGCCTACTGGCATACTGCCTGCATTGCTTACTACACTACCTGCTTATAGGGGGTCAAGCGCCTAATATGGCAGGCACCCTATATTGTATTCCTTGGTATTACTTACTTTATTTCTGTAATTTTTGTGAGCACTGTGAAACAGACTGATCGGCTACTTCAAGGAATTTAATTGGGAAATTAATCTAGACTACGCTAAATCAAATTCTTTCAGATAAATTAGGGAGAAATTAATGTTCTGACTGGCAACCTGTAGTCCGCTTATTATAAGCCACTGCTTGTTTTCCCAGAAAGTCATTTTAAAATATTAGATGGATACAGAGACTCCAGAGTGCACTCCAGTTGGAAAACAAAAACTTTATATAGCCTATATATAGCCTGTGTGTGTGTGTGTGTGTGTGTGTGTGTGTGTGTGCGTGCGTGTGCGTGTGGGTCAAATGTTTTTTAAAAAATTCAGTTCAACCACATATCCTATCGATTAAAAATAACGCTTTGTGGCGAGCATAGAAACCATGCTACATTCATGACTGTGCGTGTGCTTCATTGAATGTAGCCTATATGTTCATATGTTCATTGCCCCCACCACACAGAAGATGAAGACAAATCAAGATGTGCTTTCAATGACTTATATTAATAAGTGCAGGTTAAAACACTGACAAATGTTTTACAGAAAGTCAAATACAGAACAAATAATCACCCAGTTATATGCTTCAACAAATGCATCAAAAAGTTAGGCTATAATTTTGCGAAAATGCTGTACTATAAAGTGTTTTATAGGCTACACTTTGCGGGCCTCATTTATGGCTAATTAAATACTCAGTGCTTTAACAGTGCAAAGCATATAAATGCTGATACACTGTCCGACATAACCCCCCCATAATTAGAACCCTGCATGCCGGTTCTTCTGCATGCAGTGTAAAGAGCAAATACCGGGTAAAAGGCGGTGAAAGAACGTGTGTAAATTGGTCATTCTTTAATTCTTCCCGGCTCAGATCTGGCATTCTTTACCGGTACAGCAGTGTAAAGACAGCTTTAGTTGGGTTAAGAACAGGTTTAAGATCTAATAGAGCATTTTGAATGGCATGAAAGGCAGCCTGTAAATTTGTGAAAGCTTTATCAACTGAGGGTGCTGAAGTATAGAATTATGGTTCTGCCACCACTTACAGGTATTACCATCAAAGCCAATTGATTTAAGCTCATCTAAAAGAATAGTGGGATTTACCGTGTCAAAAGCTTTTGATAAATCGATAAATAGGGCAAAGCAATGCTCTCTCTTATCCAGTGAACAGATTATATAATTTACCACCTTGCAAGATGCGATCACAGTACTGTGCCCAGGTCTAAAACCAGACTGATATGAGTTTAAAATACTATTTGTAGATAAATAAGAACAACTTGTTTATTCACCAATTTTTCTAAAGTTTTGGCTAAGCAAAGAAGTTTGGAGATTGGGCGGTAGTAGTGAAAAATTCAACCCGATAAGCTTTTCCATACTGGGTATGGGAGTGTTGCAGGGCAGAGATTTTCTTTCAAATAGATTACCAGAAGAAATTAAATGTTTGCTCTTTATCTGATTTTTTAAATTTTAGAATCATAAATAAGATGATTTGGTTGAGGGGAGACCTGTACATTATTTAGCGCAGTTTTCCAAAATGTACCAGGATTGCCATAACAATCTGACAATCTGTTAACAAAATATGATGATTTGGCCTCTCTGATTTTCCGAATGCACTTATTCCTAAATTGACGAAAAGCTTGCCAATCGTTTGGCAATTTTGATGTGCGTGCAATGGCCCATGCAACATCTCTTTCCCTTAATAAATCAGAGAGCTCAGCTGAGAACCATGGATTGTTTCTATCTTTTACCCTGAACTTCTTAAAGGGAGCATGCTTATTTGTAAGAAAATCAAAAATTCATGCTCCAGGATGCTACATACTCTTCCAATATCACTGTGGAAAAAGTCGTGCAGAAATTCTTGATCAACATATGCTTAAAATCCCTCTTGACATGAATGCGGGATGGATATTTTAGCTTTTTCGTATATTGAATACAGGCAATTGGACAATGATCACTTAGGTCCAAGGAGAAAACCGCTTTTTATAAAAATTATTAAACTGTCCCAATAGTTTTTTGATGTCAGAATATGGGGGGGACTATGTACAAAAGGTTCTATAATTTCTAAACAGTTCATCCGATATGGACGACAGTACCCTCAAATTAAAGCTGACAGTCTGCACTTCAACCTGATTGTAATTGTATCCTTTCAATCCAATCCATACTTTTCGCCACCCAAACTAATGTAATTTTCATTAATTAATTAAGAATTAATTGTTAAACTGGAATAGCCATGTTTTTCTGCAATTATTACAAATCGGCGCAATTTCGTGGTGTGCAGTGAGTAGTAATGACGCGCCAAGTTCAAGATTAAATAAAGAAGCATTTACGTGATGATATGAAACACAGTGAAATGCAGAATAAAATGAAGGAATACTAACAATTTGTTCATATAGGCGTAATTGCATTGGAATGTGTCTGTAACCTACATGATTCCACGACCCAATAGATATCTCCCGCGACCCACAGTTTGTGCACCGCCGCCTTAAAGGAACAGTAAAGCCTTTATTCAACACCTGCATCCTGTCTCCCTGAACTCCTGAATCCCTGTGGTGAATACTACCACAATACAGTCCCTATACCATACAGTCCTTTATTCCGCTATCACAGAGCGTCTAAACATTCTTTTAAATTAAATCTATCAAAGTTAAATCTGATATCTAAATTGTATTGAAGTTAATCCCAATCTCAAAGAATTGTATTGTGGCCTTCCATGACTACATGTGTCACTAGGGTACAGGGCCGGTTCAAGGCATAGGCGATATAAGAAATTTAAAAAATGCGTTGCCATGAGAGTCGGCACAATCACGTCACAATGTTGAAATGTTTGGCGTCAAAAGAGGGATGCATATAAGCAAAATAATTTTCATATCAAATGCAATTTTACCGTTTCTTTCCGTTTATTATAAATGGCTAATCCATAATGACACTCATTCTTTATAAACTTACAAAAGCCACATTTATTCATGAAAAAAGAGGCTAAAAAGGATTATAGTTAAGCACGTATGCATAATATGACGCTGACACTGGATTGAGCTAAGGAGCGAGGAAAGGATGCAAGGAGTGAAAATAAGCGATTGGAATGAACCTATGGAAGAATGGTTTAAGATCCCTCCAAATGTGTTCTCCAAACGTATCAAACGTTATGGCAAAAGGCTGAGTGCCGTTATCCTTGTCAGGGGAGACTGGACCAAGTACTAATCACAGGGCTGCCAATAAACCAGTTTTTTTTTGGGAAATAGATCATTTGTTTTATTCAGTTTGATATTGGTTGATTTCTTTTAATTATTCATTAAGGACAATATAACTTGTTAGAATGTTAGCTAACAGAACCAAAGAAGTTTGGGCAGTATTCCAGATACATGAATTGCATGTACTGTATGTAGTTCATGTAATGTGGGTCGCTTGCCTCTTTTTATGTATGGTTTATACCACTGTGCCACCAGCAACGCAGCCAACATCAATCATTTTCATAATAGTTTACAGATACATTTTTGGGAGGTATTTTGTATTTAGTAACAGATACACATTTATAATTTTTGCCCATCCATGAGAAAGGGTTTTATTTTATGTAATGCAGTTTTTACAATTGTTTGGTCAATTGTTACAATTGGTCCCATGTTTGGTTGTGATATAGGAGTTTTTGGAGAGTGAAGGAATATTACTGAACGAGCCTGAAGACATCCCCACTGACCCATATAGCCAGCGGCGGACACAGCCCCAGCAGGCCTACGTCACCCCTTCCGATTTTGACAGCCTCAAGCAGTTCCTTTCCATGGATCGCAAGGTGACCGGAGCCTGAAACAGTGATTTATTTCTATCATTCTCTTAGGAAATCCCCATAAGGTAAGGGGCAAATGATATAAAATAGGATGCATTGCATAATCCTTGAGCTTAATTTTTGATGGGTTGAAGATATTCTATGGTTCACGAAACACACTACAAATCAGTCTTGATGTGATTCAGACATATTTATTGTTATTAGTCTAGGTCATTTAAAAAAATTGTTATTGTATGAATTAGAGTGATAGTAAATTTTTTTGCATGATAGTTATTGTTATGAGTTGCAGTGTGAACAGCACTTTAGACCGAATTTGGAAAGAGGATTTTGCGCTCAGTTTTGAGTGACTCAAAAGTGTGGTAATTTCCATGAGACATACAGTATGCTGTACCTGGAGTGTACAAGAATGCAAGTCCATCTTCAGGCTTAATTTGGACTTGCATTCTTGCAAAGTGAAAAGATAATTGACCCTTGACCATCCCCCACAGGTACTGCGTTTCTTTGCCCAGTGGGTTCAATCAGACTCCATCCACAGCGAGACACGGCCTGTCACCATTCAATATTACCTGGGTGACAATTCGGTGGAGATCCGGGAGACGCACGAGCACAACAGTGGGCGGGACCCCTACCCTGTGCTGCTGAGGAGGCAGAGGGTGCCAAAGGACATAAAGCCTGAAACGGGTGAGCTGTCTTCTAGTCCCTTCACCTTTGCCTCTATCCCGCTCATCTAAAAGGAGAACCACCCAAAAATCATCATTTGATAGGTTTCTTCTTACCCTAAAAATGGGTGTAAGCTGTATTTCATGAATGAAAACCAAATCGTTTGCCTGTATCTGATGTCAATGGGATAAAACTCCACCTCTTCTTATCAGTGAATGTAGGTATCGGTTGTATTGTAGAATAATAATTAATTGTGGAAAAAACTTTTGTTTTCTATATATTTCTTAACCCCTTCACGCAGACCCCCTAGTGGGCATGGCGCCGGCACCATGAGATTGCTCAACTCAGACATTCATTTCTCCTGCAACCAAACTATGAGTGGAAACAACAAACACCATGTTCTAGGTTTATTAGTAGATGATTTGTGAAAATTCTGCTGAATACTTAGTTTGAAAGTGCCACTATTGTCACGTAGCTAGTCCATTTAACAAGCAACCCCTACCCAGTCTCACCTGCAAATATACCTACCCATATATGACACAGTGGACAATAGCATCGATCTGTGAGTTCATAAAAATATTTTTTCACCACCAAGAATTCATATTCCATCATAGCAACAAGATAAACCAGACAATAGCCAGAGCGTATGCCAATACAGCCATGAAATGCCCTACTCACGCAATAGTAAAATAAACTAATAAAATTCTTCTGTAATTATACCACGTCATTATCAATATCTGCTGCTAAAAAATTTATAAATATTCAATTCTACCATTGGTTTTACACAGAAGGCTCTATCTTGACGATCTTAGCGCTTGGTCTAAAACGCATGGCGCAAGTGCATTTATGACATCTCCAAGTCCACTTTTGCTAGTTAGGCAGCGTGATATTTGAACGCCAAGTACGGTGCAAGGTGCAAATCGGCAGTCTCTTCATTAATTATAGGTGTGTCTTGGACGTTACATGCAATAAACCAATAAAAATGTCATATCCCATTCCCCATGCCAGCAAGCAATAGGCTATATGGATCAATAGCCTATTATGATCAATATTATTTGGACTAACCATTATGATGTGTTTTGATATACACAATAATAATCACATAAGGGTTTAACACCGGCATGGGTTCCCGGTAATTCCAAACCATACTATTTCCCAGCAATATAATAATGGGAAAACCGACAGGAAGGTGTACGCGTGTCGTGCACACGCCTATGTAGACGCACTTACAGTTGTGTTAAAAAAAATAGCGGTACAACATCAGTAACCTGATGAACCACTGTTATTAGTAGTAGTGATATTTCTGCATGGCAAATAATTTACTTGTAGATGTAGTAGTGTAATAGAAAAACAACAGACCCAACTGTCATGACATGCACGCTGCTTGTTCTGAGTAATTGACTCATTCATTGAAAGGGGCGTGTTCAAAATAATAGCAGTGTGGAGTTTAATTAGAGAATTAATTAATTCTGTGAAAAAACAGGTGTCCTTAATTGTCTTTTATTAAGGAAGAAGGGAAGCAAACGTTTCACACATTGTTATAAAATATATTTCCATCTGAATTGCTAAGTAAAATGGGCGTTCAAAACATTGTTTGGAGGAACAACGTAATTTGATTAAAAAGTTGATTGGAGAGGGGAAAACGTATAAAGAAGTGCAGCAAATTATAGGATGCTCAGCTAAAAAGTTTTCAAATGCTTTAAAATGGCAACATAAACCCGAAACACGCAGAAGAAAATGAGCAACTACTGCTAAAATGGATCGAAGAGTAGTCAGAATGGCAATGATTCAGCCAATAATCACCTCCAGAAAGTTACCTGTAAGTGCTGTTACAGTCAGAAGACTAATCGACTTTGATCGAAGCTAAGCTATCAACAAGAAGCCCCCGTAAAGCACCATTGTTAAAAAAACGGCATGTGCAGTTAAAATTTGCCAAGGAACACATCGATTGGCCCAAAGAGAAATAGCGTAACATTCTGTGGACTGATGAGTAAAATTGATTTTTTCGGGTCTAGTGGTCGTCGACAGTACATCAGACGACCCCCGGGTACTGAATTCAAGCCACAGTACACTGTGAAGACAGTGAAGCATGGTGGCGCAAAAATCATGGTATGGGGATGTTTTTCATACTATGGTGTTGGGCCTATTTATCTTATACCAGGGATCATGGATCAGTTTGAATACATCAAAATACTTTAAGAGATTATGTTTCCATATGCCGAAGAGAAAATGCCCCTGAAATGGGTTTCAACAAGACAACAACCCCAAACACACGAGTAAGCGAGCAACATCTTGGTTCCATTGAGGTAATGGAGTGGCCAGCTCAATCCCATTGAAATCTTGTGGGGTGACATTAAAAATGCAGTTTCTGAAGCAAAACCCAAAAATTCACAGGAACTGTGGAATGTAGTTTGTTCATCCTGGGCTGAAATACCTGTTTATAGGTGCCAGAAGTTGGTTGACTCGATGCAACGCAGATGCGCAGCAGTTATCAAAAACAATGGTTATGCAACTAAATATTAGTTCAGTAATTTAAAGTGAAGTTAAATCTTGAAAAATGTCTTCAGTTTATACAGTAAGTGTTTGAGTTTGAAGAGAAAAATGTCGACACTGCTATTTTTTTTGAACAGATTCATATTCCTTTTCTTTGCTTCCTGTAAAAGAATAACGCAGACTTGATAAAATTTATTAATGCTTTGATTTGGAATTGAATGTGTAATGTTTCCACTACATTTGAAATATGGAACTAAAAGTTATTTAAAAATATTTGCACTTTATTCACTTTTTTTAACGCACTGCTATTTATTTGAACACAACTGTATATGCGCCCTTAAAATAACATGTAAACAACGGCAACGTTACTTTAGACCAGGTTTGTGATGGTTTTAGTGCAAGCGCTTTCTGCTGGCTCAAGATAGGAATACGCCAAAAATTATCCTGGCCACACCTCATCTTAAGACCAACCCACCCAGTTCACTTGCTATGGGAGCAAGATCACTTGATAGTTAAACAACGTGAGCACTGAGTGTTATAATGACCCCTGCGCCGGGTGCAAGATAGCAAAGACACTTGCGTTTGGGTTAGAGCCGCTTAGCACTGGGTCCCTAGAGTTATAAACAGAACACCCCCTAAATAGGCATCTGTGTGAAGGGGTTAAATCACTATCATACCATAAATAAAGATGGAGTCTTGTTTTAGTTTAATCTGAAATGTAACCTTCACTACATTGGACCTGGGTGTTTTGAGATGGGCTCTGTACATTTCTTTCTGTCTGTAAGTATTATATGTGACACATTAGAAATAAGATAGATACGTTATTCATAAGTTGAGGACCTTACGGTGTTTTGCTGCGCCATTTTGTGTGTTGCAGTGTCAAGACAGCAGTGTAACTCTGTGCTTTAGGTAGTGGACTTGTTAATATACAGTCACTGTCCTGATTCCCAGTTGGGGAAGTGCCATTCAGGAAAATGGCGTTTCATCGGAATTGCTTCTGCAAATGTCTATATGTCGTAATGGATGAAATTTAAAACATGGGCTCTGATGTTAGCAATCTGACTTTGACTGCAGGTTATGGCTGACCTGTCTTTCAGAACCATTCCCAAGTTGTGTACTGGAGATATCAACCCTGGAAGTGCCGGAGTATTACTCGCCGAAAGACTTCTGTGTGGGTGAACCCCTTAGCATCATGGGAAGAGAGTTCCTGCTGTACGACTGTGACGAGTTCACCTGGAACTACTACAAGGAGAACTTTAGCAACATCACCCCAAAGCCCCTCCAGGTCAAAACCAAGCCAAGCCCAGAAATTAAGAGGGTATGTACAGCTCACTATGGTGATTTAGCCATATTCATCCCTACAAAGTGGCAAGGAGACCAGACAATACTATAAAGGTACTTTTTTTCAAATTTGTTTAGTAAGATCAAGCAGAAAGCAGGGCTCACTCTGCTGCCAGATATGCAGTAGATGTGGATGGATCACTGCAAGTGTTATTTCTCCTGACTCATTTTCCCATAGAACTCAGGAGAAGAAATCCTTAAAGTGATCCATCCACATCTACTGCATATCTGGCCACAGAGTGATGGTTTGGGGCTTGTTTGATACCTTAGAAGGCTTAGACCCTGGATGATTTACAGCCATTTAGCCAGTCATTGGCAGTTATTGCTCCAAACTTTACCCCAATTGACTTTGGCAATCCAGAGGCAATTTCCACCTAGTTTTTAACTAGTCTTATTTAAGTGTCAGTATAAAAAAAAAATGGTTTAAAGTTTGAATTGAAGAGGCTGTATCATTCAGAAATTTGCAACAG
Source organism: Ilyophis sp. 1 JC-2022 (assembly GCA_022702515.1). Taxonomy (NCBI): domain Eukaryota; kingdom Metazoa; phylum Chordata; class Actinopteri; order Anguilliformes; family Synaphobranchidae; genus Ilyophis; species Ilyophis sp. 1 JC-2022. Next base: position 107,193,169 of record CM040395.1, read on the forward strand.
AATACATTTATTTCAGAATCGTCACATACAGTAGGCTATATACATACGCTAAAAGTATGTAGCCTAATGTTTTTAAATATATATATTTTTAAAATCTACAAAAGCACTTGTGTTTTTACATAACAACAGCAACATATTTCAGCCCTAAGTGTGATAGGTGGTCGCTGTGGAAATATCTGTAGGCTACGGGACTTTGGCAAAATGTAACAATAAACTCTTCAGGGTTAATCAGAAAACTGTTGTAGCTTCCTACCAGGTAGGTTTCATAAACATATGAGTTTTTCAAGAAAAAAAATTAGGTGTCATCTAAACTGAAAGTGCATCGGGTAGCTACTGTATATAGTAGCTTACCGTAAGCAAGGAAAAACACAGAATGCTTATTTGTATAATGTTTTTAAAAATATTTTTGTTTCTATATCTGAACATGATTATCTTAGCGTGTATAAACGGTACATTTAATGCATTTTACAGTCTGTGGACGACAGTTGTACAGACGAGGGTCGTAAACACTTTGGGCTATTAGCACCCTGTTATTTTATTGCCAGTGCAAAAGAAGAGGGTGAGGTTTCGCAACCAGCCTTTTAAACAATCGTGTGATGAAATTTACAGGGTTTTCTTAAAGCTGTAGTTAATAATTTCAAACAAACATGAATAGCCTACTGTAATTCGGACGGATAGGACTACCATTAGGGGGTCAATGTGGATCAGGTTAACTATGTTTTATTTCCTGCCACAGTGCACGTATCCTATAGCATGCAGAAGTATTTCTACAGGGCAAAAAAAGTATAGAAAACGAACATTAGCCTATTATTAGAAAAACAAAAATCTGCAAATTAGCATGTTATAAAAATAGCCATTCACATTCACAACATATTCAGCCATAACTTACTAGCCATTCACAATTTATTTTCACAGAACAGCTATTTGTAAAACGGCGTTTTAACCATTAGTACACATTGCCAAACTGTACTGGGACTTCCAAAAATAAATTTCAACAATGGCTGCCAAGTGGTGCGAGGAAATCGAAGAGTTGCTCTGATCTCTTATTATTGAGTTATTACTGTGGTAATTATTATATTGATGTATTAGTCTAATGTTGAATTAAAGACCAACTTTTCATAAGTTATGGCACTCTTGACTTTTGATTGTAAATAATTGGTATTACTCAGTTACTGCCGTACTGACGAACCGAGTGACTTTTAACTAGCTAGCTAGCTAACTTTATTCAGCAGACCTAATCAGACCGCCTGCTTACTGGTGAATACCTCCATGAATGCTTCCATCAATATGGTTGATTGAATTACATTGGCAGAAAGCTGTGGTTCTTGCCGTTCCGGGCACATATATACAGTATACTTGTCAGTCACTTATGGAAAGGCATATGCTCATTCCAATTTTTGGTGCGCTCATATGTGGTAGATTAAGGTAAAGATTTCCCTTGGAGTCAAAATGACTAGGAATATTAAAAAACTACAGAAAAATGCAATCCCGGGGCAAAAGTATACATACTGTAGAGTACAGGGAAAAGTGATGTTTTATTGAGGTACAAGAGTGAATGATTAGGCTACATATTTAGGTGTATGTAACACTGTGATTAGGGATGTGCGCGTTTAGTCGACTAGTCGATTAAACGTTGCTACCCTCGCTAGTCGGCACCAGAAATACTAGTCGGTTAAACTTATTATTTTATTAATGTACACATTTAAATGACATATTGACATAATTTGCACTAAAATGTCATGTTTTCCTGGTCAAATGTTGCTTTATAAAAAAACGAGCATCCGTTACTAATGTTAACAACGCCGGATTAAAAATAAATAAATAAATAAAAACGAAGGAAAAAAACAAAACGCATTAGCCTGTTCGCCCTGCAAATTAAACCAGCGAGGTGGAAAGAGTAAGTAGGCCTATCGCGTTGTTGAATAGCCCTATAAAACTAATCTAATGTCACGTCGATCAGTAGGCCTAATTGTTATTTTTTTGTGGGCCTATTATTGGTAGTTTTTCTGATGACCGATTATTATTTTTTACTGTATTTGCTATGCGATCGCGTTCACCCAATGAAAATGCCGTTGTAATAATCAGGCACGTTTCCTAAAAATGTTTTGTTATGTTGAATATTGTTTTCAATAAATGTTATTAGTTAACTTTTATTTAGTGAGTTGTTGTCATGTTTTGTAGGATAATGTGCATAATGCAAGGCGCAAAGTGCCACACATTTCAGCGGCATTTAAAATACGATTTGGTTATTGAAGTATGTGATTAACGGTTTCAAATGGCTCTTATAATATACGCAATATTTTTTCGGACAATGTTTAACCTTATAGATTAAATTGTGCTCAATTTTGACTTTTCTGAATGTTTTCTTACTTTTAGACTAGTCGACTAGTCTAAGATTAAACTTCCATTTAACCGTCAGGGAAATTAGTCATTAAGAACATCCCTAACTGTGATATCAATATTTTTTATCTTAATCCATCAGAAGAAGCAAATGTATATTCTTTATAATGGACAAAACAAATTGTATTCATTTTATGACATGTTTTGCATAGGGGTGGACCCATACTGATGAAAATATAGTCATTCCCACTTGAAAATGATGCAAAAGTGAGTTTTATGAGCCAAAACTGTTGATTTGTAGTTAAATATATCTTTTTAAAATTTATTTAGAGCAGTACATAATTTGGATAGATTTGGAGACACTAATGGACAACAGGGTACACTGCCTGTATTTTGCATCATAGACCTTTAGTAGTTCTGCATATCATCCTCATATTTTGTACACTTGTTGACATGGAGTTTGTGGTCCAGGAAATGTATATATTTACCTGTTTCAAATGTCCATGTGCAAAATTATTCAACCCCCAAAGTCAGTATTTTGTGGAGCATCCTTTACCCTTTATAACTTCAAATAAACGTTTTCGGTAAGTACTCACAAGCTTCTGACACCTCTTTATTGGAATCTTTGCCCATTCCTCATGTGAAACTGCGTCTAGCTGACTGATGTTCTTTGGTTTCCGTGCCGACACTGCTTTTTAAAAAATCCCACCAAAGATTTTCAATAGGATTTAAATCTGGGGACTGACATGGCCACTCAAGGACATTCCAGGACCGATCCTCGAACCAAGCTTTGGTTGACTTGGACGTATGCTTGGGATCATTGTCTTGCTGGAAAGTCCAATGATCACCAAACTTGGCATCACATTCTTCTCCAAAATGGCCTGGTATTTCAAAGAATCCATGATGCCAGTCACACGGTCAAGATTGCCAGTTCCTGCAGCAGCAAAACACCCCCACAACAGGACAGACCCACCTCCATGCTTGACCATGGGGATGGTGCTCTCCTTGTCATAAGCCTTGCCTAAGACTCTAATCCTAGGTGACTCAATAATCAGGGATGTCAGAGGTAAGATGGTAAAAGTTTTCTGTTTTTCTGGAGTCACAGTCAATTCTCTGACTGGAAAAATCACGCTAATTTTATCAAATCACCCCATGGTTTCGAAAATCATTGCACATGTTGGCTCAAATGACATTTCAGACCAACAGTCTGAACTATTAAAATGGGATTTCATCATTTAGCACTCTTAAGCAATCATCAGTTAAAGTGCATATTTCTGGTCCTACTCCCACAACTGGACGTGGAATAAACCGGTTTAGCAGGCTTTTGATCCTAAACACCTGGCTTAGCTCTTCATGTGATGCTCATAATCTGAGGTTTATTGACAATTTCAATCTGTTTTGGGAGCACAGGGACCTTTTCAGAGCAGATGGCATCCTAACAGAACTGAAACATGGCTGCTCGGTGCTAACCTACTCTACTACAGCCATCACCCATCCGTCCCCCGATCCATGAACCTAAGGGAGCAGCGGTCCCCAGGATCTCCTCAATCTCCCCAGCGGTCCACAAAACCTCCTCAATCTCCCCAGGTGCCCCCCCTCTCCCCACTCAGGGTTACAACTGGAGCCCTGTGGGAAAAGCTCCAGGAACTCAATGATATATTAGCTGGCACCAACAAGAAGGAACATAACTCATTCATCCACGGCTATCAAAACCCCACACCACCAAATCCCTGCCCACCAAAGCCTGACAAACCATCTCGTCCCCCCCATCCTTCCTCTGACAGAACGCTTCGGGTGCAGTGGCGGAACTAGAGTTTTATACATGGGGTGGCTAAGGCTACTTCAGGGGGTCCGTAGATCATGAGAGAAAATTAGTGTGTAACCCTAACCTGGCATAAAAGAAACATGAATGAATTCTATGATTGCTGATTAGAGGTAGAAGTGATAATTCACTTAACCCAGAGTTCTTCACTGTGGCAGATAGTGTGGTCCACTAGGGTTACTTCACCAAAATTATTTATCTTTCTATATATTATGCAAATTATGGTAATCTTTTGAGTAACGTTACCAGATTGATAATAACAATTGTTCGTTTTGAGTTCAAGTATGAAAATCAAATTGAGTTAATGGATTTCAAATTGCTAAATGTTAACTTAACTATGCAGCGTGATCCTACTGCAGACCGCTTGTCTCTGTGGGGACTCACCGGCGGTGCTGTGCTGCAGGATCAGTGGGTGCATGGTCCGTTTAGTAGTTCTTCTTGACCACCGGGTGCTCGCGATGCCTCCTTGTGTCTCATCTCCAGTCCTCCGTGGCCGATAGCCGGGGGTAGATGAGCCCGCCTCACTCATGCTTCCTTGTGTATTGAGGGCTCTTCCCCGCACGGGGTGATGTGACGAGACGGTGAAGGCCCAGGCGACTTGAGCGAACAACTGAACTGGCCCTTTTTATAAACTTTATTGCCAGTTGCACATTTCCGTTGCATCGCATTACAATGCGGAAATCACAACCGGGACGCCCTATGTCACTTCCAACGTTGAGGAGCCTCCTGTGGGCTGTATGTAATTGTAGTTCCTCTTGACCCTACACTGGTCTCAATACCCTATCTACAACAGCCAGCCTTGAAGCCTGTTAAGGAAAAAATAACAATAAAACTAGCCCTATTAAATGTTATATTCTTAGCGAACAAGTCGTTCTTAATTAACAATTTTATTACTTCTCACTTGATTTTATGAGACATGGTTAGATAAACATGCAGGTGCACAAATTCTCATTGAAACAGCACCTCCCAACTTCAGTTTTATGGATGTTAGTAGAGCTGAGAGGAGAGGGTGGAGTAGCTGCCTTATTCAAGAATGTATTTCAATGTAAGCAAATATCATATGGTGATTTCTCATCTTTTGAATATCTTGCTGCCATATTGAAAGGATCTCCCCAAATTTTATTGTTAACATTATATAGGCCACCTAAATATTGTGTAAATTTTTTTGATGACTTTGCAAAACTGCTATCCATCATTTCCAAGGAATTTGATTGTCTTATTATTGCTGGTGATTTTAATATTCATATGGATAATTCCAACGATAGCACCGCTAAATAACTCTCTATCCTACTGAATACTTTTGAATTGTCTCAACATGTGAATGAGCACAACTTATAATCGTGGCCATACTTTAGATTTAGTTATTTCAAAGGGTTTGAATATTTCAAATGTCACTAACTGATGTTGCTTTATCCGATCACTGCTGTGTTTTCTTTGATCTTTCTATAACCCCTGATATTCATATTAGATCTAAAACTGTTAAAAAATGGTTTATCAATGAAAATACTACTGAATTGTTTATGGAGGCTTTTTCTCTGACTCTAACCCCCAGTTCAACTGCTCTGAATGATCTACTGGATCATTTGAATTCACAAATTTGTAAAATTATTGATTCTATTGCACCTGTTAGGACTAAATTAATTTCTGGTAAGCAAAAAGCCCCTTGGAGAAATGCTATGTCGGTAAAAGCCATGAAGAGTGAGTGCCGAAAGGCAGAGCGCAGATGGTGAAAATCAAACCTTCAAATTCACTGTGACATATATAAAGAGACACTTAATTTCTACAATTTAGAAATAAGAAATACCAGAAAATCATTATTTTCTGAAATCAACAACGTCGTCAACAACAACGCACGCATCCTATTTGATACTGTCAATAGGCTGACAAACCCACCGGCTCCAATACCTCCCTTACTTTGCTGACAAACCCACCGGCTCCAATACCTCCCTTACTTTCTGTTAATGAATGCAATGAATTTGCAACCTTTTTTAACGATAAAATTCAAGGCATTAGACAAGCCATTAACTCTTCAATCTCTAACAATTACATAGTGCTGCCTCCTCACGATAAACATCAGTTTAAGATCATTGACTGTAAAACTCTTGAGGATACTGTATTAAATCTTAAACCTTCTTCCTGTTGCCTTGATATTCTACCCACAAACCTTAAAAAAAATGTTTTTAGCTGCCTGGTGATTGAACTACTTAAAATAGTCAATAACTCCCTCCAATCGGGCATCTTCCCTGAGGCTTTGAAAACCGCGGTAATGAAGCCTCTATTAAAAAAGAGCAGCCTAGATATGTCTGTTTTAAATAATTATAGACTTATATAGACTAATTTATATAGGCAAAGTTATTGAAAAAGTTATTAATGTGCCAATTTCAATCCGGATTTTGCCCTCATAACAGTACAGAGACTGCACTTATCAAGGTTTTTAATGACATTTGTTTAAATACTGACTGGTAAAATCTCAGTCTTCGTGTCATTAGATCTTAGCGCTGCATTTAACACTGTAGATCATAAAATTCTGCATGACAGACTAGAAAATTGGGTTGGACTTTCAGATACCGCCCTAAATTTGTTTTAGACCTATCTAGCGGACAGACAGTATTTTGTCTCCATTGGCAATTTGACTTCTGAGCAGATTACAATGACTTGTGGTGTTCCCCAAGGATCAATCCTTGGGCCTCTATTATTCAATCTTTACATGCTCACACGAGGTCAAATTTTACAAATAAATTATATCGCTTACCACAGCTACGCAGATGAAACCCAAATTTACATAGCTCTCTCACCAAATGATTACGGTCCAATCGACTCGCTCTGTTAATGCATTGAACATATTAACATCAGGATGCGTCAAAATTTTAGCAGTTAAACAATAATAAAAATCATTGATTTCAGAGCTCACGATAAAAGACTGAGAGTCAGTGCTCACCTTGATTTTCTGTCCCTTCAGACTAAAACCCAGGTTAGAAATTTTGGTGTAATGTTGGAGTCATAAATGTACATTAGGCCAGCTAGTTATGTATATATTAACTGCCTAACTTTATAATTTGTTTATAAAACGTAATTTACCATTAATGATCCAAGCCTATGCTGTAATGATCCGAGCCTGGTTGCTGTCTAAATCCAGCTCACTCCTCACTGCTTTCAACCAGTCTTCTTTCGGTTCATTCACCCTGCCTGGTGGTTTAGCTACTATGGTGAGTACTCAGATTATTATGTAAAAAGGACATTTTCGCCTTTTCCCAGCTTTATTCGCACATCAGTATGCAGTGCAGACGTTCGTCATTGTAGGACAGCAATCATAGTAGCGTTAGCATGAAACTCGTTTCATGGAGTAGCAAACACTACTAGTTCAGTGGTATTGTTAAGTGTCTCTGGTAGGGTTGGTCCTCCAACATGCCGGCGCGTCCATGTAACCATTGGTAACGACAGTTCTAGTTCTATGTGACCGGCCTCTATTAACTTCAAACCATTGCTGCTTGTGTACAAGTCAGTAAATGGGCGAGGGCCTTCATATGTCTCCGATCTGTTCTTGCCATACGAACCCCCCAGAGCCCTAAGGTCATCTGATGCTGGCTTATTAACCATTCCAAGAGTTAAAACGAAACATGGAGAGGCCACTTTCCGTTACTATGCTACTCACAGCTGGAACAAACTCCCAGAAGATATTAGAAATAACCAAACTCTAACCACTTTTAAAACTAAGCTAAAAACATTCATGTTCTGCGCCGTATATACTTCAATTTTGAGTGTTGCTAGCTAGCTTAGCTAACGTTAGCTATGGCTGTTCAGGGTTTCCCGCAGGAAATTAGTTAGCAGAGGGGGTAAGCAGTGTTGACAAACCTTGACTCAGGGATTGAGTCAGCACAGAGATTAGAGACTGCGCTGCTGTGAGACCCCGAACAGTCATAGCTAACGCTATCTAAGCTAGCTACCTACCTACCTACCTACCTACCTAAAAGATAGGCTAGAGCTAGCAGAAACTCCTTCGGTATTCGCTTGACTAGACATTGTGAACAGCTGGATATATGGCTAAGCTAAATAGTTAACTTTAGTAACTTAACCAGCAATCCATCACTTGGTACTTCATTATCCACAATAACAATATAAATAGCTAGGGAGGTAAACACGCCGTATACCAATGACACATTTGTCCGAGTGACCAATAAAGTCGCCCCCTTCCCTTCACCCCGCCTCCACGTCAAAAGAATATCAAAACCCCAAGCGTGAGAAAAACTAAATCGTAATCGTAAAAAATTTAATCGTACTTTAATCGTAAACATGAGTGAGAAAAAACAATTGCAATTTTATTTTTTACATTTGTGAACATAACTTTTTCATTTACAATTCAGAAAAATTCGTTTGATAAAAAAAAATTTGATCACAAGATTATTTATTTTTACGCAGACAATACTTTTGGCATCAATTTGACTCCATAGAAGAGGACAGCTTGATCAGCGTGACCGTGATCTCCTACATGCTCTATATCGCCATCTGGTGTTCTGAAACTACATAGTATACCTTTAATGGGAAAATGCATGTACATTCTACATTTTCCACAAAGAGTTACTAAACACCTTAAGCTGTGAACTCTGTGGATTTAGAAAGTCGACGGTCTGCTGAGTAGAAATGCCAGAGACTATGTGGAGACATCAAGCATAGTTTTGTATGTACAAAGCAAAATGTACTTGGCTATGGGGAAATGCATTGTAATAGCGCCCCTCTGGTGGTGGGCTCTGGTACATACATGTGTGACACACACACAGACACACAGACGCACACACGGGATCAAATTAGTTCAAACCACTTTGTTGTAGTGGGTGACAATCATCTTTGTCTGTGTGGTAAGAACTTCAAAAAACTTCAGAAAAATTATGTGATTTTTTAAAGAAATATACAGGTGCAGCTCAAAAAATTTGAATATCGTGAAAAAGTTCAATATTTTTTGTCACTCATTTCAGAAAGTGAAACTCATATATTATATAGATTCATTACACATAAAGTGAAATATTTCAAGCCTTTATTTCTTGAAATTTTGATGATTATGGCTTACAGCTAATGAAACCCAAAATTCAGTGTCTCAGAAAATTAGAATATTTTGCTTTAACATATTTTTAAAGTATCATATTTAATATTTGGTCGCATATCCTTTGCATGCTGTTACTTCCTGAAGTCTGTGACCAATCAACATCAAAAGACTCAATATCTTATTTTCAGGTCCTGTTACAAGCGATACTATAACCTCTCTGCATTTGAACTGATCTCTATGGGAATTTGGCAGTGAGACTAGATTCAGCTGTAAATTACACTGGTACAGTATGGAACACATGGCTGGCTAAATGGCTGTAAGTCATCAAGGGTCTGAGCTATCGAACGAGCCCCAAACCATCACTCTGTTGCCAGATATGGAGTAGATGTGGATGGATCACTGCAAGGGTTATTTCTCCTGACTCATTTTCCTATAGAACTCTATGGGGAAAAAAGTCAGGAGAAACAACCCTTAAAGGGATCCATCCACATCTACTCCATATTTGACCGCAGAGTGATGGTTTGGGGCTCGTTCGATAGCTCAGACCCCAAAAACGATTTATGGAATTGGGGTTTGTAATAATAAATATTATATTAAGTGCCCCCCCCTGACGATCAGATCGGGTATCGGTGATCCTGATGATGACGTGACGATCTGAAAATAAAGATGATTGCCCAATTCTAACGCCTGATCTCATTTTAAGAAGCAATGGAATGGAATGGCTTGCAATGTGACTTTTCAGCCACTAGTTGTGCATACACATGGTCTAAAGCAGGGGTAGGCAACCCTGGTCCTGGAGAGCCGCAGGGTATGCTGGTTTTTGTTGTTACTCGCCACTTAATTGATCAATTAAAGCAGCTGATTACACAGTTAACTCACCTCACCTGGTTTCTTTAGTCTAAGTAGTTGCTGTATTTAGGGTGAAAACAAAAACCAGCAGACCCTGCGGCTCTCCAGGACCAGGGTTGCCTACCCCTGGTCTAAAGTGTCCCACGTTAAAATATTATTTGTTTGTGTGGAAATAAGCGTAAGCACAATTGATCTAAGGCCCCAGATGTATGTAGGTTACAATGGAAATACCAGTGAATAGTACTATTTGCCATTCTAAATGGGAGAAAAGAGGGAAACTGATATCCTGAGTATACATAACTGTGCAGGACCAGTGCACACTACTTGGAAATTAGGGGTCTGTCCCAATGGTGCATATATTTCCTGTATTAATGAATTAACCAAATTAATGAATTTAAAAAGACTTAGAAAATTCTAAATACTTAAGTTGCAGAAACTAAACTGTTTACCACATCGTCAACATAATGGCCAGGCATGAGACCCCACTAATGACAAGCCCAGGTCTTCGGCCAGTTTCCATCTAATAAATCAGGCTGATTCCAAAATTGATATCTACAGGAGATACCTCCATACAATGGCTTTGGTTCTCTGGAAGATTCCCTTCAAAACTGCAAGTGTCTTATCCCTGAGCCGCCCAAGAAGGACCTCTTAAAGATGCTGGAGAAGGATGGAAAAGTGCTCCGATACACGGCCAGACTGGTGAGCTGCTTGTTCTTGGCGGAGTCCCCGCTTTTTTAGTTTTTTTGTTGCCTTTTTGGTTACATGCAGTTTAGCTGTGACTATGGCCTCAGGAGTGAGTTAACAGGGAATCACTCGTCTTGAGTACCCAGAGGAATTCTTGAGTGCACTAATCTCTGCTATATGTGAGCAGGATGCCCCACTGGTGGTACCAAATATACATTTGAGTCACTTTTCCCTCAAACTACTGTATGTGTTCTGATACTGGAATGTGAAACTAATTCCATATTATGGGGGTCACAGGTTAATATATACCTGGTTGCACTGTATTTTATGGATGGGCAGTATTTCAAATAACTGTTTGAAATGTGTATTCGAATGAATCAAACAATATAATGTATTATATGTGTCAAGATACTTATGTTTAAATACTCCAAGTACATACCTGTAATTAACTTTCATGCTTGTCCTTGAATCTGCCATTTCATATAAAACAAATATAACCCACAACCTTTTATTTTAGAGCGAATCAGAGAGAAAAAAATGAAAATCTGACTCAAATATGCATGGAAGGGGGAAAAAGGCACGATGGCACTATTTAACAGAATTGGTATTGTGTAATCATGCTTTCACCAGGTCAGGTGTAGACTATACCTTGTAAACGGCTGCTTACCCTCTGAGGCACTTCCCCCTTCCTGGGGGAAACTGTACAGCAGGGGTCGGCAAGTAAATTTGGCCTCGGGCCAATTTTTTTCTGAGCCACTAGGTGGCGGGCTAGAACATAATAAAAGGCTAATTTAAGTAATTGATCGTTAAAAAATGTGACACGTTCTAATGCTTTGGTCCTCATATCGGGATCTGGTGTAATGATCTGACTTTTCTTTCGAAAAATGTGAATACATTTCTTAACTAGGTAGCAGTGGGGATTACTCACCGAATCCATTGCACTGCAGTATTTTGGCTTGACTAGCGAGTTTGTGTTGTGATTCTCAACAACGTTGAAACGTAGTTCCGTGTTTCAAAAGAAAAGTCCGATATGAGTACCAAAGCAAGTTCAAGTTCAAGTTCTTTTATTGTCACTTCACAGTTTACACAGGTGTAATCAGAGAGGGAAAAACTTTACGTGCAAAACGCCCGACAGCGGACAGCAGTTGTATCAATTAAATATCAGTGTCACAAAGACGCACGAGAGGAATCGATTGACGCATAAAAACCTTGAAAACTGCCTGCGGATTAAAGTGACGTCCATATCACCAGATATCCAACGAATAGTGACCGATGGGAGATGCCAGTTTTCACATTAAGTGAGTACTAAGCCTGTCGTTATTGCATTTAATAGCCTAATTGTATTTTTTATATTTTTAATGAATGGCTCATTTAATTATTATCCCTAATGTAGCGTGTTTGCTCTGTCGTTTCAGGAGCATAGGCCTATGCACCACCACTAGAGTGCGGATCGGGCCGCATATTTCTGTCCGAACCCGACCGAGTCCGAGATAGTAGTAACCGAGCCCGACAGGAATTCTGCTTTTTATGTCCGAACCCGACCTGAGCCCGACGCAGTTAATGTAAGGCACTGAAGCGCTGACATAGTGTTTCCCTGTCACGCAGTTGTTGTTACCATGGTTACAGCTTCCCTGTTTAGTGGACACTGGGCACCTAAATGACCGTCAAAAAATAAAATAATATATTTATAATAAGGTTGTTCTTGTGTTGAGTGTGCGGTTTACACTGAACCATCAATTATTGGACAAAGCTCAGTGTGCCACTTCTCTTTTTTTGGACGTACTCTTGCTACAACCTGCACCTCTATTGGAGAGACACGTGTACGTTGAACTATTTTTCTGTTGGTAATCATACTTTTACTTGAATACAGTTTTTTGGTACTCTACCCGCCTCTGCTGGCCATTGTGAACGTTCCTTTGCACATTGTTTAATTGCATTTGGAGGTTGTTTCTGGACTTGTGAAAGTAGCTTTTTGTTCTCAGTTGCCGATTAAAGCCGTGTCTTTTATTTTCGGTAATGATTTAGCTGGAGAAAATGTGTTTTCTCTGCCTGAAGTTACAAATGAGCCTAGCATGAATGACAGTACTGATAACGTGGCATGATAATTTCTCTCTGTTTTCACTGCGTGTGTAGTGACACACACAATATTCGGTATCATTTTTATTTATTTCACACTATATTTTCACCAAAAACAACTTGAAGCACCATGTGAAGTAGGCTAACCCATCCTAATTAGTAGTTCAAAAGTAAAATGTTCGCTAGTTGTTCGGCCGCCGTGACCGAGCCCGAACATCATTTTAAAAGTTTAGTCCGAGCCCGGCCCGACCCGCCGGGCCCCGTCGGGTTCGGGTCGGGTATCCACCCTCTAACCACCACCCCTCGCACTCCATAATCAAGCGGATCAAGCTTTTTTTTGCGCCGATTTTGTTGTTTTTGATGTTTTTCATAAAATTAAACTGAATTTGCTTTGTTACTGTTTACATGTGTGGTGCATTCACATATAAGTAAATTATTAAGTTTGAATGATTTACTGAGCTGGTGTTATTTTTTTCAAACCACACACCGCATGTTGGCTATTTCAGCACCACTCGTTGTCCACCTACTTATTGATTCACTACTTGGGGTTCAGCGTCAGTGCAGCCCGCTGCCTGATTGTCTGTGCGTCTCATTCACTCTCAACATGGATAAAAGTACAATAAGCATTCTTCAGGTGTGGGTAGATTCTCTATTCGGACATTATAGCCTATACGTGGGACTGTCGGTTCGATATTGTAAAAAAAAACAAATTTTTTTCAAATCTCAAAATTATCTGGCGGGCCAAATATTATTGCTGGCGGGCCAACAATGGCCCGCGGGACGCCTGTTGCCGACCCCTGCTGTACAGTATATGAAGAATCAACTCTACCTCCCTGGTCTTAATGAAAGGGCATCTGCTCACAGATTTTTCATAAGTTCTACATTTGGCTCAACAGTAATTTATGGACAGCCTCCTCTCAGGGCAAGCAAGAATGTTCACTTTAAATGATTCATTTAATACACAGGAACTTTGGTTGTTGTAAGATCTAAAAACAATACACTAGCTACCTTGCACTTCTTATTTTTTATATTGTGATCCACCCTTCAAGCTTGAGAGAGAACCATTCATTACAGTCCCATGTTCTTGTTGAAGGTCTCAGTTTTGAGTGATGCTATTTGATAAAATATTTGTTCATCATTTCTCACCAGCCTCTTAAATGTGTACACAGGAAAAGGTGGCATGTTCTGTATTAACAGTTGGTATGATGCTGTGTACTTCATTCACACTTTTTTGTGACTATGGCCTCAGGAGTGAGTTAAAAGGGAATCACTCGTCTTGAGGGGGGGGGGGGGGTTCTGTGTTGAATTTGATCTAATCTGCCAAGTAATCAAAATTAATGGTCCTGGAGAGCCATATTTTGTTTTTGGTTTTCATCCTAAACATAAGCAACAAGGGACCCGGATGAGGACTTCCAGGATCAGGGTTGATCACCCCTGGGTTTTGGCGAGAATCTCATTGCAAACATTGCTTGTTTCTTTCACAGGACTCCCAAAATCCTGATGACAGTGACCGTCGCTTCATTTTGTCCTACTTCTTGTCCAATGACACAATCAGCGTCTTTGAATCGAACATGCGAAACTCTGGGATCATAGGAGGGAAGTTTCTGGAGAAGACTCACGTCCACAAACCGGGCAGCACTCCGGAAAACCCCCAGTACTACAGCCCAGCGGACTTCGCCATTGGGGCCACTTTGGAGGGTATATTCCAGTTTGATCTTGATCTTCTTCACCTCACCTGCAAGGTGCCAAAGATCACGTGACCAAATTCAGAGATGGCAGCACTCTAATATGTTTGTATCTAATACATTTAATTTATTCAGTTTTTTAACATTTCCTGAAAAACCCTGCTTAAACTTTACATTTTAAAATACACCTTAAATTAAGAAATTACATACGTTTCATTTGAACATCCCTACGAAGAATCTAAATTTTCATCTTGTTTAGCTTTTGTTGACCGTGATGTTCGAGTCAAATACCCTAATACAGCTGACTTTAATTCTTGCCTTTGGAATGCTTCCAGGAATTGTTTTCACTGTAAAATCAGAAAGTAATTCAGATCCCAGAAACCATTTGAGATGAGCATAAGCTAGCCAACCCCAGTTGTTGGTCCTGTTCCTCTGTTGCTGGCTAACTGTGCTGAGTAAAACACAGAACATTGTTTTTGCTAGTTCAGATGTTCCATATTCTGGGGGTTTCCGGGTTTTACTCGGCACAGTTAGCCAACTAACTCAGGCAGGATTACCAAGTTAGCTAGATAACCAGAACCCTTCCAAATCTGGAATGTGGACTGAAGTAAAAAGAGCTGTTCCGGGTTTTACTCAGTGCAGTTATCCAGCTCAACTCTATAATCCTGCTTCATGATACAGACCCCGGGGGGGGGGGGCTAACTTTTGTAAATATTTTTTATTTGATTACGTCCAATTGGATGCGAGCCTGAGTTACTATATTTACAAAAGTTATCTAAATATCAAAGATATTTACAAAGGTTAGCCGGCTAACTCCTAAATCCCCTGCTTTGTGAAATACAGGGTTTTCTTTTTTGTTTATACCTTTAAATTAGCTACCCATTATACCCAAGAATCCAGGACCCGTATTCACAAAACATCTTAAGGCTAAAAGTAGCTCCCAACTTGCTGATTTAGGAGAAACTCTTAAAAATAATGCATGTCAGTCCTAATTTTAGGATTTTTGGTCTAAGAGTATTTCACAAAGTGTTTTAGTGCCAAAACCACCTCCGAAATCTGTGAAAAGTTAGGGGTAGTCAAGAGGACTCCTAAATCACGAAAACCAAATCACAAACAATCCAAAAATGGCTGCTGTTGGCAATCCGCCTCGTAATCGTAAACATTTTAGAAGCATTTAATGATACTGAGCTTTTAAAAAGGTCTCGCCTTAAATTGCGAGGGTATTATGATAATATTAGAGCTAGTCAGGGATGCAGTCACTTCACCAACAAACAGAAACAACCTAATAACACCGGAGATCAAGGTTCTGACTCTACGCTACTTGGCCACAGGAAAAACGCAGCTATGCATCGCAGACGAACTAGGTATATCTAGTCTTCTGTCAGTAGAATATTACATCAAACAATAAATGCCCTCTCCAGACCCCACATTGTCCGACAATTCATACGGTTTTCCTCTTGATGTGCGCCAACTACAAAGAAAGAAAGCCCACTTCATGGCCATAGCTGGACTACCAGTAGTTGGTGCTATAGATGGGACACATATCCAAATTGATAGTTGATGCCAACTACAATATTCTTGACATTTTCGCCAAGTGGGTAAGCGCAACACATGACTCCCGGATCCTACAGGAGAGTGGCCTGAGGCTGCTGTTTGAGAGGCATCATGTCCCAGCTGGATGTCACTTGGTGGGGTACAGTGGCTATCCCTGCAGGACGTGGCTCCTCACGCCTTACATCCACCCACAACCGGGACCTCAGTTCAATTACAACAGTTAAGCTCACAAAATATTAGCTTCCTTTTTAAATTATATTAGTCACACAAACACCTTAATTGTGAATAATCACGTAGGATAAAAAATCTTTATTTGAATATAGCAACACGATACCTCTTTCTACAGTATTTCTATGATGAAATCACTAACAGAAACCCATCCCCTATCAGCCAATCACTGTGGGCATAGTAAGTAAGCTTGTTCATGAAACGTGACATCATCCATAGCAACGAGGTCAACCCTGCCCTTTTTCTCTTAGCTTAAGATTTCTCCCCATTCCTTAGTAAAATTTGGTCTCAGCAGCTTTGTGAAGAGGGATTCAGAGGAAACTCTTAGCTAGAAACTTTTACTGCTATTTGGGAGACCTCTCAGTGGCAAGATAAAATGTTTTGTGAATACGGGCCCAGGTGAGTTAACTCTGCAGTCATCTTCTTCAGTTGATGGAATGAGTATTCAGTAACAATAAAACAACAGATTCTGATACTCTCCGGGTTTTACTCAGTGTAGTTATCCAGCTAACTCAGTAGTCCTGCTTTGTGAAATACCCCCCTGGACAGTAACATAATCTGTTAGTTTTATTGTTACTGAATACTTATTCCATCAACTGAAGATTAGGTATTGCCACCCTGGTAAACCATCCCGTGTCAGTAAAACCCTGTCTGCAACTGTCTCCCAATCAGTATTTAGTCACCGTTTTGTCCTGTTGGATGCTGATCTCTACGTGCTGAATTACCTGGAGACCATTGCTGATCAAATCCCATCTCAAACCCTCGACTCCCTGCGCCAGTGCCTGCGTCAGGAGCCCAATAAGACCCAAATGACAGGTAAGCCCTGCTCCATCTCTGGCCCAAGCCATAGGTAAACCCTGCTCCATCTCAGGCCTCAACTACAGGTAATCCCTGCTCCATCTCAGGCCTCAACCACAGGTAAGCCCTGCTCCATCTCTGGCCTCAACCACAGGTAAGACCTGCTCCATCTCTGGCTCAAGCCATGGGTAAACCCTGCTCCATCTCTGGCCTCAACCGTGGGTAAACCCTGCTCTATCTCAGGCCTCAACCACAGGTAATCCCTGCTCCATCTCAGGCCTCAACCACAGGTAAGCCCTGCTCCATCTCTGGCCTCAACCGTGGGTAAACCCTGCTCCATCTCAGGCCTCAACCACAGGTAAACCCTGCTCCATCTCAGACCTCAACCACAGGTAAGCCCTGCTCCATCTCCATCTCTGGCCCAAGCCATGGGTAAACCCTGCTCCATCTCTGGCCCAAGCCATAGGTAAACCCTGCTCCATCTCAGGCCTCAACCACAGGTAAACTCTGCTCCATCTCCATCTCTGGCCCAAGCCATAGGTAAACCCTGCTCCATCTCTGGCCCAAGCCATAGGTAAACCCTGCTCCATCTCAGGCCTCAACCACAGGTAATCACTGCTCCATCTCAGGCCCAAGCCATAGGTAAACCCTGCTCCATCTCAGGCCCAAGCCATAGGTAAACCCTGCTCCATCTCTGGCCCAAGCCATAGGCAAACCCTGCTCCATCTCAGGCCTCAACCACAGGTAAGCCCTGCTCCATCTCTGGCCCAAGCCATAGGTAAACCCTGCTCCATCTCTGGCCCAAGCCATAGGTAAACCCTGCTCCATCTCAGGCCTCAACCACAGGTAATCCCTGCTCCATCTCAGGCCTCAACCACAGGTAATCCCTGCTCCATCTCAGGCCTCAACCACAGGTAAGCCCTGCTCCATCTCTGGCCCAAGCCATGGGTAAACCCTGCTCCATCTCTGGCCCAAGCCACAGGTAAACCCTGCTCCATCTCTGGCCCAAGCCATTAGTAAACCCTCCTCCATCACAGGCCGGAACGACAGATAAGCCCTGCTCCAGAATAGAATCCATATTCCTGCAATAAATGGCCCACAAGATTTTTAATAAACAATTTTTTTTTAGATGAAGGCTGGGTGTTTGTCATAGAAAGCACTAGTCATGGAGAAAATTGCAAAAAGTGGCATAAATCACAATTTTTTTTCTAAAACATTAATTTATTAAATTAATAGATTATTTAATTTATTAATGATGCGAGTAGTCGGGCAGTCGTGGTGGCTAGCTAGTTAGCTTTGTTTTGAGCACTGCTATCCAGAAGCTAACGTGTTAGCCAGAATGGATGACATTTTGTGGGGCAGGAGGACAGGGAGGGTGAGGATAGTACCGGGGAGGGAAATTACTACGAGTATGTGGACAGCTTCGCTCCATTGCAGCCTTATATGTTTGAGCCACCCTCTGTTGCTGCTGCCACTGCCGGAGCTGCAGAAAATGCGGTCCACCCCAAGAGAATCTCGATGTTTCTGAATGGTATAACAGTCGTATGTAACGTGAACATCTGTAATAAATATTTGCCTAGAATCCGGAATGCCGTTTTGTTTTTCTATTAACGTTACCATTACCGCAATAACAGGGTAGCTGTGCGCAAATTGCTGGATAGCCACAACTACTGTCACTGATAGCAGTCGTAATATTTATAATCATCAATATCTTGCTAATTTTAATCTGGAATCCCGTTTTGTATTTCTACCATTATGCCGATTATGTTAGCTGTAGTTGATAGTAGCAGAGGCTGTCTAAGACATTGTTTGATAACGTAGGCTACTACACATCTTCATAGGCTACATCAGGTGTTCCTGTGGATATTGGAGGATATTGCAGCCTCCTTCATGTGGCCAAATTCGAGCCATTTTGTGCGAAGCCATGTGTTTGTGGGGAAGCTAAATAGGTTATGCACTTTCGTCCCATTTTGTTCGCACTGACAGTTGCATATTGTGAGCTACCTAAGTTACCCTAAGTTAGCTGTCACTCACATTGACATTGAGGACAAGTTGAAAATCGAGCAATGTAATTGGAGGGAATACTTTGTTTTACGCCTGCCAGTGCAGGTACGCGTCATCAAAACACCACACAGCCGTTTCACCGGAAGAAGCGAGGAAAATATTTTGCAGCGCAACTATCAACTTTGAATATATATATTTTTTTGGTCTACATCATTTCCTTGAAGCAATTATACTATAGCTAACCATTTCATCATTTAAGAGGTAAATTTTCATTGTGTGGGGTCTTTAACGGTGAAGGAGCTCTGGGCTGGGCATCAACACAGGGGCCATCGAACATCTGATTGCAACAACTGACAAGCACGATTATCTTTATCCCAGCGTTTTCCACTATCTGTAGACTATAGCCTACATAGTCGCACTTTCTTTCTCCCAGAATTTGGCAATATGCTTAAAACGCTTAGACGTATGCAAGTCACACTATAGGCTATGCCACATTAAGGACAGTCCAAATCTGGTGAAAAAACTACAGAAAAAATGGCAAAAATCACAGATCCCTGACACCCATGACTTCAGTGACAAATACCCAGCATTAACTTGCCGCAACAGCCAACAGCCATGTCCACTCCCTCATTAGCTCTCCAAGTGCAACAGAAGAGCCGCATTTCTACTTGAGAAGAATGTAATCTAGTTTAGTTAAAATAAATGTGTTACGAATGTAGGCTACCGCCCAACATGATTTAAAGTTCTTATGTGTCCGTGGGAATAGTAGATATACTTGACCTTATTTAACTGGCAGTTAATTGGTTTTTACCGTCATAGGGGCATGTTCAGTGGTCATATTGGCATGTTACCAGCACAGCCCTACAATACTTGCTAAAAATGATATTTTCATTTTATGTTCGCTTGACATTTTGCTTGCTCAAGCGTGTTTCTTGCCCTCAACAGAGGCGAGTGGGCGGGGTTTAGGACGGAGACCTTTCTGATTGTAAACAAGACCACAGCAAGGCTAAAAAGTCCTGCATATTACACTTTTAATTCAATTCAAACCTATAACCTAAAAGCATTTTTGAAGCCTATTTTTATTTATCTTGATTTAATTTACGCTGATGGTGAAGTGAATAAAATAATCAGAGGAATAAACTAATCAATGTGCAAAATATCTATGAATTACCATAAATTTGTTTATTTCCTTGGAATATTTCCCAAAATGTTGCAACCATACTCAACAGATCATAGTTGATAGGCTAACGACAAGCAAGTGTGACTGAATTGCCTCTTCTCATCCTACTTTTTCATATTTGTCTTGCAGTAAAAAACACCCGTCTCCTTACACCTCCAAACATTTTTCATTCTCCAACAGATGGAACCGTGGAAACCAACGGAAATGCTTTGTGATGAGTTGCACCTGGCTGCAAACCCCCTCCCTCCATCTTTTGCCACTTGTGATACAGCTGTACAGAAGCCATGATGACAAATTCTAAGGGAATGTATGACAGTGCAAATAAATGCTATATTGAGGCTATATTAAGGTTAATCTTTACTGTTGCTCGACTACTGCTGCGCAATACAGGTATCCATAGGGATGTTTAGATATGAGTTGATAACAAGAATCTATGATTTATCAACTGAACTTTGAAATGCAGAGCCAAATGATCACTGAAGACCAGTGATTGAAAGTCTTTTATGCAACAAATAATTATTAAATACAAATTTAAGAATTTTAAAGTGTAATGAATTGAGTATGCAAAACAATCAAATTAATTAACCAAACCCCATGTTAGATGAAGTGTTGTGTAGTTTGTCCTTAGCGTTACAAAAAAAACAAGTCTTTCTCTGACCCATTTCACTGACCTCAACTCTCACTTTTTTTTATTTATAAAAAGGCAGTGTTACTTAAACCGCAAAGTGCAATGTTGTAAAAAACAATATTTCATACATTGGTCGAGCATAATTAACCATAAATAATCCCCCAAATAAAGATGATCTCTTTGAAAAAACTAATTAACTTTTCCCCAGACAGGCATAGTAAAGCTGGAGTATGCAACTTTCTCAACAGTCTTTTGTTCTCAAAACATTTCAAACTCATACCCCCCACCCTACGGCTTCCACAGATGTGGTGAACTTGCAAGTTTTTGAGACACAATTGCCGGATTACAGGTTATAGCTGAGTAAACCGTTCGAGGTAACGCAATCTATACGAAATAACGTTAGCAAACATTTCCTTCTTCCAAGAACTAGCCGCAGAATGAAGTAACATTATGGACCAGAATGGCGACACCCGCGCGTGTGCTAATGTCGACCCTGAGCGTAATATGCATGGGGCTAAAACTTTGATCTTGCACTGTGAAGGCAGGGCATTGACCGATTGGGAATGAAATTCAAGATTCAGGTCATTGCCTAACTCAATATTTCCATAAAGTTTCATCACAATCGGAGTGAAAACAGTACCCCCTGCACGTGCGGGTGTAATAATAGCAACCTAGCTACTATCCATAACAGGCAAATACAATTGGCTGGCAAGCAGAAAGTCCAGGTGAATTGGTGTTGAAACTTTTGACCTACCTGTCCAGTAGAAACAATGGGAGCTCCACGCTGGTCTTTAAACCAATTTTCTCCCGGACATCTCATCTCAGCGTGACTGTTAGCTGATATTTTGCTTAAAAAAAAGGTGCGTATTCCAGCTTTAAATAACTTTTAAAAATATTACTTTACAAATATTATTGTGTAGACAATGAGCTGGAAAATCCCAAGAGCAGAGATGTGGTGCTCATGCATCCGTCCTCTCCATACCTTCAACAACAATGACATTGGCTGGACTGTCCTGCAGTGGGCAGGTACACATTTAGGCTGCAGCTGATGGAAGCCCTGTGGTTTCAAGAGTCGCAAGGTCACCTATTTGTAACCTTGCCTATCATTTCAACCTTGCTCAATACTCCATCAGGAACATGTCAACATACACCCAATTCAGTTGATTTTAATTTATCTCAATGCAGATTTTATTTTATTTTTTGGATAAAAAAAAAAAACCCTAAATGTTAAGTTGAAATTGATTCACTTAATAAAGGGCAATTCGATGTCAAATACAAAGTTGCACTTGATTCACTGTTGCATGTATATCTACATTTAGTCCAGGTCTGGATCCGTGCAGGCTTCTGCAATCTGTAAACGGTCAAATGGACAGACATTTGATGAGAATGTACTTCCTGATACCTTGATTATGGAGAGCTACAGAGAGCCTAACATTCTAGATCTTCTACCTCTTCACTGTAATCCTGGTGAAAGCAGTACATTTCAGGATGTAACCATTATGTGAACACAGAAATTAAAATCTGAAAAAAATTTCCATGAACCAACTAACCTAATGACAGTACCAATATCTAACCTGGCATATCCCTGTAACTATCATTGCATCTATTATTTCTAGAGTAATCATCTCTTGACATCTGTCTGTCTGGGTTCCAAGACTACCATGTACATTGATACATTTTACATACTGAAATAATTGAACTGTGTGGGGAAACAAAACGTTGTATACAAAATGTGAAACATGCTTCTGAAAATGAACACCAGTGGTGAAACGATTATGAAAAAAAATGTCCACACAATGTCTTTCCATTTAGTTTTTTTACTTAAAACTTCATACCGATTTCCCGTTTTATTAAGGTAAAGAAAAAAAATAAATCAGCCATTTTTATATTTCTCAGAGCCAACTTCTTGTTTTTTGTCACTGTGTTTGATAGCTTGGCATTGAACTGCTACAAGTTCTTGATGATAAATGATATTAGGCTCTGCCATGTTCGATTCCATTATGATTTTTGCTCAATTCATGAGTTTAATAGTAGAAGAAATCAAAATCAAGCATGTCAAGTTTAACACATTCCCAAAGCAACCTTTACACCAAAGTGAGATTCAACCTTGCGATACTGTCCCATATCCCTGACTGAAATGGTATAAGCCTAGTTTATAACTGGAGGAGTATGGTATCATAGATGTAAAGGAGCTGCACTGGAACTGTGAAGAAGTCTGCAATTCACTCTGCTGCGAGGCCAAGTTCTGCTCCATTTCTGAGTTGACACCTGCTTTGCTGTATACCGTCCCTTAAGAGTTTGCAGCAGTCTGTGTGTTAACCAATGGGGCGTAGCCTGCAGGGGCCACTGACAATCCCAGCAGCAGCTGCACTCACAGTTCACCTACCCTGGTAATACTGGGCCAAGAAAGCAAAGCCACTTCAATATGCCAGAGCCAATGTTGAGATACGAAGCAGGGTGAATTTGGGGGGAGTACGTGCATGCAGCACATGACACTTTTCGCAAGGGCCCCAATAATACTAGTGGAGCAGCACAGCCATCCTGAAAGCACTGAGGGAGATTTAGGGGGCAGACAGCTAAGTGTGAGTTAAAAAAAAAAGAAGAAAAGAAACTGAAATACATCCGTCAGGGTTTGAGGACATTGGCTGTCGCTCCCAACGCGTTGCCCTGGTTCCCATGAACTAGGCACCGACGGTATCGCCTTGGAGCGTCGGCCTCAGAAGGCACAACCAATAACCTGCTGGTTTCCTGTTCCATACCGGTCAGACCAGAGGGCGGGGTTAAGGAGCTTTGATCTTCTTGGGTCGTGGTGAGGCGCCGTTCTCCGCTTTGATCGTGCCGTTCTCGTGCCCACCTGGCAAAGGAAAAGACGGCATTGGAGGTCAACTTGCAGCTGGAGGGTTTGGGGCTTTAGGGGAGGGGGGACTCACCGCTGTCCCGCTTGGTGGTGCGGGGTGGCTGCTTAGCTGCTGCTCTCTTGCGGGCAGCCTCCTGCCTGAACTGGCGCCAGCGTCGCAGCTGGAAGCGAATCAGCTTCCACAGAAGCCAGGCCTGCGTCAAGCACACCATCAGCAACACGGCCATCCTGCAGGGGGTGACAGAGAGCAGGCTGTGTCAGTGTGTGTTGCACTGGTGTGTGTACGTGCATAATATGTGTGTGTGTGTGTACGTGCATAATATGTGTGTGTGTGTGTGTGCGCGCGCGTGTGTGTGTGTCGGGGGTACTTTAGGCGTCACCTGATGAGAAGAGTGTTGAAGTTCCCTGCCTCCCAATCCAGACCGTGGCTCTCCACTCGAGCCAACCCAAATCCCACAGCCAGGAACAGCAGTGTGAGGCTCACCATGCGGGTGAACACAAAGCCCACTGCCCACACGTCGAACCTGCATACACACGTGCAGTCAGACACCCTGCTCCACCATGCATTCACGTTTCTACATGTATCAGACATGCATTTTCCTGAATAATCTGGAAATATCGATTTTAAGACCCAAAGTGTCCCAACCAGAGGCAGAGGGTACGTACATACTTCGGTACATACACCTAGAGCTTTTGCTGTATGATAGGAAAGAAAGAACAAATACTAGTAGCCCCTGACACCTTTGGGGATCTGCATTCCCTCAATCAGGGGAAAGAAATAATAAATGACATCCCATTGTCATTTATTTAGACGGATTGCACTGTGATTTGAGCCCCTCCGAGTTAAAAACATTGGCATAAACAGCATTGGTGAAAAAAATTCAGTAACCTTCATATAATATGTGCAGTTTTCAAGTTTTTCAAGCTACTGTCCATGATTCAAATGTTTACCAGACGATCGTGGGACAACTGGAAGGTAGGGGAGTAATTTTTATTTATTGCCGATTGTGTTCAATTTCTTTATATTCTTGGTCACTGGCGCAGAAACGTGTTGGTACAAATTGACGGGGACGCATTATTCCCACGCCCCAATGTTGGTTTAGATGGTTGGACATGAGGGTTTTTTTAATTTATTTTTTTAAACATGGGATAAATAATACTTCTAATATTTCCATCTAGAACCATGTAAAAAAAACAATTTTTTTTAAAAGAGCAAATCCGGGTAAAATAATTTACTTCAAGAACTCGTCATCTAATTTTGCTTTTGAAAATACAAACTGTAGGCCAGGCTAATGTTTCTGTCTACAGAAAACAAAATCATAAATTTTGACACGGTAGGTCTATAGGCTCTGTGAGAAATTGAATATTCAGTTAATTCATTCATGTAGTACATTTAAAATGTCATAGCATAGGCTACGTCAAAGAATTAAGTTCATTCATTGCGTCAGCGTTTCCTCGTCTACGTGGTCGCGGTCGTTCTTGCAGGTCAATTCTTTGTTCTTTTGCCTGGCAAACTTGTTGATTACGTTCTCCAAATTGAGACAGTCTCAACTTGAGCCCTCCTTGGGTTGATTATGCTTCAAAAATAAGTTAGTTAGTGGATGGCTACACATATTAATGCAGCTTTTGTTTTCTCCCGCTGTTATTTTTGTTTAGGCTGTTGGTACGAAGCATACCATTTTTAAACTAGTGGACATAATTGATAGATTCTACACTAGAGTGTATATTATAGTGTAAAGTGCATTGCTATGATCTCTTAAGGATATAAATCAAATTTTCAACTCATAATTCCAGATCCTATACTAGCCATAGTCACTATACTCTGAAACCAAGGTTTGAATCTTAAGAAATCTGCCCAGTGGTGAATACATGTGGTTTCAAGTACAGTAGACATGCAAGGGCTGTATCAGTTTGAATACACCTTGATGGAGAGCAGGCTGATGTTAGCATTAGGGCCGATCAATTTAAATTCCTGTCTTTTGAGGATTTTGGCAACCGCAAACATTTCACTTATAACATAGTTTTTGTGAGTCATTTCCTTAGTTTTTACACAGGGAGGTTTAATTAATACTTGGTATTATCATACACTTAACACTCACTGGGAATTATGATCATATGCAATTCAAAACATTATCCTAAAACCAGTATTATATCGTGTAGTAGCATATCAAATGTTTAACTTGTATTTTCTATAACACTGCATTGAGTAGGCTAGGCTATAGCACCATAGTTGTGAGAATTATACCACCCAAACATACAGTTGTATAAGCCCACATTCATGTTGTATCGTTTTGCAGCGGTTTCTAACATACGGAAAGCACATCTCAGTTTCAGTATAACTACGCCATACATTTTTGAGAGTGCAGACTGGCATGTGAATCCTTTGAAACAAACAATAACGTTACAACATCTGTGCTCGTGAATGGGTGCTAGGTAGGCAACCGTAGCTAATGACATGACCCAATCAGCGATTCATTTATTGATATAGGCCAACGTTACAGCCTACAGGCTAAAAACAACCTCAATAAAATGAACAGCATTTAAGTACCATGATAGCCATGTTTTTACATTTGTTCCCTAGGTAACGTTATTACAACCCTGTTACAACAGGCTAGCTAACGTTTGAATGTCGGTGTGCATTCGTTTAGAACTTTAGAACGATGGAATTATTCTACCGTTGAGAAGCTATCCAGATTTTTAGGTTAACATTTTGTTTTTCCCCATGTTAAGTCTATGGACAATTAATCGTCCAAAATTTGGAATTTTGAAGTCTCATTCAAATTTAATAAAGTCTACAGCCATTAGCTTCACGTCACGTGGCCCTGTAACGGCGACATGTAGTCCAGCTGTCTCTCGTGTTTGTTAATTTGAATGTGTTTTGTTGATAGGCTTTTGTTTTTGTTTCCATGCGCCGTGTGTCTAGTGGGACGGGGAAGCGGGCTGGAGATTTTTCAGGGCACTCCTGCTGCTCGTTTTTATAATATTGATGAATTGTCTAGCCGCTATAATTTTGTTTGTGGTCGTCACCATGGAGACGCTTTCGCATTATGCTTGGGAATGTCCGTTGGATCTGCAGCCACAAAGTTTACCAGCACTCTTCACCGGAGTTGCAGGCAATCTTCAAAAGGCCACGAGGGAAAGAGACGATAATGCCGGGAAGGAGTGAGGCGGCGACTAGGAAGGCTGATCTCCGTTTCGACAGTGGACAGAGACCGCGACACTGTGTGTAGCCTATGGAGGAAAGTCGTGGAGGCAGAGTTTGCGTGTTGGACTGGTTGATGATGTTGGACGTCTCGGGACAATGGGGGTTATTTTTAATCATGACGTTTGGCTGTATTATTTTATATGTTTGTGTGTTGTGGGTCTGTCCCACTGTCTGTCTTTTTTGTTGTTGCTGGTGGCTACAACTGAAGTTCCCTACCGGGAAAATAAATGTTATTCTATTCTATTAAAGTATAAAAAGCACACGTCTCAAAATGACTGAAAGAATGAGGGGTCTTGTGTTGGGATCCGTTGGATTTAAATTGAGTTATGTTTGTGCAAAAAAAATGTCTTCATTTCTTATGCAAATATTACGGGGGTACCCGTAACTTTGTAGTGGCTTAATGTAGCTATACCAAAACAGTGTTTGGTGAGGCCATTTTGATTGTAGTCCACCTGTGAAATGGCATTGAGATTGGTTTTGAAACGGTGGAAATATCGAGGTTCAGAAATTGCTGTTTTACATTGGAGAGCTGACCCACGCAAACCTACACTGAGCGCTAACACATAAACATGCATACTTCTGGTCGTGACATTGGCAAGATGATGTCCGGTGAAAGAAAATTCCACAGGCTTTATCCCCCTTCTAAACAGTCAATTGCACAGTGTGGGAATTCTTTGGCTTCCACAAGAGGGATGGAGTTGTTTATAGACTACCCCTTGTACAGGAAATGTGGTACAGTATTCGGCAAAGGAGACAATACCACAAACCTTTCTACGCATCTTCGCATTCACCCTCCCAAACATTTTTCTACCTAGACAGAGTAAGTTGGTGCATAGGCTAAGAATGTTCTGCTCACAGTTGAGTTATACGAGCAACTTAACATGTTAGCGTAGCTTGTTTAGTGAATACCATAACCTTAGCTAGCTAACGAGTCATATTTTCAACCCAATTCTCATACCCATAATACATGTAAGAATAAGAATCAATGCGTGATTTTACTTGACACGATTAAACAACAAAGTTATAGTCGAGTTGTAAGTCAACACTTGACTGGGTGGTCAAAATATGACTAATTAGTGGAATGTGTATGAATACCAACAATTTTTGAGTAAAAGCATTAATGATTGCTAAAGATATCGTGATAATATTATCGCAATATTTTTTGCCATGATAATCGTATCATAATTTTATATTGTGACAGCCCTAAACACAACATATTTTTTAAGGTGATAAGAAAATTAAGACTCTTCTGGTGAGCATTATGTATTTTAAGATCTTTTTGGGAGGTACAGCCTTGGCTCTTATTGAAATGTTTGTGAGCTACTATGTGGAGAGACTATGGCTGTGTCCGAATCAGAGCCCTATATACTGCGCCCTGTCTCCTGCGTACAGTGCACCTGCAGAAGTGTGCTGTTTAATGTGCACTGTTTAGCAGTCCGCAAAAAATATCTGCCATACTATTTTCCAACCGCACTGTGGAAGTGTCGTAAGCAGGTCATAAGATGTCCCACCAGTGTTGCCATGTCCGCGGTTTCACAGCTAAATTGGGATACTTTCAAAGTGCAGTCACGGGTAAAGTCGCAAAGCACGCACTTATTTTAAAAAGTAAAAACATGATAAAAAATGTTGTTGTATTTAAAGGAAAATGTCAGTGAAGCTGCACCTCATTTTCATCAAATATTTATGTGACCAAAATGTTTGTGTACTTCTTGAAGTGTGCTCCCGAATGTACTTAGCAAAACCCCGGAAGTCGGTGTGTTATCTCGGTGTTTGAAGTATACTGCAATTTGAAACTCTACGACTTTCTCGCCCTTTCTACTCACCAAGGCCACTCAACAGTGTGGAAGAGTGCTGATTCGGACACGGCAATAATTAAATAAGGTTTCTGGTATGGCCTGGCCCAGAATCTCCACATAGTGTCTGTAGGTGTATTAAGTAAGGGATAATACACAACGAGGTGGTCATTATCGAAAAATAATGACCGACGCGGAGGCAAAGTATTATCCCGCTTATACCAGGGTTACCAACAATTAAATTATATATAGTTATATTTATAGATTTTTATCGATTAAATCAGCTGAAGTTTAAATATACTTCCGCGGACCTTTGAGCATGTTCTTTTTGCGTTGTCAAGCAAAACTCTGGTTGGTAGTTGTTTTGGAACGAAAACATCTAGTCGTTAATTCTAATGCTCGTTACTAGTTCTATTAAGTCCGTGGCTATGCAAATACATCTAGTTGTTAGTTCTGAAAAAAAGTGATTCTACCAGGGAAAAAAAAGATTATAATTTTTATACCATACATTGGGTACCAATTGTGGTTATTTTTGTCATTACATCATTTAATAAAATTGTAACTCAATCAGATTTAATGTTACCTCCCTCTCCCTGACTTGCCTTGCCTTTTAAAGATGGTTTGGTCACGCAGTGTAGCCTATTTTAAATTAGGCTAAGGAAATACATTTCAGATTCGCATCATGATAATTACGTTACGTTAGATATAGGCCAACTTGTCATATCTAAAAGATTTTGCTGGAAAAAATTCTATATATAGCCGATACAGATCAACGTGCTTTGTGAAGTAGCCTAACTTGCATTCACACAACCAGACGGCATGTTGCTCACGTTAACTTACAGGTAAATTCCTACTATGATATATTAGTTTTTCCAAACTGAATAAATACTGCACCTTTAACCACAAAAATATTTTGCTAGATCAAAAAATGTTTTGCAAGTTGTTGTAACCAAGATATTTGCCGAATAAAAATTGTTGCTAGCTAATGGTTACTACGTTATCACTAGCCTATCCCAACGTTATGGCTTGCAGTAGATAGCCTAACGTGAATACATTTATTATTATTTTTTGTTAAAAAAATAAATAAATTTGTTTCTGATTTTTTCCCCATTTTTCTCCCAATTTAGTAGCCAATTGAACCCCTATTCTAATTCAATTCCCCCCGTGTAGCAACCGCTAGAGAATCACTGCTGCACAACCTCCGTCAGCCGGCAGTAGAGCGAAGGTAGCCACGCTACCAGAGCGCGACTCCTTCCGAGCCTGACCGTGATTCCAACCCGTCCGTGGCTGCTATATGCGCAGCGATCCTCGGAGTACAACTGCGCTGACTGAAAGGCCTATATAGTTACCTAGCCAGTAGGCCTTCACATCTGCATTAAAACAATGACAAAATTTTACTTAATTGTAGCCCAGTTGCAGTACATTTTCAGCCTACGAGGCAGGGTAGGCTACATCTGCCGTCCAGTAGTCACTGAGGGAATGAAATGGCTACATTGTTGCTTCTTTTACTTTATTAATTACATTTATTTATTCCACGTATTTTCTTGAACGTTTTGGACTCTGTTTTTGCCCGGTTATGGAGCAATAGTTAAGTTCCCCATTCCCAGGTTGTGTCGCTGGCCATTGCAAATCGTTGATGCACATTCATTTAGAATGGTGATTAAAATGTTACCAGCGCTACTTCATAGCAGGTCGTTCATAGAAGAATGACCACCATCAGAATCAAGTATTCACCGAGACCATGGTATAACCAATTTTAATGTATGGACTCCTAATAGTATGAGGGAAGTCAGCCACACCCGTTGACACATACTCACACTCGCAAACACGCACACACAGTTACACCTCTAATGGCTACCCCCCAGTGCCTGCTCTCTGGGTCTTATCTCTAGGCTGCTCTGGCCCTTTGAAGTTTCCTAGGGCCCAGGACAGGCCAAATGCTGCGACCTGAACTTGACTGCAGCATCAGTTACTCACATCTTGTGGTGGCTCTCATCAGTGAAGTAGAAGAGCCGGGAGACATGGAAGGCTAACTCAGACACATACTGCAGGAAGAGCAGCACCAGCCCAACTCGAGTCAAACTGTAGGAGGCAGAGCAAGAGGGTTAATGAGCAACACATAAAAGACAAAAACAAGGACTGAAGGGGGAAGAATATAAGAATGTCGAAGTGGTGCAGAAAGTCACAGAAATATAACAAGCTGTACAACAACTGAGCAAACGTACAGTCAAGCCGGAAAGTCTGCACACCCCTTTCACCTTCTCCACGTTTTATTACGTTACAGATTGAGTTAATTTTTTGCCTCAAACATCTACACACAATAGCCAATAATGACGAAGTGAAAACAGGTTTTTAGAAAATATGCAATTTTATTTTACTGACAAAAATAGGTTATTTAGGGGTTACATATCTGTACACACCCTTAGCCTAATACTTGGTTACAGCTTCAAGGCGTCTTGGGAAAGAAGCTACGAGCTTGGCACACTTGTTTCTGGACATTTTTGCCCATTCCTCTTGGCATATCCTTGCCAGCTCCGTCAGGTTGGATGGGGAGCGTCGGTACACAGCCATTTTCAGATCTTTCCACAGATGTTCAATTGGATTCAGGTCTGGGCTCTGGCTGGGCCACTCAAGGACATGCACAGACTTTCTCCGAAGCCACTCCTTTGTTCTCCTGGCTGTGTGCTTCGGGTCGTTGTCATGTTGGAAGGTAAACCTTCGCCCCAGTCTGAGGTCCAGAGCGCTCTGGAGCAGGTTTCCTTCAAGGATCTCGGTGTACTTAGCTGCATTCATCTTTCCCTCTATCAGGACTAGTCGCCCCGTTGCCGCTGCTGAAAAACATCCCCACATCATGATGCTGCCACCGCCATGCTTCACTGTAGGGATGGTATTAGCCAGGTGATGAGCGGTGCCTGGTTTCCTCCAGACGTGACGCTTGGTATTCAGGCCAAAAAGTTCAATTTTGGTTTCATCAGACCAGAGAATCTTGATTCTCATGGTTTGAGAGTCCGCTAGGTGCCTTTTGGCAAACTCCAAGCGGGCTGTGATGTGCCTTTTACTAAGGAGGGGCTTCCGTCTGGCCACTCTACCATAAAGGCCTGATTGGTGGAGTGCTGCCTGGATGGTTGATCTTCTGAAAGGTTCTCCCATCTCCACAAGGATACGCTGGAGAGTGACAGAGTGACCCTCGGGTTCCTGCTCACCTCCCTGGCCAAGGCCAGTCTTCCCCGATTGCTCAGTTTGGCCGGCGGCCAGGTCTAGGAAGATTCTTAGTGGTTCCAAACTTCTTCCATTTACGAATGATGGTGGCCTTCTCCAGATCTTTGCCTTGACACAATCCTGTTTCTGAGGTGTGCAGATAATTCCTTTGACCCCATGGCTTGGAGTTTGCTCTGACATGCACTGTTAACTGTGGTACCTTATATAGGCAGGTGTTGGCAATCCCCAATCATGTCCAATCAATTTAATTTATCACAGGTGGACTCCAATTAAGTTGTAGAAACATCTCAAGCAGTATCAGTGGAAACAAAATGCACCTCAGCTCACTTTTTGGTGTCATATCAAAGGGTGCGCACACTTGTGTACATATATTTAACATTTAGATTTTTAATAAATTAGCACAAATGTCTAAAAACCTGTTTTCACTTTGTCATTATGGGCTATTTTGTGTAGAATTTTGAGACAAAAAAGGAACTCAATCTATTGTAGAATATGTCTGTAACCCCATATACTATTTATGAGCTCTTCTAAACAATATTGTTGGCATAACCAGTGCTCAGAAATGCCAATACATTTGAACTGTTCAGCTGTTTCAATGTTCACACCAGTTAACACTCCAAACAAGTTTCAACAGTGGCGGGCCGTGCATTTCACACCTAGGCCTTCAGTGATGTCCTACACAGTCCTACCTGAATTATTCCACCTCTAATACCATCATTATGACGCCATGGCTCTAGAAACTATACATTTAGACAGAAACGCAGTATAACCGGGCGTTGCATCACCTTAACATAGTCAAGTACAACAGAGTTATATTAATATTTCCGAAGCATTTATAATCAATAAATCCGCATTTACAATTAAGAGTGTTAAACTACCAGCTTTAAGATCGCTTGGATACTGTCAAAACTTTAAAATAAAAGGCGCTTTTAAGGGATTAGTCTACAAAGTTTTATTAAGTCCACCAAAAGTATGTTAGCTTTAACAAGTTTGTTCGCTAAACAGCGCATTGTCGCACCCAAAGCAGTTTCATTTAAGAAACGTGACGATAAAGACACAAACTATTCACTGAAAATAAAAGAAAACAAACAAATAATTTGCATTTGTTCACGAGGATATATTTGCGACAGTGGTGAAAGTGTATTCCTAGCCTTGAATGTCCACTTTGACTCGCTAGCGTCGGCTCGCTAGCGTCGGGGTTGGCCGTTCTCTTCTGACGATGTCTAGCTTTTCTTGAAAAGTTTGTCTTGAAAATGGCGTTGTAATTATATCTGCGACCAAATCGATCTCTTCTCCTCCTTCAGCCATTGTGGGTTGAAAAAAAACAGCTTGTAGAAATCTACACAAATGAGCTCATTCAAGTTCAGTTTGCTAGCTATGCATAGCTCTGCCTCTCAATAGTGCGTATCCAATCAAAAGACGTGCACGTGCTGACGTTATCGTACGCCTGCTAGCTGGCCCCGGTGTCGCCAACTCGAAATCTGATTGGTTAACGCCACAGTTAACGTTCCGTTCACTTTAAGCTACAGGGGCCCGCAATGTTTATTCTGAAGGCCTAAGGGCAGATTTCTTGGACCCTGGCAACACATTATGGCTGAAATATGATTGGATAAAAGCTCTAACATAAAGGCCAGCCCTCCAAATCTCGATCTGAGGCTGGAAGCAGCGCAACCAAGAGGAAAGCTATGAAATGAAGAGAATAGACTATGGGGAATAATTTAATACATATTTGTGGAAAAAATATATCAAAATTTAATTTATATTCTGATGATGTTTAGGCCAGCAGAGAAGGCCTTGCTGGCCCTGACGGCCCGCCACTGAGTTTCAATGATCCTCTCAGGCTTGCATAACTTCAGATGGAATTATATGTTCAAAGCCAGTCTCAATCACAGATCATGTGTAATATATGCATGTGTCTAAAGCTATAACCTGTCCAATTTCAAATTATTATTATTTTTTTTCCCCGTAAGATATCGAGAATGTCATTGTCTATGAATCAGGCTTCTGATCGGCAAAACTTGAGGCTCTGCCAAAGTTCCTGAGGTAAATCAGATTTATATTTCCCATTATCAGTTATTTTTAAAGAAAAATATAAAATAAAATAACATTTTCAATGAAGCCTTGAAGATAAAAATTGTGGGGGAAATATGTTTTTGGTTTGCCTGTACTGAAACACTGCTGCTCCTGGCAGCAAAAAACAGACACCGATGACTTTTGGCAACAGTATTAATGCGCAAGGCACAAAGCAGATAGCTAGATTAGGAGTAACATTTGTAAGCAGACATTGCTAGACTTCATCCATCCATCCACCCATCCATCCATTATCTAACCAGCTTTTTCCTGGTCAGGGTCGCACGGGGGGTCTGCAGCCTATCCCAGCATCCATTGGGCGAGCAACAGGAACACACCCAGGACAGGTCACCAATCCATCAAAGGGCACTCACACACTCATACCTATGGGCAATTTAGAGTCTCCAATTAGCCTAACCTTCATGTCTTTCGACTGGGAGGAAACCGTAGTACCCGGAGGAAACTCAGACTTGGAACCTTCTTGCTGTGAGGCGACAGTGCGAACCACTGCACCACCATGCCGCCCCCTGCTAGACTTCATAAATTACGTATATAAAACTAGTCAGTTTGCAAAAAAGATTGGCCGCATTTCACTTGCTGTTTTCCCACAAGTTTTGAAGGACACTGGGACATTTGACTTTAAAGAGATATTTCACCTTTGTGTGACAGAAGTAATTTTGAACACGTACCTTTTCACCGTCGTGTTCTCTTTTATCGATGTATTATCTGCCATAGTGTGTGCTTTAAAACGATTCATTTTGATGAGGTCCCGAAAATGAATGGTAGTGAATGGGGAGCCTGACAACCGGGAATGCCATTAACGGTCAGCAGGGACAGCTGACGTTGCTAGTATTCACGCTATGCAAATATAATGGGGTAGGCTCCACAAAATTACTTCTGTCACACAAAGTTGAAATATCCCTTTAATGCCGGAATAGTAATTCTGCTCCATGTGCTTACTTTAAAAGATAGGCCACTGTAATGTGTAGCAGGTACAGACTGATGTACTTCAGTTGACGAGGGATCTCTTCCTGAAATGAACAAAACAAATTAATACTGTTCTCTTTTTCAACTGCAACAAATCAAAAACATCTCTATTTGTTTATATTCATCTTCACAAAACACAACAGCTGTGTGCAATTGTGAAAACTGTCCTGATCCCACCCCCCCCAGGATGTTTTTAAACTGAATTGTCTACAGTGAGATTTATTAACCCCTTCGCAAAGATGCCCAAATTGCCAAGACATCGACGTCGTGAGATTGCTCAACTGAGACATTCATTGCCCCTGCAACCAAACTATGAGTGGAAACAACATACTCAGTGTTCAATCTTTATTAGTATGCAATTTGTGACAACAATACCTAAAACAGAGTTTCTAAATGCCACTGTTGCCGCATGGCTAGTCCATTTAACTCATTCAGTGCCGCAGTTTTTTATTTTTATCTTTACTCTAACTACAGAAGCCCTAAAAGGCCATGTATTCATACTTTATATATATATTTTTTACTCCTTTTTCCCGTGATAAGTTAATTTTCTTTGTTTTCTCGTGATCACAAGTTATTTATGTCATTAGCTCAAGATAACAAATGTTGTTTTCCCGTGATAATGGGATCATTTTCTCGAGATCACAAGATAATGAAACTTATTTTCGCCATAGAAATAGCCTACATAATAACTATACAGGAAAGCACGCCCTCAGCCAACCAAAGTTTTGAAGGAGCCGGAAGTAAGCCTGTACTGCGCGTGTCACTGTGCTGTGAGTGCAAAAAATTGGAGCTCCCATTAAAATTTATGTAAAATATCAAACCTTTTAAATCGAAATTAAACTTCCCCGATTATATTTTTAAACTCGATTAATGGACGTAACAGATTATAAAAATATGGTAAATTTTTAGGAAAATGTCATTTAATGTGATTTAATAAATAATTTAACTTCTGGGCCAAAACAATTATTGTTTCAGAAACTGCTACACAATAAAATTTATAATTTTTTGAGGTTTTCTTTGGTTGTTAAATCAGCTTGGTTTTATCCATATAATTCAATGGGCAGAAAGCATTCCTTTGCGCTCAGCAAGCATTCTTCTGGGTGCTTCACTGCCTGGCCCCTCCCACCCTGTCCAGTTCCTATATATGCTCTAAAGTTTTTGCCAGGTAACGAGTAAATATGGAAATTTGTGTCAGTCACAATATGACATGCTGTTTGCTGACTGGCGGATGCCTGGCCTTGTAGCTGGTCAGCTATGTAGTTTACGATGGCATCAGGCTCGCTTTGATTGCACCGCCGATAAAGTTGAAGCCTTGCTAACCATCTTATTAGATGACGCACACTAATATGTATATTATCTGTAATGGCAGGCAAAAAACTATTTCAGCCTGAGTCAGGCCATGATCAAGTAGAAAGTTGATTTGGCGATCAATATGCTCCTGCTCCTCTGGGTCTGACCTTGCTCTACGATGAGTTTCCAATCCTGCTGTGATTTTAAAAGCAATCATCTCATTAACAATGTTTTGTTATCTCGAGATCTCGACAAAATTATCCCATTATCTCGGGAAAACAACATTTGTTATCTCGAGATAATAGCATAACTAACTTGAGATAACGAGAAAACAAAGGAAATTAACTTATTATCATGGGAAAACAACAGTTGGCAAGTGAGGATTATGTAAGAATACGTTTTTAGCGGGTGCATGCACCTATTCTTACAAGATAATGACATAAATAACCTGTGATCACGAGAAAACAAAGAAAATTAACTCTGTATCATGGGAAAACGGAGTTTAAAAAAAGTATGAATACATGGCCTTTTAGGGTGTCTGTAGCTAACGTTACACCGGCAAAAAATTCTGGATTTGAGTTGGGAAAAATTAAACGATGACCAATTTACAATTACATTCTTTGACCGTCTTTTAGCCGGATTAGCTTTTTTTAAAAGTCCTAGATGGAAATATTTGAAGTTTAATTTATCCCATGTTTAAAAAAACCCTCATGTCTACCCATCGAAACCAACATCGGGGTATGGGAATAACGTGTCCCCGTCGTTTTGTATGAACACATTTCTGCTCCAGTGACCAAGAATATAAAGCAATTGAACACAATCAAGTGGGCAATATAACAAATGAGGCTACTGCTATGCTACTGTCTGAGTAACGGGAGAAAAGTAGCTTTCAGTTGTTCCACGATCATCTGGTAAACGTTTGGATCACAAACAGTAGCCTACCATCAATGAAACCGTATTTTTAAAAAAAACGGAAAATAAGATAAAGAATCTTTTGATATTGTTGGGTCACAGACATCAGGACGTCATGGCATGCAAAGGATATGCAACCAATTATTAAAAATGATTACTTTATTCTACATTATGTTAAACTGTTCAATATTTTTTGATGCCCTAAAATGGGGAGGGGTGGGGGGGGGACTATGTACAAAAGGTTCTATAATTTCTAAAGGGTTCCTCCGATATGAAAATACCCTCAAATTAAAGCTGTCAGTCAGTCTGCACTTCAATGTCATTGGCATGGTATCATTTCAAACTCAAAGTGCTAGAGTACAGAACCAAAATAACAAAAAATGTGTCACTGTCCAATGAATTATGGTATGCAGTAACTGCAGCTGTTAAGTATTTCATGTTATTCTGGTTTGATTGACAACTGTTTGCAATGTCTTATTGGATGCTTTGAACAATAAATGACAGCCTTCTGTAACACCATTTTTTATTTAATCAGTTTAGTATTACGCAAACAGCTCCAGAAAACATGCCGAGGCGTAATTGTTGTTTTCCTGATATTTTCTAAAACTTTAGTTTTTACAGAATTGGCCAACTTGCCAGCATGGCTAAAGAAAACCCTCACCTACTTACATGGATTTTGGGAGTGGGTCAAGAAGATGCCGTAGTATTGATTCTATTAGAGAATATGCCTACGAACATGAGGGAGATTTTCCTTCTCGATATGTAAGTATTACTGCTTGTGATATTTCAAATATGTACATTCGTTTTTCCATTCCGCCAGTGTTGCACCATACATTTCATATTGTTATTTTCTAATTTTGAGTGCATTTCACATACTGTAGTCTAAGTGTTCATAGGTGGCTCAGTCATGTTTTAGGTTTGATTTGCCCTGAAATAGAAAATTTGGCAGAATTTTCCAGATGATGGAATATTATTTTATTGTACATAATATAGACTACAGCGTATTAATATCTCTCCAAACTATACTTGTCACTTAGGGCATGGAAAATACTCATTTTCAATCGAGTGAGTATGAATGTGTATATGCTTTATAATGGACAAAATATATTCATTTTGTAACAGGTTTTGAATAGGTTTTTGGATCCATAGATATTTATTCCCTATACTGATGAAATTCCCACTTGAAAATTATGCAAAAGTGAGTTCTATGAGCCAAAACAGTTTATTTGTCGTTAAATCTGAGTATTTTATGATTTACAGCAGTGCACAATTTAGCCCTTAATTAAAGGGACAACAGGGTACACTGCCTACATTTTGCCTTTGTTGTTTAGTAGTCCACACTTGTGGACACGGAGTCTATGATTGAGAAAATGTAGTTTTACCAGTTTTATATATGTAGATCTCAGTATTTCATTACTAAAGAAATCTCTTTTTTTTAAAAAAACATTTTTCCAAGATTTCTTTGCATTTGTGGCACTTTATTTTGACCTAAATTATGAAAATAAACTAATCTTAGTATCGAAAATGC
This sequence comes from Ilyophis sp. 1 JC-2022, assembly GCA_022702515.1. NCBI lineage: Eukaryota > Metazoa > Chordata > Actinopteri > Anguilliformes > Synaphobranchidae > Ilyophis > Ilyophis sp. 1 JC-2022. The sequence continues at coordinate 107,231,916 of CM040395.1, forward strand.
TACAAACGTCTGGTTTCATTTAAGCCATTTTAGATGTTTCTGTGATGCTCACCCCTGGAGTTATAAAGTCTTAAATAGACCACCCCCTAAATACGTGAGAATTGACCAAATTTTGCATCTGCGTGAAGGGGTTAAACATCCCACACATAACACAACATGATAAATCATGAATGCGACAAAATAATACAATAGAAATGACAAAACAATTAAAATTTTGTAGCACACCTCAGTTTGTCAAGTTAGCATATGTTACTGTGATACCCTGGCTCTCCTCACCCACCTTCCTCACTTTCTGGAAGTAAAGTTCAGGCAGGGCGTGAAGCCAAAAAGCCAGCTGGAAGAGGTAGAAAAACTTCACCTGGAACCTGGGAAAAAAAAGTTGGTTCAAAGGGTTAACCCCTTCGTGCAGACCCCTAGTGTCCATGGCACCGGTGGCAAGATTTTGCTCAACTCAGATATTCATTGCTCCTGCAACCAAACTGAGTGGAAACAACAAGCAACCCCCCCACCCAGGCTCACCTTCAACTCTACCAACACATGTGACAGTGTATAATAGCATCTATCTGAGTTCATAAAAATTATTTTTCACAACCAAAAATTCATATACCATCATAGCAACAAGATAGCCAAAAATAGCCCGAAGGTATGCCAAAACTGCTGTGAAAAGCCCTGCTCACTCAAATGCTAAATAAGTGAATTCATTGTGTAATTATACCACGTCATTCTACTGTCAATATCTACTACTAAAAATGAAATAAATATACCATCCTAGAATTAGTTTTACGCAGAGATGCTGTAAAATTATCCCTTGTTCTTATGTAAACCCCGAAACGCTCCTATTATCCGTTTACCCTCAACATCCCAAAACTATCTCCCTCTTAATTTATGGATCTCCAGGCCTCTCACCTTTGATACCCCCAACTCTGGGATCAAAGCGATAGAGACTCTGAGAGGGTTAACCACCTCTGAGTCTGTAGCTTAAGCATAATGCCAAATGCTTTCTCATTGTATACCATGGACGAGGTGTTAACCCCCCACTGTCCGATAGCTGCCAATTACGCTAACTCGATGCCCAGATAATTGATCTGCACTCCTGTAACCTAGAACACTACTGATGACTAGCATACATCCCCAATATTTCAAGGCAACTTCATGCATGCCAACAAATGGAGAAAGTAGTCATATTCCACAATAACTAATAATACTGTTTTTGATAATACCCAACGCATCCAAACAACTCAAAGTAGAGTGAGTGTTTTATTATTCTTCAGCAGCACATTCCTGGGTTTGCTAGCCGACACTGCTCGCAAATAATTAATCATCCCCCCCATAATCTGAGCCTAAAGCAGCGATGTTTGGTATGGTTAGCTCCAGAAAATCATGGTGAAGACCAAGGGAAAAAAAGAAGATTTAGTTCTCAGAGCTGGACATCTATTTAACCTGATCAAATTCGTATAGATTTTTCATAAAATTATTGTGACCCACCCCGAACGGGAAACAGCGGTAATCACATAAATTGGCGTGTAGCTACTCCAAGCAACCAATCACAGCTTAGACCACCCACTTACCGGCCAGCTATTTCAGAGATGACACCAGCTCTCTTTCTTTTTTCTTCGGACCCAAACTTAGAACTTTTACGTTTTGGCAAGTCCCTGTATATCCATCTCCGCCAGATAGACTATCGCCTTGCTACTGGAACGCTGAGTTTTTCAATTCCGACCAGAAACGGTTTTATTTGCGCCTTGAAATTCTGTATTATTCTAATTTGCGGAGAAGTTCCTAGAGAATTCGGAGTTCGCCAACAAGCATTCTTCTTGTTCAACACGACACGGCGGTTTTGAATCCAGCGCCACCCGCATCAGTTGGTTCTCTGAGACCCTTCGTTTTTATCCCCTTCCCCCTACCTACTCAACTCGTAAGTAGCCTCATCGCTAGACAAATAACCGTAACCTAAATTTGTATTAGGCTATTAGTCAAGTCATAACTGATGTATGAACTGTAATACCAATATATTCCTCTGGTTTGTCGTCTCATCACCGTATCTGTTTAGCATTGTATCATTGCATTGTGTTTAATGTCCATTTAGTATTACCATTAGAGTTCTGGTTAATTTCTGCATCAGTCAATTATAAAAATCTCTTATAATACATGCTTGGTTTTGATTCCTCTCACACTGACTGAATGATCCACTGACAGTCAGACAGAGACATCTAAATTCAATAAGTGCGAGTGTGAATTCCCTCACAATATAGCAATTTTATGTGTTAAGGTTGATAAAGGGTGATATCCAGTTATTCTGGGTTCAGTATTTAGAGTGCTGAGCCACTAACAGGGTACCTGACGGTGATCTCAGAAGAGTGATTCTTAAAACAATGAATTGGAATTGAATTTAAAGTTAATTATAACAATTAATTTACATTTAATAAAGTTAATTCAACTGAGAATTATCAATCTGACACTAGACTCCACTTGATCCCTCCTGGGCATCAACAAAACAGCTGATTTAGACCTGCATTCAAAACAAAGTGCACTTTCAGAGCAAAAAGCACTTCCTCAAATCTGAGAAACAAATTTACACAAGCAATGGTCATCCACAAGTCTTTTTTATTTTGCCAACTTTAGTGCTGGCCAAACTCAGTTTGCATGAAAAACAATAACAACTAGAAATAACCGCCTTGCGGTTGTATGCCTCCGCCAACAAGTCAAGTTGCGTCATTCTACAGAAACCAAACATTGAACATTTGATGAATAAACTTTGTTTTATCATTGTAAGGACAGTCTTTATTTATTGAACATATATAAATAATGTGATTATTAGATCGTTTTCTCAGCTACAGTGGTAAGCAAAATATTATGTCACAGTGAAGTTGACCTTTGAACTTTTGGATATAAAATGTCATCACTTTTATTCTATTAGACATATGTGTGAAATGTCATAATTAGCATAGGAATTCTTCAGTTATGGCCAAAAATGTATTTTGGGAGGTCACAGTGACCTTGACCTTTGACCACCAAAATCGTATCAATTCATCCTTGAGTCCAAGTGGACGTTTAAGCCAAATGTGAAGAAATTCCCTCAAGGCATTCCTGAGATATGGCGTTCAGAAGAATGGGACGGACGGACGGACGTACGTACAACCCAAAAACATAATGCCTCCGGGCCACGGCTATCGCCGGCGCGAAAGCATTAAAAAAAACGTATATGGCGGTTATTTAAAATTGCATAAGAGATGCATGCAGCCTCACCTAAGATGAACATGAGGGTAATTCTCCCATAGGCTGCTGAGATTTAGAAGATATCCTTCCTGGATGTAAAGAGTGGTGGGAAAAAGAAAAAGAATTTAAGAGACTGGCAAAAACAGTAAGGGGTGATCCTGTTAGTCAGTTAAAATAATCTATCCCTCTATCCATCCATATACAGTGAAATGTAAAGGTATTGGGACAGTGACAATTTTTGTTGTTTTGCTCTGTATTCCATCACATTGGATTTGACGAAGCAATGAATATGATGTTAAGACTGCATTTACATCCACATAGGGTAATCAGTGTAGGAATTACAGGCCTTTTTATAAACATCAAACAAAAAGTTAGGAAATTTGTGTTTGGTAGATTATTTCTCTGTTGTAACAATGCTTCTTGGCAATACATTTTATACCGTTGGAAAGCGTGTTTATTTCCCTTTTAAATGGTGCCCCATTTGTAAGGAACATGCATTTGTGAGATGAGCAGCACAGCTGAGTATGTGGGTTGCACCCATGTAAAATTTGCCAAATCTTCTCTGCCAATGCCAAACAGCTTATTCTGCTGTTGCTAGTGACTCTTGTTTGGTGTTGTTTGGTGGATTGGATGATTGAAGTCTATCAGTAACAAGGAAGAAACAAGACATATTGGCAATTTTACAATTTATTAATTTAACAAACAGTCAGGAGCCTCAGTAGCATGTGGAAGAACCATACACAGCCACAACAGCCTGGCACCTCCTCCTCATGCTGGTCACCAGCGTGGTCACACACTGCTGTGGGATGGCATTCCACTCCTCAACCAGGATTTGTCGCAAGTCAGCCAACGTGGTTGTGTTGGTCACTCTAGCACGAACAGCACGCCCAAGCTGATCCCACAAGCGTTCAATTGGGTTGAGGTCAGGACTGTTGGCAGGCCATTTCATTCTCTCTACTCCCAAATTCTGGAGGTAGTCTGTGATAAACCCCGCTCTGTGGGGGCGAGCGTTGTCATCTTGGAGGATGGAGTTCGGTCCAAGTGTGGGGAGATATGGGATTGCCACTGGTCGCAGAATCTCATCTCGATATCTCTCTGCATTGAGATTGCCTCCAATGATGACAAGCCTAGTTTTTCCAGTGATGGAGATGCCGCCCCACACCATCACACTGCCTCCACCAAAAGGTGTGTATCGGTGCAGCAATCAGCATAGCGTTCTCCCCGTCTTCTCCACACTTTGACCCTACGATCCAACTTCTGTAGGCAGAATCTGGACTCAACACGTTCCTCCACATGTTCAGGTTCCAGTGCAGGTGTTGCCGACACCAGCGCAAACGGGCCTGACGGTGAAGGGCAGTCATGGCAGGCCTTCTGGCAGCCCTATGAGCCCGGAGATTGGCTGCGTGCAGTCTGTTCCGGATTGTCTGGGCCGAGAGCCGTGTCCCATATCGTCCTGCAAACCTTGACTGCAAATCTGTAGAAGATAGCCTACGGTTCCTAAGTACTGAAAGGCACCTGATTGTCAGCACCTGGGGGTACCGGAAGCTCAAAACAAGAGTCAATAGCAACAGCAGAATAAGCTGTTTGGCATTGGCAGAGAAGATGTGGCAAATTTTTCATGGGCGCAACCCACATACTCAGATGTGCTGCTCATCCCACAAATGCATGTTCCTTACAAATGGGGCACCATTTAAATGGGAAATAAACAGGCTTTCCAAAGGTATAAAATTTATTGCCAAGAAGCATTGTTACAACAGAGAAATAATCTACCAATCACAAATTTCCGAACTTTTTGTTCAATGTTTATATAGTACCCCCAATTTAGGGGAGTAAAAGTAATGGGACAAATGATCTTAATCTGAAATGAAGTGGTCATATTTAGTACTTTGTTGCAATTTCTTTGCATTCAATGACTACCTGAAGTCTGTGACCCATGGCTGGGTATCTTCCCTGGTGATGCTCTGCCAGGCCTTCACTGCAGCCATCTTCAGTTCTTGTTTGTTTCTGGGGCAATTTGCCTTCAGTCTTGTCTTCAGAAAATGAAACTCATGTTCAATTGGATTCAGAGTTGGTGATTGAATTGGCCAGTCACAAGGACATTCCACTTTTTGGCTCTGAAAAACTCCTTGGTTGCTTTACTAGTATGTTTGGGGTCATTGTCCTGAAGGTGAAGCACCATCCAATGAGTTTTGAGGCATTAGTTTGGATCTGAGCAGACAAGATTCTTCAGTACACTTCAGAATTAATCCTGCTACTGCCGTCAGCAGTGACATCATCAATGAAGGCAAGTGAACCAGTTGCAGTGGCAGCCATACATGCCCAAGCTCTAAGACTACCTCTACCATGTTTCCTAGATGAGGGGTGGGGGTGCTTTGAATGATGAGCAGTTCCTTTCTTTCTCCACATTCTCCTCTATCACTTTGGTACAGGTTAATGCTAATACTATGTACTGTACTTATTTTTCCATAGAATTCAATAGGAAAAAGAATCAGGAAAAACAACCCTTAAAGTGATCCATCCATATCTACTGCATTCCTGGCAGCAAAGTGATGGTTTGAGGCTCACTTGATCCTTCAGACCTCTGATGACTTACAGCCATTTTGCAAACCATGTGTTCCATACTGTTACAGCGTAATTTACAACTTAATATATTTCACCCCAACCAATTCCCACAGTGATTCATTCAAATGCAGAGAGGTTATAGTATCGCTCGTAAGAGTACATGGAAATAAGATATCATTAGTCTTTTGATGTTGTGGGGTCACAGACATCAGGAAGTCATGGCATGCAAAAGATATGCAACCAAATATTAAATATGATGAATTTAAGTTTGTTCATTTGTCCAATTACTTTTCGTCCCCTAAAAATACTATGTATAAAAAGGGGTGCAATTGCCCGATATGGATGTAAAAACCCTCAAATTAAAGCTGAAAGTGTGCACTTTAACCTCATAGTCACTGTTCCATTTCAAAACCAATGTTCAGGAGTACAGAGCCAAAACAACAAAAATTGTGTCACTGTCCAAATACTTTGTCCCCACTGTGTGTGTGTATATATATATATATATATACACACACACACACACACACACACAGACACATTAAAAGCTATTTTATTATTATTATTATTTTACAAATTAGCCAAATTTATAACTAAGCATAATTCTTAATTGAATTGAAGAAGCATAAACAGTTGAATATGTATGGTAAATTATCAGAGTATCTTTCTTTTAATTCAGCTAATTTGGAAAGAAAATTAATGAATACATATTCAACTGTTTATGCTTCTTCAAGGACACTTGAATGCAAGCCATAAGAAATGTTACATGAAGGGTTTGATTCCTTATGAGGGTGGGTCCAACCATCTCACCGAGAGGAGGAGGTAAAGACTCCAAACAGAAGACACCAGATAGAAAACGCACAGTTGTCCAGACTCGTTGAACTTGGTGTTCTTGCTCTTTGAAAGATGGAGTCTCCTGTTTACTTTCTGAATGGAAAGAAACAAAGAAAGTGTGATGCATCTGTAATTTGAACATACACGAGTAACAGCCCTTGCACAAAATGGCTAGTCAACCATGAAGATATTTTCTGACAGTGTTCTGAATTCCTTGACAGCACCAGGCTATACAATACATTTTTCCAGCATCATTGTTCTCACTGACAGCAGTATGTAAATGTACCATTGTGGCTCAGGGACATTTTAAATGAAGATTTCACAGAAAATCCGTAAATACACATAACAGACACTTTCCACAGAGGGCTGTGTTAAAAAGCTCAGTTTCAGTGAGAGGATTGGCTCCATGGACTTGCATGGAATAATTGACTGTGGCTTGCAGCCCTAGTCCACAGAGGGAGTGATACCAGTCAGTCCGTTGGTCATTCTGGCACCCACATGCCTGCATAAGTTGCACATGAAGTGCCTTCCTCCAACTCATGTCTGTTAAAGCTCAACGTGTGGACTGCAGTGTTAAAAAGAACAGCCTAATGTCACATTGTGGAGGAGAGCTTGTAGATTTTCTGTGCTCGTATGATGTTCAGTCGAGTGCATGCAGTCGAGTCCATGTAATGAGCATGGCTGGTGAATGATTGTGCATCTCACATTAGGAGAAAAGGGGAACGGGTATTAAAAAGAAAAGGTTTAAAGGGGACATGAAGCACTCTGTAATATGGCTCTGGTTAGTTTTTTTTTTTTTAAAGTTTTTTTTACCTTAGATAGGATATGGGCCTGAAATTAAATCTCAAATTGACCAGCTTTTCTAGAAAAATAAATTAAAGCTGGAGAACGTAACTAAATTTTTTTTTTACAAAATATCAGGGAATGGTCAAGCTTAGGTGGTAGCAATCGTAGAAAGAACTGTTGAGATAAATCCTGCACCATAAACTGTGTTTATACCCTCAAATTCTGCATTCTAAAAGCAGCGACTCGGCCCAAGCTTTTGTTTACCACAACATAGTGGCTCATGACGTAAACCGAAGAGACAGGCCAGTTCACGTCGTGAACCAATCAACAATGAGATTCAATTAATCAACAATAGAGAACAAATGACCTGTTATGACAGCACTATTTCACGCAAAAAAAAAAGATGAGAATTGGGTAAAGCTCACTCGAAAACTAGAGTAAAGATAGGTGCTCGTTTTAGAAGGTGGCGAGATGTTCAGGTGCGGATTGGTTTGAAGACAGACGTGGCGCTCCCATTGTTGGTAGGTCAAAAGTTTCAACACTAATTTACCAGGACTTTCTGCTTACCAGTCAATTGTAATTACTTGTAATTAATAACTAGGTTGCTATTATTGATGTTACTTCATTCAGCGGCTAGTTCTTGGAAGGAAGAAATATTTGCTACTGACATCTGTCGTATAGATGGCATTAGCTAGAAACGGCTATTTGGCTATAACGATGGATGCCAGCTGTAGCCAGATAATGCCTGGTTCAGACTAACGTTGCACCAACTCAGCATGATCCGTCTAGGACCTGCAAGTTTTACGATGCTTTGATCGCCAAATCAGACAGTGGGAAAAACATATCTTGTAGCTTGAGTCATAAGTTTATACAGTCAGGTCAATAGGTATTTGGACAGTGACACAATTTTTGGCTCTGTACTCCAGCACATTTAATTTGAAATGGAACGGTGACTATGTGGTTAAAGTGCAAAAAAACTTTCAGCTTAAATTTGAGGGTTTTTACATCCATATCGGGTGTAGCAATTGTAGCCATTTCTATACATAGTCCCCCCCATTTTAGAGGACCAAAAGTAATTGGACAAATGAACCTAAACTATAATAAAGTTATCATATTTAATATTTGGTTGCATATCCTTTGCATGCCATGACTTCCTGATGCCTGTACTCAACAACAGCAAAAGACTCCTGATATATTATTTTCAGGTACTCTTAGAAGTGATACTAAATGTCTCTGCATTTTAATGGATCTCTATGGGAATTGGGGGGTGGAACTAGATTAAGATGTAAATTATATGGGAATAGTATGGAACACATGGTTGGTTAAATGGCTGTAAGTCATCAAGGGTCTGAGGTATCAAACGAGCATCAAACCATCACTCTGCTGCCAGATATGCAGTAGATATGGATGGATCACTTTAATTCTTAAAGCCTCCTAGCGGTAACGCGGGCGTTACGAAAATTATTAAACTATATGTTTAATTAATTTAATAATATATTATAAACTGCTCACCTCAATATTTTGATTAAATATCCTTAAAATATATCCATTCCTTCTGGGAAAGTTGTTTTTAAGCCCAAAACATTGGAAACTACAACCTAATTCCCAAACATGTACTGCAGCTTGATGTCACACCATAAACAATGTGCTGGTAAACTGTTCTGCTTAATTGTCTTTAACAAAACTTTAGTTTGAAAAGTCGTTATACCTTTAGGCTTCAAGAAAAAACACTTTAAAACTTTCATATGGCTGTACATAATTTTTTTCTAATTATTAAACCGAAAATTATTAAAACGGAAAATAAATGATGTTATCTAATTATTAAATTAAATTATAAAAATTATTAAATCGGGTGTATTTCTTCGACTGAAAGCACAATAGGCCTATCTGAAGTGGGAAAAACTAGCATCGACCCGCCTCCACTGCGAGTATTACTTGCTTTCCATTGGGTTTTAAAACGGTCTGTCAAATATTCCAGCCAATAGCCAAGACTCTTATCTTTCAGATAAGCCCTCATTCAACACAAAGCCTTTGGAAGTCGCGTAGATACAGCTTCGCGTAAGAGGGACACTCAGGACAGGCACCCGGGCGTAATTATCAAACCAAAATGGCGCGGAGTGTTTTTAGCTTGTAGCATAGCTCGCTACATTCCGCTTAGTAAAGCGTAATTCATTGGGTAATGGCTACTTTTCAGCTTTTTACTTTACAGACTCTTTCATAGTTTTTGGTTAGTTATGTCTAAGTTATCCAGGCATTTCTCCGTGCAGCAGTTCCTAGCCCGAAGATGTTTTTGTGATATTGTCTCAGTGACAGAGTGGTGTAAGGTAACAGAATTTTTTGCCGGTATGCCAGTGTGAATTCATTGTTATGTATTAAACAAATCCCTCTGAATTAAATTAAGATAACCAACATTAATATATTGTAACAATGGAAAACTAGCCAGCAAAATTACACACAAACGGCAGCTCCGTTTGTGTCTGAGATGAGCTGTTCAGAGTTTCTTTTGAATTAAATGGCGTCTGAAGTGTTTGTTTAGTAGTTATTGTTCCACATGAGTAAATTGTTCTGTATGCAGTACAGCCAGTGTTGGGGAGTCGCGCACTAGTGATGTGCGAGTTTGAACAAATCGTTCGAAACGAACGATTCTTTTTACTGACTCAGGAGTGACAAGTCCTCTCCTCCACTAACTCGTTCACTGACTTGCCACTGACATACCTGCTACTTGCTAATGCGAACTGCGAAGACGATGCGAGACAACGCGTTTGTTACACTATTGTGCAACTCTTTTATATTAACTATTTGTGGAAATGCATCAAGTAAATCACTGTATTAACCTAGCCTTGTGAGAAAGCATCCACTTTTTGGCGCTTGTTTCAACTCTGTACTCGCTCTCCCTGCCCTGAGCTGAAGGTCTGGCTGCACGAATCACTCACTCACTTGCTCTTCCAGCCTGCCCGGAGCTGTCTGACTCGGGTTGCACGAAATAGCTACTCACTCGGTCACCCAGTACTCGCTCCCTGCCCTGAGCTCGTTAACTTGTGAGTGAACGTACTGAGCAAGCCCCCAGAACAGAAGCCAATTTTATTTAGTGGTCAAACCGTGTAATTACAACTTCCAGGTCAGAAAAGCAGTTTTCTTGCACACAATCACGGGAAAAGGAGCGGCTATAAAACGATGGATAATTTTTTTTGAGCGTCACAATCCCACTCGTTTCACTATCAGAATTTGTTTTGAATCTGAATTTGTAAAACTAAACTTGAATATATTAGGTGTCAATTAGTCATAAGTATTGATTATAGCTAATTATTAACAAATGTTCAGAGAAGTTGTTGCATGCTATTTTAGAAGTTACCTGGCTAACTGAGTAATCCTGTTTGGTGCAATACCCCCACCTGGACTCTAGTTTCTGGAAGGCAGGTGTGATTGACATTGTATACAAAACCAAAGCTGACATTCCTTGCACTTTCCCATGAATAGTGGGGTATTTATTTTTTTTGGTTTATGTATGACCTGTGAACAAGTGGGCACTTTTGGCAATGAAATCAATTGAGTGGCATTTTTTGCTGGCATGTGACTTTTTTGTATTATATTTTCTTATAATTTCATATCACATGTACATTGTCAATTTGATCAGTAGTTTGATCACTACTTTTTCTAAGTAGCTTTAGTTAACCAAACTATATTTCTCCCTAGGGTAGCTTTGCTGTAGTTCAACTTCTTCCAGTGTGAAGTAATTGGTAGCTTGCAAAGCTATGCTTTCAAAGTAGCTTCCCCAACACTGAGTACAGCAGGCTGTGCAGGTAAACGAATTAGCAATTTATGCATAATGTAACATGAGGGAGAGATAACATAAGATGAGGATTAGTTTGTTGTTGATTATTATGCAGGGGTGTTTTTATTTAATCTAGGAAACTGATGGACATTTGATTTTATATTCCGTTTGCATATACCTGGACTCATTTTTGGCTAATAGGGCTCTGGTGGAATACAAGATTCACTGTGCTGCTACATTTGTTTGGAGAGCTTTTTGGGTAGGCTAGTTAGTTATGTAATATGAAACACACCAAAAACACATCTAAAAACAAACATTTATTGATAAATTATCAAATTTTATTGTAAAAATAAAAAAATAAAAAATCATATCGAGACACAATGTGTGCCAACTTCAGTAACCAAAATTATTCACCTGAAAAAAGCCATTTTAGCAGAGATGGGCAGTATATTGAGGAATCACAAAGAGGAGTTATTTCCTCTATAGCTCTTGCAGCTCATCAGGTAATTTTCTGTACATAAATTGTTGTAATTAAGTAGCAAGAAGTGTATGTATATGAATTCTGACTGCTTAGTCATAATTGTGCAGTTCTGTTTTAATAAAAGCTATGAACCATATTTGTAGCCTTTACAGTTTTTGAGATAAACAGCTTTGTTTGTCACTAGTGAAAACAGGCGAGAATTGGCATATATTGCCCTTGGTAAGAAGAGGTTAAGGGTTGTTTCTCCCGACTAATTGTTCCATTGAGTTCAATCGAAAAAAAAGTAAGGAGAAACAACCCTTAAAGTGATCCATCCATATCTACTGGATATCTGGCAGCAGAGTGATGGTTTGAGGCTCATTTGATACCTCAGACCCATGACGAATTATAAATTTAGCCAACCATGTTTTCCATACTATTCCCGTGTAATTTACAGCTTAATCTAGTCCCACCCCCCAATTCTCATAGGGATCTATTCAAATGCAGAGAGATTATAGTATTGCTTGAAAGAGTACCTGAAAATAAGATATCAAGAGTCTTTTGATGTTGTTGGGTCACAGACATCAGGAAGTCATGACATGTAAAAGATTTGCAACCAAATATGAAATATGATACCTTTATTAAAGTTTGTTAATTTGTCCAAATACTTTTGGTTCCCTAAAATGGGGGGGGGGGGGGGGGGTACCATGTATAAAAAAAGCATGTGAGCAACTATCAGTGCATTATAGCACTACGGTTAGGACACGGCTAAATGCAGACTGCGATATTCCCACTGAGGAGGCTATTACCATTAACCATCTCTTCTATTACTGTTTTAAATTATCCAGATGCCATGTCATTTATGCATGTCGGTGGACATAATGGGCCGACTTTGAAAAGACAGCACCTGTTCCTCTTTTCATCCTATAAATAAATCAAGCACTGAATATTGGTGGAAGTTAAAGTAAATGCAAAATTCTGTAGGCCACTGTTTTCACAGTGTTGATTGTGGTCTGCTGTCACAGGTAGCCTTACGATGCAATGAAATATTAGACTGGCTGATTGGATGACATGGTCCATCTCAGGCGCAGCTGGGCACAACTCACACACTGCAACACTTAATTGAAACAAGAGTCTATTTATCATGTTGTTTGACCAAACCTTGATCATGTAAATGGAGACTACATTACATGCTCAAAGTATACAAGTTAGTAATCTTAGCTATTGCTTTGTAAATTTGACCACAGTTCATTTTCATAAAATAATTCAAAATAATAATTTTGTAATTCTGCTCGGTTCATTCTGTAGCCTTCAACCTCCAGTGGTCGCGGCCCCAGAGTAAGGGTGAGGGGCAGTCGTGTTCATGGTGGGTGAGGGGCAGGGCCAGGGGAAGAGGACAGCTTGATCACAGTGACCGTGATCTCCTACGTGCTCTATATCGCCATCTGGTGTTCAGAAACTACATAGTTTACCTTTAATGGGAAAATGCACGTACATTCTACATTCTCCACAAAGAGCTACTAAACACCTTAAGCTCCGAACTCTGTGGATTTAGAAAGTCGACGGTCTGCTGAGTAGAAATGCCAGAGACTATGCGGAGACATCAAGCATAGTTTTTTATGTACAAAGCAAAATGTATTTGGCAATGGGGAAATGCGTTGTAATAGCGCACGTGAGTGAGCTCTGCAATTGCACCCTGGGGCTAAATGACTTATAAATTGTTGCCCTTCTCAAATTTTATTTCCCTACTCATAGTTCTGGCATGGAGAAGTATTGTTAAGTATTGCTGTGTGGGGATTTCCCATAGAATCCGATCAATATATTTTAACAAACACGGTGTTTTAAAAATAGAACACACGCCCACAAGCGACCAATTGTGTGAGGCGAGGGCGATGCCAGGAGATTTCACCACTTTCTGTGGGGCTTCAGGGTAACTGGTCACATACATTTAATAGAAACTTAATAGAAAGAACATCAATAAGCATTCATGTTCGGCTCTCAAGCCTGCAATACTTCCGCATAACCAGAAGGTGCATCAAGTGAAGACCTGACGTGGAGCTACCACTGTTTCTACAGTCAAATAGAGTCACGTTGTCATAATGTTGTCATTTGCATTACCCTTGAATTCTTCATTATCTACCAAATGGTTAGTTTTAGTGGCCATGTGTCCACACTTTCACCAATTAGGAGCCTATTGATTCACCTCAGCCTTTATTTTATTTTGTCTGTAATATAGTACAAAGTGAACATGATACTCATGGCATGCATAGCTATTTCTGATGTATTGTGGCTTAAGCGGGTAAATGATCCCTCGAACCATGAAAAGTACCGAATTAAGAAAAAATTCTGGTTGGAGCTACAGCTGACAGTCAGTGACAGATACTCTGGGAGTGGTTGGGGGTGGGGTAAGCCAGCTACTATTCATGCCCATTAAGTTTGCCAGCCTGAGGTAAGTAAGTAAGTAAGTATTTTATTTATATAGCACCTTTCATACAACGAATGCAGCTCAAAGTGCTTTACAACAGGGAAATACATAAAACATAGAATGATAAAAGCGGGAGAAAGAGATAAAACAATAAAAATATGGGTGCAGCAGCAAGCAGGTACATAGTGAGAGTAAGGAACATGGTCTTTACAAAGGTCAAACTGTTCGCAGTAAGGACTTATCTACGGTGGCCCAGAGGTGCAATCCACATTTCTAAAAACCAATCTTTGTTTCTAAATAGAAATCCTCTTTTCTAAAAAGAAATCCTTGTTTCTAAAACACAATCCTCGTTTCTAAAACAAAAACCTTATTTCAAAATAGAAATCCTTATTGCTAAATTAAATCCTTGTTTCTAAAAAGAAATCCTTGTTTCTAAATGTAAATCCTCGTTTCTAAAACACAATCCTTGTTTCTAAAACACGATCCTCGTTTCTAAAACACAATCCTTGTTCTAAAAATAAATCCTTATTTCTAAACAGAAATCCTTGTTTCTAAATGTAAATCCTCGTTTCTAAAACAAAATCCTTATTTCTAAATGTAAATCTTCATTTATAAAACAAAATCCTTATTTCTAAGTTAAATCCTTGTTTCTAAAAGTTAATCCGAGTTTCTAAATTCAAATCCGAGTTTCTAAATTGAAATCCTTGTTTCTATTACGACTGAAAGCTAAATGCTACAGTTAGCCTGTGCGCAAAGCATACTGGGAAAAAAGAGGGGGGGGAGCGGGCAAAAAACACTAATCATATACCATGTCTCTAGGAGGCAAGGTATATGATCTGGGAAAAAATAAAAAAAAAACATATGTCCGTAGGCGGGTGAATGCATGCATGTGTGTGCAAGTGTGTATATCTGTGAGTAGTCCGTGTTTATGTGTGCGTAAGACTGAAGGTTACATTCTGGCACTCAGTAATCTTGATAACTCAAGTCCGTAGAATCTTTTCACGAAACACAGCAAGTTGCTATGGAGATATCCTCGATGTAACTAGTCCGTAGGTCTTTTCGCGATAACACAGCAGGTTGCTATGGAGATATCCTTGATTTCCCTGTCCAGAAGTAAACAACAGGAGTCCAGGGATGATGAGTGCATAGGAGCGCCTCTTTGCATGTGAGTCTTCTGGGGGAGATTTCTGCAAGCGGCCTTGCCGGGCCGACAAGCGATGGGGCTCCGAAAACAAGATGAGATGTTTGGGTTATAGCGAGGAAAACAGCATTCCAATTCGTTACTCCTCTTTACTCTGGGTCTCTCAGCTTGACCACTTCTCCTCGCAAAACAGTGATTTCCTCCAAAACGTTAACCATCTTGCGATTTAGGTCAGATATCGCAACAGTCTGAGTACTCACTGCTCTGCCCACCTCGTTAATCATCACGGGCAGCCTTTGGCCTTCTTGAATAGCTCCCATCTTTCCAATTTTCCGATAGACCAGGGCAACGCTCAGTCCGAGAAGCAATTGTCCTGCCATCATAAATCCAAATAGGTAGACGTCCTCCACGTCTTCCACGGAGAGAACCGCCAGGCAAAGAACCCGCCAGTTCTCCCACGCATCCATTATGTAGCCCGCAGCGAAAGTCCCGTCTGGGCAATTAGGTTCCCCCGAACCAGTGCTTCTTGTTGAGATAATTTTGTCAATTGCGTTGAGACCAGCTTATCAATTCCATAATTTTGTAGTTTCAAAGATACCGTGCAAAGAGTGGCTCCGAGCGGGTGGGAGAGGAGAGGAGAGAGGAGAGAGAGAATATGCGACCGCCTCCGTCAAGAGCCAAGCAAAATAATCAAGGTGTGAATCATTGCAAATCTTTGAGAGCCGTTTTCTCAGGAAACGTTCAAAAAAGCATATCTTCTTCAAATATTTGCAGATTGCAGTGTATGAGACATCATTTGAAAGCTCAGAATTTTTACTTTCGTGAACTATAAAAAACTGAAAAAATACCCACCCCCCTTGTGGTCAGTTTTTACCAGCACCCTGTCACATATGTATAATATATCATCATCAATCTGCCTTATTTATTGGCCTAGACATGGCATAATATTAACAGTTGTAGTCCTAAAAATAATAATCCTTAAATTATGTAATCTAATGATTTATGTTATCTCCAATATATATATTTCAGTAGCATGTCTGTCTCTAGCTACAACCATACCTCTAGAGCAGGGGTGCACAAAACATCAATATTTGACAGATATCCTTCTGCGACCCAAACTAATGTAATTTTCACTTATAACAATTAACAATTCATTATTAAGCTGCTGAAAATAGCTATCTTTTTAATACCTAAATGCTAAATGATGGGACAAAGTTACTGAAATTAACAGGCAATTAATCACAAAAAGCATAGTGAAATTAACAGAATTTTATACCTTATTCGCACTGGACTAGTATGACCTGGGGACCTCATATGATTGAAACCTAACATTAGGCTACTTACCACATTCTCAGTCTGCGAAGTGCTATTTTCTGTACATTTGTAAGGAAGGGTATGCAGATTGGTGCGTTGAAGGTGGCTACAGGGTTGGATACGATTCCCTTTCAATTTAGTTAATTCGGGAGTAAATGTTTTCAACATTCGCGTTAATAATTTCCACTGCAGCCTTCATAATACTCAACCTAGAAAAATACGTAGAAAAAAACAACAGATCCTTCGGGGAGAAAAGATTATCACCCAAAATGACTGAGCATATGGGACTAATACACTGCTCAAAAACAATTAAGGGAACACTTAATCATCACAGTATAACACCAAGTCAATTAAACCAAACCGGTCATGCTGGATGATGTTGCAGGCAGCATAACATTCGCCACGGCGTCTCCAGACTCTTTCACGTCTGTCACATGTGCTCAGTGTGAACCTGCGAAGTGTGAACTGTGAAGAGAACGGGGCGCCAATGGCGAACCTGCCAATTCTGGTGTTCTCTGGCAAATGCCAATCGAGCTGCACGGTGCTGGGCTGTGAGCACAGGTCCCACTACAGAACGTAGGGCCCTCATGCCACCCTCATGGAGTCCGTTTCTGACAGTTTGGTCAGAAACATGCACATGAGTGGCCCGCTGGAGGTCATTTTGTAGGGCTCTGGCAGTGCTCATCCTGTTCCTCCTCGCACAACAGAGCAGATACCGGTCCTGCCGCTGGGTTGTTGCCCTTCTACGGCCCTGTCCAGCTCTCCTTGTGCAATGGCCCATCTCCCAGTATCTCCTCCACACTCTTGAGACTGTGCTGGAAGACACAGCAAACCTTCTTGCGACGGCACGTATGGATGTGCCATCCTGGAGGAGCTGGACTACCTGTGCAACCTGAATGGGCTGCAGGTACCGCCTCATGCTACCAGTAGTGACAAGGGCACTAGCAAAAAGGAAAACTAGAGAGAAATCAGTCAGGAAGGATAAGGATAAGGAGAGAGAAATGGTCTGTGGCCACCACCTGCAAAACCATTTACTTTTTGGGGGTTGTCTTGCTGTTGCCTCTCCTGTCCATCTGTTGTCACTCATTTGCACCAAAGCAGGTGAAATTGATTCACAATCGTTTACACTTCCTAACTGGACAGATCGATATCCCACAGGTTTAATTGACTTGGTGTTATACTGTGTTGATTAAGTGTTCCCTTAATTTCTTTGAGCAGTGTATTATCAGATTACCTCTGTGTTTTGCGGAATAGCCTATGGTAGGTAGGCTAATTTGCGGTGGAATTTTTACTTTACAATACGAATTTGGCAGATTCGCACTGGATTAAGATCACACCACAACCTCTGCAATTATTACAAAACACACGAGGACCCCAGGTAATAGCCTAGGCTACTATTCCAGTGCGAGTAGGGCATAGTCTGGGTAAAGTTCTCAAAGCTGCTAGACAGGATAAAAACAAAACATTTCTTCTCAATAATGTTACACTCATCGTCAGTGCGTCTCTTTTCTAGGATGCAGTGACAGAACAGTGACAGACGTGACATTTTCCCCCTCGCTGGCCCCGTTCCTCAACAGTGACAGAACACCAACTGAATCTATGGCCCCACTCACCACTGTCAAAAAGATAAAATATTTGCGCAAGAAAAGAGAACCGCGAGCAAGAGCAGTAGCTGTGCTCGGATCACAGTTTAGCATGCTCGTTCAGGTTATGTGCGCGCTGAAAGCCTGGATTTCTCCTCAAAGGCCACAATATTGCACTCAAATAATTTACTCGCACGCGAGTTCTGTAAAAACACAGAGCAAACAATTTGCATGGGCTGTGCACACGGCTCCTCGATTTCCATGCACGTAGATTTTATTTTCTCTTGCGATTTTTGGCATGGATATGCCGCCATAGTTATACAGCAAAATTCTTGTTATAGAACACATTTTGGAAAAAATGTGGAAATAGTGATTTATATCGTTATCGTGAAAACCTAAATATTGTGATATTTTTAGGCCATATTGCCCACGCCTAGTGAGAACTGTGTTATACAGTTGATACTTCTGTGAATATTAAAAATAAATGCTCACATTGAGGACATGGTCAGTTGTAAAGACTTATTTTTCAAAAGAACAAACACATTAACACAAAATAACAATAAAATTACTTTATTTATTATAATTATTATAATTTTTTTAAATCTGAGGCTTTATTAAAAACGACAACAGGGGTCTATTATAGGTCTGACCGCTATAGCATAACATTTGAAATAATCTGAAACACCTCCTGTTACATATGCAAATAAAAATATAACAGTTCTGTGGTCGGATTCAATATTTCATATTTTTCACAACCTAATTGATAGAAAAACTTAAATCAAATGGCCAAGTTGCGCTGTTTATTGAATTACTCATTTTGATCGATTAGTTATCGGTTAAACAAGTTTTCCGGCTAGCAGTTAACATCCCTATTGTCTACAACACCCACAGGTAACCAAGACAATAATACTAATAATCATCATCAATAAAACCATTCCACAAGAGAATTGTTTTATTATGAAAATGTATTCGGACAAAGTGAATTAATTTATACAAATGAGACCACTCCATTTACCTGACTGCCAAGTAAAAAAGCTTTCATCTAGCCCTACAAGAGCACCTAAAAAGTATTACGTGTCAACACAAACCATACTAATGGATCACATACTCACATCTAGCACATACTCCTGTACCACAGCATGGATGATGATGGCGATGAGGAAATAGAAGAGGATGGTGACACAGTCCCTCCATCCATAGTGATATAAGGACACTTCCCCATCTACAGACACCAAGCAAAAAGAAAGAGTAGTAGGTCAGCAGCAATTCAAGTAGAGGAAGCTGGCCACTATATGGCCTTATTCCACTTGGTTGGAGGTACTAAAAATAGGGTAGGAACTATCCACAATGAGGAGTACACAGTTCCTGGAGGACGTTTGTGTTTACTTTCCCATCACACCTCGAGAACCGTGAAGTAAGAAGTGACAATATTCCTTATGCAGTATTGATATTAAAATTATATCACAATGTGTTTAGGAAAAATCAGGAAGGAGCCATACGGATTTCATGACGGCAGATTTATTGATTTTCTCAACGTGACAACGACCGCTGTGTTTCTGCTGTTAACTAACATTACTTTAACTAGGCTACTGTAGCTACCTTGCAAACGGCAAGTTTTTAGCTAGGTACGCCTATACTATCTACCTACATACAAACCTTTAGTAGCTACGTCGACTGTGTATACAACCCTTTCAATGCCAGAGTGCTCTGGAATACTTAGCCTCAGGAGTGCCAAGCCAATATGTTTTGATTAATCCTGTCAATGTGCAAACTTCTAATAAAACACATTATTTTATCTATTGAACAGAATTTTCACTCTGGCATTGAATGAGTTCAAGTGATCCATCCATATCTGGCAGCTGAGTGATGGTTTTAAGCTTGTTTAATACCTCAGACCCTTGATGACTTACAGCCATTTAGCCAACCATGTGTTCCATACTATTCCCGTGTACAAACCCACATTCCAAAAAAGTTGGGACAATATGTAAAAGGCACATAAAAGCAGAGATTTGTAAATTCTCCTTTTCAATTCATAGATTCTATCAAGGAGGATGCCTATCAGAATGGCGAATATACCCTGCTTGATATGCAAGTATTACTGCTTAGTGTATTATTGTAATATTTTGATTATATACAGTGAGCACCGTAATTAATTGGACAGTGACACATTTTTTGTTATTTTGGTTCTGTACTCTAGCACTTAGTTTGAAAGGATATAATGACAATGAGTGCAGACTGTCAGCTTTAATTTGAGGGTATTTTCATCCATATCGGATGAACCGTTTAGAAATTTTAGAACCTTTTGTAAATAGTCCCCCCATTTTCAGGCATCAAAAATATTGGACAGTTTAACATAATGTAGAATAAAGTAATAATTTTAAATATTTGGTCGCATATAATTTGCATGCAATGACTGCTTGAAGTCTGCGACGCGTAGACATCACCAGACGCTGAATATCTTCCCTGGTGATGTTCTGCCAGGCCTGTACTGCAGCAATCTTCAGTTCCTGCTTGTTTCAGGGACTTTTTGCCTTCAGTCTCCTCAAGAATTTTTCACTTTTTGGCTGTGAAAAACCCCTTCGTTGCTCTAGCAGTATTTCAGGTCATTGTCTTGTTGCATGATGAAGTGCAGTACAATGAGTTTGGAGGCATTTGGTTTTATCTGAGCAGATAAAATACTTCTGTAGACTTCAGAATTAATTGTTATACTTCTGTCTGCAGTCACATCATCGATGAAGACAAGTGAGCCCGTTCCACTGGCAGCCATACAGGTCCATGCCACAACACCCTCTCCACCATGTTTCACGGATGAGGTGGTATGCTTTGGATCATAGAAAAATATGAGAATCTCACACTTATCGTATTCTCCGTTCATCCACTACATTGGTCTTCCTCGGTCTACCGACATAATTGAGTTCACCAGTTGTTTTTTTCTTGTTAATGATGAACCAAACTGTTGACTTGGGCATGCCCAGGATTTTTGCAATGTTCCTGATTGATTTTCATTTCTGAGCCTTATGAGAGCCAGCTTAAGTTGCATCAACACTCCGGTCTTCCTCATGTTTTCACACCCCAACAACAATCTCCAAAAGCAATTGCAAAGTATAGAATCAAGACATCAACAGCTCTCTTCCGCATTGACTAATGACACAAATTAATACACCTGCCTAACGAAACACATATGTGAAGCCAATTCAACAAATACTTGTAGTACCTTAAAACAGGCGACTACACTGCCTGGCCAAAAATAAACGTCACTAATATTTTGTTGGACCGCCTTTATCTTTGATTACGGCGCGCATTCGTTGTGGCATTGTTTTGACAACCTTATGCAACGTCACAACATTTATTTCCGTCCGAGTTGCATTCACTTTTGGCAGAGATCTAGTATTGACGATGGGAGAGTCGAACCACTCCGTAAAGTCTTCTCCAGCACATCCCAAATACTTTCAATGGGGTTAAGGTCAGGACTCTGGTGGCCAATTAATGTGTGAAAATGATTCCTCATGCTCTTAGAATTAAGTTCTCGCGGGCCACATAAAATGACGTGGCGGGCCGGATTCGGCCCGCGGGCCGGGAGTTTGACACCTATGATTTAAGCCATTGTCCAAGTTTCTGTGATGTTCACAGAAGTTATAAAGGCTTAAATAGAGCACCCACTAAATAGGTGAGAATTGACCAAATTTGGCATCTGCACGAAGAGGTTAATCTAGTCCAACCCCCGAATTCCCATAGAGATCCATTCAAATGCAGAGAGGTTATAGTATCACTTGTAAGTAGGGGTGTGACGAAATATCGTGACGCAATATTTCGCGATACAAAAACGTGACAATATGCATCATGGAGCTTAAAAATGTATCGCGAAACGAGCATGACTAATTCACTATTCACAAACTCACATAACCACATATTTTAATCTTCTATTATACCCTTTGTGCACTAGAGTGCGCCATCAACAACTTATGTTAGTAAAGTTACTTTGACGCACAACACGCACGCACGCACACCGAGGCAGGCTACGGTCAACATGGCAAACAGAGAAGTTTAGATTGAGGATGCTCCGTTAAATTTTTTATAATTTGTATGGCAGTATTTTGGATTTGCTGTGTGTAATGTAAACTCCAAAAGGGTTGTCGACAAGACACACACAATTTGCAAGCTTTGCAAAACCCGGTTGCTGTACACAGCGGCCCACACCACGAGCATGAATCACCACCTTCAACGCCATCACAAAGAAAAGCTACAGACTGGTACCGCTTCTGTAAAAACCGCCGGTACGTGGTCTGAACATTGAATACTCCGTAGAATCCCGATCATTGTTTGTCGTAATAGTAGCTACATTGCTAAAAGTGTTTTTCCATCTTGTTCATAGCTACACCACCAAAAGAATATGTTTACTCATTTCTATAGCAGAGCCATTACTATGCCCTAGCCACCTTGTTAAGGAGAAATGTGACCTTTTTACTGTAGTTTCTACAATATTTTCTACAATAGTTAAAATGGCGTTTTACAAATAGGCTAGCTGTTCTGGGAAATTTGTAAATAAGGTAACCGGTGTTATTTGGCCATCGGTAAAGAAAAAGGAAAGGATTTATGGGACCGGTGCATTCTGTAGTAGCTATAGTGTCCATTTGGGAGGCAGCTCCACTTTTTACAATGTCCCCTTTTTAATAGAAAGCAATAGATTAGAAAAATTTAGCAAGCCTGTGGAAGACTTTTGTTCTGCCTTTTGTACTTTTGCTTTCCGTGTGAGCTAAATAGCTTTAGCTTTCGATACAAATTAAGTTTACATTAATGTAGGCTACATATAGTTATAAACTTAGCTCTCATCTTAAATTGGATCATTTTCAAGTAACAGTTATTATTAAAAACTGCCAAGTTAGCCAAAAATTAAGTTACAATGAAACTTGTAGTACCTTCACTAAATTGAGTCATATAGCTAGATTACGCCAAAAAACATCTAATTTCGGTCAAAACTGCATAAACATGAACATTGACCAGTCATAACCGTTTAACTGTTCGCTAAGTTAACTAACGTAGGTATCTTGTGGGCTACTGCGTCTTTGTTGTTCATTGTCATGAAGTGCATTTTTAGATCAGTTCTGCTACTTGCTTTTCCCATGGCCTCACAAATTGAAAGAATAGCAGAGGGAGGAAAAAAATGTGATTGCTGCGATTAAATTAATGATAGGTTTAGGCTTATTTATTTAAGAAAGGGACAATGCACATTAATAAACATAACGTAAAATGTGCCAGATTTAGCCATTGGGGCTAGTTTTCATCTGTAGTCCCGAGGCAGGTTGATGGAGAAACGTTTGAGGGGGGAAAAAAAACGTATTAGACTACATTTCCCATATCATAACTTTATTCGAAAAACCGTATTTCATACGGGCAAACTGTATGGGTTGAAACACATGCTATCCTCTCTCTATCAATATCAATTTAAAGATGCACACAGTTGGTGTGACATCACATGTGCTGCCACGTCACATATACTGTACAACAGCCAATAGTAAATTACAACTGCAATTGCCTACGTTTCACCACTGTGTCACTAGTTAGCCAACATACACTACTCTTCCAATATGATGCTAAACATTGCGATGAAATGTTGCGATTTGCAACAGGATCAATCTCTAGCACATTAGCATATGTCCAAATATATCAGTAATCAGCTAAAAAAAGTGGTTTTAGGGTTTACTTAACCTTTAAAGGGTAACAACACGCTGGTTTAGCTAGAGCGCGCCCCCTTTAGAAATTTGGGCGTGATCAGGTAATAATATAGGGGCTGAACTCCAGGTATTAAACCACACCCCAGGTTTTTTTTTTTTCCCACTAGAAGCACTCAGAGTGGCTGCTCTGTTCCACTCTCTCTCTCTACCTCTCTCACTCATACACACAAACATGCTAGCTCTAGCTGCTGCCGAACCCCAAGTAGCGACTGGGGCAGAAGCCATAGTGTAAAATGAGAGGATGGGCAATGTTTTGAAGTGGTAGGTAGGCGGGCGGCACGCATAGCCTCGTTTGGGCTTATAATGATGCGGACAGCAAACAACAAATCACACGCTGCACAAATAGTTACCCATGCCATTTAGGCTATTCTCATTTTACACAGGCTATAAGTGCAAGATATCAACAATATTGGTTTCCAATTCAACAGGTACACATGTGGTCACACCACTGAACTCTCTCCAAGAGACAATGTCTGTTGTAGGGATGCAGTAAAAACAGCTGTGAAACCGCAGACTGGAACTCACACTTTACCGGAGGGAAAACATTCCAAACTCTCGGCTAGACAGTCCTCTTCTCACCAACCCGACCAAAGGTAAGTTATCTAACAGACTCATGCTAATTCCAGTGTAGCAGCTGAATTGTACGTGGCTAACAGGCGAACTGCAGCCATGTTTCTATTTAAAATGTAAACTTTCTTTCTCTTCGGAAATGACGACCGTTATAACTTCTCGCAGCGAGTTCTTCCTCTACCCCTAATAATGCCCAATTAAGGGTTATGTTTTGATATCTCCTATCGACTAGCTCTTAACTGAGGAGTGCTCCTGCTGCTGACAATCTTTTACAACACAGCCATGTTTGTCTCCACTCCAGCTTAGGAAAACATGTAATTGGCTGAAACAGCAGTGCATCAGCAGTGCATCAGGCATCATCACAATAAAAGAGGCGGTTAACATTAAAATACAAAGTTGATGCTTTTAACCACTGGTTACATACGTTTGCTAGCAAAGCCAAAACTTTCCTGCGAAGAGTTAGACAGCTTTTAAAATTTATTATTTATTTTTTTATTAAAAAAAAAAAGTAATTATGTGAAATTTGAATTTTGCGCCTGCGCTTTTCAAAAACGTGGAACAGGCAGCCATGGAGCCAGTCAATTACCTATATTCAAAAATGTAGGCCCGGCCGTTCTGCGTCTGGGCAAAAATCGTTATACCTATAGGCTTCAAGAAAAATTGCGTTCATACGGCTGTACATGATTTTTTCAAATTACTAAACGGACTTGTGTGTTTCTGCACTTCGTTGCGAGTAGTTTGGCATTGTGAAAATCGGCCAGTTGCTGGAGTACTAATCCCTTGGCTTAGTATATTTTAGACAAAGGGATTTAGAAAATTCAAGTTTTATTTTTGCAAAACCGTCGTCAATTGGATGTATTTTCTGAGTGATGGCACAATAGGCCTATCTGAAGTGGGAAAAACTAGCATGGGCCCGCCTCCACTGCGAGTATTCTTTGCTTTCCATTGGGTTTTAAAACCATCAATTATTCCAGCCAATAGCCAAGACTCTTCAACACAATGCCTTCGGAAGTCACGTAGATACAACTCCGTGTCAGAGGAAGAGGCACCCGGGCGTATTTACTATACCAAGGCGTTCAGGCATTTGTCCATGCAGCAGGTCCTAGCCCAAAGATTTTTTTGCCATCTTGTCTCACATTGACGCTGAGTGGTATAAGGTAACAGATTTTTTAAATATATATACCAGTATGAATTCACCATTATGTATAAAACTAATCCATCTGAATTAAATTAATATAGCTAAAGTTACTACATTGCAACAATGGCAAACTAGCCAGTAAAATTACACACAGCAGCTAGCTATTGTGTACAGCAAGGCTGTGCAGGTGAACAAATGAGCAATTTATGCATGACATAACATGAGGGAGAGAACATGATAACATGAGGATGAGTTTGTTGTTTATTATGCAGGGGTGTTTTTATTTTATCTAAGTAACTGGTGGACATTTGATTTTATATCCTGTGTGCATATACCTGGACTCATTTCTGGCAAATGGGGCTCTGGTGGAATACAAGATTCACTGTGCTGCTACATGGGTTTGGAGAGCTTTTTGGGGGTCGCCATGGGTAGTTAGTTGTGTAATATGAAACACACCAAAGTAGGGCTGGGCGATATGGCAAAAACGTTTATCACAATAATGTTTTATCTTGCTCGATATCGATAATTATCACGATATATACTTAATGCTCCATTTAAAATTTTAAGAGTATTACGCTTATGACTGAACCCTGAAGAAACCAGAAGGTTCATTATGGCTTAAAATAGAATTATTATTTTTTATTTATTTATTTTTTAGAAACAACGGATTGACATGAGCATTCAACAGAACCAAAATGTCTATACATCCAGTAATAAAATGACTGAACAAGGCAAAAAATGGAAAAAGATCCAAAAAATATGCCATAAGCACAGATCTGCCTTAATTTTCCCTTCTGATTATTTCACATATAATGAAATAAGCATTAGGACCCAGCAAACGCCTGCTCGTGTAAGTCAACTTATACAATGTTGTGAAGGTTTGATTAAATCTTGAGCTTTATCGCATTCACAACTGCCCGTCCAAATTTCTTTGTTATTTACTATGCACAGTAAGCTTACATGAACAGTAAAAAAATGTAAAAGGCTGTCTGCAGCAGGTGTAGGTGTATGATAGCTAGCGTTAGCGAAGTTAACTATTACCGTCATGGTTCTGTTACTAATAAGAGCACAAGCTAGGAGAAATATAACTTTCAGCCCTACTGACGGTTTGCAAGGTAGGTGCGCCTGATGTTGATGCTTTATGTGTTATTGGACATCTAACGTTGATCCAACATATTAATTATTTCTGTATAACGTTGAACAGGTTAATGTCAACCAACGCCTACAACTACCATTTTCAGTTGATTTCGCCGGTGACTCATTCCTATGTCAGCTAAACACACGTGGTCACCCTGAGTAGCGTTGTTTTGAGTGGGTGGGTGCAACAGCAACGTGCAAGTCTAGTTCTGAATGGCTGTGTTGTATTTGGGTAAGTAGAAGAAACGGACGCAAATTAAAGTTTTATTGAAAATAAATCTCATACGTTTATCATCGCTATCTTGGCAAATTAAAATTATCGACCCCAGCCCTACACCAAAAACACATCTAAAAATTTACTTTTATTGCCAATATTGACAAATGATCAAATTTTATTGCAAAACTTAAATAAATCACTTTTCACTATTTGGCACAATTGGTGCCAACTTTGGTAAACAAAATAGTTCACCTGAAAAAAGCTCTGTAGAATTTGAATGGTTTGAGATATTGACACCATATTTTTAGCAGAGATG
The DNA here is from genome assembly GCA_022702515.1 of Ilyophis sp. 1 JC-2022. Taxonomy (NCBI): domain Eukaryota; kingdom Metazoa; phylum Chordata; class Actinopteri; order Anguilliformes; family Synaphobranchidae; genus Ilyophis; species Ilyophis sp. 1 JC-2022. The sequence goes on from CM040395.1 coordinate 107,259,116, forward strand.
GGCAGCATATTGAGGAATCACAATGACCATTTCCTCCATAGCTTTTGTAGCTCATCAGGTAAAGATTTAGAAAATTGAATGTAGGTACCCATTTTTTCTTTTAGTTTTTTTCACACTTTCTGCACATAAATTGTTGTAATTGAGTAGCAAAAAGTGGATGGATATGAATTCTGACTGCTTAGACATAATAGTGCAGTTCTCTGGTTTAATAAAAGCTATGAAACATATTTGTAGCATTTACAATTTTTGAGATGAACAGCTTTGTTTGTCAATTGTGAAAACAGGCGAGAATCTGCCTATTTTGCCCTCGGTAGGAAGAGGTTAAGGAAAATACTCATTCCAATTTACTGTGTGCTGATGTGTGCTAGATGAATGTTAAAATTCCTTGGAGTCATTATGGATGGGAACATTAAAAAAAGTACATAAAAATGCAATCCTAGGGCTAAAGGATACATACTGTAGAGTACAGGAAAAAAAGATGCTTTATTGGGGTACAAGAGTGAATGATTAGGCTACATATTTAGGAGTGTGTAACAGTGTGAAAACAATGTTTTCATCTTAAACCATCAGAAGGGGCAAATGTATATGCTTTATAATGGACAAAACAAATTGAATTCATTTTATGACATGTATTGGACAGGGTTTTGGACCCATAGATACAGTGCCCTCCACTATTATTGGCACCCCTGGTAAAGATGAGTAAAAAGGGTTATAAAAAATTTACCGTTTGCTGAATTAGCCTAATCTCACACTGAAAAAATTAGAAAAATCCAACCTTTAATTGAAAAAAATTTATTCATCATTCATTCATCTGCTTGGCTCTGACGGAGGTGGTCGCATATTCTCGCTCTCCTCTCTCCTCTCCCACCCGCTCGGAACCATTCTTTGCACGGTGTCTTTGAAACTACAAAATTATGGAATTGATAAGCTGGTCTCTCAACGCAATTGACAAAATTATTTCAACAAGAAGCACTGGTTCGGGGGAACCTACTTGCCCAGACGGGACTTTCGCTGCGGTCATAATACATAATACATAATACATAATAATAATAATAATAATAATAATACATAATACATAATACATAATGGATGCGTGGGAGAACTGGCGGGTACTTTGCCTGGCGGTTCTCTCCGTGGAAGACGTGGAGGACGTCTACATATTTGGATTTATGATGGCAGGACAATTGCTTCTCGGACTGAGCGTTGCCCTGGTCTATCGGAAAATTGGAAAGATGGGAGCTATTCAAGAAGGCCAAAGGCTGCCCGTGATGATTAACGAGGTGGGCAGAGCAGTGAGTACAGACTGTGTGATATGTGACCTAAATTGCAAGATGGTTACGTTTTGGAAGAAATTTTTTTTTTTTTGAGAGTCAAGCAAGGAGAGAGAGAGAGAGAGAGTAGAGAGAACGAATTGGAATTGAATTGCTGTTCGCCTCGCGCCTATAACCCAATCATCTAATCTTTTTTTCGAATCCCCATTTTTTTTGCTGCAAGGCGCCTGCAGAAATCTCTCCAGAAGACTCACATGCAAAGAGGCGTTCCTACGCACCTATCTTCCCTGGACTCCTGTTGTTTACTTCTGGACAGGGCATTCAAGGATATCTCCATAGCAACCTGCTGTGTTTCGCGAAAATGACCTACGGACTAGTTACATCGAGGATATCTCCATAGCAACTTGCTGTGTTTCGTGAAAAGATTCTACGGACTTGAGTTATCAAGATTGCTGAGTGCCAGAATGTAACCTTCAGTCTTACGCACACATAAACACGGACTACTCACAGCTATACACACTTGCACACACATGCATGCATTCACCCGCCTCCCCACCCCCCCCCCCCCCCCCTCTTTTTTCCTATGTTCTATGCATTTCCTGTTGTTTGTATTGTATTAGGATAGATAGATATACAGGTTTTTATTGTATTAGGATAGAGAGATATGCAGATTATATTGTATTAGGTTAGAGAGATATGCTGGTTTTTATTGTATTAGGATAGAAAGTTATGTAGGTTTTTATTGTATTAGGATAGAGAGATAAGCAGGTTGTACTGTATTAGGTTAGAGAAATATGCAGGTTGTATTGTATTAGGATAGAGAGATATGCATGTTTGTATTGCATTAGGATAGAGTGATAGGCAGGTTTTATTGTTTAATTTGTTTAATTGGCTTATTGTCTGTACTTATTTACTACTTTTTGTACCTTTGCTACTGTATTGATTGTATATGTTGATTGTAAGCAGGGCACATCTGTGAAAGAGACTTGGTCTCAGTATGTTCTTCCCTGTCGAAATAAAGGTTTCAATTCATTAAATTATTTTTAAAAAACCTCATCAAGAAATTCTTATTTTTTAACAAAACCACATGTGCCACAATAATTGGCACCCCCTGTACTCTAGCACTTTGAGTTTGAAAGGATACAATGACAATGAGCTTGAAGAGCAGACTGTCAGCTTTAATTTGAGGGTTTTTCCACCATATCGGATAGAAATTATAGAACCATATGTACATATTCTCCTCCCCCCCCCCCCATTTTCTGGCATCAAAAAACTTTGGACAGTTTAACATAATGTAGAATAAAGTAATCACTTTTAATATTTGGTCGCATATCCTTTGCATGTCATGACTTCCTCTCATCAGTCATGACTCATCAGTCCACAGAATGGGACGGCATTTCTCTTCGCCATCGATGTGTTCCTTGGCAAATTTGAACCAATTCTGCACATGCCGTTTTTTCAACAATGGTGCTTTACGGGGGCTTCTTGCTGATAGCTTAGCTTCGATCAAACGTCTTCTGACTGTAACAGCACTTACAGGTCATTTTAGATAATCTTTGATCTTTCTGGAGGTGATGATTGGCTGAATCTTTGCCATTCTGACTATACAAAAAAATTTATGCTGGGCTCTAGTCCCGCTTGGCGATGTCTTTTTCAAAAATGTTGCCTACTTAAAAGGCATACTGAACTTTGTTAGAACATAATATTGCATAGCTACCTGGCCCCGATATGAGTCGTAATATTCACACTCATCTTCATGACTCACTCCAGTGGTCAACAACTAGCCAACAGAGAATTATGTTTTTTTCTCTCTCCATTCACTCCCATTGCATGGCGAAACAGGTCTCAAATGCAGACAAAAAAAGCACAAACTCATAAAAACAACGCGATTGGACGAAAATCGCTTGCAAAGTCGCCTCCCCGCTCTAAACCGTCCAGTATTACCATTGGAAACGGCCTGAAGCTTAAAATCCGGAACTCAGGAAAACGGAGTTCAGCCATTATTGTCATTTAGCCTGTTAGATAAGCGAATAGTGGCTATGCACGTAACGTTACCTTACCTGCGGTAAATGTACCAAAAGGTTATGAGCTTGACAAGCAAGGCATGTACAGTACTTACCAGGTGATAATGTGCTGGTGTTGTACTGTGGGAGGATAAAGAGGAATGCCGTTTTTGCGGTTGCCTGAAAGAATAAAACAAACATGCAAACTTAGGTTTCAAACCTAATTGCTATTAGGCAACAAATTAGACACATTCTTTTCAAAAAAGAACAGGAAATGACATTTACCACTTCACAGAAAAAAACCCACCTCTGAACATACACTGCAAGAACTACTGGAGATGAATATGTGAATAAAAATAATGATATAAAGTTAAATATAATAAAGTATTACAAAGTAAAGTATTGTAACTTTTCACGTCAACTTTAAAGGGGACATGAAGCATTTGGTAATGCGGCTCTGGTTTGTTTGCCTTTTACTTTAGATAAGATATGGCCCTGTATTGAAATCTCAAATCGACCTGTATTTGCTAGAAAAATAAATGAAGTTTGGTCAAATCTCAATGCCCGCCCTCACAGAATTTGAGGCACGTTCCCGATAAGTCTGCGAGGGCTCAAGGCTGCCCCATAGTAAAATCGCCATTGTAAAATCAGTGCATGAGGGCTGTCACTGACTTTTAAAGCCCTTTACACAGACTTTCTGCAAGTCTGCAATCTTGCAGACTTTGCCGATGGAATTACCCACAGTTCATACCGTTTGTGGCGATAAAAATGGAACGCAGCCGGAAGCATCTTAAACAAATGACACACATGTCGGGCAGAGTTCTTTCAGTGAGTACAAACCTAAAATTAAAATCTAAACTTAAAATCCTCTCGGTACAATCAGGTATTTCCAGCACTGTTTTTTAATTTTTTTTTATATCTTACAGCTATACAGTTCTGGTCTACTGTATTCCAAACAACAAGTAGACTTACTCATCACCGGGCACAGATTGCTTCAAACCTCTCAAAGAACCTAATTCATAGTCTTAGAGGAAGTGCTCCCACACAAAAATAATTTGTCGCCTACTTTTCTCTATTGCTCTCATGGCCAAATCAAATCATATACATTTTCAACTGTCGCGTACTTAAAGGGAAACTTTCAGGGTAACATCAACAGTGAATTAATATGTGGGAAAATTATGTAGCAATGGGATTTCAAATGATTATAATTTTTTTAAATACACTTATTTTTGTAAATTAAATCGGCCACGAGCACTTCAAATCTGAATAAAAGAGGAATTGAACAGTGAAGTCACACAGGGCAGTGAGAACAGAGCGGGAGTTACAGTAAATGGTAAAGGAAGCAACATTAGCAGCAAAATGGATTGTAATGTTGGCATCGTTGAGACTACATGAGCTGGAAAAGCCACTTTCCAATGCTGGCGTTAGCTATCTAATGTGACAGCGAGCAAACTAACCCAGTAGCGACTGTCCAATCCCACTGAGCAAAATCACGTCCGTTCGTCATCCGAAATAACGCCGGGCGACATCGGCCGTGTTGGTCGCCTGCGTATGTTGTTGAGATCACTTTTTAATTGTGATTTAGGGTTGAGTTAGAAGACATCATTTGACATTTAACAATGTTTGTCGAAGTTCATCTATGGTTTCGGTTAAGATCGGCTGATAGTTACGGAGCTAATTACACTTTGAATTAGATTCCGACCGATATGGGGTTTTTGAGACCGATACAGAGGGGGGGAATTCACCGATTACCGATATGGCAGCCGATATTACGTTATTTAAAGTTTTGAGCTTGAATGAAAAGACATTTTCTACGTGGATTGTGCACAGATTTAGCACCAATATGACTATGCAAAGGTACTCGGAGGACTTCTTTCTTAAACAAATAACTTTATTAAAATATTTTACATTATTAAATTATTATAATATTAACACGATTAACATCATCAAGCAATTTTAGAAATAAAACTGATCAAATAAAGAATAGAAATTAAATTAATGGCAAAATAAACATCAGTACTTTAAGTAACTTACTGACCATTTCAATAAATAAAAATATTTAAGTGCTACACATTTTATGACCATAAAGCACAGAAAAACTTGCTATAGCTATTCATTGATATTTGTTATTCTGGTAATTAACTGCTTGATTGATAATTAAGAACTGGAAACAGGTTGGGAGTTCACTATATCCGTATAGAGGTAGTCAGGTTACAGGAGGCCTATTTTACAGCCGATCGGCGCTTTGTATGGTCACATAACATTGGCTAACAAGGGCGAAAAAAGAGATGAACTAAATAGCTCGTTCACCGAACGACGCAGCAATTTAAAACCCCTCAGAGCTAGGATCGGAAAAGTTTAGAAAACCCTTAACTGGTTTTAGCCGTGTGTGTACAGGATCGGATACCGAAACCTACCTGTAGAATAATTATACTTGGGTCATAAAAAAACAATGGTAGCCTACTCCCAGGTTTGACAGTTGAACATTTGTGTTTATTTTATTATTATCATCATACGTTATCTCTATATTATGGCTACGGATTGTGGCTTAAAGGGATGTTTCACCTTAGTGTGACATAAGTAATTTTGTGGAGCCTACTCCATTATATTTGCATAGGGTGAATAGTAGCAACATCAGCGATCCCTGCTGACCGTTAACGGCATCACCGTTAGTCCAGTTGTCACGGTCGCCATTCACTCCCATTCATTTCCGGGACCTCACCAAAAAATATAATTTTAAAGCACACAATAACTACAGCAGATAATACATCCATAAAAGAAAACATGACGGTGAAAAGGTACGTGTTTTTTTTTAGCTTATAAGATGGTCACGTTTAAATTAGCTATAATAGTGGAACTATTTTCGGATATGCTACTGTGTAGAAATACAACAAGCCATAGTTTGATTTTTAGTTTTATTATGACGTAAACCTACAACTAACGGTAGCCTACTACAGTTGGTGAATTGACGTCAACTTTATCGGACACAAGGATTCTTCACCGAGTTAAAATAACAAAGGTTTTTGCCGGATCTCCTTTTTCTTTTAAAAGGTATAAAACGTTGAAACTACATTAAATATCAAAACAAACACGTACCTTTTCACTGTCATGTTCTCTTTTATCGATGTGTTATCTGTCGTTAGTGAGTGCTTTAAAACTATTAATTTTAGCGAGGTCCAGAAAATGAATGAAAGTGAATGGGGACCGTGACAACCGGGGATGCCGTTAAAGGTCAGCAGGGACAGCTGACATTGCTAGTATTCACGCTATGCAAATATAAGGGGGTAGGGCTCCACAAAATTACTTATGTCACACTAAGGTGAAATATCCCTTTAACTTGGACGGAGGAGGAAACGCGTTGTATCTCCCTAAACACTTGGAAAGCAACAAATGATCCATGTTGTTTATTTATTTAAAAAAATTTCCAACTGTAAAATTAAATGTCGATAGTTACCAAGGAATGCAGAAGATAAAATCCGCTATCAAGGAAACGTGCTGGGTGGAGCGCATTCTAGGTTTTGAAAACCACAGAACAGAATGCATTCAAGTAATGTGTAACCTACGAACAGGTCAAGGTAACGTTAGCGAAAACCTCTCGGCTAAAACATTGCTGAAATGTTTCAAAACTAAAACCCTAGTGTGTACGAGACCATTAGCTAACCTTACTGGTTAGCTAATCTGACTGGTAACAGATTCCATACCAATAAGGTTTTTCCTCTCCTCTTCTAAGATTACCTGAGCAGGGGCTGTTTCACGAAGCAGAATTACTGAGTTAGCTTGAGAACCTGCACCGAGTAAAAACCTGGAACAGCTCTTTTTCTTCAGTCCATGTTCCATATTTGGGAGGGTTCCGGGTTTTACTAGTGCAGTTATTCAGCCAACTCTGTACGCTTCATAAAACAGGCCCCAGGAGCTGTCATTCGCTAGCTATCCCATGAATTTATTCAATATGAAAATAAATGCCTCAGTTAGATAAAATACGGGGGTGAATCGAAATGCACACACTGTCCTAAATATATATGTTATATCTCAATCGGTAGGCGACTCATGAATTATAACTTTAGCTAAGTAATGGTGCTAAGTAAAAGAGGACAACGAGGTCTGTGGATGCATCTCACGTTAACGTTACTGGTAGCTGATTAGCTTGCCGATAGCTAGCTAGCAATGTTATCGTAGTTTACATTCATCGGCAGTTTGCAAACATTTATTAAGACCACAATTAAATAACGACTAACATTACTATTGTGTTAATACACTATTATTGACAATATTCAATTAGCTAGCAAGAGAAACTTGTTCCTTCCTTTCATTCAGTGAGTCTTCCTTCAGCGGCAGCACTGCTCTCTCACTGAGTGAAGATTACATGTCACATGTGTTACGGCTCTCTTGCTCCGCTGGCCGTAAGTAGGCTGGTGGGTGGAGAGCCGATTGGTTATGAGATGCACCTGTTGGGTCGTTTTACTCTATTTAACTCGCTGTCTCCTATGACCACTCTCTCTGATTCTCTCCACGTATGCGTTTGGTTTTTTGCGTTTTACAACACTCACTATGATACCTTACACAACTGATAACTTAGACTTCCACGCCTCATGTTTTACTTTATTTTGTATGTGTTTGGTTACTTTAAATAAATGTATATTTTGCTCAGTGAATTCCCTGTGTGGTCTCCCTATTTTGTCATGGCTCGACGAGCCGGGTCGTGAGAAAAAGGGGGCTTAGCGTCCGGGACATGGTTATTTTAGCATAACATTCCATAACATTCCTTTTGGCTAGCGCTTTGTTTGGACAGAGGACGTCTTTGTGAAGTTGAGTACTGGGTGCCCTTTTGTTTATGAAATTGGCAATTTGTTAGGGCTATTGGGAGATACACGGGGAAATCTGTGTTTGGAAGACATTTTCGTAGTTTCTGGTTGTTGCTTTGTTTTGTTTGGTCGTACGCAGTCTTATCCGGCGTACTAAATTAACTTTGAATTGTACAGGCATTGTTTGATTGACTTACTGTTAGCATTTGTGTGTTGTGGTGAAGAGAGGAGCATTTATTTTTTGTTTTGGCCCAGGTTGGAGATTTTGTTCTGCTCACTGTTGGGACATCGGATCGGATGCGGTAGGTGTGGATCGACCGGTGTACCTCAGTGAGAGATACTGTTAAGCAAGTCATCGGGCGAATCCTGGGTGGTTCGTCACTTTGCTATTTTTCCTTTTTGCCAATGAATATGGGGGACTAAGTTTTCTCATAACCCAAAAAGTCTGTGAAGACTAGGCTGAGTCAGGGACAGCTAGACAGCTATAGGGACTGGATAGGCTAGTTTTCTGGGGAAGCACCATCCCTGTTAGGCTATCTCTCCTGTTGTGCATCGTGTAATCGGTGCTTGTTGTTTATTTGCTTTCGTTGGCTCAATAGGGAGCAGAGTAGCCTGGTCCTTTTGTGTATTTAAATTGGTTGGCTGTTAGTCTAACATTTTATGATAGCTACCACTGAGTGATAGGCCCCGTCCGAAGAAATTCTTGATTTATGCATTAAAGACCAGTAATTGAAAATTGCCGAGCATTATGCCATTGATATTGGCGACAAACAATATACAGAAAATGTCGAGCATTCCTAAATGCAGTTTAGTTGAAATGGGAGTTCTCACAGTTAGTTACGGTGAACCCCCTCTGAAGCCATCTGTTCTGATCCCTTCCCTTGCAGTTTCTAGTCTTACTTTTGAACAACAAAAGAAGCTGCTACTGTTACAACGTGAACATGAATGTGAAAGAGAACGCAAAAGTTTAGGTGAATTAAAACATGATGCTGAAATACGTCGATTGCACCTGATTGAGGTATCCCAGCTCTCGGAGAAGTCGTCGTTTTCTTCTGAATTTCGTTCTCCTAGTTGCTTTGACGTTGTAACTAATTTGAAGTTGTTACCTAAATTTCATGAAAAAGATCTTGATACCTTTTTCTTGTTGTTTGATCATGTGGCAGACTCCCGAAAGTGGCCTGATACTGATCGGACGTTGTTGCTACAATGCGTTTTAACTGGCAAAGCTCAGGAGGCATATTCTGCTTTAATTTCAGTTGACAGTCAAAATGATATTTTAGTTAAGAATGCTGTGTTAAAAGCTTACGAACTAGTCCCGGAAGCATACCAACAACAATTTACAATGTTCAAAAAGGGAGATAAGCAGACTCATGTTGAATATGCGAGAGAGCTATTAATGCATTTCAATCGTTGGTGTACAGCTTCTAATGTCAATACTCTAGTTGATTTGCGTAATTTGGTTGTGCTCGAACAATTAAAAAATGCTGTCACTGATCGTATAGCTACATATGTTAATGAGCATAAAGTGTGTACTGCTTCCGAGGCTGCTATTCTAGCAGACTAATATGTTTTGACTCATAAAAGTAGTTTCAGGTGTTGGGTTTATTCCCACTTCTAAGTTCGATTGTGGCTTTCAAAATGATTTGCATGTTTGTAATTACTGTCGTGAGAAGGGACATTGGAAAAGTGACAGCCCTATTCTTAAATCTAAAAGTCAGCCCCCTAAAGGTCAGTCTTCAGGTAGTGGGGCCGGTGTTAGGTCTGCCGTGTTAGCAGTGCCTGTCCGTACCCAGTTTAATCTCAGTGAACCGTCTAAAGTCCAGTTACATCTGTCCAGTTCACGGGAAAACAAGTCAGATTACTCGCAATTTGTTACAGAGGATTATGTATCGCTTGTTTATGGCAATAACAAGGTGCCAGTGAAAGTTCTGCGTAATACAGGTGCATCAGAGTCATTTGTTTTGGAGTCGGTGTTGCCTTTTTCTTCGGAAACGGATACTAGGGAGCAGGGTTCTGATCCGTGGAATAGGGTTAAACACTTTGTCTGTCCCATTACACAGGATTGTACTTCAGTCAGACCTGGTGCTAGGTGAGGTGGTGATTGGGGTACTGCCTTCGCTGCCCATTGCTGGAGTTTCTGTGATTCTGGGGAATAACCTTGCCGGTGGACGTGTCTGGCGTGATGTTTCTCCGCCTTTGATAGTTACCCAAATGCCGTCTTTTTCGGGAGAACCAGATGAATGTGGTCTAAGTTACCCAGAGGTGTTTACCACTTGTGCAGTGACGTGTGCTCAGAGCCTACGTCTGATGAAACTACGTCTGATGCCGAACCTAAATTTTATGATGCTAAGGGAAGTGTTACAAAATAGGCTTCCCCACTCTCTTCTTTCTGGCCTGAAATTCCTCTGTCGGTTTTGCAAACTGACTTGATTGAATAACTCTTTTAGAGTAGAATCTGCCTGTTGTTTCTTCACCAAGTCCTTCCGGTTGATGTGGTAAACAGTGCTTCCTTCAGGATGGGTTGTTAGTGAGGAAATTGGTGCCTCCCGGTGACTGCTTTGGGGGTAAAGTAATCCTTCAGATTATGGTTCCTCTTAAATGTTGTGATTTGGTTTTGCAGACATCCCATGATGCGGTTGGACATTTGGGCATCCGGAAAACGTACGATTGCATTTTGCGTTATTTCTTTTGGCCACGTGTTAAGAGGGACATCTCTGCTTATATTAAAACATGTCATCCATGTCAGTTGACTGGAAAGCCCAATCAGATGGTGAAGCCTGCTCCATTGTATCCTATGCCAGTTATGGATCAGCCTTTTGAATATTTGATCATTGATTGTGTCGGTCCTCTGCTGGCAAATCAAAAGCTGGCAGTAATTATTTATTAACCATTATGTGTCAAGCGACCAGATATCCTGCTGCCTATCCTTTGCGTACAATTACAACAAAATTTATGGTAAAAGCCTTGTCTCAGTTTATTTCTATTTTTGATATACCTAAGGTTATTCAGAGCGATCAGGGATCTAATTTTACTTCTCATATGTTTACACAGATTTTAGAGCAGCTTCACATTAAACATAACCAAGCGAGTGCTTATCATGCACAAAGTCAGGGAGCCTTGGAGCATTTCCATCAAACATTAAAGTCCTTGTTACAGGCTTATTGTACTGAAATGGACCGAGATTGGGAAGAAGGCTTGCCTTGGCTAATGTTGGCAGTTTGAGAGGTGTCGCAGGAGAGTACTGGGTTTAGTCCAAATGATCTTGTGTTTGGGCACAACGTGCGTGGTCTTTTGGCAGTGTTGCAGGATGATTGGAAGAGGGTAAAACCTCCTAAAAATGTGTTGCATTACGTTAATGATTTCCGACGTCGGCTTTACGCCGCTTGTGAAATGGCGAAGACGAGACTTCCGCCCAGGATAGAATGAAATGACTGTTTGATCGCTGGGCTGGGCGTCATCACTTTAGCGCGGGTGATCAAGTCCTGGCGCTCTTACCTACCTACTTCTGAACAAAACTACCTAATTGCCACTCCTAATCAAAGGAAGTCTACTCAGCTTTGTCATATTCATTTATTAAAGCCATATTATGTTCGTTCGTCTGATTCTGCTCCAGTTATTTTGTATCCACATACTTCCCACCCACTCATAACAACGCTACTTAGGGTGACCACGTGTGTTTAGCTGACTTAGGAATGAGTCACCGGCAAAATCAACCGAAAATGGTAGTTAGGAGGCGTTGGTTGACGTTAACTTGTTCAACGTGAAACAGAAATAATTTATATATTGGATCAACGTTAGATAATAATAAAAAGTGTCAACATCAGGCGCACCTACCTTGCAAACAGTCAGTATGGCTGAAAATTATATTTCTCCTAGCTTGTTCTCTTATTGGTAACAGAACCATGATGAACCATGCCCTTCTGAAGCCAGAACAAATCTCCGTAGCTTTTCTTACTGTTCATGTACGCTTACTGTTCATAGTAAATAAAGAAACGTGGACGGGCAGTTGTGAATGCGATAAAGCTTAACATTTAATCAAACCTTCACGTTATATAAGTTGACTTACTCACGAGCAGGCGTCTGCTGGGTCCTAATGCTTAATCAGAAGGGAAAATTAAGGCAGGTAAATCTGTGCTTGTGGCCAATATATAAGAGAATTTGTGTATCTTTTTCAATTTTTTGCCTTGTTCAGGCATTTTAATAACTGGATGTAAAGACATTTTGCTTCTGTTGAATGCTTATGTCAATCCGTTGGTTCTAAAAAATTTATTATATTTTAAACCATGATGAACCTTTCTGGTTTCTTCAGGGTTCAGTCATAAGCGTAATACTCTTGAAATTTTAAATGGAGCATTAAGCCTGATAATTATCGATACCGAGCAATATGAAAATATTATGTGATACACTTTTTTGCCATATCGCCCAGCCCCAACCTACTACATGGCAAACATATTTAAAAACCGATTTGTTTTATGCCAAGAAACCTGTGGCTAACAACATCTAACGCACTAGCCCAGAACAAATAAATTGCTTCTGTAATCGAATGCTCAAAGCTAAACCGTTCAATTATGGTCAGCTCGCTAATGTTAGTCTACTTTTCATGGTCATGGATCATAATGTCACGTTAGTTGATATGGTTCCTTACCGGGTGATTCAATAAGGCAGAGGAAGATGTACAGGGAATCAGGGAATACCGGAGGAGCTCGAATCATTTGGTTTAGTTTGCCAAAACATCTTTAGGAAATAACGTAGCCTATCAAAGTAATTTTCTGACATTATAATAAAATAGCACTGATAGCTAGCTTGATCTACGATATGTCCCTATTCAGAACAGTGACAGACGCAGCATTTCTTCCCTCGCTGGCTCCACCTACGTGCCTACGTAATTTACACACCCACTTGAAAACACTGTAGTCTTTCAAATACCACAAAGGGAAATTAAAGGATCACTTTAAGGGTTGTTTCTCCTGACAAGTTTTCCTATTGAACTCTATGGAAAAATAAGTCAGGAGAAGAAACCCTTCAGGTTTAAGGCTTGTTTGATACGTCAGACCCTTGATGACTTGGAGCCACTTAGCCAACCATGTGTTCAATATTGTTCCAGTGTAATTCCCCCTGTTGAGGTCACTCCACTGGCTGCCAGTTGCAGCCAGGATCAGGTTCAAAGTTCTGACCCTGGCCTACACTGCAGCCAATAGGACAGGCCCTGTCTACCTGCAGGACTTGATCCAGAACTATGTTCCTGCTCGACCACTTCGCTCATCTACTGCAGGGCGACTTGCACTCCCTCCCCCCCCCCCCTCCGTGTAAATGGCACTCGCCCGTCCTGACTGCGGAGCTTTTCCACCCTAGCTCCCCAGTGGTGGAACGAACTTCCCATTCCCCTACGTTCCATGCCAACCCTGCCTACTTTCCGTCGTGGCCTGAAAACGCACCTTTTCAGACTCCACCTGGACTAATACTTATCTAGGACCTCATGGTATGTGTTCTTGTTGAACTGTGTATTCAAGGTATTCAAGTTTATAATATTTAGAATAGAATTGTATTCGAGCTGATTTACCCAGTTCACTGTGAACTGCATTGTGTTCATTACTAGGGATAGCTGCTACTGTATGGGAAGAATGTGCTTTCTTATCTGTTCTGTAGTTACTTCGATGACCTTTCTGTATGCACTTACTGTACGTCGCTTTGGATAAAAGCGTCTGCTAAATTAATGTAATGTAATTTACAGCTAAATCTAGTCCCACCCCCCAGTTCCCATAGAGATCCATTTAAATGCAGAGAGGTTATAGTATCGCTTGTAGGAGTACCAGAAAATAAGATATCAAAAGTATTTTTATATTGTTGGGTCACAGACATCAGGAAGTCATGGCATGCAAAAGATATGCGACCAAATATTTAAAATGATTACTTTATTCTACATTATGTTAAACTGTACAATATTTTTTGATGTCCGAAAATGGAGGGGGACTATGTACAAAAGGTTCAATCATTTCTAAATGATTTATCCGATATGCCTGAAAATACCCTCAAATTAAAGCTGACAGTTTGCACTTCAGCCTCATTGTCATTGTATCCTTTCAAACCTTTCAAACAAGTGCTAGAGTACAGAACCAAAATGAATTTCACTCATTTAGTTCTCATGCTCTTATGACATCAAAACAGAGCAAAAAAATGCCCTCAGAAAGCCACATAAGGGAGTTTCCACACAGAAATTCAGATGTATAATCTGATATTATACTCTTTTTTTTTTTTTTTTTTTTAGAAAAGTATTGGGGAAAGGTCATGCTTAGTAGGGAGCAATCATAGAAAGAACTGTTGTTGGAGAAATCTTGCACCATAAATTGTGTTTATACCCTCAAATTCCTTTATGAGAGTACAAATCCAAAAGCTTCACGTTTCAGTACCCTATATAGCCTACCAATTTATATTAGCATCCATAATTTTGGGATCCCCCAAGGCCACCGTAGTGTGTTGTAGTGAGGGGTGTGTCTGGAAGTCTGCAAGCTGCAGCTATAGAGTACTCAAGTGACTACGTCACGCTGGTTTCGGAAGTAAATTCCCCATTCATTTAGAGCGTAGACATTAACTGAAGCTTAATTTTAAACCATTTCTACTGATTATGTCTTACCGTCAATTTCCCGGATTGTTCAATATAACACCCGTTCGCATACCATGTCATTTCTCTAGGCCAACTGCGAGTATATTTTACGTTTCAGTATTTTTTTTGTGTGAACATACCACCGCTGGCACTGTTTAAAAACTCCACGTCCCATAATTCCCTCCAAACGTGCAGCCTTGTCTACAGACATTGTCATATAACGTTAGCCTGCAGTAGCACACAGCTCCGTTTTTAAATACTTTTTTCTAACATTAGCTAGCTAGTTTGAAGGACTAATAGCTAGAATTGCTTTATGTGGTTAACTTTATCAATCAATCAATCACCTTTATTTAAACTCAAGACACTGAGGTTGCCCTCATTTACAGTGACGTTTGAGTTTAGCATAGTTTCTGACCTTGTCGGGCGGGCTTCTCTACTTAGCAAGCTAACGGTAGCTGGTCTTCACTCTTCAGTCTCCCATCTGCCACAGAGCAGACAGACGAGATGATATCTTATTGGTCGAGAACCACCCGTGCGTTGCAGCACTGGATATGTAGTCCGCTAAAGTGGACTACAAGTCGAACTACATTGATTAATGCATTACTTTAAAAATGTTTAATTGGAACATGCGATATATGGAATATACATACAGGCTAATCACACAGGCTAATTCAGGAACATTTCAGCTTCAGATTTCAAGAAATAGTCGATAGTCTCCTAAACCCATTCTATCTTCCATAGGGAATTTACTTCCGAAACCAGACTCCGCCCGCGACTGACATACTCACTTGAGTACTCTATACCAAAGAGGGTAGGCGGAGCAAGAGGTCCAACTTCGGGGCTGGAACGTCCGCACTTGGAACGTATTAGACAGACAACAGGCACTCATTGAACAACTGGCGGTCAATTGAGTTTTTACTAAACAGTTCGCTAAACGGGTCATTATCAGACAGACGAAATCAAAAGTCTCCCTTTTCTTTTTAGATCATATATGCCTTGGATGTCAGGACCCAGTACTACTACTTACAACCCGTTATGGTTTTGACTATCCAACAAAAACCAACTTTAAATCCGGCTAGCGCCGGTCAGATGCACGCCACTCTAAGCATACGTTATGTAACTTTAGTTGCTAAGGCTTGCTAACTGAAAACACTACTGCGCATGCCTGATCACGTCCTCTTGTGCGGACAAAAAATCCAATGGGCAAAAGCGCCAGTTGCGTATCTTGTCATATATCTAAAATCTTTGATATACCTATCGCTGTGTCCCAAATCGAATACTTCCATGCTCCGAGCACGCATAGCGAGCACGCGCATCCACGTCAGTCCATAGCGAAGTACGGTAGTGCGGAGCACGGGAGTATGCGATTTGGGACGCAGCGTATATCTTGGTTTGAGCAGCACTGGCTTCCGAGATACGACGTATAGGCGAGCAAAACAAATCTTTCAACAGAAATTTTTGAAGGGCGGTGAGTCGATTTGATTGATATCAAATGAGAACACTATGAATATGTGCCACGGTGTAAGTACATTGATTGGAGGGAAACAGACATAATTGATCTACATTATTGGTTCCAATTTTGATGCACACCCACTGGAACTTGATGACGCAAATTTAAAAGTGAAATCGTTTTCCAGAAAATGGAGGGGAAACTGACTTGAAAATACACATTTATTACTATTTTTAAATTGTTTTGGGGTATATACTTTGACATGTTTGTGTGGTTATCTAGAATTGACAGAATTTATGAAAAAGTTCATTTTGATTTCAGCTTGTCTTTAATCTTCAACAGCTAAACAACTGCTGAAGCAACCACACTAAAGTTCATTCATAAACTTATTTTATTACCCCTCCTAGACTATCTTTGTCTTTGGGTCCACAGCTAAACAGTCCGCTACAGGTCTCATCCGATGCAGCACCCGCCAAAGATTTTAGATGGCATCTGACGTTTACCTCCTATGGTTAGGGTCTGACATCTGACCCCGCCCCATTCCGCAGGCTGCAGCGAGGGGTTATTGCTACCTACAGGGGGCACATACACTTGTGCTATGCCTCAACTGAAATAGCATTTTAACGTCTGGACATGACAAAACATGTACTAGAAAACTGCAACTTTAGCTACAACGCTCGATCCAAGCAGATAATTCCTTCCGCAACGACCCACGGGTGCTCGTCTGGGCCAAACTCCAAGTTCATGTGGGGTGCTGCAGCTGGGACACATGCGATTATTTCCAGCGTTTGGCGAGTAATGTCAGGCACTTGTGGTGCTGTTAAACTCAGCGCAGCTATGAGTCTCAAAAACTTGATTGTTCTTAGATTACTCTGTCAGTGAAACACAGTTTGAGCAGTAACGTTAAAAATAATGCAAAAAAAAAAATCTGAGGCATGCATCTGTAACTAACGCAAGACAACTGGGAAGTTAACCATTTTTCCAACACAAAGTTAGCTAGCAACTGCGTACAATGAGCTGGGGTAGGCTACCTTATTCACTTACTCTGTAACGTCTGTGATAACCCGTTAGCTAGTCAATATGAGCAAGTTGCCACATCGATCAAATTAGTCAACTGGCTTGCGGTTTACTTTATATTAAACAATATTATTACCATAGATGAAATTACAAGCAAACTACTGGCTAGCTAGGCGATTTAATTCCTTTACGTAACGTTAGCAAAGTCGGTGAGTACAATTACTCATTGTTGACAATCAATTCAAACGTTAATATTAACTGACTTGATCAGATATGTAACCGCGTCATGTTTTTTTTTCAAGGTATCATTAGTGAATGTGCCGTAATGGCTTAGCTAGGGTGCCGCTAGAACTATAACTCTGACCCAACACCTGGTATTGTTCGGAATATAGTCAGATAACTAGCTAGCCAACTTTAGATCTGACGAAACCCACGTACAGTGAGCGATCACACTTTACGACCGTGCTGAGTCGAACCGGTCTACTTTTCCTTTCCATTCCAGAAGAAAGGGGACCCCAGTCCATTTAGGGAGACGTGGCACTAGCTGAGGACCAGTTCAGCGGAGTTCAAAACTTCGGGCGAGGCGCTCACTGGTTAACAGCGTATTGTTAATACCAGTTCGTACATACAACTGGTTGCACCGTGACTTAAGTCAAGATACTAACGTTAGCCACCCTCACACATTAAGAACATCAACAACAAACAAAAAACAGATGAAGGCTAATGAAAATAATGTAACGTTAGACGAGCAATCTACGTGGAAGCTAGTCTGCCTGTCTCTTGGAAATTCGATAGCAAGGATAAGTTAACGTTAAGTTAGTTCTGAAGAAGGTGCATAGCGATTCCCAGTTGGTCAGTAACGTTATGGCACAAACGTTAGCTAACGTTATTGTATCTCAAATTGTGCAAAATTAACTGTTCTGACCCTAGGTCTGGCATTTATTGGTGTAATGTTAGCTAGCCAACTTAGCAAGTAAACGCTATAAACAAAAGGCGAACGGCTAACTAAGTTACGTTTCCAGCTAATGTCACTAAGTTAAGTTACATACAAAACAGTGATTTCATCGAGCAATCGGTTAAATCGTTAGTCGCTAACTTTAGATGTATGTAAATTAATGTTAACTTGGTTATCCGGCAAGAAACGGGAGCCAGTTTTGGGATCAATCTACAATAACGTTAGTTAACGTAAAGCCAACTTACCTTAATTTACATTGGAAATTGATTGAAACTTTATTTCTAAGACTAAGTTAGGTAAACTATAATTTCCACCACTGCTCCTTGATCTGTAACGTTAGACCGGTCTATGACGAACATAGCGCTAACAAAGTTAGCCAGCTAAGAGAACCACATAACTTACGTCCTTGAGAAAACATATTTAAGAGGAAAAAGCAGCAATCAAAAACGATCTCACCTCAAACATCAGTCCAACCAAAATAAAAACCACCAAGCAAAAGACGATATCTGCATGGTTCTGAATGAAAAATTCCTGGCTAAAAAAAGGGTAACTTTTGTTCCTCCTGCGGAAAGCCATTTTTGCGTTTGCTAGCCAGCTATTAATTTTACCGTAACGTTACCCAAAAACTTTTTAGGTAGTTCGTCGTTGGTAGCTACGAAGTTCAGGACTCCAGAAAGTTTTACATCGCTTTGCGCACGCGCAATGTCGCATTCTCTTAAAGGGAAATGGTTTTAAGATTCCATTCTTCCCTATGGGAGAAAATAAATTGGACCTTAAAGGGATATCGCACGTTGTTTTTTATTTCAGTTTTATTGTAGGCTATGTTTTCGATTGACATTGCAAGAAAATAGGCTAAATTTCAGCGACTTTGTGTATCTTTCCGTTCTGTTTTTGAAGAATAATGGGGTAATACCCTATACGTACCTGCAACTTGTACAAATAAGACATTTGCGCAAAAAAAAAACCGCTAATCATTCTGATTGCTTGTTGACCACAAGAAGGTATGCACGGAGAACTCAGGAAACATTATTCAGACATCTATTTGTTATGACAAAAAATGAAAAGCAATTTCTTATTTTATTGTTGTTGTTTTGCGGGCCTTGCTCATCGGATGAAAGATTCTCACTGTCCACTAGCCAGACAACAACTGCCAATATCTCACTGGTCTTACGGGTGCTATTGATATATCATTATTAACTCACCATCCTGTTGTGTGACTACATTTGAACTTTAATATTTTACTGCCTCAGGTAAACCGTGTATGTTGCTCTTTACTCCCTTATCTCTGTTAGTTTCTCTTTTTAAAATCATATACAGTGGGTTGAAAAGTATTCAGCCCCCTTAGGCCTTTTCATATTTTGTTGTGTATGAACATTTGATAAAATTAGATTTAATCAGGCTGGTATTACCAGCTTTTCTGTTATTCAACATAAACAACTCTACAATGAAAAGTGAAATTACAATTTCTTCCAAATTATTTACAAATATAAAACAATCAATTCCTTAAGTATTCAGCACCCTTGCTTCACTGTACTTTAACAGCCATGCAGGCAAAACTTTGCGCATCATAAGTTGCCCAGACATTTTTGACTGTATTTAAGGACTTTGAACACTATTTTCTTTTGAAATGTGTGTTAATTCTATCTTTCTTGGTAACAATCCAAGGTCAGGTTCCTTCAATGCATTTTAATGGATCTTAATGGGATTTTATCACCTTTTCATCGCTATATGCAAAAATGTAGGTCCAAGTTTAGCAACTTTTTCTGGTTTCACTATGGAAGTCAATGGAAAAATGTGAAGGGAAAAAGTTACTGAAATTGCATCTTCTACATTTTCGCATATAGTGATTTATATTTTCTTTACATTTGACCCACATAGGGTTTTTCATTCACAGATGAAGAGAAGTCAAAGAGAAATAGCAGAGAAGAGTCTGTTTATTTGTGAACAAACATAAAAGTCACAGTAACAGGATTCCCTCAAAATGCTGCTCCACTCTAGCATCCAAAACAGTTACAATAGGCTACTGTTATTGCATAAGCATACCAATGTCAGCCTAATGAAGGTGAAATTAACACTTCTTAAATAACAAGCCTCAGCTAACTGTTATAGAGATCATTCTGGATGGTTAATTTAATGAAAAACCAGAAATTGTAAACAATTTATATTGAGTTTAAATTTATGTAAAGGCTAATGAAACAGAGTGAGATTCCTCCTGGTTGGAGTTTAGTCATAATAAAGATGACTGACCAAGTAACACAAGGTTTAAAAAACTAACTGCTGTAGCGTCCCATAAATATTTACTGATTTAAAAAAAAAAAAATTCTGATTTAAATAATCATGGATTACATTATTGAGACGGGCTTGCATGTTTGCAGTTCAAGGAAGCTTCAAAATTCTATGCTAAATCACTGTGCATATAGTTCAAACAATAAAAAATAATCAGCACCATATCATACCATAACCAAGTACCATTACACTTTATGTACATTTAACATAAAATATAAAATTCACATCTTCTGTCGCCAAATGTACAATTATAATTATTTCAGACTGCGATTAACCAGCTTGTGGTTCACACAATTTGCCTCTACAAAAATAGCACCTTCATTTTAATAATTCTGATCATTCATACACTGTCTTGAATAAATTCATAAAGCAATAATCTTAAAAATAACCATTTCCGAAGTTGCCATTTACTAGCACTTTTAATTGTGATGTACCTTGCCATACACATGCTTTTGTCTTTCAGATAATTACAGAACCCTTCATTAGTATAGGATTTGCTAAATTAAATAATGTCCATAAAAGTTACCTCTGAGACTCTTTACTCTTACAGAATACTGTTATGTACATTAAATATATTCCCCTGTGCAGCATGAGAAGTGGTAGGCAGTGCGGGACAGGTTTCATGAATACAGTAACAGAGGGAAGCTCCAATGAGCTGTCACTGTCTTGCTGAATTGTCTGAGTCAATTAAAATAATTTGCATCCTGCAGCAAAACTATTATTGTGACCATTGATTGCTGAGCAAGTGATACGTCATGAAATCTCACTTTCTCATCACAGGTGTCGGGGAAATGGGCTGTGGTCATGGATCTCAGGTAGAAAACGACTATTGTACCAGGAACTAAGGCAACTATTCTGAATTTTTTCAGTTCATTTTAACCTGTAGGAATTGGTAATATATTTATTTTTGAAAGTGTACCCATAGGAAGCCAGTCACACAGGATAGTGTTATAAATACAAACCCCAATTCCAAAAAAGTTGGGACAGTATGTAAAATGCACATAAAAGCAGAAAGCAGTGATTTGTAAATTCTCTTTTACATATTAATTGAAAACAGTACAAAGAAAAGATATTTAATGTTTTACCTGATCAAATTTATAGATTTTTGTAAATATACGCTAATTACGAATTTGATGCCTGCAACACGTTCCAAAAAAGTGGGGATCTGTTTGGAACATTCCACTGGTAAACAGGTGATGCTATCATGACTGGGTATAAAAGGATATCAAAATACTCTTGATATCTTATTTCCAGGTACTCTTAACAAGCGATACTACAACCTCTCTGCATTTGAATGGATCTCTATGGGAATTGGGGGGTGGGACTAGATTAAGCTGTAAATTACACGGGAATCGTAGGAAACCCATGGTTGGCTAAATGCCTGTAAGTCATCAAGGGTTTGAGGTATCAAACGAGCCTCAAGCCATCCCTCTGCTGACAGAAATGCAGTAGATACGGATGGATCACTTTAAGGGTTGTTTCCCCCGACTCATTTTCCTATTGAACTCTATGTAAAAATACATCAGGAGAAACAACCCTTCAAGTGATCCATCCATATCTACATGCTGTCCCAACTTTTTTGGAATTGGAGTTTGTAAATTAACAAATAAACAATGCACCTTTTAACAGGCATTAAACCACACCAAAGACCAGTGGTTCTCGATCCTGGAGTAGGCTACAACCTTTTTTATGCTGTTTTTTGTTCAAACCTTAATTGCATTTCCTACACATCAAGAGCTGTTGATTATTTTAAGTACACTTTAATGCCTATTGAGGGATGACTTACCCTCTCAATTAAGTTGGCTTGAAAAAGCCAATGTACTGTTCTTTGTATTATCCTATTTCTTCTTATTATTCCACCCAAATTTCTATATGCAACTCCTCCAAGCCAGTTACAGCTAGGCTCCCCAAATTCGGCCATTACCTTCACCTCGTTGGGAATTGAGTTGCTTGTGTACATATGAATGATATTTTATTATGTAAGGAATAAACCACAACGGGCTTTCCCGTTATTTGAAAATAATATAGGCTACTTTGGTGTACTTTGTTTTTTTTCCCAAAAACTCTGTTTGATAGTTGTATTTGATCTTAAAACCTCTCGTCGCTAATTCTATTTGGTTACTAATTCTATTTAGTCTGTTGTTATGAAAAAAAAACATCGTTCTGAAAACAATTGATTTCATAAGGAAAAAAATTGTTCCATCTCGTTTTATACCATACCAATTTAGGTTATTTTTGTCATTAGTTACATTATTTAAGAAAATTGCATGAAACCGCAACTCAATTTACCTCCCTCTCTCTGTCCTGTTTTTTTAAACGGATTGGTCAAAGTGTAGCCTAATGTTATTTTAAACAGCCTTAGGCTAAGGAAATTGCATTTCAGATTCGCATCATGAGACGGGAACATCTGAGAAAATACTATAGATACGGACTTTGTTAGATGTAACTTATCATATCTAAGAAATTTCGCTGGATAAAGTGTTTTTTAAAATACATATTAATGTCCTTTGTGAAGTAATTTGCTCGCATTCACAACCAGTCAACATTGCTCACGTTACATTAGCCTTGGTAAAGTCTTAATGTTACGTTAATATTTCCAAACTGAATAAATATTGCACCTCTAACTACAAAACAGCTTTGCTAGTTTAAAGTGGTTGTAACTAAATTATTTGACGAATACAAAGTTTTAATCTGCAGATTTAGCGTTACGGGCTTTAATAATCAGCTGTTTGTGTTGTTATGGTTACCATTCTAAAAGAGCAGATAACGACTCCATCAGATAACGTAGACAGCGTATTCATTTGGAACGGTGATTAAGCCTTTTAATTGGAACTACTTCATAGGTGTCCCTTTACTGGAAACGAATGCCCACCTTCCAGCCAATCAGAAACGAGAATTCACCCAGTGTTAAATTCATAGATATAGAACCAGGTTCTATATCTATATCTATTATGGCAAGCCGTTTCAACATTTATTCCTCGAGACTTACTAGTAACTATTCATTAGATACTAGTACTTATTCTTTAGTTACTAGTAACTATTCCAATAGTTACTAGTATCTATTTCAGTTTTACTAGTAACTATTCATTAGATACTAGTACTTATTCTTTAGTTACTAGTAACTATTCCAATAGTTACTAGTATCTATTTCAGTTTTACTAGTAACCTTTCATTAGATACTAGTACTTATTCTTTAGTTACGAGTAACTATTCCAATAGTTACTAGTAACTATTCCATTTTTACTAGTAAGAAATTGAGATTTTTTGCAATTGAATTCTATGCGGTTCAGATATCAACTATTTGCTTCTGACTAGTAACTATTCCAATAGTGACTAGTATCTATTCCAATAGTGACTAGTATCTATTTCAGTTTTACTAGTAACTTTATTAATTAATTAATTAATTAATTTTTTAATTAGATACTAGTTCTTATTCTTTAGTGACTAGTAACTATTGCAATAGTTACTAGTATCTATTTCAGTTTACTAGTAACTATTCATTAGATACAAGTACTTATTCTTTAGTGACTAGTAACTATTCCAATTGTTACTAGTAATATTTTTATTCTTACTAGTAACTATTTCTGTTTTACTCGTCATCGGTAATGACTAGTCAAAATGACTATTTGATAGTTCAATTAACATTCTTACTAGTAGCAATAAAGTTACTAGTAACTAAAGAATAAGTACTAGTGTCTAATTAATAGTTACTAGTAAAACTGAAATAGATACTAGTCATTATTGGAATAGTTACTAGTCAGAAGCAAATAGTTGATATCTGAACCGCAGAGCCCCATAGAATTCAATTGCAAAAAATCTCAATTTCTTACTAGTAAAAATGGAAGTTACTAGTAACTATTGGAATAGTTAGTAGTAACTAAAGAATACGTACTAGTATCTAATGAATAGTTACTAGTAAGTCTCGAGGAATAAATGTTAAAACGGCTTGCCATATATCTATGGGTAAATTTCCATTGAAAATGAATGGTGGAATCTTGACCCCTGTGATGTTACAATGCTCTCTCTGCACTCGGAATCAGCACTCTTCCACACTGTTGAGTAGCCTTGGTGAGTAGATACGGCGAGAAAGACGTAGGGCAAAAGTATTGTGGAGTACAGGGAAAAGTGATGTTTAATTGAGGTACAAGAGTGAATGATTAGGCAAAATATTTAGGTGTATGTAACACTGTGATATCAATATTTCTATGTTAATCCATCAGAAGAAGCAAATGTATGTTCTTTATAATGGACAAAACAAATTTTATTCATTTTATGACATGTTTTGCATAGGGGTTTTGGACCCATAGATATCTACCCCCCTATACTGAAGAAAATATAGTAATTCCCACTTGGAAATGATGCAAAAGTTCGTTTTATGAGCCAAAATTGTTGATTTGTAGTTAAATATATAATTTTCTATTGTATTTAGAGCAGTACACAATTTAGCCATTTAATTTGGATATATTTGGAGACACTAATAGACAACAGGGTACACTGACTATATTTTGCATCATAGACCTTTAGTAGTTCTGCATATCATCCTCAGATTTTGCACACTTGTTGACATGGAGTTTATGATCCAGGAAATGTATATATTTACACTATAGTTTCACTTATGTAGCTCTCAGTATTTTGTTTAAACTAAAGAAATACACATTTTGTTTTGCATTTTTCCAGTTTCTTTGCATTTGTGGCACTTTATTTTGACTTAAATTATGAAAATAAACAAGTTCGTATTATAAATGGTACACCTGTCTTGTTTAATTTAAGCCATTTACCAAGTTTATGTGATGCTCACACCTGGAGTTAAAAGCCTTAAACAGAGCACCTCCTAAATAGATGAGAAGGGGCGAAGGGGTTAAGCAATATCAGATGAGAGTGAATATGTTATACTGTATTTATACCATGGTCTTGGTGAATACTCGATTCTGATTGGCTGGAAGGTGGGCATTATTTTTCTATAAACGTCCGGCTATGAAGTAGCACTGGCAACATTTTAATCACTATTCTAAATGAATGCGCATGATGCATCAAGGCCAGCTACACAACCTATGGATGGGAATGGCAAACCTATCTATTGCTCCATAATTGGCTAGTCCAAAACATTCAAGAAAATAAGTGGAATAAATAAATGTAATTAATAAAGTAAAACAAGCAGAATGCAGCTACTTTATTTCGGTCAGTGACTACTAGACGGCAGACGTAGCCTGACCTTAAATTTTGTCATTGTTTTTAATGTAAATGCAATACGTGGCTAGGTAACTATATAGACCTAGTTACATTATCACGGAGTTGGCTACGCAGTTGGTGTTTATATGTGCAATGTTTAATCTTCTTTTTTTAATAATTTTTTTTTATTCACGTTAGGCTATCGACTGCGAGCCATAGATTTTTCTCTTCTATGAATAGGCTTGTAACCGTAGCAACAGTTTACAGCTGATTTATAAAACCGGTAAATAACAAAATCTGCAGATCCAAAAAGTTTGTATTCGACAAAGATCTTCGTTACAACTTTAATCTAGCAAAATATTTTTGTAGTTAGAGGTGCAATATTTATTCCGTTTGGAAATACGAACTTATCATAGTAGGAATTTACCTTACATTACAGTGTACATCAGTTAACATCAGCAACATGCAGACTGGTTGTGAATGCAAGTCACTTCACAAAGCATGTTAATCTGTATAGGCTATACATAGAAGCTTTTTTTATCCACCGAAATTCCTTAGATTTGACAAGTTACATCTAACAGTATCGATATTATTTTTCAGATGTCCCATGCACAGGCAGGCTATCATGATGCGAATCTGAAATGTATTTCCTTAGCCTAGCTAGACTAGTTAAAATAGGCTACACTGCCTGAAAAAAATATTTTAAAAAGGCAAGACAGAGAGAGGGAGGTAACGTTACTCTGAGTATCTGAGTTATGGTTTCATACAATTTTTTAAAATAATGTAATGACAAAAATAACCAAAATTGGTGCCAATTATATGGTATAAAAATGATATATTTATGATTCCTCATTGAATCAATTTCAGAACTAATGACGAGATGTTTTTGCATAACAACGGGGTAATAGTAGTAATAGAATAGAATGACGAGAGGTTTGCGGTCCAAATAGAACTATCAACCAGAGTTTTGCTTGACAACGCAGGAACAACATTCCAAAAGGGCAGCGGAAGGATATTTAAATTTCAGCTGATTAAGTTGATAAAATTCAATAACTATAAATGCAACTACAGGTGCAGCTCAAAAAATTAGAATATTGTGAAAAAGTTATATATGTTTTGTCACTCATTTCAGAAAGTGAAACTCATATATTATATTGATTCATTACACATAGAGTGAAATATTTCAAGCCTTTATTTCTTGTAATTTTGATGATTATGGCTTAGAGCTAATGAAAACCCAAATTCAGTGTCTCAGAAAATTAGAATATTGTGAAAAAGTTCAATATTGGAAACTCATGGTGTCACACTCTAATAACTAAAAGCTAATTAACTCAAAACACCTGCAAAGGTTTCGTGAGCCTTTAAATGGTCTCTCAGTCTGGTTCAGTAGGCTACACAATCATGGGGAAGACTGCTGACTTGACAGATGTCCAGAAGACAGTCATTGACACCCTCCACAAGGAGGGTAAGCCACAAAAGGTCATTGCTAAAGAAGCTGGTTGTTCACAGAGTGCTGTATCCAAGCATATTCATAGAAAGTTGAGTGGAAGGAAAAAGTGTGGTAGGAAAAGGTGCACAAGCAACAGGGATAACCGCAAGCTTGAGAGGATTGTCAAGCAAAATCCATTCAAGAATTTGGGGGAGCTTCACAAGGAGTGGACTGGAGTCAGTGCATCAAGAGCCACCACGCACAGACGAATCCAGGACATGGGCTACAAATGTCGCATTCCTCGTGTCAAGCCACTCCTGAACCAGAGACAATGTCAGAAGCATCTAAGGAGAAAAAGAACTGGACTGTTGCTCAGTGGTCCAAAGTCCTCTTTTCAGATTAAAGTAAATTTTGCATTTCATTTGGAAATCAAGGTCCCAGAGTCTGGAGGAAGAGTGGAGAGGCACAGAATCCACGTTGCTTGAAGTCCAGTGTGAAGTTTCCACAGTCAGTGATGATTTGGGGTGCCATGTCATCTGCTGGTGTTGGTCCACTGTGTTTTCTGAAGTCCACAGTCAACGCAGCCATCTACCAGGAAATTTTAGAGCACTTCATGCTTCCTTCTGCTGACAAGCTTTATGGAGATGCTGATTTCATTTTCCAGCAGGACTTGGCACCTGCCCACACTGCCAAAAGTACCAAAAGCTGGTTCAATGACCATGGTATTACTGTGCTTGATTGGCCAGCAAACTCGCCTGACCTGAACCCCATAGAGAATGTATGGGGTATTGTCAAGAGGAAGATGAGAGACACCAGACCCAACAATGCAGATGACCTGAAGGCCGCTATCAAAGCAACCTGGGCTTCCATTACACCTCAGCAGTGCCACAGGCTGATCGCCTCCATGCCACGCCGCATTGATGCAGTAATTCATGCAAAAGGAGCCCCAACCAAGTATTGAGTGTATAGAAATGAACATACTTTTCAGAAGGCTGACATTTCTGTTTAAAATATCCTTTTTTATTGATCTTGTGTAATATTCTAATTTTCTGAGACACTGAATTTGGGTTTTCATTAGCTGTAAGCCATAATCATCAAAATTACAAAAAGTAAAGGCTTGAAATATTTAACTTTATGTGTAATGAATCTATATAATATATTTCACTTTCACTTTCTGACATGAGTGACAAAAAATATTGAACTTTTTCACGATATTCTAATTTTTTGAACTGCACCTGTATATATAATCATTGTTGGTAACCATGGTATAAGCACAATAATGACCTCTTGTAGCTGGGCATTATCCAGTTTGAATGCCCTTTGTGGAGGGAAATTGCCCTCGGCTTCGCCACGTCGTAGGCATGAGGCCCTGATGATATACAGGATAACAGCACAACCTCGAGTGTGATATTGCTTATATGCAATCCATCCTTTTTTTTTTACAAAAAAATACTGTGCCTGATAAAGCCATTAGTTTTAGCCTATGAGATGGCAAAGTGGTGGCGCCTCATAGGTCTTACGACTGCGCTATCAAGTTATATCCGGGTACTGTTCTGCTCCTTACCAGGTTCGGAGAGCACAGCTATGAGACAGTACATTGAGGAATTTGAGCGCCCCTACCACCTCCGATATTTTAGAATCAACAAGAGAGTCAGGTGTAGACTCCCATTCAAAAACTGACTCAGAAGAGTCCTCCTCCCAGACAGAATTAGCATCCGGGAAGGAATCCCACGCTAAGCTCTCCTCTTTATTTTCAGAGTGAGCCTCCAGTTTGATCTGGACCGGAGAAATCTCTCCCTCCTCATTATTACTGTCGGAGAAGAGA
Source organism: Ilyophis sp. 1 JC-2022 (assembly GCA_022702515.1). Classification (NCBI taxonomy): domain Eukaryota; kingdom Metazoa; phylum Chordata; class Actinopteri; order Anguilliformes; family Synaphobranchidae; genus Ilyophis; species Ilyophis sp. 1 JC-2022. The sequence continues at coordinate 107,287,924 of CM040395.1, forward strand.
GCGGGACAGGCGAATCGGTGTTAATGGGAGAGTGGCAATGTGATTTACACTGGGGACCCCACTGACGAATAACCCCCTTGTCACTGCCCCAGTTAATGTGAGGCTCATGAAGAGCCAACCATGAATGTCCCAGGATGAGTGGGTAAGTAAGGGAATCGACCAAAAAAAAGTAATTCTCTCAGAGTGACCCTGGTAGGAAGTAGACATAGTTATCAAACCTGTGGACTCCTTAATGGTCCCAGAACCCAACGGGCGACTATCGAGGGCCGTGACAAAAAGAGTGAGAATGCGTACGGGGATTTTTAACTCCCTGTCCCATTTTGCATTAATGAACCATCCAACTGTTTCGGAATCGATAAAGGCGTCTGCAGTACAGGCACCAGTTCTTCCGTGATTTAGTACCCCTAGAGTCGTGAACAGAAGCCCCATCCACCTGCAGAGGCTCCTCCCGACCAAAAGAGGAGTAGGTGGAAGTATGGCCTAGAGGTACTACTGACGGATAGGAAGAGAAACGAACAGGACGAAGTCTATGTTCCCTCTCACGCTCCCTGACATGGTTGTCAACCCGAATGGCTATAGTAACTAGAGAACTGAATGTGTCAGGCGGCTCGAGCACGGACAGGGCATCTTTAACAGAGTCAGACAGCACGTTAAGAAATAACGCTTTAAGTAGTCCGTCACACCACCCTGTCTCCCCTGCCAACGCCCGAAATGTAATACTGAAAGCTGCTACGGTGTCTGTACCCTGGCGAAGATGAGTTAGTTTAACAGCCGACTATTGACCTGAAATGTCGTTATCGAAAACTAACTTAATCTCCTCCATAAGGTTATCTGAGTCGTGTGTAACTGGGGCGTTAGACCGAATCAGTGGTTCCGCCCAAGCGAGAGCACTGTCCACCAAAAGCGACAATTTCCCCGGTTCCCCACTATAGCGGGGTGGCAGCTGGAGTTTGGGCTCCCTAGGAGTGAGTGGCACAGTCTTTGCATACTGGCTTCTGCCGTCTGTACGGGTCGGGGCAGAAGACCAGGGAATCTAAAAGTTATTCCTGTGAAGGAAGTAACCACAAATATTTGCGGGGACGAAACTCCCGGGTGAACGCCAACGAAAATCAACCCTAGATAAGCAGGCGAATAAACTTGAAACACAAGTGAAAACAAAACGGGAAAAAAAATAGTTACTTCTCACTCTCAACTAGAGAGAGCGACAAAGAAGCAACTAAAACAACTAGAAACAAAGGAACAGAGAGAACAGTAAAAACCCAAAACGAGAAAACAAGGTGCAAACGAGATAATCCTATAAACTAAGAGCTCGAAAGCAACTAAGGCAAGTCCCACGTATCTTGAAATGGATTCAAAACAAGTAGTCGCCAAATCCTATACCTGTTACCGGCTTCAAGTCAAAACAAATGACAAAGCAGAAGCGCCGGAAGAAGGAAACACTGAGCTATATAAAGGGAAAGGAAACCAAACACGAGAGATAATTGCAGTGCGTAAAGAAATAACCGGAACGGAAGGCGGAAAATCCGATGGAGTGATCTAACGGCTTCAAACGAGAAACCGACCGCAGAACTAAATCAGGGCTGCCAAAAACCATGACACTACTAGCCTATAAAATAGGCTATTAGTTACCTTTATCTTTACTTATTTTATCAACTTAATCAGCTGGAATTGAAATATTCTTCTGTGGCCCTTTGGCCATTACTGTTTTACCGTTGTCAAGCAAAACTGGTTGATAGTTCTATTTGGACCGTTGTGATGCAAAAGCCTCTCATCGTTAGTTCTGTGACTGGTTGCTACTTCTATTTGGACTGTTGTTATGCAAAAACTTATTGTTGTTAATTCTGAAAACAATGATTCTATCAGTAAAATATAGTTCCTTTTCATGTTTAGCCTATACCATACAATTTGCACCAATTTTCGTTATTTTTGCCATTACATTATTTAAGAAAACTGCATGAAACCCTAACTCAATCAAATGTATCTTCCTCTGTCTTGTTTGTTCGCGCAGTGTAGCATATTTTAAACTAAGGAAATTGCATTTTAGATTTGTATCATGAGGTGGGAACATCTGAAAAAATATACTATAGATAGGCTATATAGCCTAGGCGAGTTTGCTAGATGTAACGTTAGGCTAGCTAAAAAGTAACTAATGATCTGTGTTAGTAGCTAGCTGGCTTATAGGTTTAGGTCAGGAGTGTGCAACTCCAGGCCTCGCGGGCCGGTGTGTATGCAGGTTTTTGCTGCCGCCAGTTAACAATTATTTACTTAGCCCAATCGTTTACACAATCTGATATTTTAATCTACATATCCGCGATATGAACAGCAGCTGATGAATGTTCTTGTGCCGGTATGCGTGTATTGTAGCATTTTATTGTTCTGTAATTTACAAGTGAATCTGTGATTGTGTGTATGACTAATTAGCTGATTGAACCGTGGTAACTGGTGGCAGTAAAAACATGCATACACACCGGCCCGCGAGGCCTGGAATTGCCCACCCCTGGTTTAGGTATATTAGCAGCTGGTATTTTCCAGTATTGTAGCCAATATTGTTTTGTCAACACTAACATCACGTCATATCATTCACAGTGTAGGCTATCAGCTTCAGTAACTTGATATTGGTGCCATTTTCCCTAATGTTACTCGAATCGGAGAGTGAGGGCTTTTTACACAGAACACGACAGTCGCTTGGTTTACATTCATTGCCATACCGACAGACTGAACTTCCCTGAGCTCAATTAGAATGTAAACAAAGCGGAGTGATTCCGGCCGGTGATGAGGTCCCAGTGAAGTTATACTGTATATAAGCACTCATGGAATGCGTCTTGGCCAATCACAATGCGTGGTCGGAACTAACTGTTGTATATTGACATATTGCTAATGCAATTCCCTGCTTAAATTGACTGTTAGTTCATTTTATATTCATTGCACCTCAACCATATTAGTTAATATCAGTTATCAGTATTATGAAATACAATTCCATGCATATATTAGTCTGTTAACTTAAATTCAGATGTAATTAACTCCATTTGACTAGTCCAGTTAAATGCTCTGCTCATATTAGTTCAATTAAAACAGTTCCCTAGTCGTATTAGTTCAATTCACTACAACACTCATTCCTCACTCATATTAGTCAGTTCAATTTCATATTGAACTTTCAATCATGGGTAATATCAGCTCAATTGAACTCAATGGCCTTAATAGCCCACAGAAGGAAAGTTGAGGCAATTGCAGGGTGGTGTACTGTCAACAATTTGAACTTGAATATTACAAAAACGAAAGAAATGGTAGTTGATTTTAGAAGGAAGAAAGATGAATTGTAACCGCTTGTTATTGATGGTAAAACTGTGGGGAAGGTGACCCCCTTTAAGTTTTTAGGTGCCATGATTTGTAACACGTTGAAATGGGAGGACAAAACCAATTCTATCATACTAAAATCTCATCAAAGACTTTACTTTTTGAGACAGTTGAGGAAGTTTGGGGTATCCAAGAAGGCGATACTTTTATAGAGCTTTCATTGAAAGTGTGCTGACTTTTTCTATAGTCTGGATTAGAACTTTCTTCAGTTGCGTCTATCCACCACAGCAGATTTCTTGGAAAGGCTCATAAGATCCTTACTGAAGCCTTTCACCCTGCAAACTATCTCTTTAAGTCACTTCCCTCTAATAAGAGACTGATGAGCATTCATTGCTATCGTTTATGTAATAGCACTTATCCTCTAGCCATACGGCATTTAAACTCAACAAAGGTTGTTTTTAGTAACAAATGATTTCCCGGATGCATTTTATGGATTTTATTGGACTTTTCTAGGATTATATTTATTTATTATTTATTTTATTTGACGAATCCTTGTACAGTACTAGAATTATTGTTGGAAATTATGAGATTATGGGATTATGTGCATTGTATGTGAATTGTGTGACTGTGTTTATGGCTTGGCTTTTTCGAGTTGCACTGTAACAAATCCCTGAGTTTTCTACTGATATGGCAATAAAGTATCTTGATCTTAATGTAAGATTTTATGTTTCTGATTATTATATTTATATATTCTAATTAGTAAATGTATATTATATTTTTATTAGTTTCTGATTATTATATTTATTTATTCTAATTAGTAAATTTATATTACATTGTATTAGTTTCTGGTTATTATATTTATTCAAATTATTACATTTATGTTTGTTCTATGTTTTGTCTGTTTTGCTTGGTCATAGTAAACATATTCTTAAAAAATATGTTTCCATGTTTATTGAAAGTATTTTGATGGCTTTTTCATCTGGAAAAGTTTTAATGAAACTTTTTCTGCTACATTTTAATTAATCCAGTTCCATTCAGCTTTCAGGTTATATAGCCTATTTCAGTTCAACATGCTTATACTAGTACATGCCATTGCTTGTCCCAAAACAGTATTCGTATGCTTTGCTTTTTCAAGCCAACTTGAAGTTTGCCTTCAAACGTCCTTTTCTAGTTCTACCTTCAACCCAGAATAAGACATTCTATGTTACAAAGAATGAACACCCATATTAATTTAAGGACCTTCCATCAGTCAGTCAATTGTAAGACAACTAGTGATTATATTTTAAGACTGTGACGTGATTCCTGTTAAAAGTGTGGACACCTGATCATTGAAACTAAAACATGGGATTCAATTAACATTTGTCCTTAACTTTGACTAACAATTAAAAGCAGTAATCCTGTTAAATCCTGTTTGGCAAGTTCAGCAATCACTTCAACTAACTCACCAATCTGAGTTTGTGAAAAAAAAGTATAATGCTTGAGTTTACTCGTAAGTCAAATGTTGATTGAATGCAGGCCTTAAAGTGGAAAATGAGATCAAAGACAAAGCAAATGGTCACGAACCAAACCAACATTATGTTAAAGTTTAAGCACAAAAATATGGAACGCGATATGTTTTCGATAACCTTAATTCATTATGAGATTCCTTAGAACAAAAATCAGCATACAGGGGTACTCAAAAAACACTACCACAGACAACAAGATTACTTATTAGCATATGTGGCACTGTATAAATTAGTGTCCATATGTGTATTCAACACTAAACACTAACACTAAATAATAATTCTGCATGTTCACGCAATAGGCTATTTATTGCTTCATAATCTAACGATGACGCTCATGACTATTTTCTATCTCCAGCTCAAGATGCAGACAGTAAAGATACCGTAATGCTCATTTATAACCATACAGCAATGCTCATGTATTAGTAATGCTTAGTAATTTCTGTATTTTATTCTGATGGTGAGCTTCACCATTATTACTATTATCATTAGAACCAAGTGAAGATGATGAATCTATGCTCCTTTCAAAATTAAGTAAAATACAGAATAAATCTACAAAAAGTATTGTTTCCCGACAGGACTGTTTGAGACATTGGGACTTCACAAAACAAGAAAGAGCTTGCGAAAGGTTTTTTTAAGAATCAGCAAAAACGAAATAAAATAATATGAATATATACAGTGCTCTCCATAATGTTTATGACAAATAATAAATTTTTATTTGGCTCTGTACTCCAAAATGTTATATTTGTAATCAAACAATTCACATGTGATTAAACTGCAGATTCTCAGCTTTTATTAAAGGGTATTTGTTTTTGGTTTCACCATGTAGAAATCACAGTACTTCTTAATACATAGCCCCCCATTTCTGGGCACCATAATATTTGGGACACATTAATGTTATGTAAATAAAATTAGTCATGTTTAGTACTTTGGCGCATATCCTTTGCATGCAATAGGACTGCTTAATGGTGTTTAAGGTGTTTTGCATGGACCCCTTTATTAATCAAAGCACTTGGCATTAATGAAGCAGAACTCTAATTAATACTGTGCAATTCGACCTGGACCTATCCAATCTTCAAGGAAATATTATAGTCTCATATTTCCTATACATGTCACAAAAATATTCCACATGTATTAAGGGCTCTTTGAAACAAATTCATATGCTGAAGAGAAAACTTAAGGAAACAGGCCTGGCAGAGAATCATCAAAGAAGATACTCAGCACCTGGTGATGTCTATATGTCACAGACTTCAAGCAGTCATTGGGCCTCATTCATAACGCATTCCTAAATATGGACGTAAATTTATGTTCGAAATGAGTTGGTACGAAAAATGTACGACGTATACACATGTTCATACAAGTGCGTTCACGTTATTTTGTGATTAGCATAAATCCACGCCCATGAATTGCCTTTTATAGAGGCTGTCACTTCCATTTAAAGGTCTATACAAGTCAAAATGGCCCAGAAAAAGCTAAATAAATAATTATTCCGACACTGAAATCAAAGTTTTCTTAGCAGATTTTCAATCAAGAAAAAAAATTGTTTAGTATTGTCCGTGCCAATTAAGTAAATAGTAAAGTAGCCTACAGTGCCGTGAAAAAGTTTTTGCCCCCTTCCTGATTTCCTCTATTCTTGCATATTTCTCACACTGGATGTTTTCAGATCTTTAGACAAAATATAATATTGATTTTAGGGAACCTGAGTAAACAAATGACACATTTGTTTTTTACTTATTAAATTTATTTAATGAACAATAAATCCCAACACCCATTTCCCTTGTGTGAAAAAGTAATTGCCCCCTTACAATAACTGCAGCCAATGTATAATAAAGTAATCATTTGTAATATTTGGTCACATATCCTTTGCAAGCCATGACTTCCTTTGACTTTGACCCAACAATATCAAAAGACTCTTGAAATCTTATTTTCTGGTATTTCTACAAGCGATACTATAACCTCTCTGCATTTGAATGGATCTCTATGGGAATTGGGGGGTGGGACTAGATTTAGTTGTAAATTACAGTGGAATAGTATGGAACACATGGTTGGCTAAATGGCTCTAAGTCATCAAGGGTCTGATGTATCAAACGAGCCTCAAACCATCACTCTGCTGCCAGATATGCAGTAGATATGGATGGTTCACTTTAAGGGTTGTTTCTCCTGACAAATTTTCCTATTGAACTCTAAGGAAAAATAATATCAATATCAAATTGATAGTCAGAAGCTACATTTAGTGACATTTTGAATTTATGTATGAGGTACAGGTGGTCCTGAGCAGAGGGGTGTACTACGAAGCATGATTAAGAAGATAGTGAGTTAAATTAAGCTTCAACCCTGGGTTTTCTGTATCACGAAGCCGACTCACTTTTAATCGGGGTATATTGCCATGGCAACTTAATCTGCACGGCTAACCTGCTCTGGGGCAGGTTATGTTCAGGCTATTGGATTGAAAGGTATAAAAGCACCGCCCTTTGACCAACTCCTTGGCTTTGGAAAAAGGTGTCTCCATTGCAAAGGATCCCGTAGAGATATGTGCGGATAGTGAGAGAGTCTTCACAGGGTGAGATTATTGAGTTCCACAAAAGATTTTCGGAAAATGCTTGAGACTTGTTTTTATGAATAAACTTTGGTCTGATTGCTTCAGCAAGATTTTAAACATGCAGTATCAAGTTTAAAGTTTTGGAGCTCTATAATGTAGTAGTACAGTTGTCACATTAGAAATAAACTGTATGACAATGTACTGAGACTATAGATTTATTTGTTGGGAGGCAATGGTGTTGCTTTTTGCTCTTATGATTGGTTTATATTCTTCGTATCCATCCATTATATCTGTGTCTCAGTCTTTTTTTATCAGGAGAGAAATACACTGCTCGAGTACAGCCCATGCTGTACCGCTATAGGCTCGTTGTTGTAGACACCGCCCCTTTCATGGGAACACGCACAGAGCTTCATTAACAAAGCCTGTGTTCACTTAGCAAGTTGATAACCATGTTCATAGTACAGGTTAAGCCAGATTGCGGTGGTTAGCCAGCTAATGTTAAGCTATGGCTATGTTAAGCTTCCTTCGTAGTATACTCCTCAGGTGTAAAGCTTGTTTGTACATACAAACAAATCTCAGATACCAAAACGTTAACGAATGCCAAAATATGGGCAAAATTGCTCATACGAACGATTTACGTACAAATTCGTTCTGCTCAAGTTTCATGAATGAGGCCCATTAAATGCAAAGGATATGCGACCAAGTACTAAACATGACTATTTTCATTTACATAACATTAATATGTCCCAACCATTATGGTCCCCTGAAATGTGGGGACTATGTATAAAAAGTGCTTTAATTTCTACATGGTGAAACCAAAATACATAAAATAATACCCTTTAATAAAAGCTGAGAGTCTGCACTTTAAACAAGTGTGAATTGTTTGATTACGAATCTAAAATTGTAGAGTACAGAGCCAAATCAAGAAGCAATACCTTTTTGTCCCAAACATTATGGAGGGCACTGTAGTTTAAATATTTGAAACATTTGTACCAAAATGCAAGTAAACAACTGTAACAACCAAACACTTAATTGCAAAAAAGTCTCGTAAAAAAGGCAAGAATACACATCAGTTAAAAAGAAAGGCATAAGAAAAAATCACACAAAACTTGCCATGTTTAAGCAATGGTGCAGAACATAGGCCACATCTTTGGAGACTGCACTGGACAAAATGCTTTGTGAAACCAAAGACTGTCCGATTTCCTCTAGAGAGAGAACTCCCATAAACATGGGACGTTTGTGCTTGTGAAGCCTCCCATTATTTATCTGTCCTTTGAGTTCCCTTTCTGCTCAGATTTTTAAAAAATCCTCCCATCTTCTTATTTTCTTCGTGCCACCAGCTGCCTCCTGGGGCCCCCAAGATGGGGAGCAGGTTGTTCCTGAACCCCTGGGTCCAGTCTTGGGGTGGATGTGTACCGGGGTTCCACTCTGCCCAAGAAGCCCCTGATGTCCCCCGTAATGGGGCTGAGTTCCGGCAGGTTCTCCAGGCCCGGGTTACTGGTGCTGCTAGGAGACTGGGGGTCAGCACTGAAGTACAGAGTGGAGCTGGACTCGGTGGGGCAGAAGTTAGGTTCGGGACTGTCCCCCAACACGGACTTACCCTCTGGGGAGCCCCTCTTGAATTCGGAGGCAGGGGACCCCAAGGGGCTCTCCATCTCCAGGCTGTCATCCTCATCATCCTCATCATCCTCCTCCTCTTCCGCTCTCTCCCTCTGGCCCCCCGGGGAGGTGGTGGCGTCGCTGATACTCTGGAACTCCTCCTTGCAGTCTGAGAGGGGTGCCGTGGCCTCCTTCTCTGATCGCGGTGAAGGGGCTGTGTCCCCACCCCTGTCTTTGATCTCGGGGTTGCACTCCTCCACATCCAGCATGGCGGCCACTCCTCCAGCACCGTAGGCCAGGTTGATCTTAGCCAGGTCACCCGTCTTGAGCGCCAGCCGGATCAGCAGCCAGTGGTGGTGCCTGCACTCTCTCCCACTGGGCTTGGCACCACAGGGGCCAGAATGTTCCGCTAGGGTTCCTGCTAGTCCAGGTAGGACAAAGCTGCTGTGGTTGTGGGTGTGGTCGGCAGGGACAGACGCGCTCTTGTCACCCAGTGAGAAAGAGGACTCCCCCTTCTCCAGACATGCGCTGTTAATGTGACCGTGGCTCAGGCTCTGGGAGATCTCGGTGGATTTAGGGTGCAGGAAGCGGTAATACAGGACCAGTGAGGTAGCGCCTGCAGCAGAGGACCACAATGAGAGAGGGAAATTCAAGGGGACAAATACATATTACACTTTCCAAGATTTTATACCAACCCAGTTTTGTGGCTCAAATTGTTCTTTTAAAAAAATATTTAATGCAGTTGTAAATTGTTAAGACAAAACAAAACAATTCACTAAGAGATTCTATTACTGGGTTATATTATGATGCGTTGCGCATGAAGTGCGTGAAGTAAAGTTCTGTCAGGAAACTCTTGCTGCAGTTGACTAATAGTCGGCCTCAGCAAACATACTCAACCAATCACATGAACACATCACTAACGGAGCACTCCTTTTTAAAAAGCAAGAGTCAGACCTCTCCTTTGCTCCTTATTGACTAACCTGCTACTGCCTGCATAGAGTTGGCCAATTCCCGGTTGTTTAAGCCTGTAGTCAGCCTAAAAGACTTAAACTCCTGCACTCTCCTTGCAACAAGTAGCCTAGCTAATGTAGGCTACGGTCTGCCAGACAAAAGAAAAGGATGATATATCAAAGTAATATTGTTATTTAAAATGTGCGGACCAGCTGTGTAAACCGGACTCCTTGCTTGGTTGTTTAAAGATGTTTTTATTCAAAATCTTACAAATTGGTTGCTGTTAGGCGTCATTGGGTGGTACCGATGATAGCTATTAGTCTTGCTAATGTTTATATAATCCCAGGGCTCAACCTAATAAAAACAGACAAGCAAGAGCAGCATTTTTGACGTAGCTCTTGAGATTTCCACTATATTGTTGAAAATTGAATGTAAATATGCCTTGCGTATTTTACTTAACATTTTACTTTAAAAAGTTTTTTCCACAGTACACTGTCAAGATTTTTTAACACTGTCAAAGTCAGTGAAGTAAAGTACCTAAAAAGGTAGAAACGCTTGTCACTGGGGTGGTACCCTATAGGTACATAAAATTTTACCGCTATCCAGCAATACATAATTAATTTGCACCTTTTTTGCTTGTCAAAGGTACTTATTAGTACCCAAATATAACATTATTGTAGCTACTTTCAGGGTACATTGAAAAAATTTGTTCCTTAAAGAACAAAAATGTACCTGCACTGTACCTTTATTTCTGAGAGTGTAGCGCAGTTTGTCGGGGCTCCCCCACAAGGTTCAAGGTAAATAAATTAAATCAGCGTAACGTTACTCCAACTTGAGATTCCTCTGTCCTGCTATAAAGTAGCCTAACGTTACAAGTAGCCTAACTACTAATTAAACTAGGATACTATTAGCCTAGCGGCTGCATCGCCCTGCTTCTAAAGTTGTTCTTGATAAGTTTCAGTTTTGAAAATTGTCTCTGCAGAAGCCACAGTCACAGGAATTTTTTAAAAGAGTTTAAATGCCATGGCAACATAAGAGAAACTGGGAAGGGACAGGTGCTTTAAAGCAGTTCAGCAAGATCTTTAATCAAGTCTGTTATGCTCCTTAAATTCCAGCCTCAGTGTGTTACGAAAAGAGATTAACTGTGGAGGAAACTTTGAGGACAGCCTGAATCTGTCGGGAGGCTGCAAGCTACAGCAGCGGAGGTAGCAGACTACTAGCCTACTGTCATTGCATTTCGTCAGTCGATGTGGATGCTTCCCTGGACATGGATGCTTCACTCTTGCTGGTCAGAATAATTACGTTATTTTTTGTAGCTAGCAATCTAGGTTACTTCCCATCTTTTATTATTTCCTTACCTTTCTCTTCAAAAAATTTATCCGTAGTTCTGTTAACAAATGTGGTGATAGGACACTACTTAGTGAAATCTGTATCCTATCAAGACACGACCGTGGTTGGTGGCACTTAAGCAATGACCACGAATAGAACGACATATTTCATGGTTTGCACAACTAAGTTACAGATATATGTAGATAGCACGTTTACTGCCTTAGATTGTCCCCTAGCCTCAGATTAATATACTTCTCATCATCGTCTTTACATTCATCACAATTTCTTTGTTAAAGGTATATATGTAGTTTAATTGTAAACTTGTTCTTTGTTTACATTCAAATTTTCTCCCTAAAAAACATTGTGTGTGTCCTTGTGTTCTAATGTTGAATGTACAGTTGTGTTATAAAAATAGCAGTACAATATCAGTAACCTGATGGACCATTGTTATTAGTAGTAGTGATATTTCTGCATGGCAAATAATTTATTTTTAGATGTAGTAGTGTAATAGAAAAAAATAGACCCAACTGTCATGACATGCACGCTGCTTGTTCTGAGTAATTGACTCATTCATTGAAAGGGGCGTGTTCAAAATAATAGCAATGTGGAGTTTAATTAGAGAATTAATTAATTTGGTGAAAAAACAGGTGTCATTAATTGTCCTTTATTAATGAAGAAGGGAAGCAAATGTTTCACACATTGTTATTTACATTACATTATAGGCATTTAGCAGACGCTCTTATCCAGAGCGACTTACACAACTTCTTACATTGATCCATTCCTATACATCTGGATACATACTGAAGCAATTCAGGTTGAGTACCTTGCTCAAGGGTACAACGGCAGTGTCCTACCTGGGAATCGAACCTGCAACCTTTCGGTTACAAGTCCAGTTCCTTAACCATTATACTACACTGCCGCCAATAACAATGACTGACTTGAACAAACAAGCTGCAATAAAATATATTTCCTTCTGAATTGCTAAGTAAAAATGGCCGTTCCAAACATTGTTCGGAGGAACAATGTAATTTGATTAAAAAGTTGATTGGAGAGGGGAAAGCGTATAAAGAAGTGCAGCAAATTATAGGATACTCAGCTAAAAAAATCTCAAATGCTTTAAAACGGCATGTGCAGAATCAGTAAAAATTGCCAAGGAACAACGATTGGCCCAAAGAAAAATGGCGTAACATTCTGTGGACTGATGAGAGTAAAATTGTTCTTTTCGGGTCTAGTGGTCGTCGACAGTACGTCAGACGACCCCCGGGTACTGAATTCAAGCCACAGTACACTGTGAAGACAGTGAAGCATGGTGGCGCAAAAATCATGGTATGGGGACACTACGGTGTTGGGCCTATTTATCGTATACCAGGGATCATGGATCAGTTTGAATACATCAAAATACTTGAAGAGATTATGTTGCCGTATGCCGAAGAGGAAATGCCCCTGAAATGGGTGTTTCAACAAGACAACGACCCCAAACACACGAGTAAGCGAGCAACATCTGGGTTCTAGACAAAAAGCATTGAGGTAATGGAGTGGCCAGCTCAATCCCCCGTCCTCAACCTCACTGAAAACTTGTGGGGTGACATTAAAAATGCAGTTTCTGAAGCAAAACCCAAAAATTCACAGGAACTGTGGAATGTACTTTGTTCATCCTGGGCTGAAATACCTGTTTCTAGGTGTCAGAAGTTGGTTGACTCGATGCAACGCAGATGCGCAGCAGTTATCAAAAACAATGGTTCTGCAACTAAATATTAGTTCAGTAATTTAAAGAGAAGTTAAATCTTGAAAAAGTTCTTCAGTTTATACAGTAAGTGTTTGAGTTTGAAGAGAAAAATGTCGACACACTGCTATTTTTTTGAACAGATTAATATTAATTTTCTTTGCTTCCTGTAAAAGAATAACGCAGACTTGATAAAATTTGCTCATGCTTTGATTTGGAATTGAATGTGTAATGTTTCTACTATATTTGAAATATGGAACTAAAAGCTATTCAAAATATTTGCACTGTATTCACTTTTTTTTTTAGCGCACTGCTATTTATTTGAACACCACTTTATTTCCTACCTCATAAGTCATACACAAAGTGTTTTTTTGTTAATGTTTTGAATGCTACGCTGTTGACATCCTGCTGCCATTTTTAAAGCCAGAGACAGCTAAAATTGTGTAAACGTCACGAATGGGTGGTTCCTACTCATTTGATTGACATGGCCAGGCCATGTGGGCAGGCTTCCAGGTAAACTTATAGCTTATAGCTTACGCAAATACGCGAACGTGGATGCTTCGAGCTACGCGAACAGTTTTTCTTTCGCCATGACATTTGTGAAATACAATCCAGAGCGTTGCACCGAGGGACGCTGTAGCAACAACAACAGTAAATAACTTTCTTGTTCGATCTGTGCTTTCCTCCGGTTTGCCTTCACAAATGTCATGGCAAAAGAAAAACTGTTCGCGTAGCTCGAAGCGTCCACGTTCGCGTATTTGCGTGAGATATGTTTCAGCCCTTGTTTTATGTCAGCAATATGTTTTCAGCCGAGGAGGTAACAATATAATTAAAAAAATAGCGACCATACACCTCACTAAGGCTATCTATTGTCGTGAAGTTTGTTTATTGTTGACAAGAGTCTATTTATCATGCTGTTTGACCAAACCTTGATCATGTAAATGGAGACGTTACATGCTCAAAGCATATGTTAGTAATCTTAGCTATTGCTCTGTACATTTGACCACTGTTCATTTTCATAAAATAATTCAAAATCATAATTTTGTAATTCTGCTCGGTTCATTCTGTAGCCATCAACATGCAGTGGTCGCGGCCCCAGAGTAAGGGTGAGGGTCAGTCGTGTTCGTGGTGGGCAAGGCAGGGCCAGGGGAACAAGACAGCTTGATCAGAGTGACCGTGATAGAATCTACAGACTCCGGGAGGAGAAACATTGCCATCTCAATGAAGTTGAGACGGAGCTGCACTTTATGACAAAATGCGAAAAATACAATCAAATCAGAAATAAACATTTTCCCAAAATAAATCAAAGATACCCTCAATGAAAAAAATGTACAGACATCCAAAAACTCCACATCCTCTTAGGAGAGGAAAGGACGTGCTGTGACCTAGCAGCACAATACAGGTGCAGCTCAAAAAATTAGAATATCGTGAAAACGTTAAATATTTTTTGTCACTCATTTCAGAAAGTGAAACTCATATATTATATAGATTCATTACACATAGAGTGAAATATTTCAAGCCTTTATTTCTTGTAATTTTGATGATTATGGCTTACAGCTAATAAAAACCCAAATTCAATGTCTCAGAAAATTTGAATATTGTGAAAAAGTTAAATATTGGAAACTCATGGTGTCACACTCTAATCAGCTAATTAACTCAAAACACCTGCAAAGGTTTCCTGAGCCTTTAAATGGTCTCTCAGTCTGGTTCAGTAGGCTACACAATCATGGGGAAGACTGCTGACTTGACAGATGTCCAGAAGACAGTCATTGACACCCTCCACAAGGAGGGTAAGCCACAAAAGGTCATTGCTAAAGAAGCTGGTTGTTCACAGAGTGCTGTATCCAAGCATATTCATAGAAAGTTGAGTGGAAGGAAAAAGTGTGGTAGGAAAAGGTGCACAAGCAACAGGGATAACCGAAGGCTTGAGAGGATTGTCAAGCAAAATCCATTCAAGAATTTGGGGGAGCTTCACAAAGAGTGGACTGAGGCTGGAGTCAGTGCATCAAGAGCCACCACGCACAGACGAATCCAGGACATGGGCTACAAATGTCGCATTCCTCGTGTCAAGCCACTCCTGAACCAGAGACAACGTCAGAAGCGTCTTACCTGGGCTAAGGAGAAAAAGAACTGGACTGTTGCTCAGTGGTCCAAAGTCCTCTTTTCAGATGAAAGTAAATTTTGCATTTCATTTGGAAATCAAGGTCCCAGAGTCTGGAGGAAGAGTGGAGAGGCACAGAATCCACATTGCTTGAAGTCCAGTGTGAAGTTTCCACAGTCAGTGATGATTGGCCGCTATCAAAGCAACCTGGGCTTCCATTACACCTCAGCAGTGCCACAGGCTGATCGCCTCCATGCCACGCTGCATTGATGCAGTAATTCATGCAAAAGGAGCCCCAACCAAGTATTGAGTGCATAGAAATGAACATACTTTTCAGAAGGCTGACATTTCTGTTTAAAATATCCTTTTTTTATTGATCTTATGTAATATTCTAATTTTCTGAGACACTGAATTTGGGTTTTCATTAGCTGTAAGCCATAATCATCAAAATTACAAGAAATAAAGGCTTGAAATATTTCACTCTATGTGTAATGAATCTATATAATAAACATCGAACAAAAAGTTTGGAAATTTGTGTTTGGTAGATTATTTCTCTGTTGTAACAATGCTTCTTGGCAATAAATTTTATACCGTTGGAAAGCCTGTTTATTTCCCTTTTAAATGGTGCCCCATTTGTAAGGAACATGCATTTGTGGGATGAGCAGCATAGCTGAGTATGTGGGTTGCGCCCATGAAAAATTTGCCAAATCTTCTCTGCCAATGCCAAACAGCTTATTCTGCTGTTGCTAGTGACTCTTGTTTCGTGTTGTTTGGTGGATTGGATGATTGAAGTCTATCAGTAACAAGGAAGAAACAAGACATATTGGCAATTTTACAATTTATTAATTTAACAAACAGTCAGGAGCCTCAGTACCGTGTGGAAGAACCATACACAGCCACAACAGCCTGGCACCTCCTCCTCATGCTGGTCACCAGCGTGGTCACACACTGCTGTGGGATGGCATTCCACTCCTCAACCAGGATTTGTCGCAAGTCAGCCAACGTGGTTGTGTTGGTCACTCTAGCACGAACAGCACGCCCAAGCTGATCCCACAAGTGTTCAATTGGGTTGAGGTCAGGACTGTTGGCAGGCCATTTCATTCTCTCTACTCCCAAATTCTGGAGGTAGTCTCTAATAAACCCCGCTCTGTGGGGGCGAGCGTTGTCATCTTGGAGGATGGAGTTTGGTCCCAGACTGTGGAGATATGGGATTGCCACTGGTTGCAGAATCTCATCTCGATATCTCTCTGCATTGAGATCTCCACAGTCTGGGACCAAACTCCATCCTCCAAGATGACAACGCTCGCCCCCACAGAGCGGGGTTTATCAGAGACTACCTCCAGAATTTGGGAGTAGAGAGAATGGAATGGCCTGCCAACAGCCAACAATTTTTCATGGGCGCAACCCACATACTCAGCTGTGCTGCTCATCCCACAAATGCATGTTCCTTACAAATGGGGCACCATTTAAAAGGGAAATAAACAGGCTTTCCAACGGTATAAAATGTATTGCCAAGAAGCATTGTTACAACAGAGAAATAATCTACCAAACACAAATTTCCGAACTTTTTGTTCGATGTTTATTTAATTTGCTGCTGCACTAATGGTAGAATTTAGTTGTATCCTCCCCCCCAAAAGCCACCAAAACAAACCATTTTAGTGATTACACCAAGATTTTCAGAACATGCCCCCGGACCCCCTAGTTAAACGTCATCATGCCTCCTCAGTTTTGCAACCCAGCAGCCGCCACTGGTGTAGTGTACCTTAGCATATATTGCTTTTTAAAAATAACAATAAATAATAATAATCATAATTTAATCAAGGCTAAATCATTAGGCTACTTGAAAACTACTCTGATACAGAGGTTGTATCATTGCGAATGTACTGACTTGATTGATTTGTTAAATGTAGCATATTATTCTGATTTATAACCGGATTGTTTCTCCGGATTATTATTCTTTTTTTAATCTTTCTTTTGCATTGTCTGTTCCGCAGTTCACAGTGAATATGGGAATTGTGGTGGTTATAGTCTATGAATCAGACCTGGAATGGATATCGCAATTAAATGTCTGCATATTGTCGGATATTTAGCTTTGGACAAAGAATCATTGCTGTGTTGTGTTAATGAAACACTTGGAACTCTGAAACATGCCTTGCTAGATATGGTGAGCTGGTTGGATTTCCAGTTCTGTCCCCTTTGTATACCTTGGCATATATTGCTTCTAAAAGGCTAAAACAGGCATCCTTTGTCATGGGTTGTCCCTGCTTTCCCTTATCTCTGCGGGTGTTCGTTCCTTTTACTTGTTTTAGGCACTCTATTGTATTTTCCGTGTTCCACGCCGGGTTTACGTTTCACTTCGGCACTTAGTGTTTTCACCTGTTCGTTGTTTCCGTCGGCTATTTATACTTTGCGTCTTCCGGGTTTGACGCTTCCATGTTAATTCACTTAACATTCAGGCAGGTAAGGTATAGGACTCTGCTTTTCTGCTTTTGCTTAAACAACGCAGGACTTTATACGTTTAGAAAAGTAGCTTCTATTCCCATCTCGTTTAGTGAGAGCTTAGAGTCTGTTTTCTGTTGTTCTATTTTCTCGCTCTAGCCTACAAGCGTTTCGCCCGATACTCTCGGGTTCTTTTCCTTATCGTTTGTTTCTGTTACCTCTTTAGATTCCTCTCTTTTCTTTCTGTGTATTTCCTCTCGCTGACGTTTAATCAGTTCGCCCGATTCATAGGGTCGTTTTCCTTTTCTCCCCTTTTTAAGTCTTCTTTCACACTCCCTCTTACTAGGAGCTGGAGCTTTTCTGTTTTCCTTTTTTCCCCTCTTCCTCCTACGGAGTTCACTCCGTTTTATTGGTGCCCCTCTGGGGGCGCTTGTCTGAAACCCCTTCTGTCGCGTTTGGTCCTCCAACCAACTCACTCCTTTACAAAACATGGAAGCCAGTAGAGAGGCTCCAGCAACAGAGGTAGCTCAGCTCTTGGTGATTCAGGAGATCCGGCTATAGCCGGCTATGAAGAGGGCATGCGTGTTCTCCAGGCCTCCCAGCAGGCCTTACTTGGCCAACACGAGCAGCAGCAGGTACAGGCTGCCAGCCTGTGTGACGCGGCGGAGAGTCTCCAAAACCTGACTCTCGCTACCATACCCGCCCCAGTCGCACAAGCACCACCTTATAAACCCCCCTCCTCCACCAGTGATGAAGGATCCCAAACTCCAACTTCCCCTTTGTTACGGTGGTGAGCCAGGGAAGTGCAAAGGGTTCCTAACCCAGTGTTTAATTTTTTTTAAAGCGCAGGTTTCCTGTTTTCACACACAGGAGTCCCAGGTAGCGTTTATCCTCTCTCTCTTAACCAGTACCGCTCTCGAGAGGGCCGATCCGCTTATTAGAGCCAATGCACCGATCATGAGCCACACGGATCTGCTTATGGTGGAGACGGCGTCAGTCTTTGACCACGATGTCTCCGGTCAGGAGGCGGCCATGCGACTGACCTGTCTCTGCCAGGGCACCGAGACGGTGGAAGCTTTCTCCATTGGGTTTCAAGCACTGGCAGGGCAAACTGGATGGCCCGATGGGCCACTCAGTTCTATGTTTCTGAACGCCCTGTCCGATCCTCTAAAAAACGCTTAAGATACGTTAAGAGAGCTAGAGGTGATACCTTCAGCCTGCACACACTGCAATCTGCATGATAAATAATTCACAAACCAGCAGACCGTTTGTTCTGTCAGTCCTAAACTGAGAGGTCTATGCTTCATTATTGCATGATCCACAGTATCAAAAGCCTTTGATAAATCAATAAAAAGGGCTGCACAGTGGTGTCTGTTATCCAAAGATTCGATAAAATCATTAACTACTTTTAAGGTAGCTGTAGTTGTGCTGTGTTTTTTTCTAAAACCTGATTGATAATTAGGGATGTGCGCGTTTAGTCGACTAGACGATTAAACGTTGCTACCCTCGCTAGTCGGCACCAGAAATACTAGTCGGTTAAACTTATTATTTTATTAATGTACACATTTCAATTACATATTGACATAATTTGCACTGAAATGTCATGTTTTCCTGGTTAAATGTTGCTTTATAAAAAAAACGAGCAATAAGGTTCATCTTTTTTTTTCATTTTTGTAAAAAAAAAGGACGGGGGTCTTCGCCCATGTATTGACCGTCTCTCAATGACATCACGGTGAAGAACCGTTATCCCTTTCCCCTGACAGACTCTGCGTTTGAACGGCTCCAGGGAGCGACCGTTTTTACCAAGCTTGATCTGCGCAATGCATACATTCTTGTGCGCATTCGCCAGGGTGACAAGTGGAAAACTGGTTTTAATACACATAGCGGGCACTACGAGTACCTGGTGATGCCGTTCAAGCTCACTCTGTTTTCCAGGTGTTAGTGAACGACGTGCTTAGGGAGATGTTAGACAGATTCGTCTTTGTTTATCTTGATGATATTTGAATCGTTCAGGCAGGTTCAGTCAGCGCTTCTTAAGGCTCAGTTATTTGTGAAAGTGGAGAAATTCATCTTTCACACTAACTCAGTTTCTTTTCTTGGGTTCATTTTCTTGGGTTCATTGTTGCTGACGGCGAGGTACAGATGGATCCTGAGAAAGTATCCGCGGTAAAGAACTGGTTCACTCTGTCTTCTCTCAAGCAGGTTCAGCGTTTTTTAGGGTTCGCTAATTTTTACCTGCGGTTCATCCACAATTTCAGTGCGGTAGCGGCCCCTATTACAGCACTCACCAAAAAGACACTCTCTGCATTTTCGGAGTTAAAAAGGAAATTTAGCTCAGAGCCCATACTCGTTACTCCCAACCCGTCCCTCCCCTTTGTGGTAGAGGTGAAAGCCTCTGAACTAGGCGTCAGAACCATTCTTTTCCAGCACTCCCCGGTTTATCACAAGATGCACCCCTGCGCGTATTTCTCTCGTGCATAACCCACAGAGAGGAATTACGACGTAGGGGACCGGGAGTTGCTGGCAGTAAAGCAAGCTCTGGAGGAGTGGCGCCACTGGCTTGAGGGAGCTGAGCATCCGTTCACTGTGTGGACGGATCACAAAAACCTTGAGTATGTGCAGCAAGCTAAGAGGCGTAACTCTCGATGGGCTGTCTTAATATTGCGCAGGACTCTTATCGTTTATTTCTGTTACCTTTTTAGATTCCTCTCTTTTCTTGAGGTTTTTCTTTCTATGGAGTTCACTCCATTTTATTGGTGTTCCTCCAGGGTCGCTTGTCTGAAACCCCTTCTGTCGCGTTTGGTCCAACTAACTCACTCCCTTGCATCCTTGCTTAAAATCATCTCTGTTCACGTGCTCACTTCCCACCGCAATACCAAAAGAGCTCAGTATTAGCCTAACCCCTATTAACTTTGACCCATGAGAGAAAATAGTTTTTACTAGTCGTTTTTTTTTTTTTTTTTTTTTTATAGTTTATTTTTTCATTTAAACACAAAAAAAAAATACAAAAAATACCAAACATCAACAAAAAAAAAAAAAAAAAAAAGAATAAAAGAAAAAAAAAAAAAAAAAAAAAAGCTAAAAAAAAAAGAGATCTATGAAATTCTCATTAAATTTAAATTTTAAACAAACAAACAATAAACAACAACTAACAACAACTTACATTTTACTACCAGGATCATACATTATTTTTCTGTTTATTATTTTATTTTTATATAATATATATTATACTTTTTATATTTTTTAATATCATTTTCAATTTTTTTTTTTCATTTTCAACAATTTTTAATATTTCATCAATACATAACCATTTCAACCATATTTCATACCATATAATAATAATATATACCAATTAATATATTAATATATTAATATTATTATATTTATATATATATATATATTATATATATTATATTTATATATATTTATATATATTTTTTATTATATTTTTTATTTTTATTTATTTTATTTTATTATTTTATTTTTATATTTATTTATATTTATTATATATATATATATATTATTATATTATATTTATTATATTTATATATATATATTTATATATTTTATATTATTTATATTATTATTTTATATATTTTATTATATATATATTATATATATTATTATATTATATTATTTTATATATTTATATTATTATATTATTATATTATATATATTTTTATATTTTTTTTTTTTTTTTTTTTTTTTTTGTACAATATTTTTTCTATATGTCACTACAGAGTCTTACCATTCCAGATCTTTTACCCACAGACACCAAACTGCACTACTCTTCCGATTGTTGCTAGTGCTGGTAGTGTGTAAGTTTAGGTCCACCTTATCCCCCATAACCCCCACTCCCCCTAACCCCCCCCTCTCCTTTTACCTTTCCTTATTTTTTTTTTTTTTCTTTTTTTAAATATTTTAAATTTAAAAATAGTTTTTAATAATTAATTTAATGTGTGTATTTTCAAGTGTGTAAGTTCTTAAGAAAAATGTGTATGTTATTAAAAAAATTCTTTTTTTATTTTTTTTTTCTCATTATTCTTTTATGTGGTATATTATATGTTCCAGTGTTTTCCCCACACCCCTCCACAATAACACCAAAATATAAAGTCAAAGTGTATGATAGAATAGTGAATTATATTATAATTTATTATATATTTTAATAATGCATCCATTTTGCCCATTTGCCCACAACTTTATTATTGTTTATTTTTTTTTATTTTTAAAAAGTGGTTTCAACTGAAAGTGTGGTCAATATCACTCCAAAAAAATATGTTCTCATAAACTCTTTCTTTTATATTTTTTTTTATGTGTATTCATTGTATTCATTTTTTTTTTTTTTTTTTTTTTATAAATTTATTTTTTTTATTTTTTTTTTTTTTAAGTGATAATTTATTAATAAAAACCAATTTTTTTTTTTTTTTTGATCCTTCCTCCTCCTCTCACAACAATAGGTTCTCACCAGCACAAAAAAAAATTTTGTATCGTCGGCAAAAAAAACATAATTCAAGATACTTGAAAAACCCTACATGTGTTAATTATATATATATATAAATATTTTTAGGACCTAGTATGGAGCCTTGCGGTCTCATTTAATTAACCCCATTTAATTAACCCCTTTGTGCAGTGACCCTAGTGGTGTAGACCCTGGGGTCTACAACACAAACGTGCTACTGTAACACGTCAGAAAGCGAGGTACCATGGAAAACTGCATATAAGTCTTCATCAGCGCGAGTTGGGCTATCGTTACATGAGAGTGAATCGGGTTGAAGATACTGGACTTTGTTTACAGTTCTTCTTTAACCACCAAAACATTTTAGACTAGCACAGCAACAATAAAAAACACATAAGGTCCTGGATATAGGTAAATTAAACTGTTATTTTGCCTGCTCACTTATTAGACTGAATTTCTGTCATCATCACATAATTTCCATCTGCTATGAAAATCTCTCATGAAGTATAGAATAAAGTCATAACTTTACCTGCATTATTAAAGCCAGATACATCCTTTCTAAGATTATTTAGTTATTTTCTGCCTATATGTGGTGTACAGAGTAAGTTTCAACATGGGCGGAATCTCAAAAATATTTCTGCAGAACATACGCAATTCAAATTGTGAGTAGTAATGTCTTGGAACTAATTGTAATTGATTGACAGCCTTAAAATCCCAAAATAACATATTCTAAGCTTTCCAAGGAGGTACAAGATACAGTTGTGTTCAAATAAATAGCAGTGCATTAAAAAAGTGCAAATATTTTTTAATAGCTTTTAGTTCCATATTTCAAATGTAGTGGAAACATTACACATTCAATTCCAAATCAAAGCATTCACAAATTTTATCAAGTCTGCGTTATTCTTTTACAGGAAGCAAAGAAAAGGAATATTAATCTGTTCAAAAAAATAGCAGTGTTGACATTTTTCTCTTCAAACTCAAACACTTACTGTATAAACTGAATAAACTGTATAAATGAAAAAAATAAATTTTTCAAGATTTAACTTCACTTTAAATTACTGAACTAATATTTAGTAATATTTAATATTTATATAACCATTTTTTTTTATAACTGCTGCGCATCTGCGTTGCATCGAGTCAACCAACTTCTGGCACCTAGAAACAAGTATTTCAGCCCAGGATGAACGAATGTAGACACGCCTATGTAGACGCATATTACTATCTTAATATTGCGCAATTAAAATAACATTGAAACAACTGCAACATGACTTAAGACCAGGTTTGTGGTGATTGATAGGACATTATCGGAGCTGACCATTGGTTGTTTTTAACACAATCGGCCGATCCTATCTTGTTGCTATGACGGAATAAGAATTTTTTCGTGATGAAAAAATATTTTTATGAACTCCCAGATAGACGTTATTGTCCAATGTTACGCTTGGGTCGGTATAGTTGCAGGAGAGATTGGGTGAGGGGTTGCTTATTAAATGAGCTACATGACAATAGTGGCACTAGTGTTTCCACTCATAGTTTGGTTGCAGGAGCAATGAAATGGGGATTCATATTTTTCATCAAAATAAAACCTTTTCTCTCCCGGAATAGACACTTGACAATGCTTCATGGTATAATCAAATTAAATTTGTTAAACAAGCAGGCTAATTTGTCGTTTTCTAAGCTGAGAGGGAAGCCATGTTCTGGTAGCTTATAACAAAATTAAACCGCATATATTTTGTAAAATATATAATATAAATAACCCCAACAACTCCCCAGATATTTTATTTAATGTAATGTAATTTGATCCAATATATTTTTATTGAATGTTCTAAAAAATCTTCCCTGAAGTTTGTAACATTGTTAAAGATGCTCTGTATACAATCGTGGAGTCTTAAAGCTGCAGTAGGCAAGTCTGAAAATATACAAGGCAAAAAAAACTTTCCCTTTTGCTCTCCTCCCTCCCATTTCTCTCCCCTAAGCCCCTCCCACCAAATTATGCTCCAGTGCACGCGTGGAGACAGGGAGGCGTTTATTCTACAGGGAAGATCTTTTGCTTGTAGATAGTTGCCCTGATTGGTTGGTTTTTGGAAGACCGGCTTGAGATTTTTTGACAGCAAAGTACAGAGCCCAGGACACTCACAGAAACTTGATTACAATTATGCAATTATTATGCAATAAATGTCATCCTCTCCTTGTGATGATTTTGTTTTAAGTTTTGAATATACAGGGCGAACAGAAATTTGAATGCAAATATAAATTGCAGAGCGCCTGCTGCACCATCTGAACACCACATGTGCCACGTCACTTTAGGGGTTTATCAATGGGTACCACAAGGCCTGAAAACTCTCAGGGAAACATTGATATTTCAGGAAAGCACTTTAAGTTGGAGGAATGCACTTTATTTTCCACATTTCATGAATACACTTCCAGTTGGATTAATGCATTTTAAATTGGATAAATGTGATGAAATGTCAAGAAAAATAAATGTTTAACTTTGTTGCATTACTTTAAAGTTGTGCAATTAAAATTGTGTTTTTTTGAATGGCAAGTTGACCATAAACAGTTGACCCTAAAATTAATGGAATACATTCTCAGACATTTTCATATCAGTGCATCCCTAAAATAAACAAATGAAATTCTTATCTACTACCAAATTGAATTAAATATCTACGACCAAATATAAAATAAACATACATGTCATGGTTTCTCAGCCTGTTGTTCTCTTGTTGGCCACTTCCCTGTGGAGCGCTCTTGGAGCGTCCTCTTTCTTTTGGTTTTCGTTGTCCGTTCCGTGTTTTGGTTTTTCTTGGTGCTCAGTGTTTTCACCTGTGCTGCATTTCCGTTCATTATTTAAACCTTGCGTCTTCTTTGTTTGACACTTCCATATTGCCATTTGTTTGACAAGGAAAGCCGGTAATTCACAGTATAGGACTGGCAGATCAATTCGACCGTTTCACCTCAACTTGTTGAAGTGACACGAGACTTGTTTCGGGTGTCATTATAGTTTGCTAGAAACTTAGCATTATTTACTCTCTGCTCTTTGTTTGTTTGAGCTTGAGGTCTTTCTTTCTGTTGTATTGTCTTAATCTTTAGAGTTAGAGTCTTTCGCCCTATACTGGTCGCTTTTAGTTTGGTAGAGACCGGTTATTCCCTGTTTGCGGATTTCCCTCCCGCTTTTGTGGTGTTCATTCTCGAGCACTTTAAGAATCCCCACCGTCGCGCTTGGTTCTTCGTTCCATACGCTACCCTGACAATACAATCCTACCATTAATTTTATGTACAGTCAAGCCGGAAAGTCTGCCCACCCCTTTCACCTTCTCCCCGTTTTATTACATTACAGACATATTCTACAATAGATTGAGTTCATTTTTTGTCTATAAAAAATAGCCCATAATGACAAAGTGAAAACATGTTTTTAGAAATTTTTCTAAAAATATGTTTTCACTTTGTCATTATGGACTATTTTGTGTAGAATTAATTCCATTTATAGCGCGCTGATATGTGCGAGATTAATAAAATATTTCCCTTGGAGTGGTTATGAATGGCATCATTTCTGAAATATGTAATCACAGGGCATGCTGCAAAAGATTACATACTGTACACTACAGAAAAAGTTATGTTTTTTTAACCCTATTAACTTTGGCCCACCAGAAGCAATTTCCACATAGTTTCTACTAGTCTTATTTAAGTGTCAATATCTCAAGTTTGAAGTTTAAAGTCTGAATTGAAGAAGAGGCTGCATTCTTCAGAAATTTGCAACAGAAATAGTCACATACAGTATATACAGGTGCAGCTCAAACAATTTGAATATCGTGAAAAAGTTCAATATTTTTTGTCACTCATTTCAGAAAGTGAAACTCATATATTATATAGATTCATTACACATAGAGTGAAATATTTCAAGCCTTTATTTCTTGTAATTTTGATGATTATGGCTTACAGCTAATAAAAACCCAAATTCAGTGTCTCAGAAAATTAGAATATTGTGAAAAAGTTCAATATTGGAAACTCATGGTGTCACACTCTAATCAGTTAATTAACTCCAAACACCTGCAAAGGTTTCCTGAGCCTTTAAATGGTCTCTCAGTCTGGTTCAGTAGGCTAGACAATCATGGGGAAGACTGCTGGCTTGACAGATGTCCAGAAGACAGTCATTGACACCCTCCACAAGGAGGGTAAGCCACAAAAGATCATTGCTAAAGAAGCTGGTTGTTCACAGAATGCTGTATCCAAGCATATGCATAGAAAGTTGAGTGGAAGGAAAAAGTGTGGTAGGAAAAGGTGCACAAGCAACAGGAATAACCGCAGCCTTGAGAGGATTGTCAAGCAAAATCCATTCAAGAATTTGGGGGAGGTTCACAAGGAGTGGACTGAGTCTGGAGTCAGTGCATCAAGAGCCACCACGCACAGACGAATCCAGGACATGGGCTACAAATGTCGCATTCCTCGTGTCAAGCCACTCCTGAACCAGAGACAATGTCAGAAGCGTCTTATCTGGGCTAAGGAGAAAAAGAACTGGACTGTTGCTCAGTGGTCCAAAGTCCTCTTTTCAGATGAAAGTAAATTTTTAAATTTTCATTTGGAAATCAAGGTCCCAGAGTCTGGAGGAAGAGTGGAGAGGCACAGAATCCACGTTGCTTGAAGTCCAGTGTGAAGTTTCCACAGTCAGTGATGATTTGGGGTGCCATGTCCACTGTGTTTTCTGAAGTCCACAGTCAACGCAGCCATCTACCAGGAAATCTTAGAGCACTTCATGCTTCCTTCTGCTGACAAGCTTTATGGAGATGCTGATTTCATTTTCCAGCAGGACTTGGCACCTGCCCACACTGCCAAAAGTACCAAAAGCTGGTTCAATGACCATGGTATTACTGTGCTTGATTGGCCAGCAAACTCGCCTGACCTGAACCCCATAAAGAATCTATGGGGTATTGTCAAGAGGAAGATGAGAGACACCAGACCCAACAATGCAGACGACCTGAAGGCCGCTATCAAAGCAACCTGGGCTTCCATTACACCTCAGCAGTGCTACAGGCAGATCGCCTCCATGCCACGCCACATTGATGCAGTAATTCATGCAAAAGGAGCCCCAACCAAGTATTGAGTGCATAGAAATGAACATACTTTTCAGAAGGCTGACATTTCTGTTTAAAATATCCTTTTTTATTGATCTTATGTAATATTCTAATTTTCTGAGAAACTGAATTTGGGTTTTCATTAGCTGTAAGCCATAATCATCAAAATTACAAGAAATAAAGGCTTGAAATATTTCACTCTATGTGTAATGAATCTATATAATATATGAGTTTCACTTTCTGACATGAGTGCCAAAAAATATTGAACTTTTTCACGATATTCTAATTTTTTGAGCTGCACCTGTACATAATACGCATAAAACATGCAGCTTAAAGTTTTTAAATACGTAACAAGATAAACTTTTTAGGATTAATCAGAAAACAGTTGTAGCTTCATAACCAGGAAGGATATTTTGTTTCTGTAAAGAAGCCAGCTGATACTTTGGACAACCAAAGATTTAAAAAATGACCAGAGCTTCTTTATTTACAGAAAATCCAGAAATACATGCACTGAGATTTAAAATACTAGTAAGACATATAACATCTAAATTCTTTGGACACTCGAAAAAAGGTTGGCAAAATGTTGTGCACAATTTAGCCATTTTGGATAGATTTGGAGACAGTTACGAACAACAGGGTACACTGCTTAGATTGTTTGTCACAGATATTTAGTAGTTCTGTATATGACCAGATTTTGCACACTTGGACAAGGGGTGTATGATCCAGGGAACATATAGTTTTACCTATTTTACATATGTGGCTCTCAGTATTTCACTGAAATAAAACTAGAGAAAAACAAATGTTTCACTTTTGCCAAGGTTTCTTTGCGTTTGTGGCTCCTTTTTTACCTAAGTTATATTTTTAAAAAGTTAGTATTGTAAATGATCCAACTGTCTTACTTCATTTAAGCCATTTTCTAAGTTTCGGTGATGCTCACACTTTGGGCCCTATCTTACACCCGGCGCAGGATTCATTATAGCTTCTAGCGCTCACGTAGTTGAAATACCAAGCGATTTTGTGCCCATAGCAAGTGAACTGGGCGGGTTGGTCTTAAAATGAGGAGTGGCCAGGATTATTTTTGGCGTATTGCTATCTTGAGCCAGCAGGAAACGCTTGCGCTAAAAGCACCACAAACCTGGTCTAAAGTCATATCGCAGTTGTTTACATGTTATTTTAACGGCGCATATAAGTGCGTCCACATAGGCATGTGCACAACGCGCATACACCCTCCTGTCACACACAGGGGCATGACTAAAAATATCAAGATTACAATGTGAAATATTATTGTGTAGGCTATAAAAAAATGTAAAAATTCAGCCCACTCCATAAACATCCAGGCAATGTGCCATGGTATGTGTAAGGTTACATGGACATGTAAATGTAGGAATTATTAGCATAGCAATTATACTGGATCAAGCTATGATTTAGGCCTAGCCTATATTTGCCAATAATTCCTGTAATCTTCTGGGGGGACAATCTTCTGTTACGGAATAATGGCTATCCATTAAATTATTAGATAATGGCTATCCATTGCTGATAACATCTATATGCCAAATGCGCAAATTGTCCTTAATACCTTATGCGTGAATTGTCATTTAATGGGAAACTCTCTCACTGCAATAGACGGACATTTGAGTTCTGAAAATGCGCTTCAGATGCAGGGCCATGTCTAGGGGGGGGGGGGCACGGGGGGGCAATGCCCCCCCAAATTCTCCGCCTGCCCCCCAAAGCCAAATCCAGAAAAAATTAAATCCAACAATATGAAGTCGGCGCTACGTAGGCTATTAGAGCTACAGACGATTCGGCTGATCATAAAAATGCTACATCGAAATAATATATTTCTCTAATATCTGATTGGTTGGTTTGGCCATATGAAACATGGAGACGCAGCTAGAGAGAGAGGTCAGTTTATTTGATCAATCTATGCTGCTATGCTAACTATAGTGAGTTCTGTGACTGTTACGCATTGCTTAGAATATAATATTCGTTAGCCTAGCTTACTCAGTGAGTTAAGGGTAGTGGCGAGAGTCTCCGTCTGGGAGATTTGATTTTAAATAGATTGATTACATGTTGCATTGCATCGAGCCTAGTTGTTATAGAGCATCTACAGCATTGCATTAGCTGGCTGCACGTGTGTGTGCGCGCCCGTGTGTGTGTGTGTGTGTGTGTGTGTGTGTGTGTGTGTGTGTGTTAGGTAGCCTACTGGTGCTTGTTGGCTATAGTCAGCCCTACTTTCCTCAAACTTTGGAATACTTCACATCGCCTATATTAGAATACACTATATATATCTGTCTCTATCTCTCTCTCTTACATTCTCTATCACTCTCAAGGTGAAACGGCTGCCGTCAACAGAGGCAAGCCCCCGGCGTCTCAGGCATAAAATATACTGTATATAAAAAAATGATATAGCTAATATATACTTCATCCCCCCCTGTGCCCCACCAACATCTCCTCCAATCAAAGCAGTCTAGAAACGGCCCTGTTCAGAGCTCACTTCATCTAGGCCATTTAGAAGTAAATAGAATGGTTTTGACTGAAGAAAGTTCAAAACCTTGTCCAGTGTATTGTTTTTCAAATAGCCTAGGCTAAAGTCCCCGGGATTCGCTGTGCATAAGGTTTTTTCGATAGCCTACGGTTAAAAAACGGAGATTCATTTCAATTTAATATTTTTGAATTAGAGTGACCAGGTTTCCATACTCTCATCTTATCAAAACCCCACTGAAACTATTTTAAAGAGCACTAATATTCTAATTAGAAACGAAAACAAATTTGTAGCACATTACACAATTAATTCACAATTAATTTTAATGCCATTCTCTGCATGTGTGCTTTAACTTCATACATGAGCAGGTCTGTTTCCCCTGCTGTAAATCACACTTTTCACGGTCTACCTGAAAAAGTGGACTTAATTGTTTTAAAGCATTAGCCTATGCTACCAGTAGCTAAAACTGGTTGGTCACATTTCCATAAGCAGGACATTATAAAACAAGGGAACCTTGGGTTCCCAACCTGACAGCTTTAGTGTATTAGTGTCATCATTAAGGCAAAATAACGGGATTTATGTTATTAATCAATATTATAATGAACTTCGGATGAAGCTTGAACTTCGAGAACGCCATGAGTACAGCCTCATGGAATTCATGTTTGACAATGCTTCCTTGCATAATCAAACTAAATTTGTTAAACAAGCAGGCTAATTTGGCGTTTTCTAAGGTGAGACGGAAGCCATTGTAGCTTATTCTCAGCTGTTGCAGGTGCTTTTAACGAAATTTAACCACATACATTTTCTTAAATAACAGCACTGTCGGGAATTACCGGAAACCCGTGCCGATGTTAAATCCTAATGTTAAAGATTATTAGCTACTGTGTATATCAAAACGCATCATAATGATCATACAATTGATCCATATAGCCTATTCCTTGCTCGCACTTCACACGCACAAGCATGTCTGTTTTTCCATCATATAAGCAGTCCGCCAAGGTGAAAAAGCAGGCTTTTAAAGGGAATGGGATATGACATTTTGATTTGTTTATTGCATCCTATGCCCAAGACACACCTATAATTAACACCTTAGCGCAGATGGCATATTTGGTAAATCATGGGGGTACTCTGTTTAAGGCTTTATAACTCCAGGTGTGAGCATCACATAAACTTGGTAAATGGCTTAAATGAAACAAAACCGGTGTACCATTTTTTGTACAAACTTAGATTTGTTTATTTTCATAATTTAAGTCAAAATAAAGTGCCGGAAATGCAAGCAAAACTTTGCAACAAATTTAAAAAAAAATATATTTCTTCAAAATACTGAGAGCTACATAAGTGAAACAGGTAAAACTACACATTTCCTGGATCATAAACTCCTTGTCCACAAGCA
The DNA here is from genome assembly GCA_022702515.1 of Ilyophis sp. 1 JC-2022. Lineage (NCBI taxonomy): Eukaryota > Metazoa > Chordata > Actinopteri > Anguilliformes > Synaphobranchidae > Ilyophis > Ilyophis sp. 1 JC-2022. The sequence continues at coordinate 107,318,798 of CM040395.1, forward strand.
TTCAATAATCGCAGGGTGATATACAGAACTACTAAAGATCTATGACACAAAATGTAAGCAGTGTAGCCTGATGTACCCAGGGTCTCCAAACCTATCCAAATTGGCTAAAATGTGAATAGCTGTAAATCTTAAACTAATCATACATTTCAGTGCAAATCAACCGTTTTGACTCATTTAACTCACCTTTTTATCATTTTCATGTGGGAATTATTTTGGATCAGTACAGGGGGGTGGATATCTAGGTGTCCAATAACCTACCCAAAACCTCTCCGAGAAATTATTTAAAAGCCTTTTGTCCTTTATAAAGCATATACATTTTCCCTTACGATCACTTAATGGATGAAAACATTGATATTGCACAGTTTCAGTTCAGTGTTTGATGCCTAGTGTGCCATTTTTTCACCATTATCCTTCATATACTGCTTCATCCTGTGCGGTGCCTTCATGGCCAACATGCACTCATCAATGGCACGGTCTTGGCAATGCTGTAAGGATCTGGTCCTGCAGTGGCTTCACTCTGAACAGTAGAGGGCACTGCTGGAGTGGCAGAGGTGGAGGGTCAAGCATGTTATAGGAACAAATTACATAATGCAGAAGCATTATAACACTGTGGTACACACAGCTAAATATGAAATCATTCACTCTTGTACTTCAGTAAACACTTTCTTCTGTATGCTACATTATGTTATCTTTTGTTGCGTGCTCTAGGATGGCATTACTCTGTAGTGTGTTTCACAACTGTTGCTTTTTTATTTTATTTATTTTACATTCATCTTGCACACATCTGGACACAGTAAATTTTAATACATATTTTCCATTCCCTAAGTGAAAAGCATCACCCATGGAGATACTAATACCCCATAGAGTACATTATGCACAAAGAAATTACAATACAATAAAATAATATCGGAAAACACTACCAATGTTCTAGCTTCACGGCAAATCGAGGCATAAAATATAACGTACGACTGAGCAACCAAACAGAACAGCGCTAAAATACTCAATTTCATTGTGAATGCTATGAATTCTAACAAAGCAGGCCACCACGAGCCACTACGCGAACGGCACGAACACATAGTATCAATACATTACATTACATTAGTTATTTGGCAGACGCGTTTATCCAAAGCGACGTACAATAAGTGCATATTGAAGGTCATAGACACAATCTACGAAGCAAAGTCAAGAAAGCGCTACTTTCTCACAACGTAGAAGCTATCGCTAGTACTCAACAGAATACAGTCAGCTATACATTCTAAGCTATGAGATAGCTAAACCAAATAGAAAATAAAAAATAAACGGAAAGAACGTACTATATAATTTGCCTTATACATGTAGTTATTCAAGGTGGAGTCTGAAAAAGTGTGTTTTCAAATATGTTCAGCATTATTAGCAGGCTAACAGTGGTCTATTACGACCGATGCAAATACAAAAATAACGAAAATATAGCACGCAGTGGAAAAACGAATGTATATAATCAAAATATTACAAGCAGTAATACTTACATGTCGAGGAGGATATCTTCCCCATATTGATAGGCACCTCTTCCACAGAATCTATGCTACAGGGATTAGAAGATTCTCTGTTGTTCTCCTCTTCTGACCGACTTCGGGGGAAAACTGCTAAAAAGTAACTTCAAAGTCGCGCGCAGTTTTATCGCGTAATACCATATGCGTCAAACCAAATGCGTCATCTGCGCATGCCTGCGTAAAATTGTCGTGATATAACAAGTATTGCAGTTACGCTCGCCCTTAAATAGTTAATCCAAGCTTTCAATTACACATGTAAATTACTTTTGGGGAAGTTTATCGTGCCTTCTATTGGATAAAACCATCGTCGATCAAACCAGAATAAAATTGAAAGCGTCACGACACTGCAATCAGGAAGTAAGTTTTACGCAGAGCTAGTTTTGGTTGTGTAATCGTGTTCAAATGCGCTGTGTATTTTTCAAACGGATTGTCCAAGACAATAAATGACCACGGAATCTTGAAAGGGACATATCTACGCTTAAATCCATGGTAGGATTGCACATGAATTCCATATGTAATCGCAGATATTGATAGTAGAATGGCATTGTATGATTAGAGAATGATTCCACTTGTTTATGTAGGTATTGATTGAGCAGCGATTTGCACCGCTGTATTTGCATAAGGTGGGTTTATCTGGTTGCTATGACGGTATTCTAATATTATATGATGAATACATATATTTATGAACTCCAACATAGACGCTATTGCCCACTATGTCACGCATGGGTAGGTATAGGCTGGGTGGGGAGTGCTTGTTAAATGGACTTGCTACGGAAAGATAGTGACACTTAGAAACTACGCATTGGCCAGAAATCGTCGCGAATCGTCTACCAATAAAGTTAAAATACCGCGTTTGTGTTTTCCACTAATAGTTTGGCTGCAGGAGCAACGCGTGTCTCAGTTGCGTAAAAAGGTCGCGCCTGCGCGACGTCAGATCTAAGGGGTTACTGAAGAGGCTAGGTTCCGCCCATTAGCACCTTGCACCTTACTTAATGCTCAAATAACGCACCGTCTAACTAACAAAAGTGGACTTGGACACGCCCTAAATGCACTTGCGCTTAGCGTTTTAGATGATGCGCCAAGATTGTCAAGATAAAACCCCTGGAGTTCAATAGAACAGTACCTAAATAGGCGAGGATTTACCAAATATGGCATCTGCACACGCTTCATAGTAATAGTATGCCAGCAAAATATTTCTTACCAAGGAGGAAACTGCAGAGCACGGCAGTGGGGAAGCTCATGCTTTCCCATGTTGCCTCGCTCAGGAAGTCCGAGGCTGCGAGAAGAAGTGTGGCATTCTCCAGCAACATGACCTGCAAGGAAAAATAACCACTAATCACCACAAGAGGGACATTCATTTCACTGTGTTGTTTTTATAAAACATACAATTTGAAACAAAAAAACAAACATAACATTTATACTGTATGGATGGATAAGCATGGATAACAGAAAGTACTGCTTCCATGTGCTGTAATTTTGTTGGTTTATTGTTAAGTGCTTAATATGTAGTAGTTCTAACTTTGCGTTTCTACTGTGGTTAGTGTGGTTTTGGAGTAATTGTGTCAGTAGCCTGGGCATGTCATTTCGGTAGCAGTGGCGGTAGCTGATTGAGCGGTTGAGTAGATGATGGCCTTCACAGCTGTATTATTCAATTAGTTGTCTGTAGTGCTATTTAAGTTGGTCCTTTTACGTATCGTCGCAGTCCTTCTTGGTCTTGCAGAATTTCAAACCTGATTTAGCCCCTCTAGTGGTCCGTGCTGACAACCTATGTATTGTAGGAGGCCTTAGGAACTGTCAGTCTGCCACTGGGATTTAATCACAGCATATGCCCCCCTACTCTCTCCAATGCTTAGCCATTACTGAAACATGGATCACCCCACAAAATACTGCAACCCCTGCAGCTCTTTCCACTGCCTATTATTTCTCCCACACATCCTGCCCCTCTGGTTGGGGTGGTGGAGCTGCCTCACTCATTTCAAAGTCTTGGGAATTCTCTGCTTTCCCCCTCTCTCACATCTCCACATCCTCATTTGAATTTCATGCTGTTCACATCACTAACCCATAGAAAATGTATATTGTTGTTATTTAAAGGCCGCCTGAAACCATGGGAAACTTCCTAGATGAGCTAGATATATTTCTCACTTCCTTCCCAGAGGATGCAATCCCCATGCAATGTTTCCCCTAGATTTGGTGGGCATCTGTGGCAGTAACGGTAGCCATGGCACGGCGTTGATAGTGAAATTTCAATTGCAATCACGGAACGGGAGGATAAACTTCTTATTTCTCATTGGAGATAAATAAAGTTACCTTCCGCTGCCTTGTCGATGTTGCGGATTTCTGCGGCCGTTCATCTGTGATGACCGTGCGTCTCCAAACATGCTTCTCGTAAATAAATATCTTTATTTACTGACGTTTTAGATTGTCGGCCCTGCAGATATTGTGGTGGTAAGCTACAGATGAGTCTATGTTGGGGAAACATGATCCTACTGGGTGCTCTCAGCAATCATTTCGCTGGCTCTTTGCAAAGTTCCATATCGAAGCAAACTGTTTTCCACCTTCTCTTCATTTCTCAACCCTCCCTCTCCTGCACCCCCTCGGGCCTCTCTGCAGACATTTCAGACCACTTCCCAATTCTGCCCCCCCACTCTCTTCCTCTCACCTACCTTTTCTTTCCAAGTTCTCTCACCTCTCACTCAGAATCCCAGGCACTGCTCTTAGATTAACTACATCTCTAAACAGTGCTATAGGGTTTCAAGAGATGGTGGCTTATCTCATGCCCAGAACCTTCATACCAGTTGCGGCACCAGAATTCCAATCATGGATGTACTGGAGAACATTGTAGGTGGGCCAGGGGCGATCGCGGACCGACAGGAGAGGGGGCGGGGGGTTATCGAGGTGCGGGTCAGCTGTGACCCGAATCCGCACATGCTCATCAATCACCCACCTACCAACCACCCAACATAATGATTTTATCCAATTTAGAAATCCGCACCTGCATAAAATCATTATTTCTCAGTGGGCTATAAGCATAAATAAGAGCCTACATCAGGGGTTTTCAAACTGTGTTCCACAGTGAAATGAGAAAAAAGCAGCGAAACAAAACAAATTTAAAATAAAAAACCTATAATCGGCCTAACCATTATTACTCTGAATAATATTTAATTATTGAATGTGATATAATTGTTTTGTGACCTTGGTTGACATTCTTCAGTAATACTGCGATCGCTCACTAGTCAATTGGCTTAATTATTCTAAAAAGTGTTTTTAATAGCTCGTAGTTTGTGTTATGATCTGTAGACAGGAACCCAAAAGCAGGCAGGAGTGCAAAAAAAAAACGAAGTTTATTGTCCAAGGCACGGTACAAAAACAAGATCCAAAAGGGAAGTCAAAACGGGCAGGGGTCGGTAACGGGAAGGCTCGGCAGAGGTACAAGACAGAATCCAAGGACAGGGTCGCGAGAACACGGACTGAGGTCAATAACCAGGAAATCACAACTCGAAACAAGACTGATAAACAAACAGAAACAAAAACCTACAACGACACGAAAACACTGACTCGGGAAAAAACACTGAAACAAACTTACTCGGGAGAAAACAGGCAACAGACTACGCTTGACAATTTTGTTTTTGACGAACTCGCCATGAGGGACTAAGACTACAGGTATAAATGCATGTGTAGACAGGTGCAAACACTTAGCTTGAGAATAGCATGCGAAAAGAAATCAGGTGTGGAGGGTTGACAAAGATAACATGATAATTAGTACTCGTTAGTAATAAACCTATCCTGACCTAGCGTTAGTAAATTAGTAAATGACATGCACGAGAAACGTAAGGTAACATGTACACATGGTTAGAGAGTTAGTATTACCCAATCCTGATCTAACATTAGTAGATTAGTAAATAGACACGGGAGAATGAAACAATAAGGGAAGCGTGAGTGACAGCAAGAGAGAGAAGCAGTATGAACGCAAGGCTGCGGAAAAACATGGATAAATGTATGCTTCATAAACTGTGACAATACTAAACATGACAGAAATACAAAACAGACTCAGAACATAACAGTTTGCATGCTTAGGGCACTGTACAGTTACCTGTATCCGGCTACACTCCAGCAAGTAGTAGCCTAAGTTCACAAGAAGGAGAGATATCTTTCAAGCTAATTTAGAAATATTTTAGCCAGCAAGCCATGGATTTTTGAAGCGGACACATTCTGCTGCTAGCACATGAGGTTCAAGTGAGCGAAGTTCCAGAGCAATCGGCAAAGAAAGTTAGGAAACATGAGGCCATACATAACGTTCGGGTTTTTATCAGTCAAGAAAAAGATATGGCCTTGATTATCCCCAGTGCGTGCTATGCCAAGAAGTTCCAATCACGCAGACGAACCTGTTGAATCCTTTGGGGAAAAAAAGCATTCAGAGCTGGCTGAACAAGTGAGTGGTTTCAACTGTCCCAGATAAGGCATTAAAGACATCCTTTTTTTCACTTCATATCACATTGTTTGTGAAAAAAACCACATACAAGTGGGGAAAACTTGCCATTATCTGCGACCATAGGCATTGTTCTAAAAATAAAGTTCTCTGCAGTTCCCCTATCAGAATTTTGGAGCTCTGTAAAAAATGAATAGGCTACCCAGTAGTGGGAGAAAAGGCCATCTGATGCCTTCTATCATTTGCAACAATATAGCCTTCCTGTGTGGCTACACTGAAAGTACTCAAAACATAACAGAGAGTGTGTCTGCATGTGGAGGATGACATGCGATTTTCATTAAGCCAGCTACAACCCAGAATCAACAACCCAGAATCAACAAACTATGCGTGAATGTCACATCCATGTCACCAGGGAGGGTCGACCTAAATTTTATTTTTGTTGTGAGATTTGCCAGAGAGGTTCAAGTTAAAATGTCTCTTCAGTTGTATTTGTGTAACATCGTTGATTCTATATTGACTCTAAATTAGATGCACTTCATACGTGCTGCATAGCAGTCTATTTATGGGGAGATAAAATGCGTACGTGTAAATGAGTCTTCTTTTTTTTGGATGGGGGGTTCCTCAGACAAAACCTAGTCTGTTAAGGGGGCCTAAGTTTGAGAACCCCTGGCCTACATGCAAAAAAAGAAGAAAAAAAAAGAAAACACGGGATAGGCTAGTTTCAAACCAATATATTTATTGTAAATAAAAGTTCCATAGGCTTATTTGCCAACAATTATTTCCACAAATATACCGCTTTAGCCTACTGTTCCGTTCAAACTGCAGAATCAGACTATCCTACTAACAGTGTTGGGGAAGCTGTAGTTAACTAAGCAATTAGGTAAATGTAAGTAAATGTAGTTAACTAAGCAATTAGGTCACCTATGGGTAGACATTGGCTAACGCTATAGGGGGCGACTGGAGGTAGAGCGTTCGTCTGGTAATCACAGAGTTACCGGTTTGATACCCGGCCCTCTGGGAAAACGTATTGAAGTGTCTTTGAGCAAGACTCCTAACCCCTAATTGCTCCGGACGAGCTGGTTGGCGCCTTGCATGGATTCCTTTCACCGTTGGTGTGAGTGTGTGTGTGAATGGGTGAATGAGAAAGTGCTTTGTGTTGCCATAGTTGCTGGAAAAAGCATAATATAAATGCAGTCCATATTTAAATTAATAGCAAAAAACTATATTTTAAGTTTGGCTTGGTCAAAAGCTGCAAAAGACAGCAAATTCAAATCACAGCAAAGACACAGCAAAGACAGCATCACTAAGCCAAACTTCAACTCTCTACACTATCTGGGATTTCCAGTACGTTTTTTATATCTGACTGCTATACGGTTCTGTAGCTATGTTGGTTTACTGTATTTCAAACAACATGTACCCATCACTGGGCAGATTGGTTTACACCTTCTGTCAAAGAGCCTAATTCATACTCTTCAAAATAGTAAGTGACTTACGACTGCTGCATTAGGCTATAGAGGTCCCACTAGAGTAGGTTTAGACATAGGCTATAGATCTATAATGCACATCTGGACATTACAGGTGCAGCTCAAAAAATGTGAATATCGTGAAAAAGTTCAATATTTTTTGAGTGAAATATTTCAAGCCTTTATTTCTTGTAATTTTGATGATTATGGCTTACAGCTAATGAAACCCAAAATTCAGTGTCTCAGAAAATTTGAATATTTTGCTTTAACATATTTTTAAAGTATCATATTTAATATTTGGTCGCATATCCTATGCATGCTGTTACTTCCTGAAGTCTGTGACCAATCAACATCAAAAGACTCTCAATATCTTATTTTCAGGTACTGTTACAAGCGATACTATAACCTCTCTGCATTTTAACTGATCTCTATGAGAATTGGGGGGTAAGATTAGATTCAGCTGTAAATTACGCTGGTACAGTATGGAACACATGACTGCCGAAATGGCTGTACGTCATCAAGGGTCTAAGGTACCAAACGAGCCCCAAACCATCACTCTGCGGCCAGATATGGAGTAGATGTGGATGGATCCCTTTAAGGGTTGTTTCTCCTGACTTTTTTCCCCATAGAGTTCTATAGGAAAATGAGTCAGGAGAAATAACCCTTGCAGTGATCCATCCACATCTACTCCATATCTGGCAACAGAGTGATGGTTTGGGGCTCGTTCGATAGCTCAGACCCTTGATGACTTACAGCCATTTAGCCAGCCATGTGTTCCATACTGTACCAGTGTAATTTACAGCTGAATCTAGTCTAACGGCTTGAAATATTTCACTCTATGTGTAATGAATCTATATAATATATGAGTTTCACTTTCTGAAATGAGTGACAAAAAATATTCAACTTTTTCACGATATTCTAATTTTTTGAGCTGCACCTGTATATACAGTCAAGCCGGAAAGTCTGCACACCCCTTTCACCTTCTCCACGTTTTATTACGTTATTGAAATATTCTACAATAGATTGAGTTCATTTTTTGTCTCAAAATTCTACACAAAATAGCCCATAATGACAGTGAAAACAGGTTTTTCGACATTGTGCTAATTTATTAAAAATCAAAATGTAAAATATCATATGTACACAAGTGTGCACACCCTTTGATATGACACCCAAAAGTGAGCGGAGGTGCATTTTGTTTCCACTGATATTGTTTTGGACATTTCTACAACTTAATTGGAGTCCACCTGTGATAAATTCAATTGATTGGACATGATTGGGGATTGCCAACACCTGCCTATATAAGGTCCCACAGTTGACAGTCCATGTCAGAGCAAACTCCAAGCCATGGGGTCAAAGGAATTATCTGCAGACCTCAGAAACAGGATTGTGTCAAGGCATAGATCTGGAGAAGGATACGGGAAAATCTCTGCAGCTTTACAGGTCCCAAAGAGCACAGTGGCCACCATCATTCGTAAATGGAAGAAGTTTGGAACCACCAAGAATGAATAGCCTTTATGACTATATAAACATTTTTGTTTGAATAATACTGGAAAGCAAATACTTTACTATGTTTTATGCAATTATGTCATTCATTCAGTTTTCGATTGTTGTAAATTCAGATTTTATTGAGATTCTATTCTATTGAGGTATTCATGTAAAATCCAAAACACGGATTATATGGCAACATGTGACAGTTGGGCCAGTTCTGTGACATTTTTTGGTCCAAGCATGGCACATTAGTGATGGGCATTCCGAGTCTTTTTGAGGAGCTGGATATTTTCGCTCCGTTCACTGAAAAGAGACGTTCATTTGGCTCTCATGTTGCTCTTCGTTCACTGATACTTCCAGGCTTTAAAATAAATCAATAAAAAATGTGGTTTGATGTGGAGAGGGTATTGAGAATCTTTGCTATGTCGGACGCATGCGACAGTGCTGCTAATGTATCTGCGATATTTCTATCATAGTGCAATGTAGGCCTATGTTTATTGTTATATTCATTATAATTTATATAATATTAATTACCCACACTTTAATTAAAGATGACTAGATCACTGCATCATACTACTATGATATACTTATAGGCTATGATCAAAATAGCCTATATGACCGAATGGCTCTTTTTGAACGGTGCTTGTGTGCATAACATAGGCTAGGCCAGGGGTTCCCAAACTTTTCCATGCCAAGGACCCACAAATAGCCGTAGCCTCTGGCTGGGGCCCCCCTATTGCGAAATGGCTTTAAAAAGAAACTTTTAAATTACACTGGCAAATATTAAAAAATCAAACATACAGCTTCTTAATACACAACACAATACTTTTGACCATATTTTGATTCCATAATCGGGCCGTTAGCAGCTCAACGTAACGCTTTGACTGACAGGCAGACGATTAGTTATTGGCTGCGATTGAAAGAAGGGCATGGCAAAGACCTAATTTCGATATGAAAGGATTTATAACAAATTATATCTTATTTTAAACCGGCACAGTAATCTTATGAATTGAAATGAATTTTTTGAATAAATTTTATTTTATTATTTATTTATTTTTTTTGCATTTTCCTCTCCCTTCCAATTGGCCCCCCTGGCGCCCCCTGGCGGCCCCCACTTTGAAAACCCCTGGGCTAGGCTAGCACTCTAGCGAACCATGGGAAGTAGAACTAGGCCCTCTGCAATTCTACCTTTAATATTTAAACGGATGATCACTCTCAATCTGTTTCCGTTTACTTTGCCTGATTGTCAACCAAACAATCAGAAAAAAAAACTAAAAAATTATTTAGCCTATTTTTCTCTGTTTGTTTCAATGTTTGTTTTTTTTTTTATATTTTTTTTTGATGATGAGTATATCATGCAAAGATTTCATGCATCAAATGTTTAATTTTGTTGTAGATTTCATTTATTTTCATTGTTTTGGCCTATGTTGTGCGCTGCGGTGTTCGCGCACTAAGAGAGTTGTTGTCCTTTAAGTTTTTTGTTTTTAATGTTTAAAATGTTTTTTTTTTTTTTTTTGCCCCGCCTTAAAGTTTTATTTAGCCTACGTTCTTTAACGCATGCTGCATATTATTGCTACCCAGGTTAAACAATCTCAAGTAGTTATCTCTTTGTCATTATCATTTCTTAATCATTATAGGTTACTTAGGCAATTTTATAAGCGATTATTCAGCAAATTAATTGTTTGATTGTTAGGCTACGAAAGCTAAACAAACGGAAAGCAATACTAATGCATTAGCTACACCCAGCTTTTTCCAGCGCGCCGTAGCCTAGGCTGCACATATTTAGTTTTATGAGACAAAGAAAAATGCTAGCACCGAAAAACTTGCTATAGCCTATTCATTAATATTTGTTATTCAGTTAATTATCTGCTTGATTTATAATTAAGAACTATAAATGGAAACAGGTTGGGAGTTATATCCGTAGGTAGTCTAAGGTTACAGAAGGCCTATTTACAACCGACCGGCGTTTTCTGTCTGGTCATATAATGTTGGCTAACAGGGGGGAAAAAAGAGCCAAACTAAATGGCTCGTTCACCGAATAATCGTTCACGAACGACCCATCACTATGGCACATACGGCATGACTCGGGCCATAATTCAAGACCGAGGCTGAGCTGACTCAGAAGCCAAACCTGGGCCACACCCATGCCTCAGAAGCCGCACTCGGGCCATATCTGGGCCACATACATTTGGCTACTTGGGTTACAGCTGGGGAACAGGGAGATCATTATGCATTTTTATGAAGATTACAAGTCTATAATTACAAAAAAGGCAACGCCACAGTAATTAATAAAGCGAGAGACGCAGCCTGGGAATCGAATGCCAAGGGTGTTAATGTTTTGATTTGTGGCAATTTGCGGCCACGCACAGTAGAAATTATTTGTTTCGGTTATGCTAATTCAGGAAAGCGAATTGGAAGACCCATTTTATGTTCGTAAACAAAAGAGTATGTGCAAAAAGTGTGTCACCATAGGTTATTGCAATATGAAAGACTTGATCATCAACAATGAAATTGAAAGCATATAACATTGTTCTTTTGTTAGCCTAATGGTAACGTCTGGCCAGAAACGTTAGGGGTCTACATAGATAGCCTACCTATGCTCTTTAAAGCACAACTGAAATTTGGTAGAACTTTGGGTTGTGTAGTTACCTGGCCATGATATGAGTCCAAATGGTGGCGAAATATGTTCGTTAGTTGCTCTGTGCTCCCCTGGGGTGTTGTTCAGCTAGCTAGCTAGTAGATAAGACACCTAAATGAAAATGATAATTCAAATTGCATGGAGTGCTCTCCTTATTTTAGCTCATAGTGTTGTACTTCCTAGTTCCTATCAATGTACGGACCTACCCCTGTGTAATGCAATCTAGCTAGCTAGCTACATGCAATCTGATAGGAGTTTTGTGCAATTACTTTTTTTTAAACTTGCCATCGCAAGATTAGCGTGGGGTTAACTTTACAACCTAAATAAACTCAAAACTCGGTTGTTTTAATTAAATGTACCATGAATCCAGTTCTTTAAGATAATGTGCAATTTTGTCCACTTGTTCTAAAAGTGGCGCTGATGAGCCGAACACACAAAACGCCGTGTTATGTAGCACCAAAGAAGAAGTTTAGTTTACGAATTGCAAGTTAAGCGAGCGTGAATCGACACGGTGAAAAACAGCGGAATATTTGTCTCAAAATTCTGTCCGTAAATCCAAGCAGATCAAGCGTGTCCTTCGATCGGCAAATGTAGATTCGCCAGTTCGCAAGCCAAGCTTTTGATTTGTACATGTGAACATTGGAAACATATCTGTAAATGTTATTTGCATTTGTGAATATAAGTTTTGCATTCATCCAAATGATGATTTACGAAACACAAGTTGAGAGGTGTTTGTGTGTGGATGGAAAACACATACTTGTGGATTATTTTTTATGAAACACAAATTGAGAGGTGTGTGTGTGTGGATGGTAAATACAATTGTGGATGATATCTACGAACACAAATTAAGAGGTGTGTGTGTGTGTGGATGGTAAATACAATTGTGGATTATACTTTTGTGCTTGTTTATTTTTGATAGAAATCTACCTCCATATTCGTGGAGTTATTTTACACAATCAGGTGACACTAAAGTGCAAAGTATGTGGTGCTGTATTAAAATATCTGGGTGGAACAAGTTCTATGCTTAACCACCTGACAGCAAAGCATCCTACCGTCGCCAGCAGCACTGAGCAATCGTCAACATCAACTCAGTCCTCTCTAACCGCGTTCGTTCAAACTGATCCCCAGCGTTGTGAGGTGATTACAGAAAAAGTCTGCAATATGGTTGCCAAAGATATGTTCCCCATCAGTGCAGTGGAGGGTGAGGGATTCCTCGATCTAATGACATTACTTGAACCAAAATACACTGTACCCAAGAGGCAAACCATTACCTCACGCCTTGAAAAATGCTTAAAAAAAATAAAAAAATCAGACAAGCTGAGAACAAAATTAAAGTAGATAAAGTAGCACTCACAACGGATTGCTGGACTGCACTAACCACGGTAAGTTATTGACATTGACTTCTCACACAATGTATGTCTGAGCAACACACTGCTGAACACTTAGCAGAAAAACTCAATACTGCAGTGGAGTCGTGGGGGCTCTCAGACCGTGTGATTGCATGCGTGCACGATAATGCACGCTATGTTGCTGTAAACTCACCAGCTTTTGTGGAGTGGAACTCTGTTCCTTGTTTTGCACATATGTTGCAGCTGCCATCAACGCTGGATTTAGTAGTCATATTCAGTGGTTCATTGCAGCAGCTGGCCGGCTGGTGCAACATTTTCATCGCAGCACAGTTGCAACCAAAGCTTTACTTTTACTCAGTTGGAGTTTATTGATCATTTTGATCTGTTTTGGGAATGCCCACAGCTTTTTAAAAGAGACGGATTACATCCAAATATGAAAGGAGCATGAATGCTAACTGAGAATATGATATTTGCTCTCAGAAAATGGTGTGCTCAGTCCAACCTCTACTTGTGAGAATATTCCCACTGTTTCAACGTCTCTCTGATTTTATTGTTTTAAATGAGATTGGACTACAGCACTTTAATATGGCTAGGCTAAATCTTTCTACAAATAGCCCATGCGTTCATTTATGCAGGCACCGGGGTGTAAACTTTTCTATAAACGAGTCTTCCGTGATATCTTTGGATACTCTGCTTGCGTTTAAAACTCGCAAACACGGACTCGGATTACTGCATATGAACGTAAAAAGCTTATTGCCAAAAATGGAGTTCCTCAAAATATGGTTGCAGCAAACTAACCCTGATATTGTTGTCTTTACTGAAACATGGTTATCTGATAAAATTTGTTACGATGACATTACACTTGATGGTTATAACATTTTCAGATCCGACAGGAGCACCAGAGGTGGTGGTGTTGCAATTTATGTCAGGCATTGATTTGTTGCTTCTGTTTTAAAATCCGTGTCTGTCTCAAAACAGTTTGAATTTTTAGCATTAAGTGTTGGCCCTGGAAATAATAGCGATAGGCTATTGGTTTTGGGTGCATATCGACCGCCTTCTGCTTCCGATAATGCAATTGATGGTCTGGCTGAATTGCTATCCGAATACGAGGCTGATGAGATTTTATTAATGGGAGACCTTAACTTTGATTGGTTGACTCACGCCTCTGATGGGCTGAAAACTGTATGTATTGGGATGAACCTAACGCAGCTTATCTCTTCACCAATCCATCCTGCTAGCAAATATAGCTAAAACAGCTAGCAACTACAACAATAACATTTTAACTTTTAATTGTATATGTTTATCATTCTGTATCTGTATGTTGGCCGATACAAAAGCATTTCATGCTGAAACATGAAAGCTGAAGTGTTTTAAAAGCTAAAATTGTCAGAAAGTCAGTTCACTTTTCACAATGTGGGTTGCGGTGTGTGCTGCCATGATGATGTGATGTCAAGTTCTTCTTAGTCGGGGTTGTTGATTTCCCGATCCATGACTTCCGACATGGAACTCCTAGTTGGAAGGGCGTTTTATTACATTTTCCCTAGTCAGATATCGGGATTCCTGGTTGGAACTAAAATTTTTAAAACTAACGCAGCATTAATTCAGTTAATGGGCTGAACTAAAAACATCCGGTTCTTTGCGAAGGTTATGTCTTGGGGGGTTAAAGCTAGACGATTCATTCGGCTCACAACCCGCACCGTACCAAGAGCTATGTACCGAACGGTTCGGTACGAATACGTGTACCGTTACACCGTTATACCTACGCAATCGAAAACAATGTGCAGTCATAAACAATGTCAAATCATCATTCAGGAAAAGTCAAACAGGAATACCACAGGGATCAGTATTAGGACCACTTCTCTTTAGTTTATATATAAATGATCTGCCTGAATCATGTCTGGGGGTCGGCATTCAAATGTATGCGGATGACACCGTTATTTTTGTTTCTGGAAAGACAACTGATTCACTTACAGCCCAATTAAGAGAACAATTAAAAACAATAGCAACTTGGCTTGACAACTCCTGCCTGACTCTAAATGTAAAAAAAAAAGATTCCATCTGCTTTTCCATAAGAAAGTGGCCCAACACAGGTGTACTCAAAGTACAGATCAAAGGAGAACTAGTTAAACATGAAGTAAAATATTTAGGACTTACAATGGGGGAAATAAGTATTGGACACGTCAACAATTTTATTATCAAACATATTTCCAATGTAGCTATTCACATGAGATTTTGACCAGACATTGGTATTAACTCAATACAACTACACAGCTAAAGAAATTGTAACGTTCCAATTCTTTAAAAATGTTATGTGCAATAAAGTGTGATGTGCAATCACTCTGCTGCCAGAAATACAGTAGATATGGATGGATAACTTGAAGGGTTTCTTCTCCTGACTTATTTTTCCATAGAGTTCAATAGGAAAATCTGTCAGGAGAAACAACCCTTAAAGTGATCCTTCCATATCTACTGTATTTCTGGCAGCAGAGTGATGGTTAAAGGCTTGTTTAATACATCAGACCCTTGATGACTTAGAGCCACTTAGCCAACCATGTGTTCTATACTGTTCCAGTGTAATTTACAGCTAAATCTTGTCTCACCCCCTAATTCCCATAGAGATCCATTCAAATGCAGAGCTGTTATAGTATCGCTTGTAAGAGTACCAGCAAATAAGATATCAAGAGCCTTTTGATGTTGTTGGGTCACATACATCATAAAGTCATGGCATGCAAAGGATATGCAACCAAATATAAAAAATATGGCTTTTCTACCATATTTAATTTAGCGTGTTCAATACTTTTTTCCTGTGTCATTTCACTTTATTGTACATAACTTTTTTAAAGAATTGGAACGTTACAATTTCTTTAGCTGTGTAGTTTTATTGAGTTAATACCAATGTCTGGTCAAAATCTCATGTGAATAGCTACATTGGAAATATGTTTGATAATAAAATTGTTGATGTGTCCAATACTTATTTCCCCCATTGTATGCTAGACTCTCAAAGAAACATATTGGGAAAGAGAGAAATCAGTTTCTTCTAGATCACAACACAAGCAGCATACCTTAAGCTCATACTGCCCTAAATTTACAACAGAAATACATATACTTACTTTGCAACAACACAATAATTTAGTATAACAATATTTTGTATTTATAAAGAACTTCCCTAAACAAATAACGTCATAATGTAAACCATGTTAACACATTGTCAACCTTGTTTTTATGAAATGTTAAATAAAAAATAATAGATTTTAACACCTATTAATACAAAACAATATTTTAATGGAAAGATAAAATGGTGGCTAAACAGGCACAATAGTTTCCCATAAAAAAAATACGAATATATTGGCAGCAGTTGGAGTTGGTTATTCCAAGGGAAGTGCACACACTCCACAAATAGTTGAATAGTTAATAATTTCCGAAGACGGATCACAAAATGGAGACACATTTTCTATAGATTTTTTAATTATAGTAAATGAGTTCTCAAACAATAACGTTTCCATTTTATATTTTTAGACGAGGCGGCAAACTCTGTAGGTATTAAACTCTGATGTATTGTAGAGGAAAAACTGCATCTGGCAAATCAGAAACACCCGTGAAGCCATTTGTCCCAAACATTATCGTGCCCTGAAATGGAGAATGCTATTATTTCTACATAGTGAAAAATGTATAAACATACCCTTGCAAAAAAAACAAAGCAAAAAATATATATTATCTTTGTCCCAAACATTATGAAGGGCACTTTATATGCCTGTTTTTGTCCATGCTGCCTTGTTGCTTGGTTAAAAAGTGTGTGGGGGCGGGGGTGGAATGTGGTACCAATAAAAACTGGGACACCCAGGTCACAGGACGCCAGAGCTTCCAATAGGTGTCCCCCAAGGCTCCATACTTGGCCCATATTCTTTTCCCTTCATCTTTTCCCATTTTTCTCCCAATTTTGGTAACCAATAGAACCCCTATTCTAATTAAATTCCCCCCGTGTAGCAACCGCTAGCTAATCACAATTGCACAACCCTGTCAGCCAGCAGTAGGACGGAGATTGCCACGTCCTCTTCAGGGCGCGACTCCTCCCAGAGTTCCTGACCGTGATTCCAACTCGCCCATGGCCATTCTATGTGCAGCGATTCTCTCTTCCCCACTCCCCCTCCCGGAAGCAGCCGCCAATTGCTGCTCCCACAGGGCACTGACCATGCTCGTACAACTGCACCGATTGAAAGTCGGCGCTTTTACCGCTGCGGCGGCCCCATATGCAATATCTTGAGTCAGTAATCTTCTCCAATAGTTTTTCATACCATTCCTATGCTGACAATGCTCAGCTTTTCCATTATTTCCCTCCATCTAACACTCAGGTCTCACTATACATCTCAGCTTGCTCGATGGACACCTTCATCTTAAGCTCAACATGGCAAAGACTGACCTTTAATCTAGATGCTACAGGAGAGCTCACTAATACCTCTACTACTACAAGAAGCCTAGGGGTAAGCCTAGATAACCAACTCTGTCAGTAAATTCACTCTTTTCTCACCACATACTCTACACACTTACCTAGTCCAGGCCCTGATACTTTCACTCCTGGACTATTGCAATGCCCTTCTCGCTGGTCTCCCTGTTGGCCCCACTAAACCCCTGCAGCTAACACAGATTGCAACTGCATGACTAGTCTACAATCTTTCCAAGTCTAAAACCTTGCTACAAACATACAGGACAGTGCCCCGAATAGCTCCACCATACCTCCAATCAATCTTCAAACTCTACACCCCAGGCAGAACTCTCAGGTCCGCAAGTTCAAGGTAATTGGATCTCCCTTCTCTGTGCAGTCACTTCTCCTAGTCACAATGCCCCTCTAGTGGCGGAACAAACTTTCCTAAGTGGTCAGGACAGTGGAATTAATGGCTGTCTTTCAACGCAGACTGAAGACTTACCTCTTCAGCCTGTATCATAGTTCCCCACCCATTCCCTCCCTGTTGCACTGTTACCCTTTGTACCAATTTAGGTTGTGTTTTTTTTTTTGTCATAGCTTATATTTTTTTGCTTCTCTGTTTCTCTTCTTGGGGCTTGTTATGGATATAGTCTGTATTTATTTATATTTTGTACTTTGGTTCTTGGTGATCATAGGCTAGTTGACTTGCACTTCTACTTAACTGATGCCTCTTTACTCACTGGTTTGGGATGTTATTACTCATGTTATTGCTCATATTCATCAGGGAATGCACTTATGCCTCTTATATTGTACAGTGCCCTCCACAATTATTGGCACCCCTGGTAAAGATGAGTAAAAAGGGTTATAGAAAATTCACCTTTTGGTGAATTAGCTTAATCTCACACTGAGACAAGAAGAAAAATCCAACTTCAACTCCAATCCACATTTATTCTGTGAAAAAAAAATTCCTCATCAAGAAATAATTATTTTTAACAAAACTATGTGTGCCACAATTATTGGCACCCCTGCATTTAATACTTGTACAACCTCCCTTTGCCAATAAAATATCAAATTATCTCCAGATCATCCTAGGTCCTCTCTTGTGCACTCCTCTTCAGCTCAGCCCATAGGTTTTCAATGGGGTTTCGGTTAGGGGACTGAGATGGCCATGGCAGAAGCTTGATTTTGTGTTCAGTTAACCATTTTTGTGTTGATTTGGACGTATGTTTTGGATCATTGTCCTGCTGGAAGATCCAACGATGACCCAGTTTTAGTTTCCTGGCAGAGGCAGCCAGATTCAGATGAAAAATGTCCTGGTATTTCATGGAGTTCATGATGCCATGTACCCTAACAAGGTTCCCAGGGCCTTTGGAGAGAAAAAACAGCCCCACAACATCACGGAACCTCCACCATACTTAACAGTGGGGTTCAGGTTATTTTCGGTATAGCCATCCTTCTTTTTACGCGAAACCCACCTTGAGTGTTAGTTGCCGAAAAGCTCAATTTCCGTTTCATCTGACCATAGAACACGGTTCCAGTCAAAGTTCCAGTAGCGTTTAGCAAACTCCAGGTGCTTACGTTTGTGGTGAAATGACAGGAAAGGCTTTTTTTCTGGCATGCCTTCCAAATAATTTGTTAGCATGGAGGTGACGTCTAATGGTAGTTTTGGAGACTTGATGACCCCAAGATGCTACTTTCCTCTGTAATTCTCCAACAGTGATCCTTGGGGATTTGTTTGCCTCTCTTACCATTCTCCTCACTGTGTGTGGGGGCAAAATAAACTTGGGTCCTTTTCCAGGCAAGTTTGTAACAGTTCCAGTTGCTTTGAACTTTTTAAGTATTGCCGTAACGGTAGATATGGGCATTTTCAGGTGAGTAGCTATATTTTTATAGCCATTCCCTGACTTATGAAGCTCATAAGTGTTCTCTTATCTTTCCCATGTTGATGTATGAGTAAGGGAATATGGCCTCTGTGTCACCCCAGTGAAACAGGAAGTCATGGATTACTGCTTGAAAGTTCCTAAACACTGATCAACTTTAAAAAGTAAAATATAAATGAAAAAAATGCTTCAGTTACATTTTGTTCATAAAAGTTTCTAGGGGTGCCAATAATTGTGGCACACGTGGTTTTGTTAAAAATAATCAGTTCTTGATGACAGATTTATTTTTTCTCCGAATAAATTTGCTTCAATTAAAAGGTGGCTTTTTCTCATTTTTTCAGTGTGAGATTACGCAAATTTTATAACCCTTTTTACTCATCTTTACCAGGTGTGCCAATAATTGTGGAGGGCACTGTAAGTCACTCTGGATAAGAGCATCTGGAAAATGTATGTAATGTGTGTAAAGAGATGAGAGATGAGAGCTAGCTAGACATACATAAAGAAAGAATATTTTCACATAAGTTTCACAAACTTCACATTTTCCCATTCCACTAAAATAACATGTCTCTCTGTCTGAAGGGGGGTATAAATAGTGAGATCTAGACATGAACAGATAAAAATCTCAACTTCATTGATCTCATGCTCCTCTTCTACCAAAATAAACTACCTACCTACAGCATCACAAAACCTTGGGATGTCTCAGCAGTAAACATTAATGTTAATGTCAGCAGATATATTTACACTTAGCTAATGCCAACATCTGTTGTTGTTGCTTCAGCAGATCTGAGAGTACTCGAAGACTGGTAGTAATCTGTGTTTAAAAAAAAACTCTTTTAATTAATCAATTAAGTGTTGAGTAACAACAAAAACCAACAGACCCTGCCGCTCTGAATGTCCAGGGTTGGCGACCTGGGTAAGACTTCAACACAAACCCAGATAATTTTATCAAGAACTGAAGCACACTCATATGAAACTATTAAATCTTAAAGGGGACATGAACCATTCGGTAATGTGGCTTTTTACTTTAGATAAGATATGGTCCTGAATTCAAATCTCAAATTGACTCGTGTTTGCTGTAAAAATAAGGGTGCAGTTAGGGTGCAGCCATCTTGGAACTGCGGTCATGACAACATAGGTTTGTTTGTGTCGGCTGCTCAATGTATTTCTATGGGTAAATAGCTGACTTTCAATGAGCTCAACAATATATTGTGAGGGGGAAAAATCCTTTTTTATATGCTCTAATGATGCACTAACAGAAGAGATTAACACAAATGCCCTATCAAAATCAGCGTTATAAAACCAAACTGTGTCTTCATGTTTATAAAGATATTTTGCTAACGTATTACTCTAGATCAGGAAGGTCTCCTGTATACTAGCGTATGTTACGTTAACGTTACAAGTCCACAAGTGTGGACTTACAAGTGTGGATTCATTGCGAGTGGAATGTTAAACAATTTAGGTAGAAACAAGCATTCACAGAATCCATGATATAGGCTAAATATTCATTTTAATTAAGTTAACACAGTGCGATTGTCGCGAATATGTACCTACATTCGAATCCACTTTTGATGTTGTTTTCTCTCCACCCATTAACAGCACAGCAGCCAAGAGCTGGCTCTAGTTAGCAAGCTAACATGTACAGTAAGCTGAAAGTTTAATGAATGAAACGGATAGTGGGTTGGAAACTGATATTTATCTCGACTCCACCAGGCAGTCTGTCATTAATTTTCTCGTATGGAGGACAAAAGCGAGTGGCTGGCTAGCTACGCTGATTGTAGCTTGCTCTGCTGCAAGTATAAATATTACGCCAAACCACAGTGCTCAACGCTGCGCAAAGGCTAACGTTAATGCCAGTGGGCTCAGTCCGCAACAAGCACTGTCACTGCGGTTACACACACACACACACACACACACACACACACACACACTCGCCTCCCGCTTCGTGCAACCTACAATCTGAAATATGTTCAACCATCGTGAATTTGGCATCGCATTTCAAATAACCATTTCACCTTCCATTTCACACAGCGCAAAAACAAAACGAGTGGGCAGGCTGAGCTAGCTAGGAGCAATACAGGGGCAAACCATTGCGGTGGGAGAGGGGTTTCCAAGTTCATATAGTAAAAAAAATTGACTCTACAATCAGGCTTGAAATGTCGTCATTTTAGGGGCACGGCCATTTGGCCTTCATTTTGTCACAAATTTTTTTAGGGCACAAAGGCCACATAACAGGGCACAAAGGCCATTGAGTGAAATAAAAGGATTTGGAGCCTTCAAATAAATAACTTGACTTTCTGATTAGAAAAAAACACAAATAACATGAAAAACATTAATTATTCACTTTTTTAATATCAATTAAAAACACAAACAAAAGTTGTCTTGTCATAGTATATGCCTCCTTAATGTTATGCAATACTCTGTGTGTGAGAGAGAGTCTTTAATCTGACTCATCATCACTTGAGGATGGAGATGGGGAGACAAGTGGAGTAGGGCTAGCCGTCTGTGGGTCAGGTACAGGGTTGAAATGTGGCTTAAAGGGGAAATAATCCATCTGAACATGAAAAGCACCTAATTAAGAAAAATTAACAGCTTGTTAAAGTTCTGGGATTGCGATTGTGGTTGGAACGAAAACCAGCATACACAGGGAGGCCCCAGGACCGAGTTTGGGAACCACTAAGCTAGGCTATCTGCAAGCTAACTGCAACCTAGAATATATAGAATATGCCATGTTCCAACATTGCTGTTCAGCAGATAAAGTAGCAGTTTAACGGTAGCTGAAAATGGATGAAAAATAATAATAATTCAACCTGGCTACCGTAGTCGATCCATGGAAATGCAACTTTAGAACCCACGGTTTGACGAAGTCATCCAGTCGCATGCACTTTGCTGCCAAATCTTGCAAACCTTTTAAATTTATTTTCAGAATTATCTTAAATCGTGGCATTGTTCTGGAAAGGCGATGTGCAGTGTTAGAAAATAATAAAACAGACTATTTAGCTTAGGTAATAAGTACAAACCAGACAAGTGATAATCGGATTCTAACTAGCAAGCTAGTAAATAGCTGTCTACTTGAACTTACGTTAACGTTAAGTGGTATTAAAAACAGAGAGGATTGATTCAGTTAAGCACTAAATAAGTCAGCTATCTCTATCGATAACTAGCTACTTTGCTTTGAGTCTGTTCTTATTTTTCTTCCTTTTTAAGGTTTCCCGTCTGTTTTAAGTTTCGCTCCTTGTGTTTTCTTCACAGAACTAGCTATATAATAACAGCCGTCGTGGCCGCCTTGAAATTCCTAACCTGTCTACAATATGAAATCACAACAGGCAGAAAGGTTTGTTATTGTGGAAATAGTTTCCATTCAAATGTATAATGGAATGGTTTCATGTGTTTATAAAACTGCATTTTAATTCTGAGTTGATTATATATTGTATTTTTTCCAGTTCTTATCCAAAATTATTGTTCAGTGTCTCTCAGTTAGGAGGTGTGGGGTTAGATAAATAAGTATAAAGTCCAGAATATAGTTCTTATAAAAGGTTTTTAAAAAATAATTAAAAAAAGAAGAGGGTGGTGAATACTCATAAATTGCCATAGTTAAACATTTATTTTACATACACTATGCAAAATATAAAGTAAGACTATGGTAATATGGTGTAACAAATTAGCCATTTATTGACTTGTTTTATAACACCACTTCCGACCAAAGCCCGCCCACTTCCGGTTTTGTCCAAATACAGATACAGATACAGATAGTGGCATCGCTGCACACCCCTAATAGGCAGTTTGTGAAAATTAAGTTTTGTACGATAATACTCATTAGAGCATCCCGGGGCAATACAAAAGTACTGTATGTGCGGTTTTTGTTTTGTTTTTTCCTCACGATACATGGCTGAGCTCATTGCAAGTCAGCTATTTACCCATAGCAATACATTGAGCAACCAAATTTAACCAAACTAGTGAAGTCACGACCACGGTTGTTCCAACGCCACCCTAGTGCAAAAAAAAGTGAGCTTTAATGGATTTTTCTAGCAAAGACTGGTTGATTTGAGATTTGAAAGTAAGTACTGAATTCTTCATCCCCTTCAATGTCTGTGCTCGTCACCAGTGCAGGGCAAGGACAGGAGGGAAGGAAGGTAGCCTACCACATAAAAGCCAGCCATGCGAAACCGTGAGGGGCCATCTTTAACGTTGAGGAAGAAGAAGACATGCACAGCTCCTAGGGTGCAGTTGAACAGACGCCAGCGCCAGGGGGTGACACAAATGTCTGTTTGCTGGGACACCAGCCAGAAGGATGCAGTCAGCCAGTGGAAACCTTCCGGTCGAGAAAAACAATAAGCAGTCACTATCTTTCAGAGATTGCACAGTCAGTGTCACTGAGCCGCTCTAATGTGGCAGTTCAAAGCACTGTATCTGCTGTGCAGACACCATGCTATAAACCTGTTTCAGTGTTTGTTTCGATGTGTGGTAAACCGGAGGTCAAAATTATCTGCAGGCAGGATGAACTGTTTATTTAGTTGCCAGAGCCAACAGAATAAACAGTTAATTTTACATAGACTGAATAATTAATACCAATAATTATATTCCACCAATGGGAGTCTATCCCAGCATGCATTGGGCGAGAGTCAGGAATACACCCTGGACAGGTCGCCAATCCATCGCAGGGCACACACACCATTCACTCACACACTCATACCTATGGGCAATTTACAGTCTCCAATTAGCCTAATTGGCATGTCTTTTGACTGTGAGAATAAACCGGAGGAAACCCATGTGGACATGGGGAGAACATGCAAACTCCACACACAAAGGCTCTTGGGCGGGATTCGAACTTGGTACCTTCTTGCTGTGAAGCACCACCATGCCGCACCATGCCGCCCCAACAATTTATCGGCCAATCAAAATTTAACAAAGCATTTGTACAGAGAAATTTTGCGCTCACTATATAAACACTACTAGCGTAATGGATAACAAAAAACTAAAAATAATTTGGTGAATCAACGGACAGACTCTAAATTCAATAACTTTAGAATGTTCAAGCACAAAAATACTATGATATTGTCGAATACAAACATTTCAATTTCCAAGCCTCCATGCCTCTGCCTCACCTATAACTCCGTAGACCCACCAGTGGAAAATTCTGGCGAAGAACATGAGGCTGCAGATTCTGGCACCCAGCATGCCCACCCTCCACAATAGCTGGCAGAGCAGGGCGGCAGGTGGCATGGCCAGGTGACCTGGCCGGATCAGGCAGCATGCCCGACTGTACAGGACAAGGGCCCAGGACAAGGACAGCAAGCAGAGCCCGCAACAGAAAGACACTGAGAAAGAGCACACATAGACACACAAGGCACCCATCAGCAATGTGCGCTGTAAGTCAACTGCTGCCATGACGCGGACTCAACAATATTACTAACAAAATGGTAACAGAGTGCTAGCCCACATTTTGACTTAAATATCTTGTTCTTTTATTTTTAAACCTTTTTGCATTAACTGATTAACAAGGTGGTTGAATGTCAAAGAAAAACAAATAAAAATATTGCTGTGAAGCAAATACATAATTTTCCTATTGTGTTTTTCTTGCTTGGCCAGTTACAGGGTTGAAATGTACCTAGGGCTATCCTTTGATCAGCTATAGTTAACTTACAATGAACATGTAACATGCATATCAAATAGAAGCTTGAAATAAATTTCAGGTGTATAAGTCAGTCAGCTCCAAGAATTATCTAAACATTTGCAGGTGGTACAATACAAGCATGTCCAATATTTACTTATGTCCCTCACTTAAATCTAGCATTGGTAAAATGTGATAAAAGTGGGGTTTGCTGAATTTATTTGGTTTACCTTAAATGCTCATCTATTCCTGGGGGCTCCAGTATGATCCCACAAAAATTAGGCGGAAACTAAAGTTATTTAGACTCCTTCATAAAATTATTACGACTGGTGCAAATACAGGAATGATAAGTGCATGTGTTTGATACATGGGATAAGCAGACATTCTAAGAGAAAAAAACATTATCATGATCCAAAGACACTGCTATATTTAGATGGGATAAAAGAAAACCTTAACAGTAACATACTCACCATCCCTCACCATCCCTCACCATCCCTAAAGTACAGCTTCTCTCCACAGCACACGTGCATGTTTCTGACTTTTGGCTTGTAAGTTCATAGGGGAACAAAATAGTCTAGTACACGGTCTAGTATATTTTTGTTCTAAAACAAACAGGCTATTGTATTTCTATGTTAGTTGGTTGGTTCTGTCAAGATGTCCGCAGGGCTAATTTTTAATATAACAAACAATATTTAAAATCTTGCAACATGTCCTGCTGCACTGATTTAGATAATTACTTTTGGTAAATACCATGTACTAGATCAACAACTTGCATTAGCACATGTTCTCTCAACACTTGCAATTTTCTGAAATGCTAGTAAATTTCCCCCAGTGTTAATTGGTCGTACCAAGCAAAAACCTATAATGACCCTGACTAGGCTGTCATATAGATGCTTGAAACATCCAACCAAAAACTCCCTGGAATATAACATCCCAGAGACACACCGAAGTGCCTTTCCTAACAATGCTGTAACATTTCCTTTTTAATGGATGTCAGGTGCATTACTCCAAAAAAGAGTGAGTTGATATTAAACATAAATTTTAGGCGTAAGAAATACTCAACCTCTTCAGAGGAAAAACAAGGAACAACATAACTTGTCTGTAAACCTAAGGCAAAGTGGGGAAAGTAGCCAAAAGGAAAGCAGAAAACAGAAGAAACAAAGCAGCACTGATATAGCTTATTTTTAAGAAGCCACAAGCCATTACAGTATCCTGCTTCTTAAGCTGAGATAGGATACATACCTGGTGACAGCAGGCCCACATCAGTGGTGACAAGAATGTATGTTTGCAGCAGGGTCTGTGGAAGAGTGAACAACAGTGCCTCCAGCAGGCGGAGGGCAGCCACGTCTGCTTGCTGCATCACTGCAGCACCAAGCTCGCCTGTAGAACCGTGCATGTGCCACACAGACAACATGCAGTCACCAAACCTGCAAACAGTGGACAAAATTAGGCCTACACATCTTCTAATGGAACTAATTTAAGCTTCTAGGAGCCATAAAAGTATTTTAAAATTTAATGAATCATCATTACACTACATTTAATTTGTTAATTAAGCAGACGTTTTGTCCAAAATTACTTAAAAGGCTATTTTGGCAAACAATACCAAGTAAAAATAAACTAAATAAAGTATCAGTTAAATAAAACATTGAAGTGCAAAGCTGATAGGACTGGAAAGGTAAACAAAATTATATACTGAATGCATGCAAATATGACAAAATATCCTGAGTACAAATCAATATTACGATAATGCAGAAGGCTCTTAAAGCAAACAAATACATATAATATATACAGAGTAATTCCAGCAGAAACTGATTTTGAATTGCACAATTTGAATTCGGTCTTCATTGCATTAAATTCACTTTTCACCAAGACTACATGAATAGGAGTGGGATGGACTAATTTTGCAGAATCCATTATTACACACATTTAAGTGCCCAGATATAATAATGCCAGAATAGTGGTGTTGTGCATACCTTTTGAAGATGCCTAGGTGCAGAAGGTGAATGAAGCAGAGGAAACATTTGCGCTGGTCTCCATCAGCGTGGTACCACAGGAAACTCAAGACCTGGACAGCCAATCCCGGCAGTATGAGGCCAAGAGTCAGCCCCGCCCACAACATGTGGCCAAACCATAGGTAGTACACAAAGCAGTAGATCACTAATGAAAGGCAAAAAGATGCAACTGAAACTGACTAATCGAAAAAGAATGTGCAAAATCTGACACAGACAACTTAGAATTGTTAAACAAGAACAGGGCATTCCCAACTAGGCTTATATTTTGTAAACTGTTTAATGGGACAACTAATTAAACCTCCTGCAAAATATTTTGGTATGAAAGTTCATCACCTACATAAAACTGAGGTAGCACAGTACTCAGGAAAATAAATGCATTAGGCAAATTAATGTAATAAGATTAAATAATATATTACAAGTGTAATTCTCTTTTAAACAACCTCAGCTAACCAGTTAAAAGCATGGTTTTAATTGGTTACTGATAATTGGTGACTGATCATTTTACTGATACACAGGTTTTCTAATAATAAATAAATACACTTTTAATTTTTAATACATATGATACTTAAATCATACTGTTCAGTGCATTCATGTAGAGTATATATGTGTAAAGTGATTATCTGATAAATTGAAATAATTGATCACACAGGTAAAGTCATTATCTGCAGACGATAAATATGCTGCGACAAAAAAAGTACATCAAAGGCTGAAAATACGGTGCGTTTCTCGACCTTGTGGTATGGTTTTGCATTATGTACAATACTAGTTATCTTAAAATATGACACTCGGCCTTCGCTCGAACCTCTGCACTCCATTTCATCTTAGCTGGATAACAGTTAAAAGATAAAACAAAATTGTAGGCGCCCCCTGCTTCTCAATCTGCAGAGCCTTTTACTTTTATTTGCTCAATATAAAGACATTTCTGCAGACGGCAGGGAACGCCCCTTCCTCCATCAGCTTATAATGTCATTTCAAAAAGGCGCTCGCAAAGGCTAACCCGCAGCGCACTTTGAACAGCACGCTGGCAACGAAGCTGTACAAATTAGACCGCTGTACATGCCCTTTTGTTTTTTATCGTTAGCTAAAAATGTAAATATTTTGCATGCTTTTTTCAGTCTAAATTACTACACATGAAAACAAAATTAACCAGACATATATTAGTAGGCTCGCTACATAATAACGTAACGTTACATAAAACAATAGCTTACATCGAACTTGATACAGCAATGTTTCGATAAAGATCCCACAAAACATACTCACTTCAAGCTAGCATTACCTTTTTTATTATAACATGACTAGCTATTACGATTTTCATTTTGTGCTAGCTAGCGACACTTACATATGGTTCTCTCGGCCAGAATAATGATTGCTGACACACCGAAAAGGACAACTTGGCACCACGCGGTCCAATATCCCCTTCGACCAACCGATGGCATCTTTCGAGCGACTGTGTCTTGGTCAGTTAACGATTTAAGCTTCAATAAACATTGTTTATAGAATTAACCCTGGACATGATCTTTCCGCTCAGCTACGGAGGATCCGTTTCTTTCTCCTTTCGCCAACATTGTCTGACGTCATCAGATTGGAATTAAAGTGGCAGCACAGGCTTGGCTAATTTTTGCTGTCCTCATTTTTAATGACGCATGTAGCCTACTTATTTTATTATGTAAATAGCATATCAGAAATATATTTACGACAATAGTTCATGGCGTAACCACACATTTCATTAATAGACACTATATTAAATAAATATGTTAAAAGGATTTTACATAAAAACCAGTTTCACTTTAAAGAAATGCTGTCACATCAAAATCTGTTCTTATGTATATAAATATTTTCTGGTATTATCATACTGACACGCCATATGCTAAATATCCAATAATATAATTTTTTTGTTGTTCATTGTTTTTTTCTTTGACGGAAATTATTTAACCTAAAATAAGGGAATTTAATTGCTTTCCGATTAACTGTTCCCCGCTGCCGGTCCATTTTTGTGCCACACAGCATTACTCACACACAGCAGCACTGCTAAAAACGCTTTACTTAATTTTCCCTACAATGTAATTGCAGTGCTGTCAGTCACTTCCATATTCTGACGTTTAGCTTCTGTTTTCTGAAACTCACTGAGGATAAAGTTTCAGATAAAGCAAAGGTTATACACTTTAATACCAGAAAGGGGGCGCTGTTGCTCCATTTATTTTATCGACTACCTCTGAATTCCTCCAGATGAATGACATTTTACAAGTTCATTAGGCTATTTGCGGTATCATTTGCATACAAAATAATGAACTTGCAACTAAAACAGTATCTGAGAGGAATGTTAACGGTAGGCCTAAGTTAATTTATTTGATATTTACCTAGCCTACTTAATTACTTAGAGTTGGTTTATTATTGTTATTCATGTGGCTGCATAGTCGAATTCGAAAGTCTTCCGAATGACACCAACACATCTATCTAGGCAATTATAGTTAATTACCTACCATTGCGCTTCATTTCAAACAAATAACATATTCAATTTATGTAAACATATAGCATACGTTAGGACACGATGGAATGATACAGCAGTTAAACATGCTATTTTCCCTGAACATTTTTGCATTGAACATGCGTTTTTATCCAGAGCGACTTTCACTGAATATATTTTTGCATACAATCCGTTATGGTTGGATATTTTCAGAAACAAGTTGCTTAAGGAATATTTTTCGCATACTGAATGTCACTAAACAGTAAGCAGTATACAGTACACAGTAAATATGACGCAGTAGATAGGGCTCTGATTCGGACATAGCCCAGAGGGGTGTACTATGCAGCGAGATTAAGGGGATAGTGAGCTAAATAAAGCTTCAACCCTGGGTTTTCTGTATCACGAAGCCGACTCACTTTTAATCTGGGTATATTGCTACGGCAACTTACTTTGCACGGTTAACCTGCTTCGGGGCAGGTTATGTTCAGGATAACAGATTGAAACATATAAAAGCACAGCCCTTTGGCCAAAAAAGGCGTATCCGTAGAGATATGCGCAGATACTGAGGGAATCTCTTCGCAGGGCGAGTTTAGTGAGTTCCCCAAAAGATTTTCTGAGTTCCAGAAAATGCTTGAGATACTTTTTTATGAATGTGATGTGATTGCTTCAGCAATATTTTAAACATGCTGTATCAAGTTTAAAGTTTAGGAGCTCTAGAATGTAGTAGTACAGTTGTCACATTAGAAATAAACTGTATGATAATGTACTGAGAGTATAGATTTATTGGCAAGGTGAATAAGGTATTAACTAGCCTAACGAATTTAACTTACATGATGAGCATTTTTTATTTGTATTTTTTGCAAAAGCTCCTTCCTGACTTTGTTGGAGGCAACGGTGTTGCCTTTTGCTCAAATGATGTTCTTATCCGTCCATTCTGTCCGTATCAGTCTTTTTTCCCCCAAGAGAGAAATACGTTGCTCTGGTACAGCCCATGCTGCAGCGCTATAGGCTCGTTGTTGTAGACACCGCCCATTTTATGGGAATGCGCACGTACCTTGATTAATAAAGCCCGTGTTCACTAATAATCACAAAGCCCGGTTAAGCCAGATTGTAGTGTTTAGGCTTTCTGAAGCCAGCTAACGTAAAGAAACCCTGGCTATGTTAAACTTCCTTCGTAGTATACCCCACAGGAGTATGCTTAACATGATAGCCACGTGCATAATTGAGAAGAGGTTGATGTGAGGATTTTAAGATTTTTTAGAAGATTTTTTTCTCTCTTTTAAAAACAAATACACAAACCAGTTTAGTCCTTGTGAAGAGTCTTAAGAATTTTTTACATAAATTCAACTGCAAATGCTAAGAATTTCTATCAATACCCGTTCTATATTCTGAAATAAAAAATTGCAAGGCAATATTTTCTCAAGAACAAAAGAAAAAGAAAAGAAACAGATAGCAGAGGGTTAATCTAAAGGTAGAGTACATGAGATGTACATGTTGTTGGAACCTGGGACTGGAGCCTTTGAAAGGTGGAGAAAATGTTCTCATGCAGGTTTTAACCAGTTCGTCTCCACTATGTATTTTGGCAGTTATTTTGACAGCATTATCACCAAACGAGATAAAGCTGTCTGAGGAATCGCAATGGCGCCGGCGTGTCCCCCCAGTCAGACAGGCATCCCTGAGTGTAGAAGCTTTGTGGGGAGCAGGGGTTTGTGTTGGCAGGACCCCAGTGCTCTGGTAACTATCGCACTTTCTCCTCCACAAGCACCACGCCTGTTCACACCCTCTTTCTTCACCACCCTTGTCCTTCTCTCCTTCAGTCTCTATCCTTGGGTGTCACCTTGATTCTCCATCAGTAATGTGCTGGTTTAAACTTGGGGGAAGGAACCAAAGAGAAAGTAATGCATACTCTGTACAGAAATATAACATGGCAGTCATCATTTGTGTTCAGCTGTGGAATAGGGAATCATTACATGGTATGCCCCTGTTATTGGAAAGGGGAAAATCCTGCACATGTACAATCGTGAACAAAGCTGATTCTGTCAATACAAGCAATAAGCATTTCTCTTATGTATTTTAGCTTTTTTGCCGACCTGCCGACATTTTAGTAGTCTTTTCTGGTAGCTTGCTAACAACATTGAAGAAAATAGTACTTTTTAATTAGCCTTCATGAAAAAAAATACATAAGAGAAATGCTTATTGCTCGCTTAGTTTGCGATCGTATATGTGCTAGAAGTGTAATTTTGATACAGTTTTTGCTTCCCCATAGAAGTGAATGGAGAGCGACAAATACCCTATTCTGGATTATCACCCCAGGGGAGCACAGTGCAACTAATGAACATATTTCGCCACCATTTGGACTCATATCATGGCCAGGTAACTACACAACCCAAAGTTCTACCAAACGTCAGTTGTGCTTTAAGAAATATTAAACATATGAACTATTCAAAGTCCATCTTAGAAGGTGTGTCTCCAAATATTGCTTAAGACAAGAGTACAGAGTGCAGCTAGCTATATCTCTATGTTGGGATGTTAAAATGACCAGAACAGCCTGGTACGATTGGACATACATGATTATATTATTATGAATAAGTTACATTATTAATCAATTCATAATAATACAATTTGTGCAAAGAAAGAAAAGAAACATTGTGGACACCCGGTATCCATAAAGCTAAAAACAAGGCTTCTGTCAGTGCAGATGGCTGACAATGTTATTAATTAATTAATATAACGTTTGGGAAATATCCAAGAGACCGAAAAATAGTAAGAACAAAGTATTATTATTATTATTTGGACAACTGCTGAAAGCTTATTCTTGCAGCTATAACAGTGATACAGTGTGCATGCTTTTAGAAGTGTGTCTGTTATTAGCATCTTATAGTAAATGATCTGTACATTAATCATGTTAAATTTCAAGGTCTGCTTGGATGCAGATTAACACAATAAAAACGGTCTCATTAACCTTGGAAAGATGTAGCAATAATTCCTCTCTGACGTGCTAGTTGCAAGCTTAGACTACAGATGCTGATAATGTCAACTACACTGTGGCAATATGAACCCAAAAAATGTAAAACAGGCAGGAATATAAAATATGTCTGCATTTTATTGTTTTGTTTTCAATACTGACACATACAGTATATAAATTGTTCAAACTATTTATGTAATTTAGCATTTGAATTTCATCAGTTTTACAGGCAGTCAGTCAGTCAGTATGATCTTTGCAGGCTGTTTCGAGTTTTTAGGCTTGACCAAAGGCTGCAATACATTTGCCAGATAGATTTCTGGGTCAGTGAGTGGCAGTGACACCACATGTCTTAGCTGGCAGTTTTTCTCCATGCTGAACAATTAAGAACTTCAACATTGAGCACTGGATGTGACACAACAGGGCAGAGTCATGTGGTGCTTTTGTGGAAGGGGGGATGAGAGAGAAGGTACTGTGCACAGAGACAGAGATGTGGAGGGTGCTTGTCCACTCATGTGGTCCGAAAATTTGTCTAATGTGCACTTTAAGTGATAAAGTGGTCAGACTTAGGTCAGTGACCCCACAAACTCTTCAACAGTTAGGGCTCTTCTGCAGCCAGGGCACACAGAGAGACAAGAGAAGTGTAGATCTTATTTATGACAATCACAATTTAGCATAATAAAGCATGCTCACTACACTCACTTACAGTCAGGTCCATAAGTATTATGTATAAAGAGTTATTTGATGTTGTTGGGTCACAGACATCAGGAAGTCATGACATCCAAAGGATATGCAACCAAATATGAATATGATAACTTTATTAAAGTTTATGTTAATTTGTCCAATTACTTTTGGTCCCCTAAAATGGGGACAATTGCTACACTGTTCACCCGATATGGACGTAAAAACCCTCAAATTAAAGCTGAAAGTCTGCACTTTAACATCATAGTCACTGTTTCATTTCAAATCCAATGTGCTGGAGTACAGAGCCAAAACAACAAAAATTGTGTCACTGTCCAAATACTTATGGACCTGACTGTATATTATGACTGTGATTATGCTGTAAGAAGCTATTTCAGTTACATGAACAAACAACAAGCCTTTGTGACATAATTGGCTGGGGGGGGGGCAAAGTAAGGGAAGACCCTTCTGTTTATTAAGCCATGATAAGCGTCTATGCACCAGTTCTAGACGCTTATCATGGTTTTGACTGTCAGCCTTATGGTATACCCTTCTGGGGCCTTCATCTGCAGATTTATGGTATGCAGAAGTAGAATTTAATGAATGGAACTTCAGTGTGCAATGTGATGTGTTTGCCTCCTCTGTGCCTCCTCCAGGTTCAGCTAAGCATCAAGGTCCAGCCTGCCGAGAGGGCAAGAGGATGTGGTCTTTCCAAATGGCTGATGAATGCTTGTCTTCCCATCACGTCTTTGCCACTTTCACTGGCCCCCAGAAAAACTAAAAGCAAAGGGAAAAAATTTGAAAATTCGGGATCATCTCAACCAGTGATCTCAGTCACATGACAGCGATGGAGCAAACAGTGTTTGCTGTTTACTCATCTTATCTTCGATGTTGTAACAGTCAGGGGACATGCTTTGACCCCTGAATTCAAAGGCGAACATAATCACAGGAATTGTTGCACTCGTGGAATATAAATCAATATTTCGGAATTGACCGAACCTGATTGTAATAACACTTTCTCATCATGTTAACATATATGACTTGAAAACACAATAAACCTGTGCTCAAGGACACAATAATACAAAATAAAATATTAAATTACAAAAAACACACGTCCTTGTCAAATTTGAGTTATTGTTGTAGTTTTGAACTATGGTTCCAATTAGGCTATTTAAGACAGCCTGGCCTTTAAAGGCAGCAGAAATGTTCAAAGATGAGAGTGTATATGTATAACAGTGGGAGTAAATATGTTTAAGGACTGGCGTTCCTCTAACAGAGCCTTGCCACTGCAACATCACTTTATCATCAGAGATATGCATTAGAGTAGATAGCAGAAGCTAGAACACAAGACATTTTGTCCAGCGTGTCATGTTTACTTACAATGATAAGGTAAGATGGATCCCTGTATGCTATAGATCTCCCCAGTGCACAATAGCGGGCACTTAACAATTAGCAGATAAGTGCAAATCACCTCATACGCACATGGCAAATTCTCATTAATAAGGTTAAAGTGGAACACATGCACTGAGCCCAGTTCCTTCATGGTGAAGTGGCAGTTTGAATACCAGGAGTTGATTCCAGGGAATCAAACTTGAGCTACCCAAGAGGCACGTTGCTGATGGTGTATGTTGGACGTCCTTTCATTTCCCAGTCATTGTAGTCTCTGCTTGGTTTTTTCTGCTTGAATTTCCAATAATTCCACATTGTACCATTTACGTTGAAATTATCAAGATTTTTACAACTTAATTTAAATTTACAAAAAATAGTGTCCGAAACAATTGGACTGACTGACAGCTTTAAATCATGAATTTTGTTTAAAAATTTATTTACTCAAGTTAGATACCTTGCTAATGGAACTTTCTGTGGACCAATTCTGCCCCTTGCTTTATGCTTTGATCTTCAATCTGTTGGTGTGAACGCCTCCTTGTCTGAGCACTGTATGTACCATGTTTACTCTTTGCTGGGTTTCAGCCAGTTCCTCGCCATTAGTGAGCTTGAAGATCACCCGCTTCCAGTTTTACAAGCAAATTAAAAAAATGGATGAGGATATATATTTTTTCTCCCCAGCAGTGTACTGACTTGGACTCATTTTTAAATTTAAAATTTCAGGAAGAGTTTCACAAGAAAAATGGTGGTTTGGGTGGGGAGGAATTTAGTTGTAATTATGCTGTTGTTTGGTGATTTTG
This sequence comes from Ilyophis sp. 1 JC-2022, assembly GCA_022702515.1. Taxonomy (NCBI): domain Eukaryota; kingdom Metazoa; phylum Chordata; class Actinopteri; order Anguilliformes; family Synaphobranchidae; genus Ilyophis; species Ilyophis sp. 1 JC-2022. The sequence continues at coordinate 107,353,904 of CM040395.1, forward strand.
CATACCTTTTGAACTTCATTATGTTGATTTTTGGCATGACACAGCCAATTGCATCGGGACTTTCTTTATTTTTGGTCAAGAAATAAAATGGGCTACTATGGTAAGGAATGCTCTCATTAACATTGCACCAAACCACTAATATTAGCCTAACTATACAAGAAAACCCACCAGAAACTTGGTCTGAAGAAGAGTGAGCAATGAGCATAAGGCCATCACAAAGCTTGTCGCAGCTTCCCTGCCATAAATAAACACGCATCTATGGTATGTTTGCTTGTTTCCATGTTTATTTCTCAGTGTCTTGGTGCCACCCAGGAAACATGTCTTGTGGAGATGTATCTAAATCTTGCTTTACTTCTTCCCAAGATTGACCAATGATATTTAGATGAGAGCTAAAATCAAACAGCAATTTGTTGAAAGTGATAAAAAACACTTTTAAGTGTTTTTGTGCATTTCCAAACACCTTTACTGATGCATGTATTATATAAAATTGCAAGACAAAAACATAACCATATACAGTGAGTGTCATGGATCTTGCCTTTCTTCCCTTATCTCCGCGTCTCTTTATTCTTTTTTGTCGTTTACCGGTAATCTATCGGATTTTCCTGTGTTCCGCTACGGGTTTTGCTTTCGCCTCGTCATTAGTGAGTTCACCTGTCATTTATTTCCGCTCACTATTTATACCCTGCTTCCTGCCTCTCTCGTTGCTTCCATGTTATTTCACGTAACAGTCGAGCTGGTAAAAATGGTATAGAAAGTTGTGCTGCTATCGACCGCTTTGCTTATCAACGCGGGACTTGTTAGAAGTACAACCTTAGAAAGAAAGCAAGTTCTCTTTTACGCTCTTATTTCAGAGCAGAGGTTTTCGTTTTCTTTTGTTTTCTACTCGAACCTACGAGTGCCTCACCCAAAGTCTTTGGGGTCTTTTCAGTTCTCTGTTCTTTCTTTTGTTTCGCTCCACAAACGGGAGTTAGGGAAGCGTTACTGCTTATTTCTTTGTTTTGCTCGGAGATCGAGCTCCTCGTTTTTATTGCGAGGTTTGTGTTCTTTTATAAAATTTTTCTCCACTACGGATCATTGTCCGTCTCAGTGGTGTTCTTTGGAACACTTTAAGATTTCCCAGCTATCGCATCCGGACCTCCAATATTCCCTCTGTGTCTCTGACATAGAGATCCCTCACAGAACATCCCACAGGGGAGGTTCCAGCGATAGTTGCTAATCTTAAAGTGGTCATAGCCACTCAGGAGGCAGCCCTGGCAGACCAGAGAGAGAGTATTCGCGCCCTGCAACATTCACAGCAAGCATTACATGAGCAGATGCATCTACAGGCAGTAGCTCTGCGAGATCTGTCCGAGAATATCCAAACTCTCTCTCTCAGAGCAGATCCACCTCCAGTTGCACAAGCACCTACACAGTCCACCCCCCCCGCCATTTCCACCTGATGCTAGGGAACCAAAACTCCAGCTCCCGTTGCGGTATAGCGGGGAGTCGGGAAAGTGTCAGGGGTTTCTAACACAGTGCTTAATTTTTTTTAAAATACAGCCCTCGCGGTTCCATGCACAAGAATCCAGAGTAGCCTTCATTCTCTCTCTCTTAACCGGTAATGCTCTCGCATGGGCCGACCCACTTATCAGGGCTAATTCACCCATCGTAAGTAACACAGAGCGGCTTATGGCGGAGATGATGTCAGTGTTCGATCAAGACGTTTCTGGCAAGGAAGCTGCCATGCGTTTGACCCGTCTTCGTCAGGGCACTGACACCATGGCTGCCTTTGCGATTTCTTTCCGTGCTCTTGCGGGGGTGACAGGATGGGCCGATGAGCCTCTTTGTGCACTGTTCCTGAACGCCCTATCGGAACCCATAAAAGACGCCATTGCGGGTATCGAACCACCCGCTACATTCGGGGCTCTGGTATCTACGGCCATTCGTTTAGATAACCGGTTTAGAGAGAGAGAGAAGGAGAGGGCTTATAAGGGTTTTAAACATCACCCACCTCGTTACTCTTCCTCCCACACGTCAGCGCCGGCTCACATTCCGTTTGTAGCTCCCATTGAGCAGGAGGAGTCCATGCAGGTCGATAGTTCCTCCATGCGCGAAACAGGGGATGCTAAGTCTCGTGAGTGGTGGTGTAGGTATTGCAAGAGGAGGGGCCATTTAAAGGACCACTGTCCCAAACTTTCGGGAAAAGAAGGGTCTCGCTAGGGGAGGGTTCCGTTATTCATCAATGGGGTCCCAAATGCAAACGCCACTGTTATGTCGCCAGTCCTTTTCTGTTGGGAAGAGGGGGTGAGGATTATGCCGAGTCTGACTCAGAGAGTGAGGAGGAGAATGGTTCCTTTAAACAGGAGTCCTCTCATGTTCCCTCCGAGAATGGAGAGGAGAGTTTAGACTGGGATCACTCTGCTGAGCAACCTCCTGCGTGGCAGGAGTTGACGTCTGAGTCAGAGATTGATTGGGAAATTCACTCTGTCTCGGACACTGAGGGTGTTGAAGTGGGAGGGGCACTCGAATTCCAGCTGCCCGCTAATGTCCCCAAACAGTACGCCGATCTTGCGGAGACATTTAGCAAACAACGTTCCACTTCACTACCACCTCACAGACCATTTGACTGCGCTATAGAGCTATACCCGGGCACTACCCCCTCTAGAAGGTTTCTTTATTCTTTATCTATCCCTGAGAGTGCAGCTATGCATAAATACATTGAGGAGGCTTCGGTTAATGGGTTCATTAGACCTTCCACCTCGCCTGCAGGGGCTGGTTTTTTTTTTGTTAAAAAGAAAGACGGAGGTCTCAGACCCTGTATTGATTACAGGTCCCTAAATGTGAAGAACAGGTACCCCCTTCCCCTTATGAACTCTGCCTTCGAGCGTCTTCAGGGGGCGTCTGTCTTCACAAAGCTGGACCTACGTAACGCCTATAACTTCGTTCGCATTCGCGAAGGCGACGAATGGAAGACCGCTTCTAACACGCACATCGGCCACTACGAATATCTCGTCATACCGTTCGGGCTCACTAGCGCCCCCTCTGTGTTTCAGGCGTTAATTAACGATGTGCTGAGGGAGATGCTGGAGAGATTCGTCTTTGTTTATCTTGACGATATTTTAATATTTTCGCCCGATCTTACCACACATGTCGGTCACGTTCGTCAGGTTCTTTCTGCTCTTCTCAAAGCCCAATTATTTGTAAAAGCAGAGAAGTGCGTCTTTCACACTGGCTGTTTCATTTTTGGGTTTCATTGTTAGAGAGGGTAAGGTACAGATGGATCCGGAAAAGGTTTCCGCTGTAAAAAAACTGGCCCACGCCATCTTCCGTAAAACAGGTACAACATTTTGCAAATTTTTATTGGCGATTTATTCGCAATTTTAGTGCGGTAGCAGCGCCCATTACTGCGCTTACAAAGAAAAACCACGGCGGCCAGTTCCAATGGAATTTCAAGGCGGGGGCAGCATTCTTGGAATTAAAGAGAAGATTCACTTCCGAACCCATCCTGGTTACACCCAACCCCTCCCTTCCCTTTGTGGTAGAGGTGGACACCGCCGAGCTAGGCGCCGGAGCCATTCTGTCCCACTGTTCGCCACTTGACCACAAGATGCACCCCTGCGCTTATTTCTCTCGCGCCCTAACATCAGCAGAGAGGAATTATGACGTAGGGGATCGAGAATTGCTTGCGGTCAAGTTGGCTTTGGAGGAGTGGCGCCATTGGCTCGAAGGAGCGGAACATCCGTTTACGGTATGGACAGACCATAAAAATCTGGAGTATGTTCAGCTGGCTAAGAGGCGTAACTCATGGCAAGCTAGGTGGGCGCTGTTCTTTTTAAGATTTAATTTTATCATCAAATATCGGTCCGGGTCTAAAAACGTAAAATCTGACGCTCTCTCGTGGATTTACGACCACTCTGAGACAGACTCTGTTCCCGAGCCTATTATCGCCACTGACCTGATTGTTGCCCCGGTTATATGGGAGGTTGAGGCAGCGGTGCAGAGAGCCTTGCGCTCGGACCCAGGTCCAGGTGGGGCACCGGTCAACTGTCTTTTCGTGCCTCCTCGTCTTAGGTCTCGGGTTCTCCAATGGGGCCACGCCTCCCAACTTACCGGTCACCCCGGTGTTCATCGAACTAGGTACTTTTTATCCCGGCGTTTCTGGTGGCCTAGTCTGGAGAGAGACGTACGCTCATTTGTCACGGCTTGTCTGGTTTGCGCTCGCAGCAAGGCCTCTCACCTTCCTCCCTCTGGTTTTCTTCGTCCCCTACCTATTCCCACCCGCCCCTGGAGTCATATTTCCCTGCCATTATCTTCAGGCAATACTACCATTTTAGTGGTGGTCGACCGGTTTTCCTTTGGCACCTGAGACAGCGCAACTTATGATTGACCATGTGTTTCGGCCGCACGGCCTTCCGTCGGATGTGGTGTCCGATCGCGGTCCTCAGTTCGCCGCCAAGTTTTGGCGGGCGTTTTGCTCTCTGCTGGGGGCTTCGGTTAGTCTGTCTTCCGGGTTTCACCCGCAGACTAACAGCCAGACAGAGTGCACTAATCAGACTCTAGAGAATACTCTTCACTGCCTTGCCGCGTCCAAGCCTACCTCCTGGAGTCGTCACCTCGCCTGGGCGGAGTACGCTCATAACACGCTGCGTAATGCCTCCACCGGCCTCTCCCCCTTCGAAGCTCAGCTGGGTTATCAACCACCTCTTTTTCCTGAGATTGAGAGGGAGGTGGAGGTGCCCTCCACAGGATCTTTCGTTCGGCGGTGTCAGTCGGTTTGGAGACAAGTGCGTTCGTCTCTTATACGGGCTTCGGCAAAACAAAAAGCCACAGCTGATAGGCATCTTCGAGCTGCACCATCCTATAGAGTTGGACAGCAGGTTTGGCTTACTACTCGTGACCTTCCGCTGTGGGTCGAGTCCCCTCGTTTTGTGGGTCCTTTCAAAATTATAAGAAAAATCAACCCAGTCACGTTTCGACTGCAACTGCCGCGCTCGATGCGCATCCACCCCACGTTTCACGTCTCCCGTCTGAAACCGGTACTCGTCAGCCCCCTCGCCCCGGTTGAGAGACCACCTCCGCCTCCCCAACTCATAGAAGGGGATACTTTTTTTACTTGTGGCGAGAGACGTGTGGGCAGAAGGTGGCAGTTCCTTGTAGACTGGGAGGGCTATGGTCCGGAGGAACGTTGCTGGCTTCCATCGAGAAACATCCTGGACCCTCAGTTAATCACCGACTTCCGCAGAGATAAGGTTGTGGAAGCATCCGGTGCCGTTCCTGTCATGGATCTTGCCTTTCTTCCCTTATCGCCGCGTCTCTTTATTCTTTTTTGTCGTTTACCGGTAATCAAACGGATTTTCCTGTGTTCCGCTACGGGTTTTGCTTTCGCCTCGTCATTAGTGAGTTCACCTGTCATTTATTTCCGCTCACTATTTATACCTCGCTTCCTGCCTCTTGTTGCTTCCATGTTATTTCACGTAACATTCGAGACGGTAAATAGGGTATCGGAAGTTGTACTGCTATCGACCGCTTTGCTTATCAACGCAGGACTTGTTAGCAGTACAATTTAGAAAGAAAGCAAGTTCTCTTTACGCTCTTATTTCAGAGCAGAGGTTTTTTTGTTTCCTTTGTTTTCCACTCATAGCTACAAGTGCTTTCACCCAAAGTCTTTGGGGTCTTTTGAGTTCTTTGTTCTTTCTTTTGTTTCGCTCCACAAACAGGAGTTAGATAAGCGTTACTGCTTATTTCTTTGTTTTGCTCGGAGATCGAGTTCCTCGTTTTCTATCGCATCTGGACCTCCAATATTTCCTCCGTGTCTCTGACATAGAGATCCCTCACAATAAATATATATATAATCTCTTTAAAAGTACATTTTAAACAAATGTATAATAAAGCTTACCCGTTCTAATGTCTATGTCTTTGTTTAATTTGGTTTCATCGGGTAACGCCTCGATAAAATCTTTTAGGCCTTCCACGTGGTCGAAAGACACTTCGTTAGCGTCCTCACAGATATTCAATAATTCGGCCAAGTCTGTAATACATTTACATTAACTAAAGCCAAGTTAAGAAATAGAACATTCGACATGTTTATTTAATAATTTGCAAACCTCATACTTGTACAATAATTAAATATAAGAAAACATAGCTACCTTGTGTTGAAAAATCTGCGGACATGTCTTTCTCTCTCGATGCTTGTTTTCCCCGTGTCGTCTTCAAAGATATTTTGAGAAATTTCCGTAGCCTTTAAAACCAAGGTTTATAGTTTGAACACGTTGGTTATTGGCGCCTTCATCTTTGATTGGTTGTTCCCTGCTTTTACTAAAACACCCACACCATCTCAACCCCGCCCACATAACTGTTTGACCAAATGGCTTGAGTAAAACCCAATCAATTAGATACACTTTTAAATAGAATTATGTTTACATATAACGACATATAATAGAACAACCCCTGTTTAAATTGAATAGCCCGTCTTTTTACAAGCCATTCGATACCAAACATGTCTATTAGACCTGCAGAAAAAAATAATTTAAAGTTATAAAAAATTAATTAATTATAAAATGCCTCAGTGTAATTATTTTTAATAGGCTTTGTATGTTTCACTACTTTGTTTTGAAAAAAAGAACGTTCCCGTTTTTCTTTCAACGCTATTTTGTGTTGTTTGTATACTGTAGGCTAGTTTCTAGGCTTTAAAAAAAAAATGTCTTAAACTACTTGCGGCTTTCAAAATGGCTTCGACCCCCACCCCCTGCTGTTATGTACCAGTTGTTGTCACCACTCACCCAACCCAAACCAGTTCCGACTCACAGCTGTTAAAAGCACTCAATCGATTCATGACACAAACTTTACAAGCTATCATTGGACCGTGTAAACGCCTGTCAATTCCACGTAACCGGATGTGCTTATGTTGGGGGCGTATACCTGTTTGATACACACAAACCTTGCTCTGAAGCATATGGTCATACACAGTTGTGTCTAACCGCCGACGTGTTATGAAGTTCGCTTTCGTATCCACGGAGCCCCGCAACGCCGAGATCTTTCTAAGTTCTTTTTGTATTTTCGTTTTAATTCTTTAAAACGTAACATATTCTTTTATTTAAATTCTTTCTTCATAGTCTTTCTTTCTAATCCTTCTAGGCATTATTTTAAGCTCTCTGCCTTGCATTTTGGACCTATTCAGCCTGTCTATTTTAACACATTATCACAATTTTGCGCAACATCGGACTCCTATAAAATGACTAAGTGTTTTTTCGTTTTAATTCTTTAAAACGTAACATATTCTTTTATTAAAATTCTTTCTTCATAGTCTTTTTTTCTAACCCTTCTAGGCATTATTTTAAGCTCTCTATCTTGCATTTTGGACCTATTCAGTTTGGCTATTTTGCACAGTATCGCGAATTCAGACCCCGAAAAAGTTTATAAGTCCCTGACTCCTGTCTCTATCACATCACAAAACCATTTACCAACGTTTACAACAATCACCAATAAAATGACATCATCAAACCCTTGAAACAAATCCCCCACAACCCACCCCGAATAATAATACATAATCATAAAAAAAATGTGATTTATTTTTGTATGCATAATTATATTTTTTCATAACCTCATTAATATTCATAAATTGACCTTTGACACCATCAATCACTTTTTGACAGTAACCGAATCATATTACTACTGCGGCCATACAGCCATGGCCGTCAGTGCCCTGCTATTTGGCCGTGATGCCTTCATAACTTTTGTGAGTCTTTAGGCTATTGTGGCCGGACTGCCCTTTTACTTTGACTGAAATGCCTGAATATTTTCTTCCTTCATGTTGTTACTTAACGTTATTGGTTTTGTCGCAAGGTCATATCAACCGTTAACAGATTAGAATTGTGACCACAGCTGACAACTCATGCAAGCAAGCTTATCCTTGATTGATCTGTCGAAATCTCTCTTTCTGTGTCCAGGGCATCAGCAATGAAGTCACTGAATATGATTCTACTTACTACAAGATACTATTGATGTCATGGTTTTTGACAGCCCAGTTCGTATTCTGCGGGCTTTGCGTCTTTTAGTGGCTGCAGATCAATCTATCGGATTTTCTATTCTCCGTTATGGTAATTTGATCTCACGCTGTCATTATTACTCGCACCTGTGTTTTGTTTCCTGTCGGCTATATATAGCCCAGGGTTTCCATCTTCCAGTGCTTTTATCTTGTCGTTTATAGTTTGACTGGAAGCCGGTATATGTCTTAGGTTCTTAGACGACTACTTAACTTCTATATTTGAAGTTACGTGGGACTTGCCAGTGTATTCGTTATTCCTTTTATTGGAATTAGTTTTCTCGTTCTCTCGGAGACAGTTCCTTTGTTCCTATTTTGTTTTATTGCTTCTCGTTTTGGTTCTCTCTTACTGAGAGTTCTGAAGAAATTATTTGGCTTCTTGTTTATTGTTTTCTCTCGAGTCTTCGCCCACTTCATTACGGGGTTGCCAGTTTCCCAGGAAAATACGGTGATTCTTGTGGTTGTTTTCACCCAGAGACTAACGGACAGACAGAGCGTACAAATCAGACATTGGAGAGTACCCTTCTGTGTTTGGCCGCCTCCAATCCTACTTCCTGGAGCTGCCACTTTACTTGGGCAGAGTACACCCATAACACTCTGCACAATGCTTTCACAGGGCTTTCTCCCTTTGAGGCACAGCTGGGGTATTTACCTCCTCTATTTCCTGAGTTGGTGAGAGAGGTGGAGGTGCCGTCCGCAGGGGCTTTCATGTGGAGATGTTGCTCCATCTGGTGGCATGTGTGCGCTTCCCTCTTGCGCGCCATCGCAAAACAAAAAGTGGTGGCCGACAGACACCGTTGTTTGGCTCCCTCTTACCAGGTTGGGCAACGAGTGTGGCTTTCCACACGAGATCTACCTTTGCGAGTGGAGTCCCGCAGGTATAGGTCTTAGGTTCTTAGGTGACTACTTAACTTCTATATTTGAAGTTACGTGAGACTTGCCAGTATATTCGTTATTCCTTTTATTGGAATTAGTTTTCTTGTTTGCACTTTGTTTTTCCCGCATTTGTTTCTACTGTTAGTTTTATTGCTTCACGTTTTGATTCTCTCTTACTGAGAGTTCTGAAGCAATTATTTCACTTCTTGTTTATTGTTTTCTCTCGAGTCTTCGAGTTTCTCTTTTGTATGTAGGTTATGTGTTACGTTTATGTCATGTTCATGCCACGTTTCATGTTTAGTTTGTCACCGTTTATTGTCTGTTCATGTCATGCTTGTGTTGTTTATGTTACGATGCAGTTCATTGTTAGCATACACATTTCCGTGTTTTTCCGCAGCCTTGCGTTCATGCTGTTTCTTTCTCTTGCTGTCGCTCACGCTTCCCTAATTGTTTCATTCTCCCGTGTCTATTTACTAATCTACTAACATTAGATCAGGATTGGGTAATACTAACTCTCTAACCATGTGTTCATGTTTACCTTACGTTTCTCGTGCATGTCATTTACTAATTTACTAACGCTAGGTCAGGGTAGGTTTATTACTAACGAGTACTAATTATCTTGTTACCTTGTCAGCCCTCCACACCTGATTTCCCTTCGCTTGCTGCTCTCAAGCTAAGTGTCTGCACCTGTCTACACCTGCATATAAGATCAGTGTTCATGTCATGTCTTTGCAAAATTGTTGCCTGTTAGTTATCTACTGTCACTTTTGAGCGTTATCCATTGTCTGACTACCGTTATAGATCAAGCCTGTTTACTGACCATCGTTACTGCCAGCCTATCGTTTCTACTGCCTGTTTTTGACCACGAGTTTTGCCTGCTGGCTGTTTTGTACCTCTGCCCCGTGGATAGGACTTTGGTCTGACTCCTGCAACGACCCACGACCAACGAACTCTGCTTTACCCCTGAATTGTACTTCTGCTCCGCTGATAGCTACTCTGGTTACTGAACTTATGCATGGATACCGATTTCGAGACTGCCTTCTCCTTCGGTACTGTATTTTTTGTTATTGGCTGGATTTATTGGTTTTTGGACTTTGCTTGTGTGACTACGATTTTTTGGATTTCCCTATAATAAAGCCTTCGCGGGCATTTATTATTATTATCCAACCCGCACACACCCGTCTCATTATGGGTAATTCAAAAAAATATATAGGCAAGTAACAATACCTACTGTAATTATTTTAACCATATATGCACACTTTTGGCAGGGTCCAAAACCTGTATTTGGTTGATAGCCTTAGTGCCCCACCAGGTGGCCTTGTTGCCTCCATAAAATCAATGGGCCTCATTCATGATGCATTCCTAAATATGCGCTTACATTTATGTATGAGTTGGTACAAAAAATTTACGCCGGATTCATCAATGTGATTAGCATAAATCCATGCCCATGAATTGCCTTATATGGAGGTGAGACCGTGAGACTGTCACTTCCATTTAAAGGTCCATACCTAGTCAAAATTGCCCAGAAAAAGCAAAGAAAATAATTTTTCCGACAATGGAATCAAAGTTTTATGAGCAGATGTTCAATCGAGGTGAAAAAAATTGTTTAGTACTGTCAGTACCGGTGTCATGAACTGGGAAAGCAAAGGCCTAGCAGGAGATAACATGAACCATCAATGCAGGATTACCCAAATATATTATTATATTACCAAAATAATAATAAATGCATTGACATTAAATCGGAGGCGAAGAAACGCATAGCTGCGCATCTACGTCTGAATCGGACGAGTGAGCGCATTGCTTTATCGAAGCCTGGATTTACATTACATTACAGTCATTTAGCAGACGCTTTTATCCAAAGCTTCATACAGTAAGTGCATACAGAAACGTTATCAAAGTAACTACAGAACAGATAAGACAAAGCACATCCTTCCCATAAAGTAGCAGCTATCCCTAGTAATGAACATTGAATGCAGTTCACAGTAAACTGGGTAAATCAGCTCTATTACAATACTATTATAAACTTCAACACACAGTTAAACAAGAAACAAGTACCATGAGAGGTCCTAGAGAAGTGTATCAGTCCAGGTGGTGTCTGAAAAGGTGTGTTTTCAGGCCACGACGGAACGCAGGCAGGGTTGGCATAGAACGTAGGGGAATGGGAAGTTCGTTCCACCACTGGGGAGCTAGGGCCGCAGCTGGGACGAGCGAGCACCATTAACATGCAGGGGCGGAAGTGCGAGTCGCCCTGCTGTAGATGAGCGAAGTGGTCGAGCAGGAACATAGTTCTGGATCAAGTCCTGCAGGTAGGCGGGCCTGTCCTATTGGCTGCAGTGTAGGTCAGAACTTTGAACCTGAAATTTGAACCTGATCCTGGCTGCAACTGGCAGCCAGTGGAGTGACCTAAACAGAGGGGTGACATGTGAAAATTTTGGGAGGTTGAACACAAGCCGGGCAGCTGTGTTCTGAATCAGTTGAAGAGGCAGGATGGCGCAGGCTGGTAGGCTTGCGAGCAGGGAGTTGCAGTAGTCCAGGCGTGAGATGACCATAGTCTGGACAAGAAGCTGGGTGGAGTAGGTGGTCAGGTACGGTTGAATCCTCCTGATGTCGTACAGGAGGAACCTGCAGGACCGTGCCCTGATGTGGTCTTTGAAGTCTAGCTGGTCATCCAGGACCACCCCCAGGTTCCTTTCAGAGTGGGAGGCAGCCACTATAGTCCCGTCAACGGTGATGGAGAGGTCATGTAGTGGGGAGGTCTTGTATGGCATGAAGAGGAGCTCTTGTCTGTCTTGTCGAGGTTGAGCTTCTGGTGATGGGTAGTCATCCACTCAGAGATGTCAGCCAGACAAGCAGATATCCTCTTCTTCACCTGTTGGGTAGAGGGAGGGAAAGAGAGGAAGAGTTGAGTATCATCAGCATAACTATGGTATGAGAAGCCATGTGAATTAATTACTGAAACAAGAAACTTAGTATAAATAGCGAACAGCAGAGGACCCAGTACAGATCTCTGTGGGACTCCTGTAGACAGGGGATGGGGTGCAGAGACAGAACCCTTCCAAGAGACTTGGTAGGATCTATCAGTGAGATATGATACAAACCAAGAGAGGGCAGTCCCAGAAATGCCCATCTCAGTGAGTGTAGAGATCAGAAGTTTGTGGTTGACCGTGTCAAACACCGTAGACAGGTCAAGTAGAATCAGGACAGAGGAGAGGGATGAGCCTCTAGCAGTGGCGAGTGCCTCCATCACAGCCAGGAGAATGTCTGGTTCTGAAGCCGGACTGATGCGAGTCAAGCAGATTGTTCTGCTGGAGAAAAACAGACCGTTGGTTATGGACAGCTCGTTCAAGAGTTTTGGACAGCAAGGGCAAGAGAGATACAGGACGGTAGTTCCTGACATCAGAGGGGTCTAAGCTAGGTTTGTTAAGGAGTGGGGTTACATGGGCAGTCTTTAAAAAAGCAGAAACATAGCCACAGGTTAGGGAGGTGTTGATAATAGAGGACAGATATGGAACGAGCGCACTGGATATAGACTGGAGGACTGCTGACGGGATGGGGTCCAGCGGACAGGTGGTTGCGCGATAGTGCGTCACGAGCTGGAGCACATCTGCGTCCTCAAGAGTCTTGAAGGACGACAGTGTGGCGATGAGTTTGGTACGGGGAAGGTGGGGTGTCACCGGATGCGTGAAGAAGTTCCGGATCATGGCCACCTTCCATTCAAAGTGGGTCAGGAAGTCATTTGCAGAGAGGGATGAGGGTGAAGGGGGTGGAGGGGGGATAAGCAAGGAGGAGAAGGTGGAAAAGTCTTAGCCGATGTAGTTGTAGCTGTGAAGGCTGCCAGCAGAGTGTGATAGGAGGCCAGGTCATCTGGGGATCTGGATTTCTTCCACTTTCTCTCAGCGGCTCGCAGCATGGTTCTGCTGGATCTGTGAGAATCTGTCAGCCACGGGGAGGGGGATGATAGTCGAGCTGGTTTGGTGACAAGAGGACATAGTGAGTTGAGAGACTGAGAGAGGCAGGAGTTAAACATAGAGGTGGCAACATCAACATGCATATTAGCAAAGGAAGCAGGAGGAAGAAGTGCAGAGAGAGCGGAAGTAGTGAGAGAGGAGTGCGAGAGGGTGTGGAGATTTCTCCTGAACATATCAGTGGGTGGGTTGTTAGTGTTGAGGGAGAGTGGGCAGGAAAGAGAGAATGAAATAAAGAAATGGTCAGATACGTTGAGCAGGGTCACTGTGAGTTCAGACGTTGCAGCTCCTGGTGAGTACAAGCTCTAGTTAGTTACCAGCCTTGTGGGTGGCAGGCGATGGGGATTGAGTGAGAGCGAAGGACTGAAGTGACGCTGGATAGCTGGGAACTCTCTGGTTGGAGGTTGAAGTCTCCCAGTAAGATTACAGGGGTGCCATCCTCAGGGAAGGAGCTCAGGATACTGTCCAGTTCATCCAGGAAAGCGTCGAGCGGACCTAGAGGGCGATATAGAACAACAATGTTAAGTGTAGACAGATGGGTTACAGTGACTGCATGAAACTCAAAAGAGGAGAAATTCAGACAGTGTACAGTGGGAATAGAGAATTTCCAGGATGTGGAAATCATCAAACCAGTACCCCCGCCTCAGCCAGAGGCCCTGGGGGTGTGGGAGAAGGAGTAGCCAGCAGACAGAGGAGCGGGAGTGGCTGTGTTATCTGGAGTGATCCAAGTCTCAGTGAGAGCCAGAAAGTGGAGGGACTTCATCTTGACGTAGGCAGTGATGAAGTAAGCTTTCTGGACAGCTGACCGGCAGTTCCATAGTCCACCCATCACTAGGAGTTCCTTATGAGAGGACAATGGTAGGCAGACCAGGTTAGCCGGGCAGCGCCTGCGATGGTTGGGCCTCCTGGAGCGAGGCATAGAGCACAGAGGAATGGGGGTTAGACACATGGTAAGGGGTGATAAGCCAAGTTAGGAAGTGAAAGATAAGGACAAACAGACAAGTCATACAAATTGGCGACAAGGCTGCCATATTTACGGTAGCCTCTGCTTTTAACTTATACACTATTTGCTAATTTACCGATTGCATTCAGCTGCTTGCAGGGCTAATTCACTCAGGTGAAGCTAGTTCAGATTAGCAACACAAAAGGCCGGTTGTTGGCCTAATAATAGCTACAAATCAAGTTACCAACAGATCGCTAATTACTGCAATTCACTTCAGCTACACAGTGACTACAAACCTAAAACCGAATGAAAATTTATATTTATCCGATCCAACGGTAGATAATCAACACAAGCTGTCTAGATGCACTCTGTAGTAGGAGTGGCAAACACGCTATATATAAATTAAATGTTATTGATTTTGTAATTTTGTTGGGGTTCTGTGCATCTGAGTTGTGGTTTTAAAGCAGGTAATCACATAGGCTACCTTATTTTAGAATCTCTCTGGCGTGTTCTAATTGCGGTCACATTGATGCGCATGTCCCACTGAGCAAAAGCCAGAATCAAGCTCAGGTTTTACCGGGATATAGCCTGGCTACATTCTAACCGGTTAAAAAAGTTAAAATCAAGTTTAACCGGTTTTTCACCTGAATGTGTGATGGCGTTTCACCGACTTCAACAAAAATGTTCACTGGGGTGTGCAGTCTATGGCACCGATAACATTGGACAGGTTGGAAATTTCATAAAAACCCAGCTTTACCTTCACTTGGCTTTGCATCTTGTAGGGGAACTGGATGTACGCTGGCATGTACGCTGTTGACCACAAATGCAACCCTGGCTACAGACATGTAAGCAAATTTCGTTAATTGGTTAAATGTGTGTTTTAATTAGCATAGCCTATGTAAGGTCATGTAGAATTTAAATTCTTAGCAATTTAGAAAAAATAGTAGGCTACTGTGAGCGTTCATTCGCCCACGTTATGGGTCTAATTAAACAGCTTCATAGCCTACAATTGATTAATAGGCGTAATCTAAAGTGTTTACTTTTTACAATCATAATTTATTACATTTGTGTAGGGACAACAGACTACGTTTCCATTCATTCCACAGGCAACACAAGTGAAGCAACACGGTCCGTAGTTAGTGATCCAATCATGTCGCTTGGAAACACGAGACACGAAGGGTCATAAAACTCAGATAAGACTGAAGAATTCCAGTCTGCTTTCCCCACTTCTTCTCCATTCTACTCCATTTTGCTGTGTGTCAGCAACACAGAGCTGCAGTGGCATCAGAAAGGCCGCGGAGAGAGACGCAAGCGACGTTAGCTTGCCTACCGGCATCTAACTATACACACTAAAAAACGCTGGGTCAAAATTGACCCAATTAGGGTCATTTCTATAACCCAGCGCTGGGTCACTATAGCTCCTACCCAGCGCTGGGTCAAACTGATGGGGTGAGTAGTTCTCCCAACACATTGGGTTAATAAAAGTAACCCAATGTGTTGGGTCAACTAGTGAAAAATAACCCAACGATGGGTTATTTATTTGCGAATTTATTTCTGCTGAATTTATTACAAAATGAATGCAGAGCTTACATTTTAAAAAATAATAAACGTTATTGATGGCTATTAATCAATGTAAAACATGCTATAAACACACGTACAAACAACATACTAAGTCAATTCCAGAATATTTATTATTTTAAATCAATCATTTTATATTCATATACAATTCATACAAATAAAACACATTCACAAATATAGCACATTACACATAATAAATTAAACACTTTTTTAAAACACGTTTACAGCACTTAAAGAATGGGTATATTGTATATACTATGATGCAATATATGCCCTTTTCAGACACGCAAACAGACACACACCATTTCAAGGTGGAAACACTGACCAGTGCCGTACGCAAAAAGCATGCAGATGGAGACTGCACCTGGAATGTTAAATACTGATGTTTTCAGGAACTCCCATACAGAGAACATTGCTTGGCTGGGTAGTTGATGTCAATGTATGCAATGTATCGTTCATTTAAAAAATTTACCGCAATTTGCGGCAAATTGAGACTTGTCTAGGCTTATACCCGGAAGATCATTGAAATTACACTGAACTGTAGCAAACATGTAAATAAAAATGCACTCTATTGCCTCCTCTAGGCTAACTTTACTAATGTTAGCTCTGTTAGATCTTAACTATGAGCCGCTAACTAACATTAGCTACGTGAACAGCTAGCATAAAGCGTAATTCAGTACAGTAGTAACATGACCTGATAACTAGATACGGTAACGTTAACATTAGCTGATAAAAATAAACATACTATATAATGAATCATGTAGCCTATTGATAAATTCTAGCTACGGTAGCTTACGTTACTTACCGATTTATCTCAGCCCGATGCAGTGCTAGTGAGGTGAGGAGAACGACCACATCCGGGTAACGATAGCGCGCGCCGCTCCGCCCAGCCAGGTCTGTGGTGGGACCATTGACCCAACACTGGGTCACATGAATACTAGCAGCGGGACCACTGACTGGGTCTCCAGAATTGACCACACTTGCTGGGTGAATCTCTGCAACCCAATATTGGGTTATTAATCAAAAAATTACCCAGGAATATGACCCAAACCCTGAAACCTAGCAATTGGGTCAATTATTTGACCCAGCCTTTTTTATTGTGTAGAACTCAATTAACGCAACTCCGACCGAGGTGTGTTCCAGCCATGGACAAAGATAACCAGACGATGTCGGACTGGGGCAACCAGGAAAAATCCTAACTGGGATAAGAAAGGCCAAAGAAGACACCCTTGCCATCCACCTCACAGACAAGCCAGCTGTAATCAACTGACTGCAGACTTCAGTATGACAGATCAAACATCCCAGACATAGTTTATGATTTTAGTCTGAATTGTTTATTGGTAATTTAGTTGTATCTTGACTTTGTGCGATAATAGATGTAAAAACCTTTTACGCTGGCTAGCAAGCTAGATGGCTGGCCTATCGTTTTATAGCTAATGTGGTAGTACTGTTAACTAACCAAAGCAGGCCTCATCTATTCTAACATTTACTAACATTTGTGTGATATGATCTCATTTTAGCTTACTGTAGATGGTTAACTATTTCCTGACCGAAGTGCGTGAATTTATGTATAGTAACGTTAGATCTGAGATCACTAACCATAACTTGGCTGCTCACAACCTGAGTTTAGCTTACTCCTTTGTTCCCTGAACGCACACGTGGCGAACACACACCGACGCACACACACACACACACACACACTCATATGCAGGGGTGTAAAAAGTACCCAGAAATTATACTTAAGTGAAAGTATGGGTACTGTCTCAAAATCTCACCATCTCAAATCTCACATAAAAGTCAGAGTATCTGGCTAAAAATACACTTGAGTAAAAGTAAAAAAGTTCCTACTTTTAAATGTACTAAAGTACTAAAAAGTAAAAGTAAAAACTTTTTTTATTGCAAGGGATAGACCAGGGGTCTCAAACTCATTCCATCGCGGGCCGAGTGTATACAAGTTTTCATTTGAACTACACATTGCACCAGGTGAGTTAGTTAGTGAAATCATCAGCTGGTGTTTAGGCAAGGCTGGAATGAAACCCAGCATACACTCAGCCCACAATGCAATGAGTTCTGCGATAGACAATGCTGAAATTAAAGAACAGAGGACACTTTTTTTTGCATTGAAATGATTTAATGCACTTCTCCATCAAATTTGAAAAAAACACGTCGAGGTAAACTAACATGGACAGTATTCACATCACAGCATCCAGTTGTAAAGTTGGCCAAACTACAGCCTTGGAAAAAATTAAGGGTTTAATTCAGTTTTTTTTATATGTGAGTTCGACACATCCTAAGGTTCTTGTCAAATAGTTTTTCGGATAGCAGGTGTCTCATCAAAGATCCCCGCTTTCTAGCACAAGGACCAATCAGCATGGGTATGGGCGGGTTAGTTTTCCATGATTTTATTGGCTGTTTTAAATAAAGTGCGGCCGCAGGATTAATAACGTCAACGTTAGTTCGGCCAGAGAAACAAATATACTAATTAAAATCGTTGGACCTGCAAGATTTGTACTTTGAAGGTCTGCATTTTAAATGTAAATGGTTTTTTTTCTCTGAAATGTAATTGAGTAAAAGTACAAGTATACAAACTTAATAATGCTCATGTAAAGTACAAATCCTCAAAAACAGTACTTAAGTATTGTAACAAAGTACAATTACTCAAGTAGTTTACACCCCTGCCCATTAGGGTGCTTCTGGAGCCCCATGATTTAAAAACATGTTTGCATTAAACTTCTACCTACCCTCAGTTTGTTCCAGTTCCTAATTGGACCATTCGTGCAAAATTTGGTTGAAATCAATTATTTTCTAGGGGGTCCACGAGTCAATCAAAATTGTATTGCAAGTTTATCATTTTATGCAAAAGGCAGCTATATTTATGCAATGAGTTACTCTGAAAAATAATAGCTCCTGTATAATCATTTTTTCGGTAACACTTTACAATAAGGGAACACACCTCATGCCTGAATTAATGCATGACTCATCATGATTTCATAATGATTTAATGCATGAATTAATGCATGATGTATCATGAACTCTGTGCGGTTCAATATTAATAAATGATCAAGGCATTATTAGTTCATGTGATTACTGTACACTTAATGTATCATCCGTTAATGAACATTAACTCACAGTTAAGTCATACATTAAGTAACATGTCATCAAAGTAGCTGCAAACCAGTTAGGTAGACAAAAGCTTCTCAGACCATCAGTGGTGGATTTATCCATTTTGGGGCCCCCAAAACTCTTCCTGACAGTGTGCTGACAAAGCTGTTCGCTTTTAAAACAACAGAAATTCAGATTTTTATAAATCACCCATTTTTATAACAACCCCCCCCCATTGCTTGTGCATATAAGGAGACAGGATCTGTGTGGCTTACAATATCACATGTTTTATGTTATTTTAATTTAATTTATCTTAGGAAATGTATGATTTGTCATTTATTTATAATATTAGCCTATTTGCAATATTCAATCATTCAGACTAATAAGCTGCTGGGTGAACCCTACGCCTACTTCTAATATGTTTCTACTAAAACTATGATGCTTTAGTCATATTTTCAACCAAGTTATACCATAATACAGAATAATCAATCTGTGATTTTACTTGACACAATAACAAACATATAGTATTGATGTTTTACTTATTGTACAGCCAACAAAAGACTCTGGTTGGTCAACATATGACTTACTCAACATATGACTCTGATTAGGGAACGGGTACAATAATGATTAATCTAGCCTACAATTACACGCATGCTAGGACCGTGAAAATAGGAAAAATAAAAATAGGAAGTGAATCTACTATCTACTGATTGGAGGCTAAGGAAATTATTAAAAGCGTTTTTATTTTTTACAATCCAGATAACCTGTTTGTGACTTTTGTCGCCTTTAGCTTTCCGTATACAAAAACCACAACCGTAATTAGACAGACAACAGGCGCTCTTTGAATGAATGGAAGTCAGTGGGAGTTTTTACACTGAAACGGGTCATTATCAGACAGACGAAATGAAGTTTCCCTTTTCTTTTTAGATTATGGCTATGTTGTCATGGCCCAGTACTACTACTTACAACCCGTTATGATTGCGACTATCCAACGAAAACCAACTTTAAAACCGGCTAGCGCCGGGCAGATGCGCGTCATTCTAAGCATACGTTATGTAACTTTAGTTGCTAAGCTAAGTGAAAAAACTAAATGAATGTTACTTAAATTCCGGTAAGTAGTTTATGTAGCTAGTTAGCTCATTGTAAATGCGTTCAATGTTGGCTATGTTTGCAAAAAAAATCGACGTAGCAGCGAATCAATCTCAGACACAAATAGCTAGCAAGCTAGCTGCTATGAGGCCTACTATCACTTGTAATTTTGCTTGCTGGCTTGCCAATGTCAAATTTATTTAGGCTTGTTCAGTGGCATTAGTATTAGAACACACAGGGATTTGCATATTGCTGCTAACTGTTACAGTAGCTAGTTAGGCAAATGTTAAATTGCATAATTCCCTTAGAAATGTCCTTTTCGGAGTAAAATTTGTATATCTAACGTTACCCTGTCATGTGAGCTCAGGACTGGACTTATTTAAATAATTTGATTTTGCGAGGAGCATGTACAGTAGCCTAACTTAGTTATCCTTCAGTTGCCACCAGACATATATATATATATACATTTTTTTTATTAATTATATATATATATATAGAAATATTGAACTGAATTAGATTCAACTACTTTACGTGATGTCGTAATAAACCTACATGTAGTTCAACCTTTTCATACTGATTTCTGTCAGCTAGTCATCATCACGTGTTCAAGAAGACCAACCAGAGTAATCTCCGATGAGTAAAACAACAACTATCTTTGTATCGCGTCAACTATAATCACGCATTGATTATTATTCTTATATGTATTGCGGATATAACTAGTTTTAATATATGACTGTTAACCTTTTAGTTTTGGTAGAAAAAGGCAGGGGTTTCTAAATTATAGCCCAAGCGGAAATTGAGAGGTGCAGTGCACTGGAAGCCATATTGGTTGCTGTAACTTCGGCAATAGAAGCAAGCAGTTGAGTCCGTTCAATATCATAGAGTTCAGTGTATTGCCCACTTTTTTTGGTGTCTATCTGAGTGCCATTCTAGTTTTAATTTGTAAATGATCTTCTTTTAACAGTAGGGTCGTGGGAGATATGGCAGAACATGGAGGAGGCGGAAATGGGTTTTTGGGATTTTGAGGTATCAGAGGAAATGGCCAGTTCTGAGACTGGTGAAGACTGCTCCCAAATTTTGAAGACACGTTCGTCGGGGGACCACAACAATAAGTGATCAGTGGCGTTGCCACTGCTGGATACACACATTTCATTATTAACCACAGCAGGAGCTTTATTGATCCTAACAGTGGGACATACACAAAATATAGAGAGGGCTAAGGGGATTTATAAAAATCAGATATGGCGACTGAGAGGAAATGGGATTGAGGTCCTTTTGAATGTCTTAATAAATTGTGTTCCACGTGTATAATTAATAAAACATTGATGTTCTATTTGGATGACTTTTGACTGGTTTATTTTAATATTATGTTTTCAAGGGTGCAGAAATCATTGAGCTATTTATTAAGTAATAGTGATGTGATGATGGGGTAATCATTACTATATGAAGAATTGTGTGTGACTTTACTTGAAGGGTCACAATTCATTGAACTCATAATTAAGTAATGATGAACTCATGGTTAACAAATGCTTGCCTCCTATCAATCTACATTAAGTAATCATTTACAAATTAGTTTTTTTTTTTTTTAAATTAATTTTTTTATGACACATTAGAGATGGGCCTACTATAGGGTTTGCCCAGAAGCATAGTCTGAATGACTGAATATTGGCAAATATAGACTATAAATACTAATTATGCACTTTCTAAGATAAATTAAAATAACATAAAGCATTTGATATTACTGTCACCATTTTCACAGGTAAATGATAGATGGGGCTTAGAAGCCACACTGGCAGAATTTTTTTTTAAGCGAACAGCTTTGTCAGCGTTTTTTCTGAGTTTTAGCGGCCCCGATATAGATAAATCCACCACTGATGGTCTGAGAAGCTTTTGTCTACCTAACTGGTTTGCAGCTACTTTGATGACATGTTACTTAATGTATGACTTAACTATGAGTTAATGTTCATTAATTGATGATACATTAAGTGTACAGTAATCACATGAACTAATAATGCCTTGATCATTTATTAATATTGAACCGCACAGAGTTCATGATACATCATGCATTAATTCATGCATTAAATCATGATGAAATCATGATGAGTCATGCATTAATTCAGGCATGAGGTGTGTTCCCTTATTGTAAAGTGTTACCATTTTTTCCCTATTTAAGGTTACGTTGAATCATTTCACTGTTCATATTGTCATGGATTCATTCCTTCCCTTATCTCCACGCTTAGTATTCCGTTTTTTCATGTACCTGTAAATCTATCGAATTTTTCTGTGTTCTGCTACAGGTTTTGCTTTCGCCTCTGTGATTAGTGAGTTCACCTGTCCTGCATTTCCTCGCACTACTTATACCCCGCTTCCTCCTTTTCTCATCGCTTCCATGTTATTTCACGTAACATTCTAGCTGGTAAAGGTATAGGACATTGTACTGCTATCGACCGCTTTGCTTCTCAACACGGAACTTGTTCGCAGTACAATTACAAAAAGTTTAGTGCGCTCTTTCTCTCTTATTTCAGAGCAGAGGTTTTGGTTTCTTTGTTTTCCTCTCAAACCTACGAGTGTCTCACCCTAAGGTTTAGGGTTATTTTTATTTATCTCCTTCCTTTCTTTTTGTTCACTCTACTACGGGAGTTAGATAAGCGTGACTGCTTATTTCTTTTGTTTTGCTCGGATATCGAGCTCCTCGCTTTTTATCGCGAGGTTATTTGTGTTCTCCTTATTTTTCCCATCCACTACGGATTATTATCCGTCTTAGTGGTGTTCGTTGAACACTTTAAGAGTCCTTATCTGTCGCACCTGGACCTCCAATATTTCCTCCGTGTCTCTGGCATAGAGAACCCCTACACATATCCACAAAATTAAGCATGAGGCAGCTATTTGATAGATATTGACATAATTAAAAAATAGCTGCCTTATGTTTTATTAAATACATTGGAGCTTATATATTATAAATTGGCTACCATTTCTATATTTGTGTCATAGAAACCTAACAAATAGACTATTTTTAAAATTTTGAGAGAACCAGTAACATGTATTAAAGCACTTCGATAATGAACAAATTGAAAATCCAGTTTGAATCTGAGTACCTGGTATTGCAGTAGTTCACAGTTCATATCAAAGGTGCCAAATTTCACAACACACCGAGTCTCATGCTAATTGTCATTTGTAGATTTCCGCTTGCGCAGGTTTGACTTTGTTTTCTGTCTTGCTCCACAACTTGTAACACATTTTGATAATGTTCTTCAGTTTTGGCTGCTGCAAGAAAGTCCAAACTCAGTTTTACTCCACGCTCAGCACAATCATTTACCACATTCATGGCATCAACATTAACAACAGAAGCTTGGTATGCAGCAGAGTTTGACCAGCTTCCAACATCCTCTGCAAGAAACTCATGATCTATCTCTAGAACTTGAAGAGTGAACCAGGAATCTTAGCTGACTAAATCAGCAAGCGTAGTTTAGTTTAGTTTAGTTTAGTTTATTAGGATCCCCATTAGCTGCAGCATAGTTGCAGCTATTCTTCCTGGGGTCCGACACGTATACAAAACAGGTAATAATACATAACATTACAACAATAAAAATATAAATAAACATAAAAAATCGGTAGTGGACCGATTGATGCCTGTAGGGAATTTGGGCTTCCCAAACCCAGTGCCAAAACGGTCACATGGCGTGTGTATAACCTGTGGAGGTTTAACAGTCAAGAATCTATCAGCTAGTGCCCGTTTCTCCTCTTGTGGTACTTTGTTACTGAAGAGTGCGAGAGGTACCATCTCTGCAGTGAGATACCAGAGATGGCGTTGAAATGCTCTGACTGCACTTCTGGAAACCTCAGGATTCACAGCTTCATACATTAGCAGAGTGTGATACAGCTTCAAGTCATTCCAAGGTGCATCGACAGCAGAATTACATGTAATCCACCAGGAGCTATAGACAATGGTAGCAAAAGTCACAAAGTCCTTCACTTTTGGCAGCTGGTGTTTCGTTGTAATTGTTCCTGGGGGGAGTTGGTTAATTACAGCTTCCAACATACAAATCTTAATGGAATACAACAGCTTTGCCATCCATCGGAGTTTGTGAAGAGCTGCAGGTCACTTGAAGTTTATTGTGTCTTTACCACCCAAAAACACAAGACACAGCTCTACAAACTCATGATAATCATCTCTGTGAAGATCTAACTGCAGAGTTAAGGTATTCAGCACACTAGCTCTCCATCCTTCCATCATCTTCTTAGTGCCGTCACTGAAGTGGGAAAGATCCAACTGGGTAACTGGCTGGTCACTCTTGTATGGCAGTAGCTCAAAGTTCTTGTGAAATCATGAGAAAAGGGCAACATATGGCAACTTGGAAACTTCAATCTGCAAGTCATTGAACACATAAGTGAGTATGACCAGAGTTTACCATCGCTCTTCATCGGAGTTGAAGATGTCGGGACTGATCCAGGAGTGCAGGCAATATTCAAAAGGCAACCAGGGAAGGAAAGGAGAAGATAATACGGGGGAGGAGTGAGGTGACGACTGGGAAAGCTGAGGCAGTTCGGTGCTCTGTTTCGACAGTGTACAGAGGCCGCAACACTGCGTGTATGGAGGAAAGTCGTGGAAATTTCTGGACAGCGTGGACTATTTTTAATCATGGCTGTATTTCACTTTAATTCACTTAATTAGTTTGATTAATGCAATGATTCTATTGAATGTCTTTATTTGATGTTTGTTTGATTATTACACTGAGCCTCTTTTAACATTATACAATTCAAATTTTCTCCCATACCCTTCATGGGTGACTTGAGAAATAAAATATCATTGTCATTGTGATATTTTCAATATTGTCATTGTCAATTTGTCATTGCCATGAACTTGCGGAAAACACGGCTTTGCAAAGTTCGTTCAGTTCTCAAAAATATGCCCATTCTGTACGAGTCAATAAAATAGACATACTAAATATACTTTCATTTCTGATACATGGCATACACTGAACTGTACAGCAAGCTATCTGACGTTGTTTTAGTTTTATTGTCGTTCAGTCAGAGTGACTATTTTCACCAGGCAGTGTGGATAAAAGACTAAACATTGTCTAGTTGTCCAGTCAAGTCAGGTCTTGAATAAGAGATTTCCATGTTGCTGAAACGCAGCAGGGATTTCCGTGTGTGTCACTAGTCGTAGCAAGCTAGTGCGATACGTACTATTATATACACCCGCGCCACCGTATCATTACACGTAAACAAAAACATGCGCAGACTGCGCACGCACCCGGGTTACTTGTTTACGTACTGTCAAAAGATCTTTGGTACTGTGTCATTTTGCTTTCCATGCCACGCCACGCCATGTGAAACATCAACCAAGTCTTAAAATGTCGAAGTTCTCAAATAATATGGCTTGGTTACTATCAGCACGAGGAGTATGAAGAAAACCATCCAATGGATTATAGTGTATATGTTATGTTCTGAATTTCTGTCTGTCTGTTTTGTATTTTTTACTTGTTTAATTATTCTGATTATGTATTTATGTTTCTGATTATTTGTGGTTTCACTGTTCTGTGTTTTGTATTACTGTCACTCCCTGTCTTCGTCACACCTTTCGGGAGCCTGTGGGGATTTAGTTTTTTTCTGTATTTCCTCTCTCATCCCTTCCTTCATTACTAATTATATTTAATTGTAAATAATACTAATTAACTAACAACCACTAACATCTTAGAATTAGGGTCTACTAATCTACTAATGACTAACATGTATATAAAACTAATCTACTAACGCCATAGAATCAGGGTTTTCTACTAATCTACTAACGTCATCTTTCCTCACTGCAGCTGTCTCTCGTTCTGCCTGTTCTATCACTAATTATCTTTCTTTGGTTCCTCTATTAACTACAGCTGACTCTCGTTTCCGCTTTCCATTCTCTAATTGTATACACTTGTCCAGTTCATGTTCTGTGTTATGTGTGAATCCGGTCCGCGTATTACGTGTTCCCTTGTTATTTTATTATCTGCTCTCCTCATTGTTTTATTACGTGCACCTGTCTGTCAATTGCCCTTCCCGGTTCCTCACACCTGATTCTCATTGTTTCTTGTCTCCCTCAGTGTATTTATGCCTTGTGCTTTCAGTCCTTTGTTGTGAGTTCCTCACCATTTGTTTTTCCTGTTTTTTTTTTTTGTATTATCACTCGTGCTTTTTCCTGTTGTTTTTTTGTTTGTTTGTTGTTGTCTTTTTGTTTTTTTTGGTTCCCATTACGCCTCCCTAGTTTTGACTCCTGCCTGTGTTCTTGCGACCCTGATTTTTGGACTCTGTTTTTGTACCTCTGCTGTGCCTTCCCGGTTCCGACCCCTGCCTGTTCTGTGACCGCTATTTAGACTGATTTTGTGTCATTAAACTTTGGTTTTTTGTACTCCCTGCCTGCGACTGGGTCCCTATTCCCACCCAGCCTTACAGTATAGGCATTATTTGCATTTTAATATAAGTCAATATCGCATTGTGGAGCACCGACTAATGCAGGTTTTTGAGTGATGCGACTTCCAAGATATTTAACGTTGACTGTATGAAGTTGGTATGTTGGCACAAAACAAGTACAGTGCTGCATTATGTGTTCATCTGTTCATATACAAATGGTATACATGTATGTATAAAGTGCACTCGACTCAGCTTACATTATTTTGGCACAAATACAAATTTCCCTGGTCTGGAACTTGTATACATGTATCTAGGACTTTAAAAAAGCATTAAATACAATTTAAGTTGGGAAATATACATGGTAGAATTTTTTGCACTTGACTCGGACGGTGTGAACTCGGATGGGTCTACTCGGACTCAGAAGTTGTGGACTCGACTACAACGCTGCTTCCTTCCCCTTTCTCTAGTGGTTCCCATGTCTGTGGGTAAGGTTATGACTTTCACTTTTTGAGAGATTTTCATAGCCGAAGGAAATTGTGATAACAGAAATGCACTCTAAGTGAGCAGGCAAAATAACATTTTAATTTACCTATGTCGAGGAATTTATGTATTTCTTATTGTTGAGATTCGCAAATGTAACTCAAATTTCAAATGTAAGAAATTTATTGAAGTAAATGTAAAACCTGATTTGTGTATGTAATTTCTTTATCTGTACGTGCGGAACTCATTATAGAAGTGTGCACTCTATTCTCTACATATATGCGTTTTGTCAGTATGGTTGGCACCAAAATATAACTAACCGTAATTTGGAATTCATAACGAGAGCAATGTAAACCTAGATCAGGAAGCCACAATTAAAAACCAGAAGTCTCAGAAACAATGTTTCCTAATTAAAAGTTCACAGGTTTTTCCAATCAGCTGCAAGCATATGAAAGCTTATACTAAAGTTTGACCCGCGCATTCACAGAAACTAGCTTAGCTAACCAACTAATTGGCAAACTATGGCTGGAGAACAGTGGTTGGCTATACCTAATTCCCAGGTAGCGGTAAAATCGCATGCCAATTCCCAGTGCCGGTTCACTCGTAGATTAGAATAAAATATTTTCTATGTAGCTAGCTCAAGAAGGCTATGCTTCATCATAAATTGGCATTCACGAGTTTATAAAAAAATTTTGCTAAAATGAGATGGCATAAATGGCTGGGCTAATTATAGCCGAGTAAAAAGTATGAAATCCAGAAACGGATAGCCTAGAGACATCTGAATTTAAATAGTTAATTAAACAATTACAGCGAGGGCTAATGATGCAAAACACATCATTTACAAAACACTGGAAAACAGCTGGCATCATGATGCACTCAAAGTAGCCACTAGAGGTGTTGAAGGCTGTTTTCCATTTGTACCCCTCACAAAAATCCAGTTTTGTAAAAACTGGCTCCCTGCAGGGACTCAAAAGCAAAGGACTTCAAGGGTAAAAGAGAGCGATTTTTAATGGTGATCTTATTCAAACCCCGATAGTCCATGCACAGGCAGAGACCGCTGTCCTTCTTGAAGAAGAAGAACCTGGTACCAGCTGGTAAGATGGAAGAGCTGATTTAGCCAGCACCCAGCTCTCCATAATGGCTTGGGAACGGCAAAGCAAAAAAAAATCTCACGACTGAAAATTTGTCAAGTTAAAATCCCAACATGCAAATTGTAAAATGGCAATTTTAACCCACGCTTTTATGTAAATATTAGAGCTCAGCCCCCTTTGTAGGGGGGTCTGGGGGCATCCTCCCCTGGTCAGAAAATTTTGATGAACAAGCTCTATTTTGCTGCCTTTTCATGTAATCCGGCACATTTATTTATTGTCTTAATTATTGAGAAATTGAATTGTGTACCTCAAAAGCTGTGGTTTACTTTCCAGATTAATTATGAATTGTGGTGATGAAAATTAAGCATTGGTATATAGCATTGAATAGTAAGAAAATACTTTATAATTACTATCACTAAAAATATGTTTATTAGAATTGTCAAAACAGTTGTGTTAACTATTTGTTTGTACAGTTTGTTGTTTGAGTGCTCTTGTCTGTATATGTCTGTGTCAAGAAATAAATGACCAATACTTATTTGTTTACATGGCATGGACATACATGAACTCTAGTCATTACAATTCTTTTCTTTCAACATTTCTCTAAGAAAAATGTCTAAATAATCATATGTATAATATATCATCAATCCTTATTTATTGGCCCCGACATATCACAATACTACTACTACCACTAATAATAATAATAATAATAATAATAATTCTTACAAATGTAATAGGTACCATAGCTAATGCTGTGGCAACCTAATAATTAGATGTTATCCACTATCTAATATATTTATTTTTGTAGCCTTTCTGTCTCTTGCTACAACGAGGTACACAAACTTTTTCAGTGATGACCCAAGGAAATCAATCTATACTTTTCACGAACCAAACTAATGTCATTTTCATTCATTACAATGAACTAACAATTCATTATTAAACTGCTGACAATGGCCATGTTTTTAGTACCTAAGAGCTAAATGATGGGACAAAGTTACTGAAATTAGCAGGCAATTAATCACAAAAAGCATAGTGAAATTAACAGAATTTTATGCCTTATTTGCACTGGACTAGTATTACCTGGGGACCTCAAATGATTGAAACGTAACATTACTTCCATGTTGTCAGTTCGCAAAGTGTTATTTTTGCACATTAGTAAGGCATGCTACGCAGATTGGTGCATTGAAGGTGGCTACATGGTTGGATACAATTCATTTTCAATTCAGTAAATTCAGCAGTAGGCCTACATTTAAAAACTTTTGGCATAAGAACTGCACCCAAAATGTTGTCATTACCTATATTTATAATTATATAAATTATGTCAATAATTTACACTGCAGCCTCCATAATTCTCGACCCAGAAACATGCAGAAAAAGACATGGTAAAAACAACGTATCCTTCAGCGGGAAAAACATATCACCCCAAAATCCTTTTTTTTGCTGGGACGTAGCCTATTAGCGACTTAGGGCTATCCATTTCCCAGTAGAAAACTTAAAACAAATTATCCAGTTGCCATACTCTTTAATTTAATGATTACAAGCATGAAATTTCCACCCTATGTTTTTGTGGCATCGGAAAAGTGGTACTGCCTCCTAGAGGTGGTGATTTAGACCTGCTTTTAACAAGACTTGAAGCTTTCTGGATTTATACCTTCAAACACTTGCCCCAAAAGGCTTAAAGCCCCAGGGAACAAAGCCTAAAATTGTTAAAATGTACATATGATATCAAACTTGAGTGTGTTATTAAGCATCCACCAAAGGGTGAATGAAAAAAAAAAGAAGATAAGACACTGCTCAAAAATAGCTGAATTAGCTGATCAGACCTGTATTAGGACGATCGGGGCGTGGTCGTAATATTCTAATGAGCACGCTTGATTTCTGTCCAAGAAGACACTCGACATCACACATAACAAAAATATAAAATAGTGGAGAGAATCGGGTTGTACAACCATATATGTAAGAACCTACCAACACTGAATTTGAGAGTGTAGAAATTCCACAACCAGATAACCCGCGTTCTCTGGCTTCACAGGTGGTGACGGAATGGTGGGTTTCAAGCAGCTTCAAGTTTCCATGTAATAATAAACCACACTTCTTAACTTTGTTATTACATTTGTTTCTTCCAATAAAGACGTGGGTATTGCTGTTAGTTGACGTTGGGTAGCTCGCATGTTGAATGCATTTTTATACAGTCTATGTTTGAATGACATGGAATTGTTTGGTTCGTTACCCTGTCACGCACCCAGCACCGGCGACCACAGCGATGAGAAGGCATATGTGACATTATCATCTAACGTTAAGATATGCGTAACGTTACTGAAATCCACAGGGCTAGCTAACACACTGGCCGTGTTCGAATAAAGGCCGTTACACATCGGGGACGTAACGAATAAGCGGGGCGAACACAAAGCTTGTGTTCTTTTTCGCGGTTAAAAATCCCTGCGAATAAAAAAGGATTACTCTTCGTCGAGCGATGACGACCTAGTTATCCGTTCTCGTTCGTGATATCATTCATTAAACACAACAACGTTCAAGAAAATAAAAAATTCGGTCCATCACGGAACGAAAGTATATATTTTTTGCCTCTACCAGAACGTTAAAAACAGAGCATGCTTAAATTACATTGCCAAAATACGGGCGTATTATGTGTCCATTTTTACTTATGTAAAGTTTTTTTTGTCTATAACATGCTCTCCTTCTCTTCCCTCCTTTTACGGACATACGTGTCCCTGAGATTATTTCACTGCCTCTTGATCTCTTCCACTAATATAAAGGGTTAACCACAACATAACAATACATTATGTCATTTCAGCAAACATCTTTAAAATAAATTTGTCGTCGTCTATACAGTGTAGCAACTCATGAAGTCTGAAGAGTTCTCTCCAAAACGATCGCTACAGGCAGACCTCGTCTGTTTTCCTCGTTATTTATATAACTTGACTATCAGTAATCAGGAAGTCCACACAGGAGTAGGAAGAAGATTTTTGGGGAACTTTATAGACTTTATTTGCAATGCACACAGACAACTGTGTGACAGCTAAAACATTTCATATAGGCTACTCTACCCTGCCCTTCTCCTCCTCCCCCTTTCTCTCCCTCCAGCACAGTGGCTGCCCCTGGCCAGACCCGGTAGCTAGCCTACGTGTCGTCTTTCTCCATCTGTTAGCCTATAGCCCACAATTACTACGGCAAATATACACAAAACAATATCACATATAGCGGTTCGCTAGCTTTCATCCTTTGTTTTCAAACAACCCAGCCGGTGACAGCGTAGCCTACGTGAACTCGCCTAAAGTAAAAAAATAAATATGCCTATGTATCGTGTAGCTATGTTTGTGTGTAATCGCCACTGGCTTGTTATCTTCCCTTCATATGAACTTCTATCAATGTTAACGTTAGACCTAAAGGTTAGCTAACGTTAGCTGGCTAAAATAGCTGGAGACAACTTTTAAGCCAATGCTAATAACCTGTGGGAGCTCATCAGATAGCAAGTTGTGCGTATTGCAACCATTTAGCTATAAACCCACCATCTTCATAGCCTATTTGCTCGGTTATGGTTTTCCACAAATTGTCCTTCGAATCGTTGTCTTTTTAACATTTATGTCTCTTATCTAAGAGTATGCTATTCTGAGAAACATACAAAATCAGTTGGTCTGCCATATTGGATGTTGTAGTTTGTTGTGGCAGTGCGGTGACGTCAGTCATGGAAACTTGTTATGATTGGATAGATAAATAGTATCGCAAACGAAAACTCGCAAAAAACTACCTTGCTCCGAATAAATTACATGCCGCCTTTTCGCAAAGGACATTTAGCATTTGATGTGCAAGATTTTATGAACAATACAGGAGTTCGTTAAAATTTTTCAACGTGCGATTTATTCGTGCGAGTAAATCATGGCCAGTGTGTAACGGCCTTACGGCATTAATGCAGGGACTTTTTATAAGAATTTTTCAGGTGTGCATTTCGTACTTTTCATAGTCAGCTATGGATTATCATCCAAAATAATCGCCTATGCTTTCGTCTAACAGGAACATTAAAATAATGCACCAGTTTGTTGTTAAATTACTATTAGTTACTCACCAGTCAGCACGCATGGAAAATGTAAGGTGCATATCCTTCTCTGATAAACTGTATTTGTGGATCTTCTATTTTTTCATGAAGATAAGGTTTGTGATGATTTAAGGTCATTTTGAGACATTAATGTTTGTGACATGATTTAACTGAAGTAAATATAATGGTTTAAATAGTTAGGCTGATATCGTTAGGTAGCCTGTAAATGTTCCAGTAGGGGGGGGCAAAATAGAGCTTTAGTACGTAGACAGCAGTGTGCACGTGAACAAGACAGTACAATTCAGTTTGCAGGTAGCTATGATTAAGCAATTTCATGTAGCCTATGAATCTCCAGTGAGAATATTTGTTGAGACAATGAATATGTGAACCTAACTTCCTATTAACCAAGATCCCCTCGTGGCTACGGTGCTCAACACAGAAAATCCTCGCCTGCTTACATGGTTTTTGAGTGGGTCAGAAGAAGATACCATAGTTACGGAAAATATGCCTGAGGGATATGCGTGAGGGGCATTTCCCTCCTACATATGCAAGTATTACTGCTTGTGATTTCAAATATGTACGTAGTTTTCCCACTCTGCCATGTATTTCACATACTGTAGTGTAAGTGTTCATAGGTGGATCAGTCATGTTTTATGTTCGATTTGCCCTGAAGCTAGAACATTTGTCAGCATTTTCCTGATGGTGGAATATTATTTTATTGTGATCTAATTGTACATAATATACACTATGGCATATTCTATCTCCCTGGGCAATACTTGTCACTTAGTGCATGGAAAATACTCATACTATTCAAATGTAATGGTCATATATGCTAGATAAATGTCCATTTTTCATTGGTGTGAGTATGATGCTTTATAATGGACAAAAAAATGTTTATTCATTTTATGACAGGCTTTGGATAGGTTTTTGGACCCATAGATATCTATCCTCCAATACTAATGAAAAGATAGTAATTCCACCTTGCAAAAGTGAGTTTTATGAACCAAAACAGTTGATTTGTAGTTAAATAAAATATATTATATATTTTTAAATTTACAGCACAATTTAGCCATTTTAGCCATCAGGGTACACTACCAGATTTTGCACACGTCAATGATCCAGATAAATGTATAACAATTTTGTTTTACCTGTTTCAGATATGTAACTCTCAGTATTTCATTGAAAACTAAAAAAACATTTTTAGCATTTTTCCAAAGTTTTTTTGTATTTATGGCACTTTATTTTGACCTAAATTATTAAAATAAACGAATTGTATTGTAAATGGTACAACTGTCTTGTTTCATTTAAAGCCATTTACCGAGTTCCTGTGATGCACACAGAGTTATGAAGCCTTAAATAAAACACCCCCGAAATAGGGAATTGACCTAATTTAGCATTTACGCAAAGGGGTTAAAGGTTGTGTTTTGGGGTTAACGGGTTGTTCAGAACGGTCACAACTTGCAAAAACACCTACCTCTCTCAAGTTGCAGTGCAGGGCAATAAAACAGCAGGGTACTAATAGCCCAAACCATGTTTACAACTGTCATCTTTCCATAGTTACAAACAATAAAATGCACTCTTTATACACGCTATATAAGAACAATAATATATATTTTAAAACGTTGTACAAATAAGCATTCTGTGTTTTTACGTTGCTTACTGTACTATGTACAGGACCCGGTGTACTTTCGGTTTAGTAGAGACCTAATTTTTTTCTTCAAAATTTCTGGTATAAAAATGTTTTATGAAAAGAACTATCCTATGTAGTATTAAGCTGCAACAGTTTTCTGGTTAACCCTGAAGAGTAATTTTTTGCAATTAAGAATATACTGTATTTCCATAAATATGGAAAATATTTATGGAAATACATATTTATTTAAAATATATACTGTATTTTAAATAAATATTCTTATAGTATTACTGTGCACATACTGCACATGCTCATTCACACTCAGATTCAACAAAAAATCTAAATCAAATTAAACATCTATGCCAGCAGCCATACCACCATGCACTCTGCTCCTGCTAAATGGCTGAAGCTAAGCACGTGTGGGCTTGGTTAGAACAAACCCCAATTCCCAAAAAGTTGGGACAGTATGTAAAATGCACATAAAAGCAGAACGCAGTCAGTTGTAAATTCTCTTTTACATATATTTAATTGAAAATAACTTTTTTGGAACGTGTTGCAGGCATCAAATTCAGAATTAGCGTATATTTACAAAAATATATAAAATTGATCAGGTAAAACATTAAATCTATTTTCTTTGTACTGTTTTCAATTAAATATATGGAAAAGGGAAATCACTGCATTCAAATTACTGCTTTCTGCTTTTATGTGCATTTCTGTTCCAACTTTTTTGGAATTGGGGTTTGTACTTGCAGTGTTGTGCATGAACGTGCTCATGTTTTTGGTGAACGGTGAACTGAACGTATCCGTTTGCAACGAATGAACGTGAGCGTCGTTAACTCCCGCGAGACTTAACGATGTTCACGGCTCTTTCCGTACCATTCGGTTTGAAGAGACAGAGTCGCGAGTTTTTGGTAATACAGTCCCGTTTGTTTGTTTAATTTTTTCGAACTACCCGAGGCACATCTCTTTCTCCCAGTGGCGCGAGCTGGCTTTTGATTTCAGACAGCAGAGTCTAGCTGGTAGAAAATCAAGTTAGTAAACAAGCTTCGATATTTTATTCATACCCAAATCACCTGATTGATGCTCATTTTTAATAGCCTATTGTGGCGAGCCATGGAGTCGGAGTCAGGTTTCAGTTCAGATCAGTTTATTTGCAAGAGCTCAATCTTCTCATTACTTCACTTCACAAGTTACAGGCAGAACTAGACAACGCGCGCTGAACTGTAGCCAGCTTTATAGCCTGGCTTATGCAAATGAGCTAGCTAACAAAGGCGACCTCTAATAGGTGCCATGCAGCTCACCTTAACCAATCACACTACATCATTTCGGTCACACTCAAAACAATCGTTGACCCCGCTCTAACATCCTTAGAGCGGACCTGGTTGAGCTCATGCCGCCACATTTAGCGGGACTTTATACAACTTGTTTACCACAGTAGTCGCCGTTCTGGTGGGAGGTTATATTTGAATGCTAACCGCCAACTTTACTGTACAAGCATCAATATGCGTTCGAACACGCTCTGGCAATGCAGCTACATCACCCATCACTCGTGCACTGGTCCGCACGGCACAAGCACACACACCACAATTCTATACACACATTATTTACATAACTCGCAATCGCCCCGGATCGCCACATTGCCCCCACCTAAGGGGTCAGCAGTCCTCTGCGACCCCTTAAAAATGTCCGCACTCACGTACAAAGTCCCGGAAACGGGCAGGGGTTCTCCGTTGGCGAGAAGGGCGATTCGGGCCCTCAGCCGCTGCTGGGCTTTCTGGTGAAGGAGGGGTGGGCGCACGTAAAGCGGGCTGATCCTCGCCGACGCCCATCCCCTCATCGACACCATCCAGCAGCGGCCGGTAAGGAGCTAAACGATCCCGGTGAAGCACCACCAGTTTCCTCCGGCCGGGCATGCGCACTCGATAGACCACCTCGCTAAGTCGGCCCACCACTTCACCAGGGCCCCGCCAATGCGATTGCAATTTCGGGGACAGACCCTTCTTACGAATCGGACAGTAGATCCAGACCTCGTCTCCGTTGGTGAAGGGCTGTCCCCGACAGCGCACATCATACGCTCGCTTTTGCTTAAAACTCGCGGTGGATTGGGCCTGGCGGGTAAAGCTGTGGGCGGTCTCCAGACGCTCGATCAAAGCCCGCGCATACCCGGCCTCTGACTGGTGGTGCTCCGTTGGTCCGGGCGGAGCTCCGAACACCAAGTCGACGGGCGTTCTCAGCTCGCGCCCGAACATGAGCACAGCGGGGGAGCACTGACTGCTTTCCTGCACGGCGGAGCGGTACGCCCACAGGACCAGGGGCAAATGGCGGTCCCAGTCCCGCTGGTGCTGGCTGGCTAGAATGGCTAACTGGGTGGCCAGTGTCTTATTAAAGCGTTCAACAAGTCCATCGCTCTGGGGGTGCAACGCCGTAGTGCGGGTCTTGGCCACTCCCAGCCGCTTACACACAGCCGCCAGCACCCGCGACTCAAAGTTTCGCCCCTGGTCGCTGTGTAGCTCCTCGGGGGCTCCGAACCGGGCGGACATCTCTGTCACGAGCCTTTCCGCCGTCGTGTCCGCCGATTGGTCCGGCACTGCGTACGCCTCGGGCCACTTGGTAAAGTAGTCCATGGCCACGAGCACGTAGCGGTTGCCGGACTCGGTGACGGGGAAAGGCCCTAAGATGTCCACCCCGACCCGTTCCATCGGAGCCCCCACGACGTACCGCTGGAGGGGGGCCTGCGACCGCTGCGTCGGCCCCTTCTTGGCCGTGCAGGCGTCGCAGCAATGGACGTGCAGCTCCACGTCCCGGCGGCAGGCGGGCCAGTAGAACCTCCTCCGCAGTCGATGCAAAGTCTTGCTGATGCCAAAGTGCCCCGCCCCCACAGAGCCATGCACCAGTCCAAGTACCTGGGGGCGGAGCGCACGGGGCACTAGCAGCTGGAGGAGGTCCTGGTCGGACCCGGGGGCCTGCCACCGCCTATAGAGCAGCCCACCCTGCGACGTCAGGCTCCCCCACTGACTCACGTAAGCCTTCAAAGCTGGGCTACTGGCCGACATTTCCCCCCAGGCAGGCCGTGTCCCCGCCGCGATCCAGCTCTGCACCTGCTGCAGCTCGCCGTCGCCCTCTTGCGCTAGGCGCAGGTCCTGCTGGCTAAGAGGCAGCCATCCAACCTCACTCTCTACAGTCTGAACCGGGCATGCTATCTCCGTCACCTGCTCTCGCTGCTCGGCTTTAGTGCAAGGTTGGCAGTCCAGCTCTGCACA
The DNA here is from genome assembly GCA_022702515.1 of Ilyophis sp. 1 JC-2022. NCBI lineage: Eukaryota > Metazoa > Chordata > Actinopteri > Anguilliformes > Synaphobranchidae > Ilyophis > Ilyophis sp. 1 JC-2022. Next base: position 107,390,373 of record CM040395.1, read on the forward strand.
GGGCCTCCGGGAAAGCGCATCTGCATTACCATGCAGCTTTCCGGGCCTGTGCTGAATCTGGAAATCGTACTCCTGCAACAGCTCGAGCCAGCGGGCCACCTGGCCTTCCGGATCTTTAAAATTTAAAAGCCAGGTTAGTGACGCGTGATCTGTTCTAATGAGGAAATGGCTGCCTTGCAGGTAAGGGCGAAAATGGCGAACCGCTTTGACCACCGCTAACAGCTCGCGCCGAGTCACGCAATAGTTGCGTTCTGCCCTGCTCAGCGCGCTACTGTAGTAGGCCACCGCTCGCTCCCCGTCTGGTCCCACCTGAGAGAGCACGGCCCCGACTCCGACATTGCTAGCATCCGTGTCGACGATGAATGGTCGCGCGACGTCCGGATATGCTAGAATGGGAGCCGCCGTTAGGGCGTCTCTCAGCTGGGCAAAAGCATTCTGACAGTCCCCTGTCCACTCGAACGGTTGACCTTTATTGGTCAAACGATGAAGCGGACTAGCCAGGGTGGCGAAGCCTAAGACAAAGCGTCTATAGTACGACACTAGCCCCAGGAAGCTCCGCAGCTCACCCACATTGCTAGGCGTCGGCCAGTCCCGCACAGAAGCCACCTTAGCTGGGTCAGTGGCTACACCCTGCTCACTAACGACGTGCCCTAAGAAAGCTGTCTCCCTCCGGAGCAGCTGACACTTCTTGGGATTGAGCCGTAACCCAGCCCGGCCAATCTCAATAAGCATGTCGTTTAGATGAGCGAGGGCTTGCTCGAAGTCGCTGGCGTGTACTAGGAGGTCGTCTAAGTACACGACACAGGAACTCCGCGGGACGGACGACAGCACCCGCTCCATCAGTCGCTCAAAAGTGGCAGGGGCGTTACAGAGCCCGAACGGTATGACCCGGAACTGCCACAACCCTTGCCCTATGGTGAAAGCTGATTTTGCCCTCGCTTCCGGGGACAGCCTCACCTGCCAATAGCCACTGCGGAGGTCCAGCGAGCTGAACCAACTGGACCCCGCGATATGGTCTAAGGCCTCGTCAATGCGGGGAAGTGGATAGGCGTCTTTTTTTGTGATCTGATTGAGACGCCTATAATCTACACAAAAACGCCACTCCCCGTCCTTTTTTTTAACCAGGACAGCAGGGGCCGCCCATGGGCTTTCAGAAGGCTCGATAATGCCCGCAGCTGCCATCTCCCTTATCTTGTCCTCCGCCACCTCTCGCTTGGCTAGAGACAGCCTGTGCGGACGTAACCGAATGGGCACAGCCGAACCAGTATCAATCTGGTGTTGAACCAGTTCGGTCTGTGCATTCTTCGTCCCGCACAGCGAATAGGTGAGTGTAACGGACAAGCAGGGCTTTAAGCTGCTGGCTCTGCTGCGGTGTGAGCCCTTTGCTGCTGCGCGTCCATAATGCTTGGACGGCTTGCAGCACCTCCGCAGAGGGCTGGGTAGCTGAGGCTAGCCCGCCCGTCTGCGGTGGTACTGTAACCTGAGGTGGTACCACGGTAACAAGCGGCGAATCAGCGGTGGTCATAGCAAGCACAGAACTGGGGCGACAGTGTTTGGGGGGCACCCCAGGGCATTTAGTTCGGCGGGCCGCTTTTAATTCATAATTTGATTGGAGGCCCAGCGTTTCGGTACCAATAGTTATAGTTTCGGTTATCACATTTATGCTAGCTCCCCACAAGGCTAATAAATCTAAACCGATAATGCATTCGTCCTTTATATCTGCTAACCAAAACTCGTGTTTCACTCGCTGGGCCCCCGCACACACTTGTAATTGTTTACTACCACGCATGCCCATCTTCTGCCCAGTGACGGAGGTTAGCTGGGTAGAGGTAGGGTTCCATGCACCCGAAAGCAGCCCGCTAGTACCCCGAAGTACCCCCGGCCTTACCAGGGAGATAGTGGCTCCGGTGTCGACCAGCGCCCAGCAGGCTTGTCCGTCCAAACTGCAAGGCAAGTACAGCCCGGTCTTCGTTCCCAGCCTGCCAATACGGGGCTCGGTCCCGTGGACCTGTTCCTCTGCTCTTAAAAGAGCATCAAACGGAACTTTTGCTCTTGGAATTTTCGCTAGGATGGGCAGGCTGGGCGCGCGAACGCTGGTTTGGGGCCGGGCCTGGTTGAGGAGGGGTATGGCATGGGACGGTGGTCTCCTCACTGAGCCGTCCCGTCGTCGTTTCCCGTCGGCTGTGGGGCTCTCGCTTTTGGTGCAGGGGCGGTACAGTCGCGGGCGAAATGCCCCGGTTCGTCGCACCGGAAGCAGCGTCGCTCCCGTTCCTGTCGCTGCCGCGGTCGAGCTGGGTTCCGCTGGACCCATCTCACCTCCTCGCCGTCCTCGCAGTCGGCAGCTCGGACCCGGGGCTTGTTAGCCGGGGTCCCGTTGGGTGTGGTGCCCAGAATGAGCTCCAGTCGCTCGGCCTCGCGAAGCGCTGCGTCCAGGGACGCTGGTTTGGCGATGCGGACCTGTTGTTGTAGGCGCTCCGGAGTGAGGGCCTGCATGAAGGTCTGGCAGGCTAGCTCCTGCTGGCCTGCGTTGTCGAGTTGGGGGTAGCCGCGGCGAGCTAACAGCCTGATGTCGGCGGCGAGGACGCTGAGGCTCTCTGCTCCGGTCCGCCGTCGCGTAGTTAGCTTCTCCCGGCTCACCTCCAGAAATTGCCGCTGTCCGAACCGGCGCTCCAGCGCTGTCATCAGTGCCGGCAACGTCAGTGGTTCGGCGCTGTCCAGGTCTAAAAGCACTTGGCAGGCCTCGCCCTCCAGGGCTAACGCTAAGTGGGTGGCTGTCTGGCCCTCGTCCCAGCCGTTGTAGCTAGCCGTGAATCGTACCTGGCTTTGGTACGACTCTAGCTCACCCTTTCCCGTGTAGCGGGGTAGCTTGATCACCGCCCTTTAACGGTGTGGTCGGTCGCTGCACCAGCACCGCCGTCTGGCTCAGCCTGGAAGCAGGGGCGTCCTCGTTGGCTTCCAGCCGACCTACTTGCGCTCCGTTCCCGGCCGCGGGGTCAGCCACCAGCGCGGGCACCTCCGCCTGGTCTCCAATCGGCATTCCTCGCTCCGGTTTTGCTGCGCTGGCTCCTTCGGGGAGCCCCCCGGGTCTACTCTTGGGCCGCTTTGCAGACGCTCCTGCGATAACGTCCATCTGCTTGGTCACCTGACGTTCCAATTCGCGGATCTGTTCCCAGATCGTCCCCGCAGCCATCCCACTTCTGACACCAATGTGGCGAGCCATGGAGTCGGAGTCAGGTTTCAGTTCAGATCAGTTTATTTGCAAGAGCTCAATCTTCTCATTACTTCACTTCACAAGTTACAGGCAGAACTAGACAACGCGCGCTGAACTGTAGCCAGCTTTATAGCCTGGCTTATGCAAATGAGCTAGCTAACAAAGGCGACCTCTAATAGGTGCCATGCAGCTCACCTTAACCAATCACACTACATCATTTCGGTCACACTCAAAACAATCGTTGACCCCGCTCTAACATCCTTAGAGCGGACCTGGTTGAGCTCATGCCGCCACATTTAGCGGGACTTTATACAACTTGTTTACCACAGTAGTCGCCGTTCTGGCGGGAGGTTATATTTGAATGCTAACCGCCAACTTTACTGTACAAGCATCAATATGCGTTCGAACACGCTCTGGCAATGCAGCTACATCACCCATCACTCGTGCACTGGTCCGCACGGCACAAGCACACACACCACAATTCTATACACACATTATTTACATAACTCGCAATCGCCCCGGATCGCCACACTATGCTCAATGTTTTTTGTTCACTCTCTCTTACTTTTCAAGCTAGTTTGCAATCGCATCCAGTTTACATTTATTTACGACTTTCCCATCTCTGATATTCTAGCAGAAGTTTAACATTAGGTCTATAGCCTAAAATAACGCTGTCGGTCATTGATTGTAACGTAAGATATTACGTGGTCTAAGAATAGACATTTAATGGTTATATTTGCATATAGCCATTTTATTAGTCTATGAAAAAATCACATTTTTTCTCAGATCCTAGAATCCAGTAGCTTACTGAAAATGGGGTGGATGTATGGCTGTATAGGAGAAATAGTCTGCAAAATCCGAGAAACAAGCCAGATCTTTATGCATGTGTGTGTGTACAGGAGCCTGTTTCGTTTATTAGTTTTAGTAATAGTATTTGGTAAATATTTATTTGGACACCATGAAATATGTTTATTTGAACCATTAGGCTATTTATTTATTTTATTATACAAAATTGTATTTATCTGTTCACTGTTGTTGTTGGTCAAGTTCTAAAATAAAAATGTCACCACTTTAAATAAGAAGTAGCCTATTTGCTGTCATTAGTTGAACACAGTCACATATTAATTATGTTCTATATTGCAATTCGGTTGCAAACGGCCACATATAATAATTTTGTAATGCAAAGTAGCCTAGGCTATTAAAGTGTTGCCGTCTCGGAACAGGGCCGTGTCTGGGGGGGGGGGGGGGGCACGGGGGGCAATGCCCCCCCCAAAGCTCCGCCTGCCCCTCCAAAGCCAAATCCAGATTGGTTGGTATGGCCCAGGTGGGTGCTACACTTTGATGGTGGTTGAGGTGAGTTTCCCCCTCATCATTGTAAGTGTCATTGATTTTCCTGAAAGGCACATGTAAATATAATGTATTATAATAATAATAATAATTATAATGGGGTTAAACTAAAATAGACATGCTGAACTGACATGACATTATCATGAGCAATCTCATCAATATAGCAATGACATCATTTAAAAATATTTGGCTAGCATCTATATGATTTGGGAAACTGTTTGAATGTCTAGGGAAAAGTCATTTAGAGAAATAAAAATTGATGTTGTAAAAATAAATAATGCTCCTCATCCAGCAAAGCTAGAAAATACAATGGCTGTTCTGACACAGGGCTCAGTTGCTGGATTAGCTGATGTGCAGGCTTTGTGAAACTTGACAGCTAACTTGCTTATTCCTAAACTGTTGTTGCTTACTTTTTTCTGCTCATATATTGCAAGCTAACAACTAGGAGAGCTTCACAAATGAAAACCTTCTCAACACAAAGTGTAGGACTAAGAGTTATTTTGTGTACATTTTTAAAAGTCATGCCAGCTCCTTATAATAGGAGTGGCCGAGTGGGGAGAAGTGCACTATGGGATACAAGCTTATTTTATATATCTCGATGGGAGAGGTAGACAGCTGGTAGACTACTGCTAGAAGTCCACAGGTCCCCACTGTCATATGTGGCTAAGAAGCTGTGTTCCAGTTGCAAATATGTAGATAGATAGAAGATATTATTGTCATAATAAATATATATTTTGGTGGTTCTTTTTCAAAACAGCCCTTGCATTTTTTTCAGTGAAGAAACCCACAGGGACTTGAATGGGCCGATATTCATTTTTACCCTCGTTGAGGGTACACTTCCTCTGTTAAGATAATCATGGGCATTATTGGAAATTATAGGTGCCTAGTAAATATTACCAGACTCATCAGTGCAAGCAGCCATTAAGATTGCTTCACAAATCCATAAGCATTTGGTCAGATAGATACAGAAGGAGGTTATAATGAACCTGACAAACTGGCATTGCAGTGCTCTTCTGTGTGGTTACTAGCCTTTGAGCTATCGATTGAAAGCAAAAAGAACCCCAAAATGATTTGCTGATCTGACACAGAAGTGAATGTTTTCTTCATTGGCCTGCCAGTCCTTTATGAGCTAAATTTTTTTTCTTTTAATCATTTTTGTTGCACCCAAGGCCACAGCAGCCAGAAGAAAGATTTAGGGAGTGGGGGAGTAAAGAAGAGAGTGAGAAAGAAAGCCAGGGGAAAGGAAGCAGGCACCTCAAAGACACAACTCCCCTCTCACAGCCTGTATTTCAAGGCCAGGATTCTCGCCCTCCTCCTGAGCTGTGAAAGGTCAACACTGATATACATGCAACTGTTACAAATCTTTCCTTATCAAAGTGCTTTGGAGGAAAACAAAGATAACAGTGGCTCCATCCCCTCATTCCTGTTTTTTTCCAGATGGATCTGTGCTTAAACCCTATGTGCAGGTTTGTCCCTCATTTTAGAACAGGAATGATTTGGACTATCAGTCAAATAGAGCAGAATGTAAATGGAAAGTTAGGTCATGCAACAAGCACTTTTCTTGATAGGAGCAGTATGGTAATCTATTTTGCAATCCATTTACTAATTGGATATTCTGAGTCAGGGGAACGTTTTCAGTTAAACTAGCAATGAGATGAGATTGACGTGGCCAGATCTCACCTCTCTGTACTCATTACATTTTGGATTTTTCTTGTTTCACCCTGCACCTGCTTCTCAATGAGTAATTCCTGATTTGACAATTCCCCCTTATAGCCACTCACTTTTCAAGTACCAAGTATCTTTTATCTTAAGGTCTGGCCATTTATATTAGTGCAGAATTGATGACTTTCAGAGTGAAACCCTGTAACTTTGAAATGTGTAACAATTATTTAAAAGCAGTCTTTAAAATGTGTTTTAGTGGGACAGTTTCAGTTTAGTCGTAAAAATTGGCAACAAATTAATTCTGTATAATCAGAAAGAAAATGTATATCCTGCTGCCGGTACCACCAATCTTTACATATGTTTCAACAAAAAAGAGATCAATATAGTTTAATAAACTTATTAATTAAAGTATATACTTCAATTTTCTATTTTTTTTTAGATACTTGACATGGAATCCCTTGTTGGGGGATGAGGTAAATATCTCATGATGATTCTCAAAAAATAACACAAATGTTTCTGTGTTGAGTGTACAAAGTCAAGGCTTAAAGACCAGGGATTGAATTAATGAGGGGGATGTCCTAAACCATTCAATCTCACATTTCCTGCTTCTGCTGGCTCTGAGGTATGAGGGCCGCAAAGAAATGGTGGCACACAATGTTAATTTTGTTGAACAAAAAGTATAACCAAAATACCCACTGTTGTTAAATAATATTATATATCATTATTTTCTATATGATAATAACCAAAATAATTTATAAAATAAATAATACATTTCAACCAAACCTTATGTCAACACAGTGCACCCTAGAATACTGACATGCTTTGGTCTAGATGGATATACACAGTTGGCATACTTCGGTAGAAAGTAGTTTTTGAAAAAAGACAGAAAAGTGCACAATAAGGTGTGTGGATGTTTGTGAGTAATGTACTTTTTTTTTCAAATGTACATTTTTGGTGCTTTGGGAGCCACAAACTTTGGACCTGTTGAGGTCCATTCTATCAGGTTGATATCATGTTGAGCTGGATGGAAAGCCAACAGTGCCAAAACATCTTAAAAAATATGTATCATCACGATTACTTTTGACACCTATTAACTCGGCCAAAGTTTCAGTGTCAACACGGCAATCTTGCTTGCATCAACACACTTAAATGAACCTCAGCCAATAGCAATGCAGGAATTGTGTGTAGAATAGCATCATGTGTCAAGGCATATCTCACCGCTACAACATTTCCGGAGCATGTTGAGATGTTCTGCTATAGGGTGGACTCATTTTGTAAGTGGGAGGCCTGTAAGTTTGGTCATCCCTATGATGACCAAATAGGCCTCGGGACAAGGCGGTGGAGCTGCAGCATCTGGCAGCGCCTCGGGACAAGGCGGCGGAACCGCGTGCTCTGGTGGCACATCTTGACAGGGTGACAGGACGGAGAGCTCCGGCGGCTCCTCTGGACAAGGCGGCTCCTCTGGACAAGGCGGCGGAGCTGCGACCTTTGCCGTCTTCTTTGGAGAGTCTGGCGGAGCTGCGGCCTTCAGTGGCTCCTCGGGAGAGTGTGGCGTAGCTGCGGCCTTCAGTGGCTCCTCTTGAAAGTGTGGCAGGGCTGCGGTCTCCTGTGGCTCCCCTGGAGAGGGCTGTGGAGCTGTGGCGTGTTCCGGCAGCTTTCCTGGATGAGGCAGTGGTGTGGCGGCCTCTGGCTGAGCCTTTGGACAAGGCGACAGGGTGGTGGCGGGGCTACGATCTCCTGTGGCTCCTTTGGATGAGGCGGTGGAGCGGCGGCCTCTGGATGAGCCACTGGACAGGGCAGCGGAACAGCTACCTTGTGACGAAATATGCAATGTGCAGCAAGCAAACTTGACAGGTGCTCTGCAAGGGAGGATTGACAAGAAACAAACAAAAACGGAAATTAACTGTCCTCTAATATTAGAAATGCAACCCCATAAAGTTGAAATGTGACCGGCCACTTTTTCCATGTGGAGCATTGCATTGTAGGATTCCCTTCTTGTTGAAAGCTTGGGCTGCATTTGGATTTGAACTTGCTCTGCAAGGGGGGATTGAGGAGAAACAAACAAAAACAGAACTGAAGCGCCTTCGCAACCAATATTGAAAGTGCTACGCTAAGCTAAAACGTGACCGCCCACTTTTTCCATGTGGAGCATTACATTGTAGGATTCCCTTCTTTCCAGAAGCTTCAACACACTTGAGATAACCCTAACCCTAACCCTAACCCTAACTACCTCTCACTCTCAATACAAGGGAGCACTAATGGAGGTAAAAGGAAACAGGATAAATAATAGCGACACAGACAATTGGGCAAAAAAACTTGTAGACTTGAGTAGTCGAAAGAAAAGGAGAGAATTACCTCTCACTCTCAATACAAGAGAGCACTAAATTAGAGAGGTAAAGGAAAATGGTAAAGAAGGAAACTGTCTCAGTGAGAACAGCAGGAAAACCCAGAACAAAGAACAGAAAGTGCAAAAGAAAAAACAAAATCCTAAAAAGGAACTCTAAGCACTGAAAGCAAGTCCCGTTTTTTTTTAAAAGTATCATATTTAATATTTGGTCGCATATCCTTTGCATGCTGTTACTTCCTGAAGTCTGTGACCAATCAACATCAAAAGACTCGATATCTTATTTTCAGGTACTGTTACAAGCGATACTATAACCTCTCTGCATTTGAACTGATCTCTATGGGAATTTGGGGGTGAGACTAGATTCAGCTGTAAATTACACTGGTACAGTATGGAACACATGGTTGGCTAAATGGCTGTAAGTCATCAAGGGTCTGAGCTATCGAACAAGCCCCAAACCATCACTCTGTTGCCAGATATGGAGTAGATGTGGATGGATCACTGCAAGGGTTATTTCTCCTGACTCATTTTCCTATAGAACTCTATGGGGAAAAAAGTCAGGAGAAACAACCCTTAAAGGGATCCATCCACATCTACTCCATATCTGGCCGCAGAGTGATGGTTTGGGGCTCGTTAAAAACTCGTCAGTTTTTACTCTTGTTTGGGGTATTCATAGTATAGTATTGCCACTATTAATCAGTCCCTATTAACACAATTAACGTAATAACCATGAACGCAAAATCAACGAAATTCCGCAAAAGTTGCAAGAGCTTGCATTTTTTCCAATAACCGCAACCTTCCCGAGAAAAATAGTCAAATCTTTGTGTTACGACCTCGGCTCGTGATTTCAAACACAAATGGGCAACTTACAAAATATTTTAATTAAAATATCTCTCATAAAGCAGGGTCAGTTTCCCCATATTACTGAGCGTAAAAATGGTTTCAGAATAAAAAACAGGTATCACTCGAGCAAAAACAGAATTACTCCATGTTAACTGATTTTCATGTCCAAAAAAATTAACAAATAAAACAAAAACTTTGTTATATTGAGCCTTTTTTGTATGGTTACTCAGAACACAAGCTCCACAATATTTCCAGTTGTGTTATACAGTACTGTTTAATTCTCACTGAACTTACATTAGCCTACATATGTAATGGATTTTAGTGGCGGATAATCAAACGCGAAGGTAGGGGGATCAGAAACAAGTCACTCACGCAGTGAGGACCAATAAAGGGAATAACAAAATAAATGCAAAGAAAGAAAAGACAGGAAACTAATTCCTTGTGGCTAAACAGCCAAACGAAAATCAACCCACTAAAATAGGGCAAACTCGAATAACGAGTGAAAAACAAACGAAATCTCCCAAGCTCAATACTGGAGCCAAAACGGGAAACTTGGCAAAGAAAAAAACACCTTAGGCACATAAGTTCTGACGGCCGGAAGAGTGTAAAACAAACAAAATAAACAAAGAAAACTGTCTCAGAGAGAACACATAAAATAAATAGCACAGAACGCTAACAGGAGTAATAATACCTATACCTGAACTAAAAGCTAATAGCAAGTCCCCCGTGAACATAAACAGTGTTTAATATCACAAGGTCACTAGTACCTGGCTATACCTGGCTCCATGCAATGTCGAATGACAAAGAAGCACCAGGGAAGCGGAAGTGAGGAACTTAAATACCCCGCAGGTAGAGGCACAGGTGGAAAAAATCTGATAGATTCTCAATCTGGAAATAAGGACGAGAACCACAACGGAAAATAAAATAAAAACCCACAAACCATGACAGGACCCCCCCTCTAAGGAACGACCGCAGACGATCCCTCAGACCAACTACTGCAGAAATCCTTAATTAGATTAGGATACAAAATATCTCTGGCCGGGACCCGACACCGTTCCACTGGACCATACCCCTCCCAGTCCATTAAAAACTGCCACCTCCTACCTAGCCGTCTCTCCGCTAAAATGTGGCAGAGAGTATACACTGGACCTCCATCCACAATCCGAGGAGGAGGAGGCGGTCTCTCAGCAGGCGACAACGGACTGATCAGCAGCGGCTTCAGACGCAAAACGTGAATCCGCATAGAGCGTGGCAATTGAACCGTTACAGGATTTATCCTACGGATTACTTTAAATGGTCCTATGTAACATGGAGCCAGTTTACGCGATTCAACCCTCAAAGGCAAATCTCGCGACGAGAACTAGACTTCGGGAAGTACAAAAAGGCAATTGACGGGACCCCCACCCGGGCCCAGATTACATAGCAACGCCTGTTGAACCTCCACTTCAATGTCCCATAGCACAGGAGCGACTATCTGTGAAAGCGGCACAATGTGCTCCGGAATAGTGGGACTGTCAGTCCGCTCAAAGATGCATGACAATGCATCAGGTTTAACATTTTCGTACCCGGACGATACGTTAAAAGAAAGTTAAACCGCGTAAAAAACAATAATTAACGCGGTTGTCTAGAATTACGTGTTCTAGCCTGTTGTACGTACTCCAAGTTCCTGTGGTCGGTCCATACAGCTCTGCTACCTCCAGCCAATGGCGCCAGTAGCTCCCAATCACCTACATCATAATTCCTCTCGGCCAAAGTAAGGGCTTGAGAGAAATATGCACACGGGTGCATTTTGCAATCAATGGGTGAGTGCTGAGATAAAATAGCACCTATGCCCAACTCGAAAGCATCAACCTCTACCACAAAAGGGAGGGAAGGATTGGGCGTAATGATAATAGGCTCAGAACTGAACCTCTTCTTAAGTTCCTCAAAAGCAGAGTCAGCCCTCGGATTCTACCGAAATTGAGTAGCCGATGTTTTCTTAGTAAGGGCAGTAATGGGCACGGCGAGCGCACTAAAATTGCGAATAAACGCCTATAAAAATTTGCGAACCCAAGAAAACGCTGGACCTGCTTAACAAAATTAGGAGTAGACCAATTTAGTCCAGCAGAGACTTTCTCGGGATCCATACAGACCTTGCCCTCTGATATTATGAATCCCAAAAAAGAAACCGTGCTCACATGAAACGAGCACTTCTCTGCTTGCACAAATAATTTGGCCTCCAACAGGGCTTTCAACACCTGTTTAACATGACCGATATGAGCTTGTAAATTGGAAGAGAAAATTAAAATGTCGTCCAAATAAACAAGCACAAATTTCTCCAACATCTCCCGTAGTACGTCATTTCCTAATGCCTGAAACACAGAGGGTGCGCTAGTAAGCCTGAATGGCATGACCAGATACTCATAGTGGCCGTTGTGGATGTTAAAAGCGATTTTCCAGTCATCGCCTTCACACATGTGCACCAGGTTATAAGCGTTGCGGAGGTCTAATTTGGAAAAAATAATGGCCCCCTGGAGACATTCAAACACCGAATTCATCAGGGGAAGCGGATACGGATTCTTAATGGTAATGGAGTTTAGAGAGCGATAATCGATACATGGCCTTAATGTTCCATCCTTCTTTTTAACAAAAAAGAAACCTGCGCCAGCAGGCGAAGTAGATGGCCTAATAAACCCATTAGCCAACGCCCCCTCAATATATTCCTTCATAGCCGCACTCTCAGGAGCCGATAAGGAATATAGACTCTGTCTATTAGGGGTAGTACTCGGATAGAGTTCTATGGTGCAATCATAAGGTCGGTGGGGAGGAAGGGTGGTTGTCCTCTGTTTACTAAAAACCTCTGCTAATTCGGCATATTCAGCAGGGACGTTGGGAGGCAAAGGAAATTCAAGTGTTTTTACAATCCCAGTCACTCCTCTCTGAGTAGGGGACCCAGGGAGAGGAGACCACTGAATCTCAGAGTCGGATAGCTCCTCAGAAGAAATCTCCCTCCAATTAGAACATCCGTCAGCCAGGGAGTTCCACTCAAGACTCTCGTCACCAGCCTCAGAACCTGAGACAGACTCTCTGTGATTGGGCGGAGAGGTAACCTCCTCCAGCTCCGACTCGGAATCAGAAACGTTAACATGTTCCGCGGACAAACTGGAAGGAGCGAGGTGATCCTGCGCGGTACACACTGTGAACCCCATTGATGAATAACTAACTTATCCCCTCCCCACTTAATATGGGGATTGTGCATAACTAGCCAAGTGTGACCCAACACCAAAGGATAAGCAGGGGAATCGACCAACAGAGACTGAATGCTCTCAATGTGTTTCTGTTGAAGAGTCAACATAGTGAGAAAAGAACTTCCTTAATGGTGCCTGACCCCAACGGACGACCGCCGAGAGCGGTAATCAACCGGGATCAATAGAATGAGCAGCGAAGCTGCTGGTACCCTATTGTTTTTGTTCTGGTTTTTTCCCCCCACTTTGTCACTTTTATCACTTTGTTACTGGAGCCTCCTGGCTGAAGCTTTTCACCCAGTTTTGTACACAGTATGAAACTGGTGTGACAATAAACATCTTGAATCTTGAATCTATTTTCATTCTGTGTTTTGCTGTAAAATGCGGTGCAAGACCACAGCTCATTTGGCCATGCTTGTCATTTAATGATAATCACCTGCTATTTGATTAGTCACCTGTTGTTTACCTCCAAGATGTCTGCGATCGAATACTATGAATTGCTTAGTAATACGGTAAGCCTTCAGATTATAATGTAATGTCTTGTCAGTCTTTAACAGCATAAAATAATAGTTTAATCAAATGAAGATTATATTAATTTAAAGGGAAGCAATGTCAATATATATATATATATTTTCTTGAGAGTATGTCATCTTAATTTTGTTTATTTAATGGTTTTCCAGAGGGTAGCACAGACAGTGGCTGCAGTTACTGTGGTTCTTGTTCATGTGAAAGGTCAGAGGTACAACATATTTTATTCTCAAGAAAAATGAGTTGGAGCCAGCAGAGCCAGGATTAGAGAGAGAGAGAGTGATTGAAATTAGAATTTTAATGAATGGCCTTGTAATCACTATTGTTCATACCAAAACACTAGTGTCTGCTCATATCTGTATCATGGAAAGGAATTTGTTACAATTAGGCAGACCAACAGTATGTTGCACCTTACAAAAATGACTCACTGGGTCATCCTACTCAGAATTGTTATGTTAGAGATGGAAAAGTTGATCAACAAGAGAGGACATGGAAAAAAAATGAGACAAAAAAGACAGACAGCAATAGAGGAAACACCAGAATGGACCAGGAGGAAAGACCAGAATGGCCCCGGACCCCCTTACAAAGTCTGAGGAAAGCCCCAGATGTATTGGGCTAAGCCCAGGTCCTAGAAACGCCTTTGGTCAATACCTGAAATTCCAGGTAGTCTCTGTGGGTGTAGAATGTATTACATGTAGACAACTGTATTTAGCTGCAATGTGTACAAAGCCACTGATAGACATCCTCTTCGATAGAATCTATGCTACTGGGCTTAGAAGAATCTCAGTCGCTCTCCTCTTCTGACTCACCTCCAGCAAACCAGTTTCTTTAGTCAACTAAACTTCCTGTTGTGCAAGGCCATAAATAGTAGTTCAAAGCTTTCAGTTACACAGGCCATATGCTTGCGAGAAGCATATAATGCCCTCTATTGGATACAATCTTTGTCAATCAAACCAGAATTAAATGAAAAAGCATCACAGCAATGTAATCAGGAAGCCTGGTTTTACGCTGAGCTAGTTTAGATTATATACTCTTGTTGTAATGTGCTGTGTTTTTCTCAAACAGATTGTCCAAGGCAATACATGTCCTACACATAAAATCATTGGTAATATTGGTATATCGATTCCATATTTAGTAGCAGATATTGATAGTAGAATGACATGGTATGATTGACAATAATTTCACTTATTTATTTAGGTTTTTGAGTTAGCAGCACTTTTTAAAAAGTTAACAGCCTATATATTTTTAAAAAAATATATATATTTATTTTCACTTTTCACTGCTGTATTAGCTTACCTTCAGGCTATTGTTGGCTTTATCTTGTTGCTATGACGGAATACACATTTTTGGTGGTGATATAATATTTATATGAACTCAGATAGATGCTATTGTCCAATGTGTCCATGGTTAGGTACAGTTGCAGGTGAGACTGGGCTGCTTGAATGAACCGCATATGCGACAGTGATGTAGAAACTCATATTCTACACACTTGTCACAAATAGTGTTGCACTAGAACACAGAGTCTGTTATTTCCACTCATAGTTTTGTTGCAGGAGCAATGAATGTCTCAGTTGAGGTATCTCAGGACGCCAGCATCCTGCCACTAGGGCATCTGTGCAAAGGGGTTGAATTGGAACCGAATCCCACTTGGTGTGACTGCCATATTTTACCCTGGTATTTTGGGGATTCCCCCCTTGAAGCAAGAGAAGGGAACGACAGAAAGAAAGCATAAAATTTTGATCCAAATGCAGCCCGTACTTGTACTACATCGTCATAACTCTTCTGACCTTAGCAACAAACACATCCAGTGCAGGTTAGCATGTAACTAAGATCTGAACTGACAGCTAGCTATGTTACAGCTGAGAAAATGTTGTTTGTCATACAAATTTGTGGTGAAGGGATGTTTGTATAGTTTTATTAAAGTAATCATAGAAAATGCTTAGCAGTATGTAGCCTATATTACAAGATAAAACATGATGTTTGTGGCAAACGTTAATCATCTCCAGTCAGTAACGTTAGTTAGCATGTCTGTGTTTCCCACAGGATTTTCTGAAACTGTGCTGGGTGGACCCTGAACTGTATAGGGGGGTCCAGGGGCATGCTCCCCCTGAAGAAAATTGTCAATTTCAACAGCTAAATTTACCAATTTGGTGCTCTTTGAGATTAAAATCTAAATACTAGATCCACAATTCTTTGTGATTGGAACATAGGAAATGGAACACGTGAAATATATAGAATTTTTGGCTAGACAGCTAGCTAACATCAGACCACCAAAAACGTAGTCTGATGAAAAATGTTCTCTGCCTACCCGTCTCTCGGCCAAAATGCGCCGAACGGTATACACTGGACTTCCCCCAACGAATCGGGGAGGGGGCGGTGGTTTCTCAGCCGGAACTAGGGGGCTCACGAGCACAGGTTTCAACCGGGAGACGAGGAACGTGGGATGAATACGCATATTCGAGCCTCGAAAAAAAGAGAGAGCCGTCGAAGCATTGCGCTGCGTATTGTGCGCATACTGTGCCCAGGCGAGGTGGCAACTTCTTGGACATTCAGTCTAACTGGCTGAAACCCAGATGACAAACTAACGGATGCCCCTATCTGAGGAGCGCCAAAACTGAGCAGCAAATTGAGGACCCCGATTCGACACCACGTCCTGAGGAAGACTATGCACTCTAAAGACATAGTCTATAACCAGCTGGGCGGTCTCTGGAGCTGAAGGTAATTTAGGAAGAGCGATAAAATGAGCCACCTTGGAGAACCTGTCTACGATCACTAAAATCACCGTGTTGCCCTGGGATATCAAGATTACAATGTGAAATATTGTTATTGTCTAGGCTATATTTAAAAAATGCATAATAATGAAAGGGTCCATAGGTCAAAGACCACATACTTGTCCCTCAGCGAATGCTGCATTAAATTGATTTCAGCCCACTCCATATACACATCCAGGCGATGTGCGATGGTAGGTGTAAGATTACATGTAAACTATTCGCGACTATCCTGGATCAAGCTATGACTTAGCCTATATTTGCCAATAGTTCCTGTAATCTTCCGGGGGGACAATCTTCTGTTATGGGACAATGGCTATTTATTGAAAACTTTGCTGATAACACCTATATCAAGCCTAATGTGTGAATTGTCATTTACACCTAATGCGTGAATTGTCATTCAATAGTCCAGTGAATATTGCATTTATTGTTTTTCAAATAACCTAGGCTACAGTCCCCGTGATTCACTCTGCATAAGGTTTTTTCGATAGCCTACGGTTAAAAAACGGAGATTCATTTAAATTTCACCATTTTAACAGAATTTTAAACTTATTCTTCGTCCTTTATATTTTTTAATTACAGTGACCAGGTTTCCATGCTCTCAGCTTATTAAAACCCTCTCTGATTTCACCTGTTATTCCATAACTGAACCAAATGATTTTAAAGAGAACTAAGAGTCTAATTATAAACTCAATCAAATTTGCAGCACATTACACAATTAATTATATTTTTATGCCATTCTCTGCATTTGTGCTTTAATTTAATGTAGGAACAGGTCTGTTTCACCTTCTGTAAATCGCACTTTTCACAGTCTTCCCTGGAAAGTGGACTTGTTTTAAAGCATTAAACTACCACAGGTTGGTCACATTTCCATAAGCAGGACATTATAAAACAAGGGAAAATATGCGTGAACCTATGGGTTCCCAACCAGACAGCTTTAGTGTATATTGTGTCATCATTAAGGCAAAATAACGGTATTTATGTTATTAATCAATAGCTTAGAATGCAAGCTTGAAGCTTGAACTTCAAGAACTCCAGGAGAACAGCCTCGTGGAATTGATGTTTGACAATGCTTCATTGTATAATCAAATTAAATTTCTTAAACAAGCAGGCAAATTTGGCGTTTTCTAAGGTGAGACGGAAGCTGTATATTGGTAACTTATTCTCAGCTCTTGCAGGTGCTTTTAACGAAATTTAACCGCATATATATTTGATAAAATAACAGCACTGTCTGGAATTACAGAGAACCGTGCCAGTCTTAAACCCTAATGTTAAAGATTATTATTGTATATCAAAAACGTGTCATAATGGTTAGTCGGAATAATATTGATCATACTATTGATCCATATAGCATATTCATTTCTCGCACTACACACACATGACCATGTCTGTTTTCGCCCTCAAATAAGCAATCCGCCAAGGCTTTTAAAGGGAATGGGATATGACATTTTGATTTGTTTATTGCATGTTACGCCCAAGACACATCTATAATTAATGAAGAAACTAGGTTTGGGCCATTTGCACCTTGCGCCATACTTAACGCTCAAAACTTGGACAAGCCCTAAATGCACTTGTGCCATGCGTTTTAGACCAAGCGCTAAAATTGTCAAGATAGAGGCCTCAGTGTTTTTTCCCTTGCTCACTTGTGATGTATTTTCAGATTAGTACAAATATGTTAGAACCAATTTTCTGCATGGATTGAATTGTTTTCTGATGAACCCTGAAGATATTTTGACACATTATTTTTGAATTCCTTGACACATTTTTGATGCGTTAAAATTTGACTTGTTCATTCCATTCGTCTAAAGACGTCAATCTTCCCCTGTTGACACAACAACTTTTGCCTTGTCAACACGGCTAATTTTAACACATCAAAAATGAACACGTAAATACGTAGATTTTTGACATGCTGAAATATGACGTGTTCATTCTATTAGTCTAAAGACGTGCTATCTTGCCCTCTTGACATGGCAATTTTTTCTGTTCCTTTAAGGGGTATTTTCACCATAACTTTCATTGACAAAATGAACACTGGTGTCTTTGTGTCATAGGCATTGTGCCGGACAGACTGGGGGCTTCCGCCTCGCACCTCTGGGCCCTGAGCAGACCGGCGCCCAGCTTGCGGAGGTGGCTGTTCCCACAGCGGAGGCCTCCCTATCAGGGCCTGTCTCCGGCATTCTGCCCCATGGCCCTGACGTAAGCCTGTCCTGATAAGGGGGTCTGCCGAGGGGCGGTGGAGGGGGGGTTACACTAACAGAGACAGCCCTGGATAAGGCCAGAGACAGATAAGAGGCTTGACTGTGGAGTCCTATTGTTCCCAAAATCTTTGCAATCCTCCTTTCTGGTGTCATGCGCTCATCCTAAAAAAAACTAAGATATTAGTCTCCTTATCATGTCTTTTTGAGATCCAAAGTGGATTGGTCAAAACTGCAGAAAAATGTTCCTGCTTTATTCTATATCTTTTTTTATTTTGCATGGAGGTTTTGGTGGTGCAGAAGAGGGATTGAGAAGTCACAGTTTAGGATGGGTCATCACAAAATTGTAAAAAAAACTTTGTGATGGCACTCAGCTGACATTTCAAATTTCTCTTTTTCCTGTGAGCTCTAAAACAAACCAATTGTATGTACTCTAAAATGAACCTGTAAAATAGTGCTGCTGCAGGCTTGCAACTGACCAATCCTGACCAAGGTACATTAGAGGGCAATACAGACAAATACAAACAAAAGAGAAGTATGAACCTCCTGCATTCAAAATTCTCAGTTAATTGATTAAATCTATTACACTTCATAAATGTCTTGGCTGGCTGGTGTTTTTCTGCATGATGGAAATGTGCAGGGCAGGGTAACTTAGGGGTGTAACCAGGGAAAATATTTAATGACAAGCACTTTATAAAAATGGAGAAGAGAACTTTCTTAACCCAGAGAAACCCAAATAGGGAAAAGCCATGATAACAGAAAGTCCATTATTTCAAAGTTATTCATAGGCCCCCCGTAAACATCCTGGTGAGGCGGGGGTAGGTTGCCCCGGTAATCAGCCTTTTTTCCAGGGCCGTTTGGCTTTTTTAGAGACTGAACCACGGGTGAACTCTATGTTGGGCTTCGTCATAGCCTACGCCGGCCTGACAGCGGCGCTAGGGAGCCCTGCCTTATCAGCAGCCCTGGACCCCAGAGCGCTATGTTTGCTCTTATTGCTCGAGCCCACGGACTTTGGCCAGACCTTATCTCAGGGAGAGAGGTCCTGGGATCCCTGCCTCTCAGCCAGAGCGCTCCAACCCGCTAAAAATACACACTCCGATAAATCAATCAAGGGCCAGGCATGGAGATGGGGGAAATGTAACCCTTTCAGTACCCTCCAATCCTCCCCAATTATGACTGGAGAACACCCCGAGACAGGAGCAAAAGGACATGCTGAGGTGCCTTCCTTGACAATTGACAATGTGGTTCCTCTAACATGAGGTGTAGCAGTTGCTTGGAGTGTGGTAAGATTGAGGTGATTGGGCTGCTACTAAACAGTAGGGCCCTGCCCACAACAATGGATGATGACTGCCCCCAGTGCATGCCCTTGATTGGCTGTAATTTTCTCGGCACTAGTCTTCCTGTTCTTTTAAGTCAGTTGGATTGCATGTGTGACAGCCACACTGTTAAGAGTGATGAAAACAGTCTTATGTAAATTCTGGGTGCCTATCCCAGCATGCACTGGGTGAAGGGAAGGAATACCCCCCTGGACAGGTCGCCAATCCATTGCAGGGATGTGCTGCCCTTGTTTTTCATAATTGAAATTCATTTGAGGGGTCAAATAATCTATTGTTTGCTTTTTTCTGAAACAAATACAGTATCATATCCCCATTTGATAACATTAATCTACAACACCCATTAAACATTAAACTACTGAATGCAGATACCAGTATACCTGGATAGCTTCCTAATTACTGATTAAACAAAATGGTATGAAGTTAAGATGAGGCTAAATAATTACTAGTAACTGACAAGACAAGTGTGAACAGAATCATCTCTTCATAATGTTTAGTTAGCATGTATTGATTACTTACGGTTTGCTGATTACTATTCTCACATTTTTGACATCAATGGGATTTGATCAAAGAATATTCAGCTCAAGAGTTACCCTATAACCTCAATGCATTAGCAAATACACATATCTTGAACCGTGGGAAATAAGGACAATTTTTCTTTATTCTTATTACATAATTAATAGACTCCAGACAAAAACCTTAAACAGCTGAAAACGCAAGGAATTTAAAGTTAGGTTGCCATTGCACCTACTCAACCTTTGTCATGATAGTGTATTCGAATCATACCGCTTTTGAGAATGATACTGTACTACAAGTGGCTTCATTTCTGACAAAATGGGCTCAGCAGGTTTTCCTTGTAGATTCACATTTATTTGACCTATGGACATTTTCAAGATCCTTTTGACTCTGTTTATCTTTTGTCGGTCTCTCAGTGCTGTCTGGTTAAAGCGTTGTTCCTGGTGCCACCACAGCCTGCCTGAGGTCCGAGTGAAGAGGGCTGCTGACCCCGCAGTGCCTGCCTGTCTGTTCCAGGCCAAAAGGGGTCAGGCTATCTGGCCAATCCTGAGCAGCAGATACTGTGGCCACTGATTCTCCACACACATTCATTCTATCACTGCAAAACAATTCCCTTATTTCCTTCCTTAGTTGAAAGTGATTTATTATGAAAATGAATGCAATGTTTTCATTTCACCGCACAGAATCTCGATATACAACAAACTTTTACTTTGTTTTTCCAACAAAAGATTGATAAAATCATACTTTTATGGGGAAAATATTAACATTGGAAAAGACATTGTGAAATATGAAATATCTTATTTCATAAAAAAATGGGAGCAATGTGTATGTTGTTATAAGATATGATTTACCATATTTATCATATGTATTCTTATTTTAACTTACACTCATAGCAAGGAATATTTTCCTGTAACATTTCTCTTTTCAGTAATCCCAGCTCTGTGTGCTCCCACAGCTCAACCATCACCTCATTAATATGGCTACTCTATCAGAGCCCAGAACTGTGAGCCTATCAGTCCAACGCATTACACTGCCAATTGCATAGTGAACGGCTGAGATAGTCACTTTACTGCCAGAACATGGCCTAACAAATGTTGCAGCTAACTTGCTTCTTGGAGGGTTTCAGATTCTGTAGAAAATCAACATAAGCCAATGCTCAACATCCCGGGGCTCACTCAGTCAGAACCCTAACACAGAACAATTTGCCAGCCTACTCAATACAGATATGAGAAACACTGGTAAAAAATATGTGACAGATTAATGAGGGAACTTAAAAACGGCCCTTTTGGAGATGAGAGCTGCACTGCATCACTTAATTTCCTTCAGCTGCATCTCATGAACTGACTGCATCGTATGACAGTATGTCAAGAATATGGAAAACATTCTAATTAATTATTTTCCCCTTTTCTAGAGCTGGGTCTTTAAATAATCTCAGTAACATTAAACCCATATTGAAACACTGAATGTGCAACTTCTGTCCAATACTGAGGCTGAATGTTGTTGAACCACTCTTGCTCTTTCTTTGTCCTGGATTCAATGGAAATTTACCATTAAATAAGACTCACTATTTCATCACGAACACAATTTATTAATTATATCATAATTCACCAAATCTGTCGGAAGAAAAAAGTAACAGATACATTTTTTGAATGGTGAACTTAAGCAAGTATTTACTTGTTATGTTTTAATATTTATACAACAGGTCTGGCAGCATCTGAAATGAGTACAATATTAAGTAAGTTAATCTTAAAATGTTAATGCTTGTTTAAAACCATTACTCAAAGTGAAGGACAGAGAGTCCTAGCAGTTAATTTGAAGCCAGCTTTGTAGCCTCGAGGATCAGTGGTAGTCAGCATGTTCATGTGGCAAAGTTGGGTCAGAGCTCAGCATTGGGGTCCCTGGATTATCAGCACAAAGTTACACATTAATAATTCTGCATTTCCAATGGAGCAATATTGTGCTATTTACCTTGACACTCTGGAGGGCCAAAGATAGAAAATCAATACTGTAAGAGTTGCTTAAAACAATAACTGATTAGTGAAACATCAGCTCAGCGGGAGAATCTCTTTACTGCAATACCTCACAGTATAATAAGTAATTTCCCAAATCATCTAAATGAAATGTAAAAATATGTTAAAATAGACTGAAGCTAAATTAAGATCGACAGTGACACTAGGTCATAGTATAGTATAGTAGCCTCCCTCACTGCTATACCATGGGTATAAAATTCCAGACCTGGAAGGCCTATGTGTATGCTGGTTTTTATACCAGCAAATTATTCTGACTTACTTTCCAAAAATGGTACAGTAATGCTGTGTTTCACTCCAATATCAGACCACAGGAACATGTGTTTACCAAGGATACGCAGCTGTAGTTCATGACTCAAAAATATGTCAAATAAATGACTGGGCTACTTAAATAATAAAGACCAGAACTTAGCTTGACATCCCTAAACAGATTAACCCTCATTGTGCACCCCTGGGCTGAAGCATAACCACAAGTGTGAATAGAGAGTAATGGAAATATTCTGGCTGGGGAGCAGAAGGACCTTTACTGCGACCTGTCTGGACAGCAGCTCTGAGACTTGTGCCGCTTAATACTAAAACAGTATTGGGAGCACTGTCCCATACGGAAGCCGTCTCATTATTTTAGTTTCTCACTGGGGTTTGGGTGTTCCTCAAAGTCACTATTGTTTCAAACATTCTGATTGAACATTGGCCTCAGCTGATGGGCCAGAGAGAGGCTGACACAAAAATGAATAAAAAATGTCCTGTTAACCATAACAGCCAAACATATCACACTGATCTTCATATTATGTAAAATCATGCCATAAGGTTATTCCATGTAATTTTATATGCCGTGATCCAACATCGCAGATTATTCTGAAGTGATTCCTTTCGTTAGAAACAGTTAAGAGAAGCATTCATGTACCTATATTTTGTAAAAATATAATTTGATCTGTGAGAAATCAAGCTACTTGATTGCCCCCAAATTGGACATTTCCGCTTGGTATGGCTCACATCATATAAATTAAATATAGTACCCTAAATCTGATATGGACCGAAATCCTTCCTAATAATGATTAAGACATGTGGAATCCAAATAAATGATCAAAATCTACCCAAGGACCCCCCAAACCCGACCCTAATCCAACCACAACAGACAGTATATAACATCAGTTCTCTGATAGTAGCATGGAGCAATGGCTAGGAGGATTATTTCTTGATCTAATGTTTTACCAGTGAATATGGTTTTTTCCCCCTGTACAGATTAATGAGTCATTTAAGTTATTTGTCTTAGGTTCTGCTAATTCCAAATTCTGACCACCAGATTGTGCTGTTTCTGTTATTAGTGTAAGAGGAAGAAAAGAACATGTCTTAAGTGTTCATTTAAAGCTTTACTTTCAAATGATACGAATTTCAACATAATCCAAAATTTGTAACAGATGCTATTCTCAACCTAAAAGTTGGGCTAGTAGGCTACATCTGGTCATCAGAAACAAGTACTATCACATTTTTGGATCATAAAATAAACAACTTCAATGACTGGTTAATCTGTACAGAGGAACATAACCAACGCCATATTCACTGAGGATTCAGTAGATATATGAAGAAGCAGTATTCCAAGTCACAGCTCAATTCTACTGATGAAACATAGAGAATTGATGTTATACTGTATACTGTTTGTTGTGGAATTGGAGAAGGGGGGGGTCTGTGGGTGGATTTTGACCATTTGTTTGGTTTCCTCATGTCTTAATTGTTATTAGAAAGCAGTTTGGCACAAGGATGTTTGATACTTTATTTACAAAATATTATGTGAACCGTAACACACACACACACACACACACACAAAAAAGAGTTCAATTTGGGTGCCTCAATTAGCTTGATTTCTCACAGATCAAATAATTTTTTTACAGAATAATGTTACATAAATGCCTACCAGTTTCTAACGACAGGAAACAAACTGTCGTGCGTGTCGAGATACACTTTTTTGTTCAAAATGACTGACCCCATGATGAATGTACAGGTGCCGCATATGAAAATGTCAGCGTTGACACAGTGTTGTCTGTGTGGGTGGAATGAGCCAGCAACTGAAAACGCTGACTTGTAATTTATTGTAGAACTCTATCCATATTTTTTCCCCTGTTGATTGAATCATTTTCAACATAAGCCATGGTGCTCACTTCTTACATATTCTTTTGAATCCATAGTTGAGAAAAATGAGATTATGAGAATATTTTGCTTAGGAGAACAATAGCATTGTCTTAATTAATGTCACAATTTGAACCCATATTCCTCTCATCAAAAAACAAGTTGGAAGCTAAATCCTATACATCATACCCCTGCAATTCTTTACGTAGCATGAATGCACTTGCTGTTAAGCCAATTTGGCATTGAACTGGATACTTATTGCCCCTGGCAGTAATGATGAAGTGATGAAGAAAAGAAAGTTACAATTAATTTAAAGGTAATATAACGGGTAGAGTTACATTTGGATGGTATAATAGGACAAAATAGAAAAAATAAACGAATTTATTGAGCAAAAGAAAACACTAAGAAGACAACACATTTTAAAACAATTTGAACAATACATTTGCTAATTAATACACAGTGTCATGTATTCAACGTCATCGTTGCGCCATGCCCAGAATCAGCATACACAGCCCCTCCCCTCTGCCTCTGCCAATGAATGGTGTCTTTGATGTCTCTTGATGGCCTTAAAGCTTCTCTTCTGTTATAGTGATAGTTTTCCATGCAGTTTGAAAGTGAATTAATTCATTTTATATTTTGGTTAATTTAATTCACCCATGAAAATAAGGGGTCAGTTCTCTTCTCTCTGAGAATAATATACAAACCCCAATTCCCAAAAAGTTGGCACATTATGTAAAATGCACATAAAAGCAGAAAGCAGTGATTTGTAAATTGTCTTTTACATATATTTAATTGAAAACAGTGCAAAGAAAAAATTATAATTTTTGTAAATATATGCTAATTCCAAATTTGACGCTTGCAACACGTTCCAAAAAAGTTTGGACAGGGGCAAAAAAAAAAAAAGACTGGGAATGTAATGGGTTTTTCTGTGGCGGATATTCAAACGCGAAGGTGGGGGAATCAGAACAAGTCAGCTCACCTCAGTGAGGACTGGGGGGAGAAAAACAGGATAGGGCGAACTCGAGAACGAGTGTAATACAAACAAAATCTCCCGAGCTCAATACTGGAGCTAGAACGGGAAATTTAGCAAAGAAAAGAACACCTTCGGCTGCTCAGGGCCGGAAGAGTGGAAAACCAAAAGAAACAAACAAAGAAAAACTGTCTCCGTGAGAACAGCAACGGACAAAATAAATAGCGCAGAATGCTTACAGGAGGAATAATATCTATACCTGACAATAGCTAAATAGCAAGTCCCTCGTGAACATAAACAGCGTTTAATATCACAAGGTGGCTAGTACCTGGCTATACCTGGCTCAATGCAATGTCGAATGACAAACAAGCACCGGGGAAGCGGAAGTGAGGAACTTAAATACCCCACAGGTAGAAGCGCAGGTGAAAATAATAATGAGGAAAGCAAACCCCGGAATGGAACGCGGAAAAAATCTGATTGATTCACAATCGGGAAACGGGGAGAACCGAAAACCACAAACCATGACAGGGAAGTTCAAAAAACAAATATCTTATTTTCAGGTATTCTTACAAGTATCCCTATTTTCAAGGGATATTTCACTTTCGTACAACAAGTCGTTTTGTGGAGCCTACCCCATTGTATTTGCATAGCGTGAATACTACAAGCTGTCTCTGGTGACCATTAAGATCACCCTGCCTCCCGGTTGTGTCAGGCTGCCAATCACAGAACTGTTCTTATACAGTTTTGTGCTCCCAATACACTCCTATTCATTTTCAGGACCTCGTGGGGTTAAATTTGTTTCAGATTTTTTCCCATTTTTCTCCCAATTTAGTAGCCAATTGAATCCCTATTCTAATTCAATTCCCCCCATGTAGAAACTGCTAGAGAACCACCGCTATACAACCCTGTCAGCCGGTAGTAGGAAGGAGGGCGCCACGTCCTCTACAGGGCACGACTCCTCGAGCTCCTGACTGTGATTCCAACTCGCCCAGGGCCTTCTGTGCGCAGCGATTCTCTCCGAGCCCCTCCCCCCACCAGGAAGCAGCCACCAATTGCTGCTCCCACAGGGCACCGGCCATGCTCGGAACTGGCAGGTCCGGGGCGCGAACCCAGATCCTCTGAAAGTCAGCGCTCTTACCGTTGTACTACCGCGGCGGCCCTGGAATGAATAATTTTAAAGCACAAACTAACTACGCTGGAAAATAGACAGATAAAAGAGAGCGCTAACGTCAAAAGGTAGCCTGTTAGTCTGTTTTGGTAGCCCGTCTGAGGTATTTTGACTCCCGACATATACGAATTGCAGCCTGAGCTGTTAATTGCAGCCACGCTATGCAAATACAATGGTATAGGTTCCACAAAATTAGGCTACTTGTTATACAAAAGTGAAATATCCCTTTAATATATGGTCCAAAATCCCTCTGGATTTTGCAGTTTGAAGTCGCAGTGCTTTTTATATCGGGAAACAGTGGAAAGAGAGATTCCCGACGTCATTAATCATAATCGGCTATTTAAATTAGGTTTATTTTCGTAGGTTATCAAGATTGTTGAAGGAATAATTTAATCGTGTATTTTACTTCATATAGGTTATCGATCCTATAACCTATTTTCGGGACACAAATGTTTTACATCGGGGAATGCGCATTTGTGCATTAATGAAAATGAATTAAATTAATGAAAATCGTCCTTTGGTGATAAACAGTGTTGTAGGCCTATTTGTAGCCTAATTAACGGACGCAAACGGCTAAAAGGTAGCTTACTGTCTGTAGCATTCGGAACACAGTACAACTGCATGGTAGATACTACAACTGAAACGTAGAGCCTACTTCCTCTATGTGCATACTAGGCCTATCTGCGTGCAATATATGACACGGCGCATACGCTGGGCAGGCCTATATGCCACAATAGGCTATATAAATTAATAGGTTCGTAAATTGTTTTAATGTCAAATTTGTTTGCCCCCGCAATATACCTTACAAGTCGCCGTCTATGGATAGAGATACTTTATCCGTCTTTGTGATGGCACGTTACAATCTAACGTAATACTGATGCTCTAGTGTTATAAAGTATTCCTTTTAATGACAGAACATGCCGTTCTTTTCATCTTGTTTTGTCCAAAATTTGCCTTTTTTCTTCTTCTGTGGAGTGGAAACAATGTACAGGCGCTGAGCATCATGGATAGACCTACAGTAGACTATTTGAAATACCAAAATAACAGAAAAAACATGATTTCTCCGAAACATAGTTGAAACATTCATAACAGGGGGTCATAAGATGTTTGAGATGCACAGTCGTGTTTAAAATCCATGTATAAATAAACTAATGCAGGTATCCCCTGATCCCCTGAAATCTACGATAACTACATTAGGCTACTCACTGTCGGCTGCTCGCTGTGGAAATGTTACTGTAGGCTTACTGGACATTGGACAAATGGAATAAGATAAGCTTCAGTTGTAACTTCATGCAGGTAGGATATTTTGTTTCTTAAACGTATTTAGACTATATACAGTGAGAACCATAATTAATTGGACAGTGACACATTTGTTGTTATTTTGGTTCTGTATACTCTAGCACTTTGAGTTTGAAAGAATAACCATGAGGTTGAAGTGCAGACTGTCAGCTTTAATTTGAGGGTATTTTCATCCATATCGAACGAATCGTTTAGAAATTAAAGAACCTTTTGTACATCATCCCCCCATTTTCGGCCATCAAAACATATTGGACAGTTTTAGCCAACCATGTGTTCCATACTGTTCCAGTGTAATTTACAGCTAAATCTAGTCCCACCCCCCAATTCCCATAGAGATCCATTCAAATGCAGAGAGGTTATATTATCGCTTGTAAGAGTAAGAGTACCAGAAAATAAGATATCAAGTCTTTGATATATACCAAGTCTTTTGTTATTGTTGGGTCACAGACATCAGGAAATCATGGCATACAAAGGATATGCGACCAAATAGAAATAGATTACTTTATTCTACAGTATGTTAAACTGTACAATATTTTTTGATGCCCAAAAATGGGGGGGATTGTATATGCTTTATAATGGACAAAACTAATTTTATTCATTTTATGACATGTATTTATTGGAAAGGGTTTTGGACCCATAGATATCTACCCCCCTATACTGATGAAAAGATAGTCATTCCCACATGGAAAGGATGCAAAAGTGAGTTTTATGATCCAAAGCATTTGATTTGTAGTTAAATATATCATTATTTTATTATTTAGAGCAGTGCACAATTTAGCCATTTGGATAGCATTGGAGACACTAATGGACAACAGGGTACACTGACTATATTTTGCATCATAGATCTTTAGTAGTTCTGCATATCATCTTCAGATTTTGCACACTTATGGTCACAGAGTTTATGATCCAGGAAATGTATAGATTTACCTGTTTCACATATGTAGCTCGCTGTATGTCATCACAAACTAAAGAAAAACAAAAGTTTCTTTGCATTTTACTTTATTTTGACTTTATGAAAATAAACAAATACACAGTTCGTATTGTAAATGGTAAAACTGTCTTTTTTCATTTAAGCCATTTGCCATCTGCACAAAGGGGTTAAAAGTACCCTATTGATACCAAAATGTGGCGAAATTACAACAAACATTATTGCCTATCGTAGCTCACACAAATTAAACTAGCTTTATTCCAAGGAAATGCTATCCAATCTTTCCTAAATTATTTAATGTAACTTGGCCCTGTGTTTTTTCATCTTACCATCTCAAGAGAATCTGGTCATTCACACTTTAAATGTCAAATAACAAAAATTGCCTCATGGAACAACAGATAATTTCAATGAATGTTTTAAGCTGTTGATGAGTAATTACACTCCAGAAAGGATATGTTTATACAAATGCCAATTCCCAAAAAGTTGGGACAGTCTGTAAAATGCACATTAAAGCAGAAAGCAGTGATGTAAATTATCTTTTACATATATTTAATTGAAAACATTTAATGTTTTACCTTATCAACTTTATTGATTTTTATAAATATATGCTAATTTCAGATTTGATGCAAGCAACACATTCCAAAAGACAGGGCAAAAAAAAAAGACTGGGAAGTTCAAAAAACACCTGTTCGGTTCCACAGGTAAACAGGTGATGCTATCATTACTGGGTATAAAGGGATATCAAAAGACTCTTGATATTTTATTTTCAAGTAATCTTAGAAGCGATACTATAACCTCTCTGCATTTGAATGGATCTCTATGGGAATTGGGGGGTGGGACTAGCGTAAACTGTAAATTACACAGGAATAGTATGGAACCCATGCTTGGCTAAATGGCTGTAAGTTATCAAGGGTCTGCGGTATCAAACGAGTCTCAAACCATCACTTTGTTGCCAGATATGCAGTAGATATGGATGGATCACTTGAAGAGTTGATCTCTTCAAGTTCCATAGAGTTTTTTCCATAGAGTTCAATAGGAAAATCAGTCAAGGTAAAACATTAAATATCTTTGCTTTCTACTGTTTTCAATTAAATATATGCAAAAGATAATTTACAAATTGCTTTCTGTTTTTATGTGCATTTTATATACTGTCCCAACTTTTTTGGAATTGGGGTTTGTACTTTGTTGTCAAGTTTACTTTAAAAATGTACAGGTTTTAAAATTTTCGCTGCTGCTACAAATTTCTCTACAATTAAGAAAGACATTTATACCAAAAAACATAATTTACAATAGAGAAAGGGGGGATTAATACATAAATACAGTTTAAAATGATTATTTTTGACCTAGAAAATACATATTGAATTTTACAAACCTATCCAGACATGTTTGCCCTGTTAATGTATGTTTGTGGGTCAGAGGATGCCAAATAAGTAATAGTACTCATTTTCTTAACATAATAATAGTTGTTATTTGCAAACATTATTTTGTGAACACAAGAATGTCTAGGCTCTGTAGGACCACACAGGTTTCTGTAGAAATCCAAATATTGATGTGGTTCATACAGTTTAATTGACCACATTCTCTTCAGATGGTAAGATGAAAAAACAGGGCCAAGTTACATTAAATAATGTAGGAAATATTGGATAGCATTGCTTTGGAATAGAGCTAGTTTCATTAGTGTGAGCTACTATAGGCAATATTGTTTGTTGTAACTTGGCCACATTTTGATATCAATACTTTTAAAGGCAGGCCTTGTTTTTGCAAGTTGGAATGAATGACTTGCAGACAGTGCTTTGGAGGCTATGCGTGAGTAACTTGGCTTTCGTTTTACGCTGAAAACGTTTTAGTTTGGATGATATACTATGGCTGATAGCCCATGGTTGAGTATACTACAGTGCAATGATCGATGGGATTGGGAGCTATCTATGCCTTGATTTGTACTTATCCAACATTGGGTCGTATGTTGCCTTAAATGGTCAGCTGTTTATCATTAGCTGCAATAGTCATGCAAATGACCTAAAGATCACACACATGCGTTTTCAGACTGCGTTTTCTATCTTTATTTAGTTAGGGTAAAGGGATATACTTGTTTAAATATGTCCGTTATTGTGGGTGACCTTAGGAAATACCCGATATTGAAAATGTTTCCAACTGTGTATTAATATTCGGAAAAACCGTTATTAACCAATAAATAAAAGTGCAGTATTGCGTGTTAGAATGCGCAATTTTTAAACATCAATAACGTTATAGGCTAACAAATGAAAAGCGCTTAATGTTCAGCATGTATAACGTCAAACAAATTATCACATAGCCTAATAGAAATATGAAAGAAATTTTGATTCTATTTAAACAATTGATAAGAATAATTATTGTTACGGCTATTACTTTGCAAATACAGAAACATCCTCATTATTATTATCATTCGTCTATAAATTGCATTGCATTCACTTAGCTCTTATATCAATAGCGAAGTTGCGACAGCTGTTGGACTATATTTTTTATAATAATCATTTGCATTGTTTGTATTATAATATCGGCAATAAAAATCACATTTTTAAATAAAATAATTTGCACTGAAGCGAATAACTCTAATATTCTTCCATAAATAATCACCGCCATATTCTTTGGAAAACTGTTGACATCTCAGCAAATCTGTGAAATCGAATAAAACAATTGTGTTTAAATTGTGTATCTACGAGGATCCTGTTGTCGAATCCAACTACGTTGAACTACGTTTACACCGAAAAAATTGAGAAACTGAAAATTGTACACTTTGACCGAAACCGAAATACATGTTGTGCACACGCGCATATACACATAGCTATCGGAACTCTCGAAAAAAGACTTATTAAAGGAAGTGTTCGAAATTGGCAACGAAATTGGCTATTGTGTTTTTGTTAAGAGGTGTTAACAGCAGGCATAAATCAGTCTGTGAGAATAACAACTACAGTACAAAATCTATGTGCAATTGCCGTCGCTTTTTTGGCTCTTAATGCTAAACAAAACTGTCATTTTGACCGGCTAAGTCATCTCAGAGAAATTAAAAATACTCAGATTTCTGTATCCCAAATCTAGGTCAAACGAATATGAAACTTAGAGACGTTTGTATAATTTTCTTTTCAATGGTCATGCACTGTATTTCATTCCACAGATAAATGTCTATAAGCATTGTTATGAAATATACTTTAAGTTACTGTTAGAATGGTCGATATTGGATAAGGTAGCCTAGTTAGCGCTAAACAGGACTAGGCTTATGTCTATATTATTTGTCCATCCATAATGAAATCTTGGTTGTTGCTATATAACGGACATTTTCCATGATATGCAACAGCTTCTCGTATGAGATATTAAAAAGAATAATGAATAATCCACTTTTTTCCAAAAGTAACAACAATTTAATTGACAATCGAAAATAAGCAATAGCCTACGTTGTATGGAAGGATAATTTAAATTCAATATTCTGATTTATTAGCATAATTTTTCGCCACATATGCATAGAACATACAATATTGGTTATTTAGACCTATATGTAGCCTACAAATATACAATGTAAGGGTATTGTTAAGTAGCTGTATTGTATTTATCGTTTGGTAGCCGATTAAACACTTTTTTTTTTTTTTTTTGTGGTTAACCTTTTACGTTTTACTTGCTCATGCAACATGGTTGACATTTTTTTATTGTTACAAACGTTTTAGTACAGAAAGAATATAAACCATGAGCCAAAATTGGCATATTTATTTGATATTAGGCCAATAATAATCGGAATAATATAATAATAATGATAATAATAATAATAATAATTGAAGAAAAAAATATTGTTGATAGTTTTATGGACTTATACACATATATTTATATACGAAAATATAATATAAGACTTAATGTAATGTCAGACTGTTGTGTAAAGGTTGTAGCCGACTGCATTACTTTTACCAACGTGGTAAATTAGGTATGTCTCCCAGATAAAATATTGATGGTGACATTATCACAGTCACTGGTAATTGTAATAACAATGGCCCTTGTCATTTGTTCTGTGAAGCCTTTATAAATTATCAAAATGTTTGTAATATTTCATAATGATTTTGGTCCATTACATTGGCTTTATTGTAAAGCAAATACATTTGTAGAGGTACTCGCTTCCAGAAAGATGGGCAGTCTACCCTAAATTAATCAGAATGAAAGCCATTGCCCATGTGCAAACCCCAATTCCAAAAAAGTTGGGACAGTATGTAAAATGCAGACTAGATTAAGCTGTAAATTACACCGGAATATTATAGAACACATCGTTGGCTAAATGGCTGTAAATCATAAGGGTCTGAGGTTTCAAAAGAGCCTCAAACCATTACTCTGCTGCCAGAGTTTAGCCAACCATGCGCTCCATACTATTCCCGTGTATAATAAATACAACTTGATATCATGATGAACCGGATATTAGGTGTAAAATATATACACAGCACCGTTGACAGTGAAATTGTCTAATTCTTCTCTGCTTCTCTTTTTAAAAAATACGAGCACAGTGAAAGAAAACTTGATCATTCTTTGGTATGTTTAGAGAGAGAGAGAGAGAGGGGGGGGGGGGGGGACGCGAACAGAACAGAGTGCAGAAACTAGACAGCTGGAATTTGACAACCGCTTACTTGGTGCAGACGGTTACCGACTTCACCCCTCGTCCGTTTGTGAAGTCTCATTCGTTTTTATTTCTGTTTTCCTGCTGGGTTTTGTTTTTCAACACGTTGAGAATATAGTGCACAGAAATGGAAATGTCTTTACATGGATAACATGGGGAAAAGCTGAACTGTTCCATTGGAATATACGCGGACCTTCACAAGGAACCCTAACAACAAGTAACTTTGCAGTCGCCGCGCCGATACGAATGGTCACCCCTCAGGCTCGGATATGTACCAAGGCTTAACAATGACAACAAATCATGGACCCCCGTCTTATGAGCCGAGTTTTATTCACAATGCTACTGCTACCTCGCCAGTCTACATACCAACGACTCGGGTCACACCCATGATCCCAGCCTTGCCATACCTCCAAACGCACGCACCGTCCCAGCAGAGCAGTCCGGTGTCGAGTCACTCTGCTTGGGCCCAACCCGGCACAGAGTCGGTTCCCTCTTACACCGGCAACGCGCACCACTCTCCAGTATCATCTCGTTTCACATTTTCCACGAGCCCCCCTCTCTCCTCTGGGGTCTCCTCTGTCCGGGAGATATCAACTTACACCAGTCCTCTGAACATACCCAGCAATGATAGGGAACACTACGGAACAAGAGGACTTGGCGGGTCTTATCACAGTCCGTATCCAGCATATATGAGTCCAAACATGGGGGGAACTTGGGCCACAGCGCCTTTTGACAGCTCAGTCTTACATAGTCTGCAATCTGGAGGACCGATGAGCGCAACCAGGCACCCTAATATAGGTAAGAGTTGGATTAAAAATAAACGATTGGCGTATTTGTTACAATGTAAAACTATAACACCATGATATATATTGTATTGGAAACAGTTCCAAACTATCCAGTGTCATTGATAACTAGGCCTATGATATTCGCATAACTCATTTTATTAATCAGTCTAGCATACAGTAAAACATATTCTGGATGTGTTTCCTTTTAAAACATATTGTCCATTTGTTCTGAAACGGATTAGCACTTATATATCAGCCTTTGTGCTATTTTTAAACAGGTTTATTTCAATAACTTTTCGAGCAGTGTTTAGAAGCAGTGTGAGGTAGATAACAATGATTAGAAGGCTATCTAAACCAAACTCTATTTTTGGTAAAATTACAAGAAAATATTGGACAATAGTATACTGGAAACCAACATCTCGGAAGTGGCATCCCGTTCACCAAATAGTGAGTAACTATATTGCAATTTTTGAATTAAAACATCCAAGTTTTACGTAGTCTAGGCCTACGTAAACATGTCTCTACAATTTAGGCATCAAAGAGTAGGCAAGACTACCTCTCAATACTTGTTAATTTGCAGGAGGTATAGGTAGCCTATTACATGTGGCCTTCAGTCAAATGACTTCTCCCTCCATGTTCTTTCTTGAACTAAAATCACATATTGCCAATTAACGAGTAAAACCTACTAAACGTGTAGGCTACTTGTTCCATTATATTAAATATAGTCTTGAATCTAATTACTGTTATCTTGTTATTAAACATAATGTCATTAAATATTCATATTGCAAGCCACAAGTCTATATGGCGACACTGTTGCCTACTAAAATATAGTCCCCATTAATGTGCTATTCAAACATTGTGCTTTTTGCACAGAAAAAGAGCAGCCCTGACTGAATATTGCGGGCTCGTCCGTTAATTTCAGATATAATTTTTTATTCGAGATACCGATTAGCTACTGGTCGTTGTGAAATGGCCATCAAATAGCACGCAATAGGGACTAGAAATAGGTTTAAAATACTTATATCAAGGTATGAGTATCTATAAATATAGGCTTTCATACATTTGAATTGTTTACATTTTATTATTTAATTAAAATTACAAATTTTGTTAAAACTGGTAAAAAACACCTTAGCCTATCTATACAGTCATATAACTTACATCTAGTGTATAACATAGGCCTACTACAGAGCCTTTAACCTAAAGCTCTGTAGTAAAATAACACTAGTGCCGATTACAATATTAAAATTTATCTTGTGTCTACTACCATTTACCGTTTCCCCCAAAAACCTAAAAAAAGGACGATTGCACGTGATGGTCGTTGAGTCAGAAATAATAGGCTTAGGTCTATACTGTTGGACTAGTATTTTCACAGACCTACGTTTGTTTGAGTGTCGCTATGACCAAAAACCTCGAGGAACATTGCATGCCTTTCATTTAGGGCGACCCCTTTTATCTATAGCCTATTTCAAACTTTAAAATCAACGATCATTAAAAATTACGCGCATTCATCGATAAACAAATAATAAACCAATAAACAAACAACGACATACACGTTGTTTTGAAGACTATGCACTGTGTTTGTTCCAAATAATGTTTGTGAACTATAGGCCTACACAAACATCGCTTAATTATTAACATTATTCACAGCGTTAAAATATAAAAGCACAACACGGAATCTCTTTTAAAAAGTCTAATACATAGTTATGAACATTTAAACCGCCTATACTCAATACTACTACTACTACTAATAATAATAATAATAATGATGATGATGATGATAATAATAATAAGCTGAAGAGTAGAATTTATATGTAAAATGAACAATGAGTTTTCCACGTGTACAATGATTTAGGCTACAATCTTTCTCAGCAAAGCAAAGTGGCTAATATTTTTTAAAATTTACATCTGAAAAAGCTCATTAGAATGAAATACAAATTATACGGTTATTTACTGTCAGCACTAGTGGTCTTTCTAGTGTATTACCGGAACGTGTAGCTTCACAAGACTAATGGCAGTCAAGACGCAATCAACCGCTAAAATATGAACCTAGAAAGAAAAATTGTTTCTTTCATCTTAACAGAAACGTTTTAATATAGATGTATCTTCATGTGATCTTTTTTAGTTGTAAGAAATGTAGGCCTAGTCTGTTATTAGCTACTTTTTGCACAGCCCAGCCACATACAACATACACATATTTAGATGTGTCCTGTTCATTTACATTAATTATGTATATATAATTGTAAATATATGTAAAATATTTCAATTGTAAGTATGTATGTAATTGAATGGTCATGTATAAATGCAAGTATATAGTGTTTATTTTCTATAGCATAGAAACATGACCCTTGTACTGTGATAGGAAAATGCCCATCAGTCACATAATTATTTTGGTAAAGTAAATTTCCAATAGCATAGAAAACTGACCCATGTATTGTAATATAGGTTTTTGGGATTGGGGTTAATTTTCCATAGCATAGAAAAATGACCCATATAATGTAGGTTTTTGAGATTGGGGTAAATTTTCAGTAGCATAGACATTTGTTCATATGTTCATATTGTGAATGAGCTCATGAAATTGAATAAGTACTCTCATTTTATCAGTAGATATAAAATTATTATTGTTTAATGATATAAAAAAGTAATTTTCCTCAGGGGTCACTTTTCTATCTGACACTGGAGAGAAAAAGTAATTACATTTTTGACAAAATAGGATTTTGGATGATAAAAACATGTTGCTGTGAAAATATTCTCAAAAATATTAGTTATTTTATTTTTATTGAAAGTCCCTCCCTTGTAGTGTAGGTTTCAGAAAAGTAGAATATGGTTTGTGAGATTAAAACCAGTGACTCATGTCACCTAAAGGGGACAAAAAATAATTGCTGTGACTCATTTGATCCACCCAGCTGTTTAAATGGGTCATGCAGGCAATATATGAAATAGTAGGCGGGACACTTAACTTGCCTTAAAGGTCCCATATCATACTATTTTTTGTCAATTTTATATTATTCTACAAGGTATACCAAACATGTTAATATGGTTTTAAAAGGGAAAAAGTTTAGCAATATATGTAAAAAAATATATAAATCTAGTGAGTTTTTTACTCTTGCAGCTGAACAGCCTGTTTTGGGTGGGCGGTTCAGGTTTTTTTCACATGCTTTTTTTCACATGATTGGCTAACTGACTCGGAATCACAATCACACTCTTGCCTACACTACACTTTTGCTCCGAAAAACCGAAGAAACAAATAAAAAAGCAAACAAAGACATTAAAGAACGTATTTTTTACAAAGGCAAATACATGTAACATATATATACAATATAGCCATTACCTCTCAACTGTTTAAATTATACTTAGCCTGTAGCCTAACGTTACTTTTCAAGCAGTCGAAGATGCATCCCTGCATGATTTTACGTGTTCCCCTTTGCAAGCTATTATTTTTAAGCATTCGTCTGACTAATTTTGGGTAAAATACAGCCACACTTTAGACAATTTCGCTTTTAGAAAATTGACCGAGTTTAATGTTAGCTGGCTTGCTAACAGTAGGCTACCTGCTGTCACTGACTGAGCCGTTGTTAAATAACTTTAGCAATCAGAAGCTCATGCATTGTACTTTACAGTGGCACCAAAATCTGCGTTGGATTCTGTTCAGTACTAATGAATGGTATTGGTCGTGGGTTAATGTTACAGTACTCCATTCGCAACCAGGCAGCTTGGATAGAGAGCTGTAGACTAACGTTAAAGCTGTAAATGTTGAAGCGCTTACTATTGTAGCTGGAAAGATTAAAAGTGTCCTGACACAGCACATTTAACATGGCCAGTTTTGCTAGTCATGAACTCTCCACTTGCTCATAATTATACTCTGTGGTGATAGAGGCTAAGTAAAGAACTGTATACCTACCCTGTTCTTTAGAGGCTGAAGGAGAGCAGGTTCATGCAAATTACTTCTGGCTGTTTTCACAGGAGTCCAGTAATGACGTCAGAGCTGGAGCCAATTCTGAAAAGACTTTTAAGCCGAGTGATTTTTTTTTAATGCAACAACAAAAAAATGGCAGGTAGTACCGACTTAATATTTTACCAGCACATAAGTATCATGCTACACTGCATATACATGCTAAAAGTAGCTAAACTCCAATTTCCATGATATGGGACCTTTAACCAACATTAAAATCCTGTTATGAGTCACAGCCATATGAGTGACAGCAGATATATAAGTGAAGTTTATTATTGGTTGCAAGATATGCTCTGAACATTGGACAATTCATTGAACCAGAGAGCAACTGATCACTTCTGAACAATAAAACAACTCCACAATATTGTCACAAAAACATCTGACCCCAAAAAATTTTACTGTGATTGGTACAATTATGAGTCGCTCAATTGATTCCTAAATGACATAATTGAAAGAATACCTTGATAGATATTTTAAAGTAATATGTCCTTTCTTGTCTTTAAGTGGAAATCGTAATAGACATGTAAGCCTGTAGTCCTCTTAGTACACATGCTGTTGAGCCTAATGGCAAATCATTATCAGATCTATTGGCAGGCCTGGATATAGATTAAAAACAATATGTACAAGCCAGATCATGTTCAGTTCACTTAAATTGTATTTATGTGGTTCTTTTTACAGAGATCCTGTCACAAAGATGCTTTACAGAAAAATAGGATAATTGGGGAAGGCCAGACCTGAAACCGACCCAAAAAACAGCAGTTAAAAAATAATACTCTGCAGTGAGAAATATTTAGAATTGCTGCGCAAAACTATCAAGTTTAGAATGTGGACTGGCTAATCTGATCCTAGATCAGTGGGTAGAATTATGAGTCTCATGAAAACAAAGGTTTCATCAGCAATGTTCATGCCATGACCAGCCCTTGTAATATCCTTTGGTTGGATGGATCAGTCAGCCCAAGTGCTTGTGTGTGTCAACATAGCAGGCAACCTTTTGACCCCCCACTTCATCTGTACTTCACTCCACAGAGAAGTGGTTTTCAAAGCGAAAACATCCATTTAATTTAGATTTCCATCAAACCATTATGCATACCAATTTATGGTCACTCTCAATGGTCCTGATGATGTCCTACAGAATTTCATTCTTGGATAAAACTATGATGCAGGCAAAATTTATATAATTCTCCAGATTCAGTTCAGGAGCATTATATACAGTATGTTCAATTCAACAAAGCATGACTCACCAGCGTCGCATGCAAAATGCTTAACATCTTGAAGCCAACCAAAAAACACAACAAAAATTATTTTACTAAAAGCTAAAATGGCTTCCCTTTTATAAAATAGGCAACACATAAAATCCTCTGCCGGTGATTCTTAAGCCAACAAATCAGTTTGGGGACCAATTCCTGTCCGAGCCCAGCCTAATGCCTGTAACAACCCTGTTCCTGTAGAACTGGGCCTGCTGACCTCTAGAGTTTGCGGTCATCAGGGAAATGTGGAGCCTGCTTACATACACACATATAACATACGAAAAACATTATAACATAAAAAAAACATTAACATTATAGTGCTTCAGGTGATGTCTTCAGTGTATGACAAATAACCCTTTTTGTCTTTGCTTGTAGAGAGATCAGTATTTGCTGGTATTTAGCTTTTCTTTAGATGATCTAATGTAGATAGATTGCTTATGCCAATAATGCATTGCTGCTTTTAATTGAACGGTAGCCTACAGTATCTTGTGTTTGTCAGTCATTTTACGGTTCTGTGTTCTGGAGGTCTGCATTCTGTTCAGAATAGAACTTCTTGTCAAACTCAGGATGTTTACTCAGATAATACAAATACTATGTTTTCATCTCTTCCAGAAAATGTAACCCAGGATAGTGTTAAAATACACACTTATGTTCCTGATACAAGATGGGGTCTAAATAATTCCCCCTGTCCTGCACACACACTTCCTTGAGTAACTGAAGATTTTTAATCATAACTGAATTCCTTTCATTCCAAAGCAGTACATTTCACAGTCTCCAATTAACTGATAAGCCAATTTCAGAAATACCAGGATTGACCCCCAGTGCAATTCCCTGTGAGCCAGGCTGCATTGTGGGTTTGACAAGGTTCTTTTTCTTTGTTTTACTGTGAAACTACAAATATAAGTGAGCGGTTTGTATTATTTTGAAGCATCAATATTACATGTAATACAGTGATTATTACAGGGTGCTCATATTTTATTACCTCCATGTCTCCACCAACAGAGTTGGACAGGGGTTATGTTTTCGCCCCCGTTTGTCTGTCTGTTTGTTTGTCTGTTTGTTAGCAGGATATCTCAAAAAGCTATAATCCGATTTGTAAAAAAATTGGTGGAAAGGTTGGTCATGAGCCAAGGAAGAGCTGATCAACTTCTCTTGCCAATTGGCCAAAAGGGGACATGGCAGTGGCCTATCTCAAAAAGGCACATAACTTCCCAACGGATTCACGTAACTCCACAAAACGTTGAGGATAGGTTTGTCATGGGCCAAGGAAGAGCTGATTAACTTCTCACGTCAAGTGGCGAAAGGCGGTGGGGTGGGGGGTGTGGCCTATCACAAAAAGGCACATAACTTACCAATGGATACACATAATGGCATAAAACTTTGAGGAAAGGTTTCTCATGGGCCAACTGGAGAGCTCATTTCCAGCCACTGAAAAAATATAGTGGTGACTGGCTATGTGCTGTTGCAACTGTCTACAATGCTATTGCTGGAAGTATGCACTCTAGTGAGTGCCATCTGTCTAGTTTATTTTGAGTTTATTTACTTCTTCTTACTTTCGTCTTTTAGCAGGATATCTCAAAATGTTATGCACGGATTTGCAAATTGGTTGGTCATGGGCCGAGGAAGAACTGATTCAATTTTCACGCAGTTATCCAAAAGGGGGTGAGGCTGTGGGTGAGGTATATCACAAAAAGGTGCATAACTTTGAACGGATTCGCATAACACCACCAAACTTTGATCAAAGGTTTGTCATGGGTCAAGGAAGAACTGATGAACTTCTGACATCAATTGGTTAAAAGGGAGTGTGGCCTATTCACAAAAACACACATAACTTTAACAAAAGGTTGTACAAGGAACAACTACTAGGCCATGTTTGCTTACGGTTTTGTAAATGTTTTTCGTAGCCTTGTGGGATGTTCTCAGACTTTGCGGAGGTCTGTACTCAACTGAGCACATTTTCTAGTTAACAATGCTTTGCTTTTTAAATTGAAGCATTGACTTTAAAAGTACTGTAAATGTCTATGACCTCATTGTAGATTCTCATTCATCTTTAATAAAATGGGAGATATACGTAGGTCTGAAAGTCATTTTTAATAAATAACAATAAAGGAAATATGCAAGAAATATGCAATCAAACAGTTTGATTGAACTGGTTTTATGGGATAGGATACCACATTATTTTCTTTTGTCTGCTCTCCAAATAACTGTGCATTTCTTAGGCTGATCATGGTAACTTTATCATTGGCCTTGAAAAAGTCACTGTCTGACTTTTGTACTTCAGCGCACATACATTCCTTTGTTAGACTGAAAAAGTTGAAGGAAATAAGTGCTGTCAGATCAGGCCTTACACTAGAGCCTGAGAAGAATGAGGCTTCTTCATGAACTCCAAACTAGATGGAGGTATGACTTGTGATCAGTGAATGTCTGATTTGACCCAATTGTACAATTTTGCTGTGGAGAGCAAAACATTAGTTAATTTGAGTCTGTGATTGACAGTATGTGGAACTTGATCCATGATGTGGTTCATGAAGTCACAGTCTCCCTACCTATCATTACTTTACACTGTCCATCTCCCCACCAGCCACACCTCATTTATTTACTTTACTTTATTTTATTTGTTTAAGAGGGACAAGCACATTAATGAACAATCATAGTACATAAAATGCACATAGACCGTAAATGCACTCAACCAATTATAGCCAGAGGCTAGTTTCCAGAGGCAGTCCCCCTGCCAGGTGTAGAAGGCTGTTACTAGTGGATTAAAAGGTTAAGACATGGCAAATATAAAAGCAACATCTGGAAAAATATACATAAAATACAATAATGATACATTACATTATACTACAATACAGAGCTAATACACACGGAACATCATAAGACAGCCATTTCATGGCTTGCTTCTTGTAGTCTCTCTACCCTGATTTTCTTTTGATTATACATACTGTGCTCTTGTCTGGAAGTGGAATGGCTGGCTACACTGCAGTCAGACGAATGGTTAGAATTTATTGCTTTTTATTAATTCACACTTGTTCAATTTGAGAAAAAATCAGGAATCTACTATAATCTATTATTTTTGCAGGTTTAGGGGTTAATACTTGAATAATAAATGACAAAATGCAAGAATTTGTTCTCAGACCTGAAGAATACATTTCTATCTGTTTCTTTTTGTTAATTAATACATACTTTAAAAATTCTTCCCAAGGAATTTCCCTTTCTGCTTACCAACTTGTCACTTGCAGAGAGAGAGAAGCTGTCAGTGACCAGCCAACAGTATGGCATCATAGCCAGTCAAACAACACCACCTCTTGGTCAGAAGGGGCAGCTTTATTTTACATTACCTCACCACTTTGTTACCTTTATTACAGTTCACTATGTTTCTGTTATAGTTTGTTTTAAATACAGTAATAAAAAGAACACAAAAAATACTTAATTCTTAAGCTACCATCAAAGTCAGATTTTGTACATTTATTTGGTCCAGGTGGACAGTGCTGTAGAGTCGGTTGATGTCATTAAGATCTCTCTGTTTGGAATATAATGATTAATCTGCATATTCCACACACACAACCAAAATTTGAGCATACATTTAAGAACAATTCTGTCACATTTCTATGTATTTACTGCAAAGTAGGAAGAAGTATGCTTCTGTCTAATCCAGGGGTGGGAAATTCTATTCCTGCCGGGCCGGCATGTATGCAGGGTTTTGTTGTCACCAATTACATTGGCCAAATGAACTAATTGGCTGAACCCACGAATGCTGGTTTAACCATGGATTTGACCGCAATAGGATGTTTAATGTTGGGACACAGGAACAATCTTCATTCATAAACGTAATCAAGAAATGTAGCTAAAATATAAATTATTAAATTATTGGGCTAATCAAATTATTAAGAGCAGAAGTTGGCATAAAATTCAAAAATAGATGCAGCCTGTTACGAGAACTGATCGAACCAATCGCAGACACCAGCAGTAGTAGTAATAGGCTTTATTTGTGGTTGACAAACACAGGTCAATGTCCAGCAAAGGGCAGGCAGAAACGTCAAATCCAGGCAGGGGTCAATGTCCAGTGAACAGGGCAATGCAGGATGAGCAAAAGCGAAGTCCAGGAACAGGCAGGGGTCAGAACCGGGGAATCCGTCAGAGCCAGGGATCAGGAGGGTGAAGGGTAGGAGCAGGGCGAGGACGGGTAAAGGCAGGTGGGCTGGAGCAGGGCTGGACAGGAACAGGCAGGACAGGAGCAGGCTGGACAGACAGGAGAACAGGACTGGACACAGGAACTCGGAGCAGGCAGGAATCAAACGCTGGAAAGACTGAGATAAGCATGAATGCAGGGCACAAGACGATCTGGCAGAGAACACAGAAACAGAGGAGACAAAATACCAATCTATTGAAGAAACAACAAGGAACAGGTGCGACAAAACAAATGAGAAAACACAATTCAGGTGCGGGGAAGTGGAGATACAAAATGGAGGGAGAGAAGGAAAACA
The DNA here is from genome assembly GCA_022702515.1 of Ilyophis sp. 1 JC-2022. NCBI lineage: Eukaryota > Metazoa > Chordata > Actinopteri > Anguilliformes > Synaphobranchidae > Ilyophis > Ilyophis sp. 1 JC-2022. Next base: position 107,433,950 of record CM040395.1, read on the forward strand.
CGGAACAGACTACCAGATAGAAAATGCATATAAACGGAAAAGACCAGATGTAGACTTCGATGTGGAGGCACGAGACGTGACAGCAGCCCTCTTTGCCGACCCCTGGTCTAATAATTTCCTGATAATATAATCAATGTGTTCCCATAAAGTTTTTTTGGCAGCAACATTATTATTATATCAATGTGCAGGTTTTGGTTTTAATATTATCATATCCCTGTGGTTTCCTTTTACCCACAATTTTGAATTCCCAGTCTCATATCTAGGGTCATTGATTCCCATTGCTGAAACATCTTCTGTCAATTTGGACCTGTGCAGCATATCATGCACATCCTCTTCACTCTGCAGTCCACCTGTTGACTTGTATTACGGCTGAAACCTCCCCTGATATCAACCATAACATAAAAGACACATACAGAAATACGGAGCAAAAAGTACTTTATTAAATAATAAAGATGGATATAAGTGTAAACATTTTTTTAGAGAAAGCTGTACAAGAACAGATGCACCAAACAATCCACAAAAAAAATGGAACGCACAAAAAAAAAAAGCTTGAGGGAAAAAAACCTGCCGTGTGCCTGGCGATCAAGCATTAACACGGTGGCCAGCAGCCCCACCCGCAAGGAACCGCCCTCTTTTAAGGCCTCCTCCACAGGTGCACCCAATCTCCCTGATTACCAGCATGGGAGAAGTGGAAAAACAAAAGAAAAATAGCCTGCAGTCGTCACACCCCCACGACCGACTTGTGGCTATTTGTGACAACCAACGGGTAGTACTGCTGCAGGAAACAACAATTACAATTTATATACAGTACATTTACAGTAAGCCATGATAACAAATTCACAATACTCAATTTATTCATGAGTGCCGAATGAAAATTAAGCTACTATGCACAGAAAATTATAAACCAGTTCAGGCTATACTCTAGATAACGCATCAGCAATAATGTTACCTTTATGTGTTTAATCTCATGGTCAAACCCTTCCAGAAAAAGACTCCACTGCATTAAACGCTGGTTTGTGCTTTTCATTTTGTGAACAAACATAAGGAGATTATGATCCATATAAACAACTACAGGAAAAGTTGAAGATCCTACATAAACTTCAAACTGTTCTAACGCAAGAATTATTGTGAGGGCCTCCTTCTCGATAGTAGAATAGTCGATGAGTATTGAACTTCCTGAAAAATAACAAAGGAGGTGCTCAATCCCATCAGGTAACTCTTGAAGGAGGACAGCACCCGCGCCAAAATCACTCGCATCAATAGTGAGTCTGAAAGGGCATGTAAAGTCAGGGCTAGACAGATCTGGTGCATGCACAAGTAATGCCTTAATATTTTCGAAAGCTGCCTGATGCTCGTCAGACCAAAACAATTCAACCTTTGGGCTGACAAGGTCAGTGAGTGAGACAGCAATGGATAAAAAATCTTTGCAAAACCCTATGTAGTACCCAGTGGCGGCCGGCCTATAGAGGGCGCTGGGGCGCCGCCCCCCCTCCCCCACATACAAATTTTAAAAAAAGTTTAAAAAAAATTATTATTTTTTATTATTATTTAATTTTTTTAGTAGCTTAAAATTATTATTTTTTATTATTATTTTTTATTATTATTTAATTTTTTAGTAGCTTAAACATGTTATATGTTGGCCTTGCGTTGTCTAAAGTTTAATACATTACATATGCATGTTCCGGGGACTGCGGGGCGCCGGTAACGTTATGGTGAATCAGAGCACTCATTCATTTTCAGGCGAGCCCCCTGATACTGCTGCCTGATTCGCCGCCAAAAAAGGAAGTCCCCGGGCGCAGGCCTGTGCGCCCCGGACTATCCTACCCTTTTCTGATTAGTCCTCATGGTTTATGATATTATTTGATTGGATTTAAGGCATGTTTATCACGCCCAGCCGGCATCTAGCAGGATATCACTGCGAGTGCGCAAGTACTACGGATAGGTTCAGTCGGCTGCTACTCATTCATTCAAGTAGACCTGTCCTAGACCAAGCGAGAGAGATAATTCGAAATGGCTTCTTCAAGTGGAACAGAAAGCAAAGAAAATTCGGTTATTTCTTTGCAAAAAGAACCTTTCTCAAGGCGTTCATTGGGAGAAACGGGTCGGGCTCGGTCACGGCGGCCGAACAACTAGCGAACATTTTACTTTTGAACTACAGTAAAACCTTGACATACGAGTGCACTAACTTACGAGTATTCCGAGCAATTTCTTGTTTCGCCTTACGAGCCTAGACCCGAGTTACGAGCCGAGCAAGCGGAGCATTGCGAATGCGAATGCAATTTCGGAAATTGCATTCGCATTTCCGAAAAATTCTGAAGGGAAGGAAGAAACAAACCACCATGGATAGGTTTTTATCGAAACGCCCTGCAGATCAGTCAGAAAAGCGTGACGAAAAAGCCAAAAATCTATGAAAAAGATGCAAACGTCACTGATGAAGATTAAGTGTAAGTGAAGAATAATAATGTAGCAATTAAGTTTAGAACCAGTTTATTTCTTTATATTCTATTTTATTATCTTTGTATTATATTTTGTATTAATTATTTATAATTTATAAATACATTTCTCATTTTTATAACAACGTAACAAAGAAATTAGGGTGTTTTTTGGGGGGCTGGATCGGATTAATGGTATTTAAATTAATTTCAATGGGGAAAATTGATTTGATATACGAGTAAACCGAGTAACGAGCTCGGTCACGGAACGAATTAAACTTGTATGTCAAGGTATTACTGTACTAATTGGGATGGGTTAGCTTACTGCACATGGTGCTTCAAGTTGTTTTTGGTGAAAATATAGTGTGAAATAAATAAAAATGATACCGAATATTGTGTGTGTCTGTTATCTACCAATAAAACAATGCCTTTTGACGGTCATTTAGGTGCCCAGTGACCACTAAACAGAGAAGCTGTAACCATGGTAACAACAACTGCGTGACAGGGAAACACAATGTCAGCGCTTCAGTGCCTTAACTGCGTCGGGCTCGGGTCTGGTTCGGACATAAAAAGCAGAATTCCTGTCGGGTTCGGGTCGGGCTCGGTCGGGTTCGGACAGAAATATGCGGCCCGATCCGCACTCTAGTTCAGTGATGTCTTACTTGAAAAACTGTCCTCCACTGTTGCCAATCAAACTGTCTTATGCAACTGAGACACACGGTAGCTTGTTTTTTCTGTTTAAAGTCAAAGTCAGATGTATTTTTTTTTTTTTAGAAATGCTAGCGCCCCAACCTATATTTAGATCACCAGCCGCCACTGGTAGTACCCCACCATGCCCAGGAAATGCCTCAATTCCTTACAGCATGTGGGAGAAGGATAACATAGTACAGCCTCCACCTTAGCTTCCACTGGACAAACTTGCTCACCCCCTTCCACCTTACCGAGATAGGTGACGGTAGCTTTACCAAAGTCTCACTTGGCTCGATTAATGGTGAGGTTTGCGGCAGTTAAATGGTCAAACAAAGTAATTAGTATGTTCATATGCTCTGACCACGACATTGTCTAAATATGCCTCACAACCACTTAGTCCAGCCAAAACTTCATTTATCGATCGTTGAAACGTAGCTGCTGCGTTTTGTAACCCGAATACTATCACAGCGTACTGCAGAAAAGTATCAGAAGTGATAAAAGCAGATATTTCACGAGTACAAGCAGACAAGCTGATCTGCCAGTATCCTTATAAAAGATCAATAGAACGAACAAAAACAGCAGATCCGACCCTGTCAACACAATCATCCATCCTCGAGAATGGATAAATATTAGGCTTGGTAACTGAATTTACATGGCGATAATCAATACAAAAACGATTTAGAGCTATCGTGTTTATTAACTAAGATGCTTAGAAAACTCCACACACTCTTACTTGGTTCTGCAATGCTATTAGTCAACATCTAACTGACCTTTCTTGCATTTGTACCTGCTTCATCGGATTCATGCGGTAGGCATGCTGTTTAATTGGAGTTACCCACATCGATGTCGTGTTCTTCTAAGAAGGTGCGAGTCGGCACATCAGGGAATAACTCACCAGGAGAATCTAAAGACCCAGTATGTCAGCTCGGTTAGAATCTGAAAGACGTGAAAGACGTTTAGATAAACAGCATAACATTTCAGAATTTTTCAGTTGACCCTTCACAACACATCTAGATGGCCCTACCATGTCATCCACAGCCCCTTCTGTGAATGTGGTTAACGCGACAGTCAAATTAAGAAGATAAGCTAGGGAGTTGAAGAACACAGGCTTGACAGACTCTGAACTGCATTCATGAAGGCATTAACATATTTATATGGCAGAGGCAACTTTTTTTCTGCGCTCTAGCAATAAAAAAAATCCAGTTCACCAACGTTGTCGATTATGGTATATGGACCGCTATATTGGGTTCTCAATGCTAAGTCAGAAACAGGCAGAAATTATAACACTTTGTCACAAGGGGATAATGCTTGAATCTTAGCACGTCGATCAAAAAGCTTCTTCTCCACGACGTTGTGACACGCCAAAATTAGACTGAGCCAACTCACATACCTTTTGTAGAAACAGTCTAAATTTGGAAAATTAATCAAGATGATTTTGAGGCTCATCAGATGCTAAAGATTTATCTTTTAAGACTTTAAGAGGTATGACTAAATACTGCCAAATAGTGCCACCCACGATATGACAAAATACTAAGTCCACAGGACTGAAACCAAGCGACTGCTGAACTATTTCTCTGATGGCAAAGAGAAGCATAGGAACTCCCTCATCTCAATATTTTCCATCAGAGACAATGAGTACGCAACATTGCTTTCAAAGTTTTATGAAAGCGTTCTAAAGGCTGCTACAGAGTGTTTAAAACAGAGAGCAGACACGTAAGTGGACGGACAGCCCACCAGACTGTCCACAGACTTTTGCCTTTCATAGTCGAGCATACCAACCAGGTACCAACCCCCCTTTGTAGACTACATTTCCCATAATTTGTGCACGCAAAATGCAAAGAATAATGGCGTCCTTCATGTAAAACAATGACTGTATGCCGAAAGTACGTGTAGGTCAAACGACAGTCTATGTGGACAGGTCTGCACGGACCCAAAAAATTGCCTAGGTGGACGTCCACTCAGGGTCCGTTTTTTGGTCTGCTATGATGTCATTTAGATCCTGTGGATGTCCATATGCATACTTCTTTTGGTGACTATGAATTGGCCTTTACGCACCTTGTGACTTGGGGTGAAAAGCTCTGGAAGGACAATGCTGGATGCCAAGCTGTTTCAATACTTGAGACCTGTGAAATAAACTCCTTGTACCCACAGGAGTCATAAACACTGTCGGTGCCATTAGCTAGCTAGCGTTAGCTAGCATACCAACGTTAGATTATGTTAGATTTATTTTGAAGCAGCTAGATTAGTCTTTTACTGAAACTAACTAGCTAGCAAAAGAACGAAGGCTACTCAGGAATGCTAGCTCGTCATGTTGGTCTAAATCTAACATAATCTAACGTTGGTATGCTAGCTAACCTTGTTGGCTTGCTAGCTAACAATGGGTAACCCTGTTGGCATGCTAGCTTACGCTGTTAGCATGCTAACGTAAACGTTAGCTAACATTGGCATGCTAGCTAACAGCACCGACAGTGTTTATGACTCCTGTGGGTACAAGGAGTTTATTTCACAGATACGTTAGCTGTTGCTAACAAGGTGGTAGCCAGCTGGTCTAGCTAGCTGCTATGTTGACTTTCTCCTAAAATTGTTTGTTTTTAGCCTGAATATCAGTCTGAATTGCGCGAAGGCATTGCGATGACATTGCGATTGCGACCAGGTCTCCCACGCTTCCTCTCGCAAGTGCGAGCTTGTCACAATGCTAGCGCGTCATGTTGGTATAGCAACTACATTCCAAGCATTCCGATGACGTGCCCGGACACATTTTGGCAGCCAGACACTATTTGGCCTGACAGTGCCACTAGTCGGCACTGTGGTGCAACTAGTAAGGTTTCTGGTGTAACGTGTAGAATAAAAGTGCAACTCGACTAGTAAGGTGCCAATTTTTGATATTAAAACGGTTTTGTTGAACTAGCAAAAAAAAACACGTTGTGAAAAATTGGATATCAGGGATATCGAGTAAATCCTCATTTCGGCTTGCCATAGCCCTAGGCGGCAGCCTATAGTTGCCTAGTGGACAGTCCGGCCCTGGCTCCACTTGCAACAGAGGTTATTGAAATGTAGGCTTTAAACTGCACATGTCACATCCAATAATACATTTTACATAAACGGACAGTAACATCAACATTATCCAAGTTGAGATAATAATCAGCATTGTTTACACTAACAAATCCACTGACAAGACGTGCACAGTAGCCAAACGTTAAAAATGCAAAGATAGCCTTTCACTCGCTTTATCGTGATGCAATCGAACAATGGCGGCTGGTGCCTGAACTCGTTGCAACAACGTGCACTGACTGGTCTATTCATTTTCAATAAGAAAACCAAAGGCATAGACAAAGCATTGCCAATAATAGTCTATGCAAAATACCACCACCGCGATATAAATAGCATGCGTCTTACCTCGAAGGTCTTCCCCGACTTGCACCTAGCAAAAGCGGTCACAATAGGCTGTTCCAGCTTCTTGAAAAGGTCTGACTTGGATATCAATAAACTAAAGGTAGGCTAACAAAAAAAAACTACATTTGTTTGTCAATAGAGTACTCAAGTGACTACGTCACGGAAGTAAATTCCCCATTCATTTAGAGTGTAAACAAACTATGTCGTTTTTCTGGGCCAGCTTCGAGTATATTTTACGTTTTAGTATTTTTTTTGTTATATCAGCGCTGGCACTGCTTAAAAACTATACGTCCCATAACTCCCTCCGAACGAGCAGCCTTGGCTACAGACGTTGTCATATAATGTTAGCCAGCAGTAGCACAAAGCTCCGTTTTTAAACTTTTTTCTAACGTTAGCTAACTAACTTGAAGGACTAAAAGCTAGAATTGCTTTATGTGGTTAACCTTAGCATAGTTTCTGACCTTGTCGGGTGGGCTTCTCTACTTAGCAAGCTAACGATAGCTGGTCTTCAATCTCCCATCTGCCACAGAGCAGGCAGACGAGATGATGATATCTTATTGGTCGAGAACCACCCGTGCATTGCAGTACTGGATATGTAGTCCGTTAAAGTGGACTACAAGTCGGACTACATTCATTAATACATTAATGAATAAAAAATTGGAACATGCGATATATTAAATATATCCTTGTACCACACAGGCTAATCCAGGAACGTTTCGGCTCATTCTATAAATCAGATTTTATAGTCGATAGTCTCCGAAGCCCATTCTATCTTCCATGGGGAATTTACTTCAGAAACCAGACTCCGCCCACAACTGACATACGCACTTGAGTACCCTATGGCTATAGCAAGTGCGTGCAGCAGTGGTGATTGGTGGGTCTATGGGAAATTCTCGAGGGGTGTATGGGACTCATTTTCATTGAGTAGTTTTGCAAATTAATTACATTTAATTTGACGTGTGAATAACTTTTAAATACAACAATATGTTTAATTGATTTGTTTTTAGGTTAGGGTTAGTTGTTGCAGTTATAGCAGGGAAACATGATGTAAGCATTTGTGAAATGCAGGAATAAAAAAAACATGATTAACGGTTACCTAAATTTTCATGTGAAGTTTTTGCTCATAAACAGTCATTTTTATTTAGTTTCCGTTCCTGCAAAAATGCCTTTCGTTCCTGGTTTTCGTTTTTGTTTCCGTTTTCAAGCCCTGTCTACCAGAATTAAATCGTTGCTCAAAACGAGATTATTTATTAGAAAATTTGAATTTATGTGTAAGAATGAATTAATCAGCAAAAACTGCAGCGTTCATAACATCTATAACATCTACAACTTTCTGTTTGTTCAAATAAGTGGTAATAGTTAGAGGTACAGTTTTGAAATTCTTCCAAAATCACCAACTCTTAAGTTGTTTAAAGTTGTAACTTGTGACGCACACCATCGGTCAAATAAAAGGCCTTTTTCTTTTGCAAATTCAACACAAGCCTGTCTATCCAATCTACGGTAGTTTCGAAAATGTTGTAGATACGTTTCTGGAACAAGTTCATATGCACAAAAAATTACTGCTTTTACCAGCTCATAATCAGAACTATCAGCAACTGATAAGGAAGCAGGGAAAAACAAAGGAAAATAGACTGCAGTCGTCACAACTTGCAATTATGTACCATGTACGATATTCTGCCAAGTTGGTGTTCACTTCTCAGGGCATGATATCACTATATTTTGTCACAAGATGAGAAACAAAATTCAATGTACTACTTGGTTGACTCTTATTTAAGCAGAGACCGTCTAGGATTAGTCACATTAACATTATTTATGGTTAGCATAAGTTAATGCAGGACTAGTTACCTAACTGGTAACTCATATGGTCTCCCCTTTGTCAAAGGAATTGTGTTTACACTTAATTAGGTGCATCAAAAATGGCATTGCTCCATTTTGAGTGCAAATGGACTTGTTGCAGCTTTTTTCATCTCTACATATCTGGGGCCATATTCACAAAACATCTTCAGGCTAAAAGTAGCTCCAAACTGGCTGATTTAGGTGAAACTCTTAAAAGTAATGGACGTGTCAGTCCTGACTTCAGGACACTTAGGTTTTTGGTAGTTCACAAAGCATTTTAGCTCTAAAACCAGCTTCTAAATCTGCGGCAAGTTAGGGGTAGTCGAGAGGACCATGTCACAAACAGTCTTACAGCTGCTGCCGGCAATCCGTCTCAGTATTGAGTCAATGTTTTAGAAACATTAACTCCTTCGCGCAGATGCCTAGTGACCAGGACGCCAGCATCAAGATTTTGGCCAACTGAGACATTTGTTGCTCCTGCAGCCAAACTATTAATGGAAACCTCAAACTTCATGTTTTATCTTTATTAGTAAATGATTTGTGACAACTCTGCAGAATACAGTTTCTAAGTATCAGTATTTTCCCATAGCAAGTCCATTTAACAAGCAACCCCCAACTGAGTCTATACCTACTAATGTGTGACATAGTGGACAATATAGTCTACGTGTGAGTTCATAAATATATTTATTCATCATATAAAATTAGAATTCCGTCATAGCAACAGGATAAACCCAACAATAGCCTGATCGTATGCCAAAAAAGCCCTGCTCACTCAAATGCAAAATTCAGGTCATTAATGGTAATGGAAAATGGATCTGCTTTATAATGGACAAAACTAATTTTATTTATTTTCTGACATGTATGACAGGGTTTTGGACCCATAGATATCTACCCCCCCCCCCCCCCCCCATACTGGTGAAAATATAGTAATTCCTACTAGAAAATGATGCAAAAGTGAGTTTCATGATCCAAAACATTTGATTTGTAGTTAAATACAGGCGCAGCTCAAAAAATTTGAATATCGTGAAAAAGTTCAATATTTTTTGTCACTCATTTCAGAAAGTGAAATTATATAGATTCATTACACATAGAGTGAAATATTTCAAGCCTTTATTTATTTTGATGATTATGGCTTACAGCTAATGAAAACCCAAATTCAGTGTCTCAGAAAATTAGAATATTGTGACAAAGTTCAATATTGGAAACTCATGGTGTCACACACTAATCAGCGAATTAACTCAAAACACCTGGAAAGGTTTCCTGAGCCTTTAAATGGTCTCTCAGTCTGGTTCAGTAGGCTACACAATCATGGGGAAGACTGCTGACTTGACAGATGTCCAGAAGACAGTCATTGACACCCTCCACAAGGAGGGTAAGCCACAAAAGGTCATTGCTAAAGAAGCTGGTTGTTCACAGAGTGCTGTGTCCAAGCATATTCATAGAAAGTTGAGTGGACAGAAAAAGTGTTGTAGGAAAAGGTGCACAAGCAACAGGGATAACCGCAGCCTTGAGAGGATTGTCAAGCAAAATCCATTCAAGAATTTGGGGGAGCTTCACAAGGAGTGGACTGAGGCTGGAGTCAGTGCATCAAGAGCCACCACGCACAGACAAATCCAGGACATGGGCTACAAATGTCACATTCCTCGTGTCAAGCCACTCCTGAACCAGAGACAACGTCAGAAGCGTCTTACCTGGGCTAAGGAGAAAAATAACTGGACTGTTGCTCAGTGGTCCAAAGTCCTCTTTTCAAAAGTAAATTTTGCATTTCATTTGGAAATCAAGGTCCCAGAGTCTGGAGGAAGAGTGGAGAGGCACAGTGTGAAGTTTCCACAGTCAGTGATGATTTGGGGTGCCATGTCATCTGCTGGTGTTGGTCCACTGTGTTTTCTGAAGTTTTATGGAGATGCTGATTTCATTTTCCAGCAGGACTTTGCACCTGCCCACACTGCCAAAAGTACCAAAAGCTGGTTCAATGACCATGGTATTACTGTGCTTGATTGGCCAGCAAACTCGCCTGACCTGAACCCCATAGAGAATCTATGGGGTATTGTCAAGAGGAAGATGAGAGACACCAGACCCAACAATGCAGACGACCTGAAGGCCGCTATCAAAGCAACCTGGGCTTCCATTACACCTCAGCAGTGCCACAGGCTGATCGCCTCCATGCCACGCCGCATTCATGCAGTAATTCATGCAAAAGGAGCCCCAACCAAGTATTGAGTGCATAGAAATGAACATACTTTTCAGAAGGCTGACATTTCTGTTTAAAATATCCTTTTTTATTGATCTTATGTAATATTCTAATTTTCTGAGACACTGAATTATGGTTTTCATTAGCTGTAAGCCATAATCATCAAAATTACAAGAAATAAAGGCTTGAAATATTTAACTCTGTAATGAATCTATATAATATATGAGTTTCACTTTCTGACAAAAGTGAAACAAAAAATAGTGACAAAAAATATTGAACTTTTTCACGATATTCTAATTTTTTGAGCTGCACCTGTATATAATTATTTTATGATTTTTTCATTTGGATCGATTTGGGTACAGTAATGGACAACAGGGTACACTGCCTATATTTTGCATCATAGATCTTTAGCAGGTCTGCATATCATCGTCAGATTTTGCACACTCATGGTCACATAGTTTATGATCCAGGAAATAGATTTACCTGTTTCACATATGTAGCTTTCTGTATGTCATTGCAAACTAAAGAAATACATTTTTTGGGCATTTTTCCACAGTTTTATTTTGAGTTGAATTATAAAAAGAAACAAATACAAAGTTTGTATTGTACTTGCTTCATTTAAGCCATTTGCCAAGTTTCTCTTATGCTCACACCTGGGGCCACATGTATAAAACTGAGTAAAAGAATGCGTAAAAGAAAGCGTGAAAGCCGTAAATCGGCTTAAAAAACATTTAGCATTTCTGTCACGGTGTCACCATATCACACGGACTCCAAACATTGCGTACGTATGGTGTCCATCGTGTGCAGAGGTATGCATATTCTCACAGCACGTGTTATATTATACATCTGAATTTCTGCGTGGAAACTTGCTTACAAGACTTTCTGAGGGCATAAATTGGCGAGAATTGACCAAATTTGCCATCCGCGCAAAGGGGTTAAATAACATTGAGCTTTTAACTCTATAAACTTCACCCCTAGTGGTTGAGACGTATCCGTCTCAATTACAGTGTTCATGTTTGTCTGAAATGATAAACTACAGCTTTAAGAAAACCCTGTAAATTTTGACACAGTACTGTTTAAAAAGGTAACCGCTTGTGAAAACCTGAGCTTCTCCAGTTACACTGCAGTGCAATAAAATAGGAGGGTGCTATTTATAGCCCAAAGCACTTACGACCCTCCTCTCGCCACAGCCACAGACTGTAAAATGCACCGTTTATACACGCTAAGAAAATCTTGTTCAGGTATAGAAACAATTATTATTATTTTTAAACGTTGTACAAATGAACATTTGCCATTTTCCCTACTATATAAAGTACCTGATGCACTTTCGGTTTAGAAGACACCTACTTTTTTCTCCAAAATTTCTCGTATAAATATTTTTAAGAAACCAACTACTTACCAGTATATTCAGTTATAGCTGTTTTCTGATTAACCCTGAATAGTTTATCTTGTTACATTTCGCCCGTGCAGTCATTTTCACAGCAACCACCCATTGCACAGGCTGAAATACGTTGCTGTTTTGTAAAAATATTTAGGCATTAGGCTACTAAGAAGACATTAGGCTACTTATGTTACGGTTATTATGTATATACTGTATGTAACTATTCTGAAATAAATGTATTCCATTGCAAATTTCTGAATGATACAGCTTCTTCAATTCAAACTTTAAACCATGGATGTGCAGGGAATATCTTTTGAGATTTTGACATTGAAATAAAACTAGTAGAAACTAGGTGGAAATTGCCTCTGAAGGGTCAAAGTAAATACAGTTAAAAAGGTATCAATCATGACGGTATTATTATAGTAGAGCTAGTCAGAGATGCAGTGACTTCAACAAACAAAAACAACACAATGAGATGGTTTTCCAAATCGACTCGGCCGCAAGGAAAATGCATCATAGACGAACTTGGAATATCCCAGCCATTAGTCATTAGAATATTACACCTGTTTTACTCTATGTTGATCTCACTCTCTCTTGATTTCTTTTTACAAGACCTGAGTGTTGTGTTTTATTGATGAACTATGATGAAATGAACAATGAACTGCCCCGTTTCTCTATTTCTCTCTCTATAGAACTATTTGATGACTTTGCAGAAGGCCGTGAGTGTGTGAACTGTGGGGCCATGTCCACACCCTTGTGGAGGCGGGACGGAACCGGACACTACTTGTGTAATGCCTGTGGGCTCTACCACAAGATGAATGGCATCAACCGACCCCTCATAAAGCCCCAGAGACGCCTGGTGTGTGGGGTTATGATTCTAAACCAAGAATGTACAAAGATAGCTGTATCTGTTTCTCTATTTTAGGCAAAAATCTGCTATTAATTAATAACTACATTTTATGAAGTCCTTCTGATGTTATATAATTGACTAGGGTTGTAAAGAGGAGGGGTCCCGGGTAACTGAGTAATTATCAATCTCATGCCTATACTTCCTACTATGTTAGAATCCATACTTTTTACAGGATGTCATAAGGCATTTGCTGAAGAAAATCACCAATCTGAAATTATACAAAACAAAGTAATTTAGGATCATATATAGACACTAACAAAATAAGAAGGTTCAACAAAGCTAATAAAACACAACCAGTTGAAGAAAACAATAAGTAAAATGTGCTGAACAGGCCCTTGTCTTTTCTGGAGAGCGAGTTTCTGTGGCATATGGTACCATCACTGCCATTGCACAGCACCTTAATCTACATCAGGGGAAAGTTCTTATAACTTTGGCTAGATTTTTCAGTGAGGAATGGCTGTGGAGTGCTAATGCCATCTGGAAGGCAGCTAAACACATCAAGGCAGCAACCTGGTGGAAGGACTCTTAAGTGTGAAGCCATGTCCCCTATTCATCAGATCCTCCAAAATCAGCTGCATCAGAGCAGAACTGGTCCCTGTTTGGTGGAACACACAGCAGAGTGTGCAACAGGCTGACAAACAAAATAGTTGAGAAACTGGTGGCTATTCAGTAAAACGTGAAACTCTTTGAGCCCATCAAAGATGACACCACACAAATTTTATCTGAGGTAGATTGTCCAGATTCCTCAGAGTGTCTTTCTGAAGATGAAGGTAGCTGTGGTTCAGATAAATAATTAGCCTAGGTCAAGCAAGCAAAGTTAAAATATTTTGTTAACCTTATTTTAGTTAAAATATGAATATATTCCTAATACATAGGCATATCTATGACTATAAATGACTAAAGTATGTTTTTGCTTTTATGTTTTCTTACCTAATATGCTTTTTGTTAAACAAACTGCATTTGAAAAAAAACATAATGTGTTGTGTTTGTTGACATTTCTTAAAACCCATGGTTTTCACCATAACAATTTGTGCAAAGTATTTGCAGTGACCCCTCAAATAGGCCCAATGCATAAAAAATACTTAGGATTTATGATAATAGTATAAATTCACAAAATTACCTCAAAATTTCCAAAATTCCTCAAAAAGGGGAATTTTCCTGTAACCCTACCCTATGACACGGTCAATAAAAATACAAAGTGTGTACAAAGCGTGTAAAACATTAACATTTTAATCTCACACTTTTGGACTCTCACATTAATCTATCTCTGTTACACTCCTTCACTCACTCATCCAGTCAGCCTCGAGGAGGGTGGGTCTGTCTTGCACCAACTGTCACACCACTACCACCACGCTGTGGCGCCGTAATGCTGAGGGGGAGCCTGTGTGCAATGCCTGCGGACTCTACATGAAACTTCATGGGGTAAGAGAGAGAACATTGTGAGCCTTCTCACAGGTAAAAGTTGGTGGAGGATATGACTAGATGGAAATGTCAGTTGGTAAGTGAATGATGAATGACAAAGCACTTTCGGTTTAAAAGACACTAATGTTTTTTCTCCAAAATCTCTCGTATAAATATGTTTAGGAAATCAAGTACTTACCAGTATATTCAGCTACAGCTGTTTTCTGATTAACCATAAAGAGTTTATCTTGTTACATTACACAATTCCCGGACAGTCAACATTTCCACAGTGACCATCTATCGCACTTAGGGCTGAAATGTGTTACTGTTATTGTATAAAAACACACGTGCTTTTGTACGTTATTTTAAAAACGTATTTAAATACATTAGGCCAGTGTTTTTCAACCTTTTTTGAGCCAAGGCACATTTTTTACATAAAAAAAACATTAGTGTGCCGTGGCACAGTGGTTGAAAATCACTGCATTAGGCTACTTATAGAATAGAATAACTTTTATTGGCGTCAGCGTCATATTTTTCTGACGTGATTTACTTTAATGCTTTTAGCCTCTTTTTTCATGAATAGCATAAACGTGGCTTTCATAAAGAATGAGTGTGATTATGGATTAAAGTGCATTATAATAAATGGCAAGGAACGGTAAAATAGCATTTTGTAGGGGTGTACTCGCCATGTGGCAGATCTGTTGAAGTGAATAATTTAAACATGTCAGAGAACAGGTTTCCGCAAAGGTTACATTCCTGTTTCCTTGCTGAAGCATCCTCCGGTAGCCTCCTCGTTCCTCGCTCCTCCGAGGAGCATTTATGCTGCGTTCATTATGAACCCGGCAGCTCGTAACTCCGACATGGAAGCTCAGAGTTACAAGCTTGGAGTGTTCCAGTGGTCACTTCATCACAACCATAGCTGTAGACAAGAAGCCGTCGCTACTTTCTGAGCGTCAAAAGCTTCAGAGCTACTTTGTCACATAGAGGAAGAGAAAAAGAACATAAGGCAAGCCAGTGTTGAATAGCCTACATATACTTCTATACAATAGCCTATTTTTTAAATGTATTTCCATATTTTACTCTTGCAAACTGTTTCTAACACCGTAGTTTGTCTATATTTTCTATGTTGTCAAGTGAAGGATGTGGGCATGCATACACATTGAAACTACTACTATATTATATTGTGTTTCAAGCTCTTGTTAAGCATTTCCCATTGAAATACAGATTCAGTCATTTTGAATCATGTCACTTTCCTCCGATTCGGCAATCCGGAGCTGTGTGAAATGATACCCGAGTTTCCGACTTGTAATTCTGAGTTAAGAGGCCATTCCAGTGTATTTTTCCTGGTCGGAATGTCATAATTACGAGTTTCAGAGGTATCTGAAACGCAGCATTAGCAGTTTGGAATGTCCATAAAGGTGGCGAGGACTGAGGAGATGAGGACGGATAAAATAAACGATTGGAATGAACCCTAATTTCGGATTACTTTAAGCTTTTTGTGGAGTGTTTACTCAATTATGTTGATCACAGGTGAGTTTACCCTTGATGGGATACATTTTATATTGTAATCACTATAAGATGGTTTATATTATGCTTTTTGTCAGCCCGTAGTTAGCTAATTTTTATAGCTTGGTTAGCAGTCTAACATTAGCTAGCCTAACTGTATAGCCTAGGGGGTATTTCACAAAGCATGATTAGTACTGAGTTAGCTGGATAACTGTACTGAATAAAACCCAGAACCCTCCCAAATCTGGAACATTAACTGAAATAAAAAGAGCTGTTCCGGATTTTAGTGCATCCATATAACTCAGTAATCCAGCTTTGTGAAATCCTCCCATAGCTATATTTGCTAACATTACTTCTGAGAAAGTGAACGTCTGCATAAACAAATACATGCTCAGGTCGAAGACATAAAGACCGGCGTTGTAAAGATGTTTATTTGGTGCAATGTTTTTGTGGAACATACCGTATTTCCTCTAATAGAGGCCGGCATTCTAATAGAGGCCTGGCCTCCAATAGAGGCCTGGGGTCCCAGTGACCTGAGCAAATAGAGGCCGGGCCTCTAATATAGGCCGGGGGCCACTATTAAGGGCCAGGCCAGTATTGGAGTGGCTTTTGGTTTAATTATTTATATATATTTTTAAATATAATAGGCTAATAGAAACAATCAGGTTAACATTTTAGCACATTAAAACCTTAATAGAAATTATACTAGCAGTATAAAATAAAGAGAAAAGAAAGAAAGAGAGAGAAAATGTGTTGTTTTGATTCACTTCTGACCGAGAGTACCGGTCGTTATGAGCAGCAATTACCGGTACAGAAATTACGGTAGCCATTGAGTGCTCCAGCCCCACCCACGAAACCCATCGTCATGGCGAACAAACGACGTCAAAGTTTCGATTTACAATTCAAGGAGAAGGTGGTAAAATATGCAGAGGAGAACTCAGGCGAGAAGGCGACAAAGAAATTCCAAATTGATCCGAAAAGAATTAGGGTGTGGAGAAAACAAAAGGAGGAGATGAATTCTGAGGACAAGAAACGAAATCATCTTAGTGGAGGGGGGAGGAAAAAAGTTAGCGGAGAGGATAGTGAAACGCCGTAGCCTAATGGTAACACTTGGAGTTTTTTTTCATCTCGGTACGGTAAGCTGTATTTTTATTTCTGGTTTTGCTTTATTTGTAACTGATCTGATTGTAGCCTATACGTAGGCTTAAACTACTGTAACGTTACGTGACTGCACTTTAGCCTATAAGTTGTGAACTTCTTCAATTTACCGGTACGGTAATTTTCAACTGAATCTGATCAGCCTACTGTGGTATTTTATTTTAATGTGCAGTAGCCTAAATGCTAGGCCTTTACGGATTTTTTTTTCATATTGTGAGCCGTAGGCTACCTCTAAGTTGAAGTTCGCTGTTTTTTACTTGACTTAAAATTACTGGGTATCCACTGTTGCACTGGTTTGTTGATGTTAAATTACCGGTAATATCTTGTTAAATTTGTTGCATTTACCGGTATGTTTGTATGGTATGTTTTGTATGTTTAGCAATCTTTGCATTTACCGTATGTTTTGTACGGTAGGCTATGTTTGACAATCTGTAATTGCACGGTATTTCAATAAACTGACTGACTTGATCTTGATTAGCCTAACTAATTCTGGTCAATCTGTAAATATATTAATAGAGGCCGGCCTCTAATATAGGCCGGGCCTCTAATAGAGGCCGGGTCCTACATGTGGTTTTGTAAATAGAGGCCGGGGGCCTCTATTAGCGGAAATACGGTAAGTGTGTTTAGTCCTAGAAAGAACGCCTTATTGTTGCGTCATTCATAAACAGATGTTCTAATATTGTGTTGTAATTACACCGGTGTGACCATATACTAACACCGTAACACCTGTTTGACCATAGCCTACTTCCAAACGTGAATTTCGTAGTTCAAGCTAACGGCAAAATTAGTGCATTTTTAATAACATGCCTATTGTCAGATAGTTTGAAAGTAGCCTACATTTTACATTTTAAAGCACAACTTTGGCATAACTTTGAGTTGTATAGTTACCTGGCTGCCATGATATGAGTCCAAATGGTGGTGAAATATGTTCGTTAGTTGCTCTGTGCTCCCTTGGGGTGATAATCCAGAATAGGGTATTTGTCGCTCTCCATTCACTTCTATAGGGCAGCTAAAATGGTCTCAAAATGACACTTCTAGCAGGGGCGTAAATATTGACAGTGCAGGCAATGCGGTTGCACTGGGGCCCGTGGGGCGGGGGCCTGTAGAGAGAGTGGGCCCTCCAAAAATGTGTTGGGCGGAGAACGGGTCCTTGCGAATGATTCAGATTGCCACCTCAATAGTACACCTGTGTTCAAAGAAAAACTCACATTATAGAAAAACCGGTGCCATTTGTTATATATGCCCTCAAAAAGGCAAACCCATCTCCGTCATGGTTTAAATTTTTTTGGGTAAAGTAGTCTGTAGCAATTTATAACAAAATGATATGCTTATTCTACATAAACTATAAAAACTATAAATTAACTATAAAAAACTATTCAATTAAATAATTGGGTATTGTATGTATGTTGTCCAATGTCAAGTCTCAATTTGATCATGTGACGAGACGATACGATATAGCTAGTTTAGGCGCAAAATCTGAACGTCAAGACTGACAAGCTGAGCACATCTGCAATTCCAGCGAGCAGTCATCATGCCTTTCAAACATAAAAGCGGCAGTAAGAAAAGACAAGAGAGAAAAGAACAGGAGGAGAAGGTAGCAAAGCTCTCTAAATTAGATTAATTTTTTATAAACAGTCGCCAGCCCACGGGGTCCCCTCCAAGCAGCAATGCAACAGTTTGGCTGGCATCAGCATCGCTGCCCTCAGTGGTGTGGCAACGATAGCAAGCTAGATATAACGTTAGGCTATTGTTATATATAAATTTCAAGACAAGTTATATACATACATTATGGTAGGCTTACTTGGCTACAAGTTGGGTAAATTATGGTCGCTACCAGGTGGATAGCCAGCCTATAAATTATGGTAAGCTAGCTAATAGCCTAGTAGATGCTAGGTAGGCTATTCCTAGCATTAGATAACCATTTTGTGCGTACGGTCAAACGAGTGTCAAGCACGGTTTACGTTAGCTAGCTAGCTAGCTAGCTGTTCATAATGATCAGTGCTGTAATAATATCTTACTATATAAAAAATACATAGCTAACAAGCTATTGCCAGCTAGCTTGTACTTCACAAGCTAGCAACTTTACAAGGTGTATCAATACGAGGCTGAATGGGCTGGCTATCCTGTCCATTGAAAGCATCAGAGCCTGGGTTGTACAATGAACATTAAGGACATTGTCAAGGATTTTGCTCAGCAAGGCTCGTCGAATGCCATTCAAATAGGTGAGTACAAGTGCTTTTTCAAGGGGATTTGGGGTATCTGATGGGCTGCCGTGCCCCTATTTAACAGGTTGTTATCATTTCGGAGTCAGGTCGCCGCAGAGTGCCTGTTTCATAGTGTTGTATGTGTTTTTCAGATGTGGGTAAGCCGCTGTGTGCCCCGCCGTACCAAACCATGCCTTTCATCAGTGTTTTTAAGAATATTAGCTATACCTTTTTATTTATAATTATTATTATTATTATTTTTACATAAGATAATTAATAATTTTGCTTGGTGCTTGTAAATTGTTTAGGTAGACTAGGGGGAGTATAATGTTACGGCAGCATGTCCGATAACTATATCCGATAACTAAACCTTATAAGCGACTAAAGAGATTTTAACAGGAAGGTAGATAAAAGCTACAGGGACTGCGATATGGTGTCGCTATTTACCCTTTGTAATAGTGTGTAATAGGCTAGTGCAATAGAAAACACATAAGGCGTAGAAATATTATTTTTGCGAACTTCACTCAAAAAACACAGAGTATATTTCCAATCTCTCTCTCTCTTTCTCTCTCACACACACAGTCTGATTGATGGTCCATTTTCCCTCCACCAATTATTATGTACAAATTAAAAGCTTGGCTTGCGAACTGGCGAATCTACATTTGCCGATCAAAGGACACGCTTGATCTGCTTGGATTTACGGACAGAATTTTGAGACAAATATTCCGCTGTTTTTCACCGTGTCGATTCACACACACTTAACTTAGCTAGCTACATGCAATCTGATAGGAGTTTTGTGCAATGACTGTTTAAAAAACTTCCCATCGCAAGATTAGCGTGGGGTTAACTTTACAACCTAAATAAACTCAAAACTCGGTTGTTTTAATTAAATTTATCATTAATCCACTTATTAAAGATAATGTGCAATTTTGGCCACTTGTTCTAAAAGTGGCGCCGATGAGCCGAACACACACACTGCCGTGTTATGTAGCACCGAAGAAGAAGAAGTTTTGCTTCCAAATCGCAAGTTAAGCGTGTGTGAATCGACACAGTGAAAAACTCAAAATTCTGTCCGTAAATCCAAGCAGATCAAGCGTGTCCTTCGATCGGCAAATGTAGATTCGCCAGTTCGCAAGCCAAGCTTTTGATTTGTACATGTGGACATTGGAAACATATCTGTAAATGTTATTTGCATTTGTGAATATAATTTTTGCTTTCATCCAAATGATGATTTATGAAACACAAGTTGAGAGGTGTTTGTGTGTGGATGGAAAACACATACTTGTGGATTATCTTTACGAAACACAAATTGAGAGGTGTGTGTGTGTGGATGGTAAATACAATTGTAGATTATATCTACGAACACAAATTGAGAGGTGTGTGTGTGTGGATGGTAAATACAATTGTGGATTATACTTTTGTGCTTGTTTATTTTTGATAGAAATCTACCTCCATAAATTATTGCATGATTAGGAAAGCAACCTTGAACAAATTACTTCTTCATTACTGTACTCGAAATACTGTACAAATTATTTAAACCACGACATGACACATGTGCAATAGAGGATTTTGAATGGCAGTAATGACACATCAGTGCATGTTTTGATTGTTACTTCTTTGAAAGTTTACATCGCCAGCAACGATTTCTCCCGATATTTCAATCACGGAGATGAGCTGATGAACACATCTCCATTTTGTGAAGCCGACAGCAACAAGCAACTGGTTAAACTGACTGCAGAAACAGTTTATCGATGTCAAAAATTAACTTAAAGTTAGCTCTAGTCAGCTATACATATTTATAGTAGTTTGTAGGCTAGTAATCTAGCAACTCGCCTGCTGATGTGTTCTTTAATTTTTTAAAATCTACATACCTTCCCAATAACAGCTATAGTTATGTAAATATTCCAGCTATAGTTGGTTGATTAGTTGACTTGTTGATTTGATTGACCATCTGTTTACGTTACCGTGTGTCAGAGCGCTAGATGGTTCTGATAGCTTTCTCTTTGACCTCTCTACTTTCCCAATCCAATAGCCTAAAGTAACTCATTCGACTGTAAAATCCAACACATTGTTGGTCAAATATATATATGCCTAATGGTGTGTGTGGGTGTGTGTGTGTGTGTGTGTGTGTGTGCTTCATAACTACTAAATAGCATGCAATAGGGCCCGTCATAATAGCTTTCACTGGGGCCCATCGTAACTACCTTACGCCACTGACTTCTAGTATGTATACGAATACGAACTAAGTGGATTCTGTCAATACAAACAAGCGATGGAAAAGTATGCAGCACCAGTTTTATCAGTTGCAGTAGAGTGCAGACTCTGGCAAGAAGAAGAAGAGGATGGTGACTGCATGGGGAGCCAGAGGGCTGAACTGGTGAGATGGCCCAAGCTGCACCCCCTGACACCTCAGGATGACATTGAACACTTCCTAACCAACTTTGAAAGGATTGCTAAGGTCTGTCACTGGAAGCTATGTCACAATGTGTGCATGGACATTGACAACACTGAGAACTATGACAAAGTTAAGGAGGCCATTCTGGCAAAGTACGAAATCACCGCAAACACCTACCATCAAAGGTTTTATTCCTTGGACATTCATCAGGATGAAAGGCCACATGAACTGTATGTATGCCAGAGTAGAGGACGGAAATCTCAGAAACTATGATCCTTGAGCAGTTCCTGTGGATGGTGGACCCAGAGCTGGACATCTAGATCAAAGAACATGATACTGCCACAGCAGAAGAAGCCGCACACTTGGCTGAAGTTTTCCTCGCCATCAGGAAGGGGAGCCAGGACCGTTACTTTGGCCGGGATAGCATGGCGCCATCCAAACGTAAGTCTGATGGGGGTGAGGGGAGGTAATGGTCTGCCTTTATTAAACCACTGTCAAGCAACATATACCAGTAGCAAGCTACAGACCACAGACCACAGACCACTAATAGAGCACCAGACAGGGCTAGTAAGCCAGAGCTTAGGTGCTATAACTGTGGGGAATTGGGGCATAGTACTCATGTGAGGAAGGGCAAGTACTCACTGTTATGTTCTGTACCCAGACCAACACCCCCTGACATAAAGGTGCAGGGTTTGTGTCATACCATGACTGTATAGGCTCAGGGCTAGTTTACTCTCCAAATGCCATGGGTCTTCTCTGAATTGGGTAAAATTGCATTGAGCTATAGTACTCCTCATACCTGGAATGAGTTACAGAGCACATTAAAGCTGAACTTCTTGATTACTATGGGCCAATTCAGGACTCTGATTAAGAACCTTATTTATTTTGAATGAAAATGTATTGACTAAATTGAATTGCTCAATTTTTTTATTTAAATTCATTTTTATATTCCCTTTTTATCTTTGTAACCTTCGTTTTTTATTGTTAGAACACCTCTGAATGTTTTGTAACCAGGGCTCCATTGAAAAAGAGACCTGAAGTGTCTCAATGTGATTTCTCTGTATAAATAAAGGTTATGATGAATGGTCAATTGGAGAAAGCATTGAGTAACAGAGGGAGTTCTCAGTTCTTTGAGCGGGATAGCTTGGTACCCCATGAGGAGTGGAATTAGGAGGTTAGTGTCAAGGTTTGTTATATACATGGTGATGGCAAGCTCTACCCTACAGCTGAAATGTACCTATGGTAAATAAATGGTAAATGGACTGCACTTATATAGCGCCTTTATCCAAAGCGCTTTACAATGGCCTCTCACTCACCCGTTCACACACACATTCACACACCAAGCCTAGCCTGCTCATTGGGAGCAATTTGGGGTTCAGTGTCTTGCCTAAGGACACTTCGACATGTGGAGCCGGGGATCGAACCGCCAAACCTGCGATCAGCAGATGACCCGCTCTACCTCCTGAGCCACAGCCGCCCCACAGCCGACCTGACGGTAGATGGCCAGACATTGTTTTTACCTGTCGCAGTAGCACCTGTTGCCCTACCCAGTTTTCTTAGGTCAGGATATCCCCACACTCCTGGATTTGTTACCGCAGCCTCAGTCATGTAATATATTCACCACCAGGGCACAAAGTGCAGTGGAAGCTTTCAAAGCTTTGCCATTTGATTGAGTGGATTTGGAGACAGGTTCTCCAGAGCAGACTAAGTCCAGAGCACAAAAGCGCAGGGAAAAGTTCTTTGGTGTTAAACCTGATGAGTTTGAGTCGTTGCCGCAGCCAAATGCTCCTCTAGATGTCGACATTCCAGCAGACATTGCCAGCTTGTAGAGGGAGGATCCAGCTTTGCCGGCTTAGTTTAACAGTGTCTGAGGTTGATGGAGTAAAGGAGAACACGCAGTCACCTGGCCACTGATGTACACAGATATCTCTGAGTTCTGCAAGACATGTACTGAATGTCAGTTAACATCAGGCAGAGGGGTCACACATGCACCATTACATCCACTTCCCATCATTGAACCCCCTTTGAAAGGATAAGAATGGATATAGTGGGCCCACTAGAGAGGAGTGCATCCGGAAACGGTTACATCTTTGTGGCATGTGATTACGCTACCCGGTACCCAGAAGTTTTTCCACTAAAAACTATTAAGGCCAGGCAGCTAGCAAACTCACTCCTACAGCTGTTCTCAAAGGTGAGAGTGCCAAGAGAGTTCCTTACAGATCAGGGGACAAACTTTCTCTCTAAATGACTACAACAGGTTTACCAGTTGTTAGGCATACAGGGCATAAAGACCAGCCCTTACCACCCTCAAACAGACAGTTTGGTAGCGAGATTCAACCAGACGTTGAAGAACATGCACCGCAAGTTTAAATCCCAAACAGGATCTGACTGGGACCAGTGGCTGCCATATCTCCTGTTCACCTATCAAGAGGTACCCCAGGCCTCCACCAGCTTCTCACCATTTGAACTGCTCTTTGGACGACAGGTGAGAGGGCCCCTGGTCCTTCTGAAGGAGCACTGGGAGGGCCCAAAGGCCACAGGAGAGAACGTTGTGGCCTATGATGTGAAGATGAAGGAGAGACTGGAGGAGAGGACGGCATTGGCTCAGGAAAAACCAAAATATCTGGTACAACCTGAAAGCTAAGACCAGGGACTGTGAGCCTGCACAAAAGGTACTGTTACTGCTACCCACCCATGATAGAAAGCTTCTCACTAAAGGCTGGTATACACTGTGTGATTTCTGCCACGATTTTTCAGTCCCAGACAAAATTTGTGAATCGTAGAAGAATCTTTTCTTTTCATGGCCGAAATCGACCGTCTTAGATCGCTCAGTGTGACATACTCTCGGACGGCGGATTTTGTGAATCTTAGCCTATGATGAAAGACTGACAGTGTCAGAAATATAGGGCAAAATTCTTGGTGTGACCGCTGCTATGACCACAGACTGTGGAAGTTTCATGAACAACCAATAGGAGAACAGCAACGCATGACGTAAGAGATTAACTCGTCACTTGTTTTCTCTATAATGTTACCATTTTGCAACAGGTCGCAAACTATTTCGCATCCCAAATAAACATCCTAAAACTAAGTTGAGAAACTCGTCACTACCAATGTAATGTTCTTAATGAAAGTGAAGAAAGGAAGAATGTTTCCATCTCTCACTTCCGAAAATTTCGCCCCAGCCCATCTTGGATGAACAAACAAGTGAATGAATGTTCGGCTAGCTGTGTGCAATGTTGCCAGATTCTTATAATAATTCCCCCCAAAAAACTGAAAAAAGAAAGTTTCTTGAATGTGATGCAATTGGTTATCATTTTAGCTATCAGTGACTCTTACAATTTATTTGTGCCAGAGGTTTATACGCCGTCATTGCACGTAGTGCGTTAGGCTCTACTGGAAGTAAGTTGCTGCAAAGTAGTTTTCATTGACTTAGCTAACATGGGTAAACAAATAGCCTATCAATCACTTCATTTTAAAAAATAAAAAATAAGAAACGACGCTTGGGGGAGATTCGGACAAGTAGGTATCAGAGTCGGGCCGCCGAGCTTTGTGAAACCAAGTGGAGCGTGCGCGCAAAATAATACCAGGGGAGGTGAAGTAGCCGACAGTAAAGCTAATAGCGATGCAGCGTAATGCCTACTGTAAAGTCTGCAGACACTTTCTGGAGGTGCATAGAGAGTTTGTGTTCATTAGAGAAGAGTTTAAATTGAAGTATTTTAGGCAGGCAACAGCAAACAGCATTGTGTAGCCCTATCTAAGTCACAGCGCAGTTTTCCCAGTTAACATTTTTGTGCTGAAATGTCAGTGAAATGCCGTTTTGCGTTCAACATTTCATTCATAGAGAAAATGCCAGCATATGAAAGTATTGACCATCGTAACGTTACGTCAAAGCAGGATATTTCACTCTCCGGGCACAGGGAAACGGAAGAGGCAATTAACAAAGGGAACTTTATAGAAATATTATCTTTGGACGATGATGACATAACCATAGCCTTTTCAACATCAAGCCCTGCCGTAGGCCAGGCTGCCTATTTTCATGTAGAAAACATCACACGCCAATTCAAAGGTAGGCCTAAGTTTGAATAGACGACTGTGTTTATATAGTTAAAACAAAACTAAAATTATGCCCACCATTGTGTAGTTATGCATTCAATCTCAATTGGCTGTTGAAAGTTAGGCCATATAGCCTAGCTATAATCTCGTAGCTGCGTGTGTGCTGAGCTTTAACGTTAATTTTCTTTGCCTCTCCACTGGAGGTTAAGTAATTGCGTTCCGATATGTAGGTATTTTGCTTTTCTAAATTATTTAGTTTCATTGAGCATCTCGCAACTTTGTCTGGTCATATTAGGAGCCAGATCACATGTACTGGTTTATAGACTAGCCTACTATAGATTTTGTTTGTTGTACAGAAAAAACAGACAGAGTTTGATTATTCTGTATGGGGTTAACATTGTTGTAGGAGTGTTCCCATGTGAACCATGGATATACAGTTTGTTATAGACTGTCTGTTGGAGTGCGTATTTGATCAAATTCTGCACGTGGACGTCAGGTGACAGAGGCTACTGCTACTAGCCTAAGCATAGGATAGAATCTCTGAACTTATTATAGAATGCTTTGGATCTGATCGCAGAGTCTGACTACAATGAAGACAATAGATTATTGTGGCTGCATCGCACAATCTGACATGCATCAATCGCACAGTGTATACCAGCCTACCGGCCCAGAATCACCAGGAAGACTGGACCGGTGACATATGAGCTGCATATGCCAGAGAGGGGGAGGAAACATCAAAAGTTTTATGTGAACCTGCTGAAGGCATTTCAGCCACGATCAGAGCCAGTGCAGCAGCAACTCATTGTTCGAGCCGTGGGTGAGGAGGAAGAAGTCTCAGAGCAGTACTTCCCTATCAAAGGTCAGTCTCAAACTGTGGACCTGTCACATTTAGCACCGGCATGGCAGGAGGATTTAGGCATTTGTATGGATCCAGAGCTGTTCCAGAAGAAACCTAGATATACCACCCTAGTTCAGCACAAAATTCACCTCAAAGAAAACTCTCCAGTATGCCAGAAGTGCTACAGGATCCCTGAGAGAATGCTGCCAGTGCTGAAGCACGAGTTGTAGGTAATGGAAGAAATGGGGGTCATTGGGCCTTTAACAAGTGAGTGGTGCAGCCCCATTGTGTTAGTTCACAAGAAGGACGGCACCATAAGGTTCTGCATTGACTTTAGAGAGATCAATGCCATTTCTAAGTTTGACCCTTACTCTATTCCTCGAATTGACAACCTCATTGAAAGGTTGGGCAAGGCTAAGTTCAGTTCCACCCTCGACTCACACCCGAGCTTCCCATTTTGACCCCTTAGCCATGGATTAGCCTTCATGAAAAAATCTGTTTGCTCTTCAGTCCAGCAAATTGGAAGATTTTGTGCCCTACTGGAGGTTCCCTGTTCTTCACCATTACTGTTCTGTTTCATTCCTACATTAGCCTGTTCACGTTCTCCCTCAGCCCTGGTCATAACCTCCATATCTGGATCCCGAGCCTCTGTCTGTTCCTTCCTGGCCTTTTTAGCTGAAGGTCCAAAATAATTTAACAATGAGTTCTGCATCTTGATCTGTTTAATGTCTCTCTTTCTTTCTTTCACTCTCAAGCGGTGCTTTTCTTTTTCTTCCCGTGCTATTTTTGTCCTTGCACTTTCTTTCCCTGTCCTCTCTTTCTTCAACTTCTTTCTGACTATCAACAAAGAAGAAGGGTGACTTATTAAAATCATGTATATGTAAGGATCTGACATTTGCGTGTATTTGTATATTATTACTAATTGTACTAACGGCAGGGGTGTGTATAGTTACTAATCTCACTAATATATTAGAGCGCACATTTTCACGCTGTTCTGTCCTTGCTAATCATTCTCAGCTGCATCTGATCTTCTCTCCCTGTCCTCTTAATCTATGCACGATTTCCTGAAACTCCAGGTCATCTGTTATCGTGTATCTGTATGGAATCCAGTCCGCGTTTTCCCTAGTTGTCTCCGTGATTGTTTCATTGTTCCCAATGTTTTTCAATTGTCTCTCGTTTTGATCCCCGCCTCTTCACACACCTGTTTCCCTTTGTGTCATTTGTACCGTGTGTATTTAAACCCTGTGTTAACTCCAGTCTGTGTCAGAACGTTGATTTTCTTTTCCAGTGCCTGCGATTTATTTAAAGCCTGAGATCAGTTAATCTATTCTTTTGCTTAGCCCTTATCTGTCCTGTTTGAATTACGGTTTTTGATCACGCCTGTTTTCGACGCCTTATCCCCTGGTACTGCCTGTCTTCTGATTCCCCGGTTCACGACTTCCGGATTGTCCCTCATTGCCCCCTTGCCTGCTGTTTTTGTACCTCCCTCATTCTGATCTCCTGGCTTGACTCCTGCACGTAAATAAACTACGCCTTTTGCCTTATCCTGTGGTCTGCGTCTGGGTCCTACTTCTGAACCAGTGGCGGCTGGTGAGTTCTAAAATTGGGGAGGACGGGAGAGACCTGTTTGGAAATTTTTTGGAGATTATTGGTCTAAGATTTCACTGCTATGTTGTACCTGTGCCATGTAGTATGTGACCTCTAATAAAAACAATATCTTTCTATGCATTTTGCACCGTACTGTAAATTGCATAACAATGTTGTTTTTTTGTTTTTTTTCTTGTAGTATATTGATTTACATATATATACCGCTCCTTCAAATCCCTTTGTATACATATTGGGTTTTTTTTACATATTGTTTTTTTGCACATAGTTTATTTCACTGCACATAGTTTATTTCACTGATATAGTTTTTAACTCATTACTGCTGTCCATGTCGGGTGTTTTTGCACAAAAAGTTTTTCACTCCCGGCCTATACTTGTATAACTGTGAAGTGACAATCAAGAATTTGAACTTGAACGATCTATTTGAAAAAGAAGTCCATTCTCCTGGTTGTCTGGGTGGCAAAGTGATCTATGACCTTGTCATACCAATGAGGGTCTTCCTGGAGAGACTTGAGGATCTTCCTCTCAATAGAAAGAATAGCCAGATTCCTCAATCGCTCTTGTCCCATAGTGTTCCTGGTATAGCTCTTAATCCTCTTCAGGCAGGAGAAGCTTCTCTCAGCTCCAGCAGATGTGGCACCAACAGTGGCTATCAGGCACATGAGCCTGTACACCTCACCCATGGCTTCATCTAACCCATTGGCTTTCATGTACTGCATTGCATCACACAGTTTTCGACTAGCATTGATCTCCTTATCACTATAAAAAAGCTGCAGCTCTCCCTTCAGCTTGACCTGGTCAAAGAAGTGGCCATAGATCTCAGACAGGTTGGTTAACGCATCAGTTGGAAAATCTGTGTTGAAAGTTTCAAACTTCTCTACATCCAAAAGCTCCTGTCCAGATGTCTAAAGCGCTGTGCAATTTGAGAACTAAGACTGCTGTGAATTGAGTCATACAGTGTCTTGTACACCTCTCGTTGATTCTGCTGTCCCTGTCTCCGCCTTCTTCGGTGCATCACTTCTGGATCCTCTGTCATGTCCACCGCTTTAGAGTAAATGGCACCAAATGCCCCCTCTGACTTGAGCTCCTCCATCTTTTGCATTAGGTTCTCTATGCGCTTTTTACAAAAAGACACATCCATGGATTTGTGCTGCAAGATGTCAAAAAGTACATCTGTGTGTGCAAACACCGCCTCAAAAGTAAAAAGTAAAAACATAAAATCAAAGTCTTCCAACTTTGCCTTCAGGCCATCTGCCATGTGCGTGGTGTCATCATCCATGCTGGGATGTTCAACAATGTGTGTGAATGTGTCAATTAACTTGTCGGAGTTAGAGGCAACTGTATTTACAACGCTAGAGGTGAAATTCCATCGTGTTGGAGCATTTCTTGGCATTTTTGCACAACCAGCATCCTCAAGCATCATCACAAGTTTGGTAGATTTAGAAAAAAAAGAGGTGAATCCACCCAGCGTGGCAAAAAACACCTTGGCTTTGGGGATAGACTTCAAGCCCTGGCTTAGAACGAGGTTCAAGCGATGCGCATAGCAATGCATAAATGTTGCACTAGGGGCCACTTCTCGCACTTTGGCTTGTAAACCGTTAAGATCTGAAGCCATAACTGCAGCACCATCATATGTTTGAGCAATGAGCTTTTCGGTGAAGTTGAATTCTGTCATTTCCCTCTCTACAAACTCAAACAATGACTGTGCATCCCTCCCACTCGACACATCAAAAAAACCTAAAAAACGCTCCTGAATGGCAGCCTGGTCATCAACATATCGGACAATGACAGATAGTTGTGAGTGACAGCTTATATCTGTAGTCTCATCAATCTGCCAGGAGAAGAATGGAGCAGCATCTACCTCTTGTTTAATTTCATTTTTGACTGTGGTGGCTATTGCAGAAATTAAATCATTCTGAATGGTTTTCGACATGCCGGTGAACACAGCTGAAGTTTCCAAATGCTCCGCTAGTATGGCGTCATACCGTGCCAGTACCTGGACCATCTCTCTGTAGTTGCCCTTATTAGCAGAATTCTCCCGCTCATCATGGCCCCGGAAAGCTAGCTCTTGCATGCCCAGATATGCTGTAGTGTCAATCAGACGTTTAAGAGCATCTCTGTTTCTCCTCACCTTCTCGTTGTGTGCAGCAGTTTGCAGACGCAGACCCTCGTCGAGCAATTGATCTATAGGCGTCCTCCCAAACAACTTGAAACGAACATTAGCACCGATGTGGTCCTTGCATGCATCATGACGTTTAGTTGCCCGATCCAAATTCTTCACGTCCCCATATCCCTCGACAGTCCACCGGGGCGAATTTCCCATGAGAAGACAGGGCCAGCAATACAAACAATTGGTAGAAAGACTCCCAGTTAGCTAAGTGTACCGGTCATACCATGAAGTATTGAATATTCCTACTTTCCCATCTTTCTTTGTGAAGTTAATTTTTGGAAGCGGTCTTCCATCCGCTTTAATGCGCACCTTCTCCTGGTATTGCAATGTATTGAATGGAGTTTGCAATAAAAACTTCACCACATCCTTCTCCCCATTCAACATAACGTTAGCTGCCATGTCAGCTTACTTGCTTGCTAGCCGTTAGCAATAAAAAAAAGGATGACGACCTTCTATCCTCAATTTGAAAAAAACTAAATTTGAAAAGCTATTTCCACCACCTGAGTGACCCACCAACTACTACTCTCAATTTGAAAAAAAAAAATACTAAATTTGAACAACTATTTTACACTAGGCTATCTATTACATTCAACTGTCTCTCAATGTCTCAATGTCTCAATGCCAAGCTCAACTCGATGTGAGCCAGCCAGGGCCAGGTACCATGGTTGCCAGATAATTTGTATGTTTCCAGACCAACAGCAGGAAGTGGTTAAAAGCTGCACTAATTGATAAAAACCAGACAAAATATTATATTCTATAATATAATGATACATATTCAACCCACACAAAGCCATTTTTTCAATCTACAATGCAACCAGCCAAATTGTGTATGAAATCTACAAATAATGCAACCCTGTTGTGTAGGGACTCTCCAGGGAATATAAAGCACTCTCAACAGTAAAACCCTACAGCTCTGGCTTGGAAACTCCGATTCACTCACTTTAAAAACTGGGGATGATCAGGGATACGTGCTCTACGGAATGCTCATCTCATATTTTCATTTCCGATCATGGTATATATTTACATAGATTCGCGATCTTTTGCTCATCAAAATAACCATGATCGGAAATTAAAATCTGAGATGAGCATTCCGTAGAGCACGTATCCCTGACCATCCCCAGTTTTTAAAGTGAGTGAATCGGAGTTTCCTAGCCAGAGCTGTAGGGTTTTACTCTTTTTACCTGTTCTTTTAATACCGCCATGGCTTTACTGCGTGTTTAGTCCTCTGTTGGCACAGCGAGCGTCATGCTCTGTCTGCAATGACCCGCCTCTTCTCATTTTCTATTGGATGAACAGGACGTCATTCTTTTGTTCTGACCATTTTTGGCTTAGGGAGGACGTCCTCCCTAGCAAGTTAGTTTTAACATGGAAAATATAGGAGAGGATAAAAACACCGGGTTAGGTTGCATTTGAATGGAAGTTTATGGAGCTGTAGGGAGGACGGAGAAATATTTCCTCCCTCATCCTCCCTACTCTTTGTTTTTATGCAGGTAGGGGGCGCTGTTGAGACTTTAACATTGGCAATAGGGTTTTGTGCACTGTAAGCTAAATGCTTTGAAATGGATTTGAAAGAGATTTTTTTTAAATCTTTTTTTTAATTGAATCTTTTCTTTTTCTTTTTTTCCTTCAAATTATTGGGGAGGACCATCCTCCCTATCCTCTATGGACGAGCCTCTATGAACGTAACAGTATAAAAATGTAAGGTTTATTACTGGCTTTATTACTGTGATTCTTAGAAGTAGTAGGGTACTATCATTTCAGTTTATATGTAACTGTCAAAATAGCGAAACCAAGGAAGTCACATAAAGGAAATCGCATAAAATGAATGACGATGAGCTTGATACAATAATAATTAAATAATCAATATATCTTCATGTATATAAATTTAAATAACCGTACTGAAATATTGTAAAGCCACACCCACACCTGTTTCTTACAGTTCCCATTGGGGAGTGCCAGGGCTATTGTAAACTTATAATACCCAACAACGCATATCACAATGTGCTGTCGAAGTCAAACCAGCTCTAGAGGCAACCAACCAGGGGTGCATTTCCCGATACCGATCAATCTTAGGGTTAAGTGCGTTTTCAACGAGCGATTCTACGATGGCTCTTTAAATTGTAACATGCGTTTCCCAAAACAGTTCTTAAAGCGTGAACGTGCAGTCACCTCTTAAGTGCTACTTAACCAGAGGTGTAAAATCCGGGTTCAGAAAGTAAAAAGTCCTCCTCAGTATTTAGTTCAAATCAACTGGATTTGCTAATTTGCACAATTCTTCTGCCAGGAGGTAGAACTAATTAGTGAAATCAGCTGGCTGAGTTCATGGGTGGAAGAAACACATAGCAGGGCTTTTCCTTTCTGGATTTTACATTTCTGTACTTCTGTCTGTGGTGCTGCTAGACTCGCTTAATTAATGCTGTTAAAGGGAATAAGAAAACATAACCTAATTTTAGTAATGCCTATATATGTACGGAACAAAAAGAGGCACTACCCACAGAGGTGGTTTCCAAAACCCCTTAAGGCAGAAAAAGGAAAAACCACCAGCTGGCATTTAATTTTGCGCAACAAAGTTAATCTTCTGGGATAGCCCGAGAGGTCCAGCCTCGGCTGGCGTACCTATTGTTGGTTTCTTTTTATTCAAATATATTAGGTTAGTAGAAAACAAACAAAACAAAAAAAGGGGGAAAAACTTCCATGGTGGTAGACAAACAATAAACAACTGGAGCAATGGCCTGAGTGGAAATCCCAGAAAATCAGAAGGTGAGACGCAACTTCTGGCAGTTGTCGTAGAGAAGCGCCAGGACCCAAAATAATCTAAAATTACCTTCCCGAACGAGAGTAAATTATCTCTCGAACAAGATAAAACTCTCCACAAAAAGAAAACCCCAGACAAATTGCCTCAAATGTATTCTCTTTCGTTTTTTTTTCTGATTCATTTTGAACTCTGGAAAAATAAGTCAGGAGAAACAACACTTAAAGTGATCCATCCATATCTACTGCATATCTGGCAGCAGAGTGAAGGCTTGAGGCTCGTTTGATACCTAAGACTCTTGATGATTTACAGCCATTTTTCCAACCATGGGTTCTATACTATTCCCGTGTAATTTACAGCTTAATCTAGTTTCACCTCACAATTCCCATAGAGTTCCATTCAAATGCAGAGAGGATATCTTTTATTTGTACTGTTTTCAATTAAATATATGTAAAAGAGAATTTACAAATCACTGCTTTCTGCTTTTATGTGCATTTTACATACTGTCCCAACTTTTTTGGAATTGGGGTTTGTACAAGTTTGCACATTGACAAGATCAATAAAAAAAATTGAATGTTGACAGCCTTGGCACTGCTGAGGCTTAGTGTTCCAGAACACTCTGACATTGAATGAGTTAATCCTACTTGATTTCTCTGCTGCAGTGGTTATAGTTGACGATCAAGCCCTTTTAACAACCCTGACAGAAGTAGGTACAGTATCTCAGGCAATGCTCACAAATGGTTAACCCATATGGCAGGGCTCTCTCAAAATCCGGCTGCATTATCAGAGATGTCCCCTAGGCATCCATTCTGATGACACACAGCTATTTCTCTCCTATCCACTGACAGGAGCACTTGCCGAATGCAACAAAGTTTGTCTTAATAATATTAATGATCAGTTGGCATCTCAAACTCAATCTTGCCAAAACTGAGGTGCTCTACCGTCTACCTACCTCCCCCTATAGCCCATAACACTCCATAAGAAAACACAACATCATAAATAACTAACCTCTTTATATGAAGATGCCATGGAGGATTGATGTAAATATCTTACCAAGATTTCATCAAGTTTACTAATTTGAGTAGGCTACGATTTCACACTGCGTATAGGCTACTTAGCACAGGGGTAAAAAAAAAGCGATGCTGCTGATGTTTAAGCAATAGGTTGCAGCAACGAGACCGAGGGTTGAGTTGCGGAGTACTCTCCGCAGTGATTATATCCAATAACGCACAAATCTTTGAGTGATCTATTGCTTTTATACAACAATGTTACCATAAATGTTTAGTAAGTAATGAAAAAATATTGAAACAATAACTTACTTTTGATTAACTCATTCTTTATTTAGGATTCGCCAAATTGCTAGCACCCTGTTGCCGTTGCTATTGTTGTTGTTTATGCTTCCTAGGCAACGCTCTATAGAACACATCTATGCAATGGCAATGAGGTTATACTAAATACGCTCTGCTAAATACTTTTTGAGCGAGTAACTTGATTGGCCGAGGCGCGTTCCACCAGTGCTGGTACAGTGGGGATGGAAAGTATTCATACCACTTCACTTTTTGCACACTTTATTGTGTTTTTAAAGGAAATTAGATTTAATTTTAAATGGATAAAATTACCATTTTTTCCCATCAATCTACACTTAATAACACATAATGACAAAGTGAAAACATGTTTTTAGAAATTTTTGCAAATTTATAAAAAATCGAAAACTGAAATTTATCATTTACATAAGTATTCATACCCTTTGCTTTAACGTATTTTTAAAGTATCATATTTAATATTTGGTAGCATATCCTTTGCATGCTGTTACTTCCTGTGACCCATAAACATAAAAAAACTCTCGATATCTTACTTTTCAGGTACTGTTATAAGCGATACTATAACCTCTCTGCATTTGAATTGATCTCTATGGGAATTGGGGGGTGAGACTAGATTCAGATGTAAATTACACTGGTACAGTATGGAACACATGACTGGCTAAATGGCTGTAAGTCATCAAGGGTCTGACGTATCAAACGAGCCCCAAATCAGCACTCTGCGCCCCGACGGCATCCCCGGGCGCGTCCTCAGAGCATGCGCAGATCAGTTCGCAGGGGTCTTTGCAAACATATTCAACCTCTCCCTGTCCCAGGCTGTTGTTCCCGTATGCTTTAAGATGTCCACCATTGTGCCTGTCCCTAAACACTCTAAGGTAACATGCCTGAATGACTGGAGACCCGTAGCCCTCACCTCGATTATCAGTAAATGCTTCGAGAGGTTGGTTAAGGACTTCATTTGCTCCATGTTGCCTGCCACGCTGGACCCATGGCAATTTGCGTATCGTCAGAACAGATCCACCGACGACGCAATTGCCATGGCACTTCACACTGCCCTTTCTCACCTGGAGGGGAGGAACTGTTATGTGCGAATGCTGTTTGTGGACTTTAGCTCAGCATTCAACACGATAGTTCCCACTAAGCTCGACACAAAGCTCAGGGGTCTAGGCCTGCACTCGACCATGTGCAGCTGGATACTAGACTTCCTGTCGGGCCGCCGCCAGGTGGTGAGGATGGGTAGCACCACCTCAGAGCCACTGACCCTCAACACGGGATCCCCTCAAGGATGCGTGTTGAGCCCTCTCCTCTACTCCTTGTACACCCACGACTGCATGGCTATGCACAGCTCCAACGTCTTCATCAAGTTTGCTGACGACACGACAGTGTTGGGCCTGATCGCCGACGACGACGAGACAGCCTACAGGGAGGAGGTGGGATCACTGGCACGGTGGTGCCAGGAGAACAACCTCACCCTCAACGTCAAGAAGACCAAGGAGCTGATCGTGGACTACAGGAAGCGGAGAGGGGAGCACGCCCCCATCTCCATAGAAGGTGTTGCAGTAGAGAGGGTCAGCAGTTTCAAGTTCCTCGGCGTGCACATTTCCGAGGACCTCACATGGTCCACGCACACCACTCACATAGTGAAAAGGGCCCAACAACGCCTGTATTTCCTCAGGCGACTGAGGAAAGTCAGCATGTGCCCCCGCATCCTCAGAACATTCTACACTGGTACCATCGAGAGTGTTCTCACAGGATGCATCACCGTCTGGTACGGGAACTGCACCGCACTCGAGCGCAGAGCGCTACAGAGGGTGGTGCGGACGGCCCAGTACATCGTTGGAGGTGAGCTTCCCTCCCTCCAGGACATATACAACAGGCGGTGCGTGGCAAAGGCGAAACGGATAACGAAAGACAATAACCACCCCAGTAACAAACTGTACGTACTCCTACCGTCACGAAAGCGATACCGCAGTATCAAGACCCACACAAACAGATTCAGAGACAGCTTCCACAGTCAGGCGATCAGGCTGCTGAACAAGCTGCTGATCCCTGCCGCACTTCAATAACTAATAATTTCGATAACTTGTTCTTTTGCACTCCATATTGCACTGTATTGTATATTATATAACAATGCATATTTTATTACATTGATTTATATATATATATTGCTCCTTTCAATTTATTATTTATTTATTTTATTTTATATATATATATTTTTAAAAAAAATATATACTTATTGTTTTGTACATTGTATATTTTAATTTATAGCTTTTTAACTTAGATTTTTACCGGTATTCTTTTATAACTGCTGTCCATTGTCGGGCGTTTGCACATAAAGTTTTTCACTCTCTGTTTATACCTGTGTAAACTGTAAAGTGACAATAAAGAACTTGAACTTGATATGGACTCGTTCGATAGCTCAGGCCCTTGATGTTTTCACTTTGTCATTATGGGTTATTGAGTGTAGATTGATGAGCAAATCTACAACACAATAAAGTGTGCAAAAAGTGAAGGGGTATGAATACTTTCCGTCCCCACTGTACCAGCACTGGTGGAACGCGCCTCGGCCAATCACGTTACTCGCTCAAATCTCATTGTTGTATAATGGGTCATATAGCCTAGCTATGAAATTAGCCTACAACAGGAAACAACAATCAAAAGTAAAAAAATAATAAATGTATTTGTCGTTCATAATAACAAAAACTACAATACAATAATAGCCTAATATTATTTATTTTTGCTCCTTGTGAATAGAGGCTCCCTCGCTGATGACAGCTGTGCGAACACGCAGCTCCAATGCTGCTCCTCAGTAGCTTATTCTCTAACGTTATCATATGTCTTGGTAGCATTGGGAAAACAGACTGTGTGTCGCATACAAAGACTAGCTACAACTTTAATTAATTTAGGGTACAGATTTTTCATCCCGTTTATTTTTTATTTGCCCGGTCGGAAAAACTGCAATCGCCATTCCACTTTTCCCATCATAGCTACAGTTTGCTTGTCTCAGACAAGCGTTAATGTCAAGCCCTGTCACTCCTTTTCACCTCAAAATGTTATCTCTTCAACTTTATTGCCAGTAGCTAGTGCCTTTGCCCCATCTCTTCCTCTCTCCCCTTTGAGCCTCCAGCTCATTCAGATTGCTGCTGCTTGACTCATCTACAGTCCAAATACACAAACTGTGCCTCTCTTCATCTTCTTCCACTGGCTATTGACTGGCCTAAATAAAATACAAATATCTAGTCCTGGTTTATGTTACAGCAAGAGGAAAAGCACCTTTTTACCTTCAATCTATTGGCAAACCAAACACTCCTGCCTGCTATCACAATACCGGGCTCCATGCCTTCTTGCTCGGCCTGCCTATGTCCACACCTGCGCTATCAACCCGCTCCAGCTGCTTCCTGGTTGAGACGCCACTCTTGAGAGCGCTCGGGAGTCATACACCTCTGCCTCACAAGGAATATTTTACTCCCTAATATACTAATATACTGTCTGCCTGCTTACTGATCCTGGCTTCAACCTCCACTATGTCCAAAGTGCTCACTTCTTCCTCTTTCATTCTCCCTCTCTGTATCCCTCTGTCCAGACAACCTCTCTCGGCTGATACCTCTCTCAACCCCTTAGACTAGTTTGCTAGTCAATTCCCTGGCATAGAAGCGGTGTTTGTGGTGAGTAACAGTAACTTTTTCCCCTGCTAAAACGTCTCTCACCTGGAACTTACAATACGGACCCTAAACCCAAACCCAAACGTTTTAAAACCAGACAGTGGAACTATGGTTTTTAACAGAATACACACAAAAAAATGTATCATTAAAATTGTTTAAGTGGTCTTCAGTCTTACACTGGAAATTAAATTATTCCTTGCTTGTATCATACTCCTGCCTTATGATGGAAATATGTGAAATGATTTTGCTACCATCCACTGTTAAAAAACCTAGTTATATCCAACGTGTTTCCATTTGTGATGTGCTCTGTTTTTCTTGGATTGTTCTGCTGCTGATTATATCTGGAAATGTCATTATTGTATAATAATAATAATTAAAGTTTTATGGACTTCTGCACTCATAAAAACCTTGGCTTTTTACATTTAAATTCCAGAAGCTTACTACCAAAACTGGATCAGCTAAACGCATGTGTTCATAGTTCCAAACCTGACATTTGAATTATCACTGAGACCAGGGCCGTGTCCGAATTCCACACTTTTGAGTAGCCTTAGTGAGTAGATAAGACAAGAAAGTCATTGAGTAGGTGAAAATTTTTCAAATTGCAGTATACTTGAAACACCCAGATGACACACTTACTTCCGGGTTTCGTGGAGTATATTCGGGAGCACACTTTTCAAGAAGCACATGAACATTTTGGTTGCATAAATATGATGTTAAGCTTCATTTAAAAAAATTAGGCGCAGCTTTGCTGACATTTTCCTTCAAATACAACAAAAACAACACGTGACATGGCAGCGCAAGGGTGGGGTGCAGGGTTGCCAGATCTTGCAAGACTTTCCAGCTAAATGGCGACTCAAAACTAGCACAAAATTATTTTTTAACCAAAACCAACATATTTAAAATAGAATCATCATATTTTTACTTTCTAAAATAAGTGCGTGCTTTGCTACTTTTAATTTTTACCCGTGACTGCACTTTGAAAGTATCCCTGATTCTGCTGTTAATCTTCCTGGTTACAATATCTACCACCAAGATAGATCCACTAAAGGTGGATAGCAAGGTTATCTGTAGCAACTCCAATGCACCAACGACTCTTCAAAATCAGTCCCCAAACAATTTCAACTCTTGGTTTGGAATGTTTATCCAATAATTCCAAAATTACACTGGCAAGCTGCGACCGCACCCCTTCTGCTCCCGTCTGTGCCCTATCTACTTTTAGCTCCCTCCTGGCTCCTCATTAAATCTGAATTTGTCCTCATGCGTGACTTAAATTGAAATATTCTACAACCTCCTGATAATGTCCAGCTGCAGTTTGACTCCCTTAACCCCTTTGTGCAGACCCCCTAGTGGCCATGCCACCGGTGCCAAGAGATTGCTCAACTAAGACATACAGTGGGAGCAATAATTATTTGATCCCTTACTGATTTTGGAGGTTTGCCCACTTACAAAGAATGGAACTGTGTAGAATTTTAATCATAGGTACATTTTAACATTGAGAGACAGAATATCACAAAATAATCCACAATAACAACGTCATATAAATTTTATACATTTATTATCGTATTTTCACATGAAATAAGTATTTGTATTTGATCCATAGAACAATAGGACTTAATACTTGGTGGAGAAACCTTTGTTGGCAAGCACAGAGGTCAGACGTTTGTTGTAGTTTTTCACCAGGTTTGCACAGATCTTGGGAGGGATTTTGGTCCACTCCTCTTTGCAGATCCTCTCCAAATCCTTAAGGTGTTATGTTCTGAGTTTGTTTTTGTATTTCTGTCATGTTTAGTATTGTCAGTTTCTGTAGCATACACTTTTCCATGTTTTCCGCAACCTTGCGTTCTGTGCTGTATCTCTCGCTTCCTCTCACGGAGTTTTACTTTCGTTTCTGTACACTTCGTTTGTATTACCCTGCACTACTAATTATTATATACTATAGGACTTATTATTACTAACTGGCTAAACACGGGGGTGGTTAACTAATTTACTAACGTCAGGGTTTAATAGAATTATTACTAACACAAACTAACAATTTAGTTCTCATCACGTTTCCACAGCTGTTTAGTGTTTCCTTACGTATCCAGTCATTGTCTTGTTAACTAATTTACTAACGACAGGGCTAGGATAGGATAACTACTAACGATTTACTAATTGCCTTGTTACGTGTCTCAGCTCTCAAGCTGTTTTCCATTTCCTGCTATTCTCAAGCTAAGTGTTTGCACCTGTCTACACATGCATTTATACCTGCTGTCTTTGTTCCTCGTCGCAAGTTCGTCTTTCAAATTATACGCGTGAGTCTGTTGCCTGTTTCCCCCCCCCGAGTGAGTTTATCTGTGCCAAGTATTTCTTGTTTGAATTGTTTTCCGAGTCTGTGTTTCTGTCGTTTGTTTTGTTTTTCTACCCGATTGCCATCCTGGTTTTGACCTCAGTCCGTGTTCTCACGACCCTGATTCCGGATTCTGTTTTTGTACCTCTGCCGTGCCTTCCCGTGTATGACCCCTGCCTGTTTTTTGACGTCCCTTTGGTTTTGGAACTGTACTTTTGCTGGTATTAAACTTCGGTTTCCTTTACCCCTGCCTGCTTTTGGGTCCCTGTCCACCGATCGTAACAGTACGAACTCGCCATCTGGGACCCAGCAGGCCTATCTACAACATGGAGATAGACCCCTTCGGCTCAGATTCCTATGAGGAATACCTCATGGGGATCTGGGGGCAAAACCCAGAGTTTGCCCGCCGTCATGCCGACCACCACCCATCACCCCGGACTCCTCAACCCAGCTCCCACTCCATTAGGCTCGGAGTTATCTCTCTCCATCACGACAGCTCTGAGCCTAGCCACAACCCGAAACCATCAACTTTTGATGGTACCCGTCTTGCCTTTTGCCCGGGG
The DNA here is from genome assembly GCA_022702515.1 of Ilyophis sp. 1 JC-2022. Lineage (NCBI taxonomy): Eukaryota > Metazoa > Chordata > Actinopteri > Anguilliformes > Synaphobranchidae > Ilyophis > Ilyophis sp. 1 JC-2022. The sequence goes on from CM040395.1 coordinate 107,474,735, forward strand.
GGCTATGGGCCCGGGAGGAAACGATGGGGTCCTGGTTCCCGGCTCCGTCGACGGCGGATCCATCGTCTTTCCGTCCCAGCCCAAGCCTCCGGTCCCGTCCCGTCCCACGCCTCCTGTTCCGCCCCGCCCCAGTTCTCCTGGCCCATTCTGTCCCAGCTCACCTATCCAGTCCCGTCCCAGCTCTCCTGTTCCGTCCCGTCCCAGCTCTCCTGTTCCGTCCCGTCCCAGCTCTCCTGTTCCGTCCCGTCCCAGCTCTCCTGTTCCGTCCCGTCCCAGCTCTCCTGTCCCGTCCCGTCCCAGCTCTCCTGTCCCGTCCCGTCCCAGCTCTCCTGTCCCGTCCCGTCCCAGCTCTCCTGTCCCGTCCCGTCCCAGCTCTCCTGTCCCGTCCCGTCCCAGCTCTCCTGTCCCGTCCCGTCCCAGCTCTCCTGTCCCGTCCCGTCCCAGCTCTCCTGTCCTGTCCCGGTCCATGCCTCCTGTCCCGCCCCGGTCCATGCCTCCTGTCCCGCCCCGGTCCATGCCTACTGTCCCGCCCCGGTCCATGCCTACTGTCCCGCCCCGGTCCATGCCTCCTGTCCCGCCCCGGTCCATGCCTCCTGTCCCGCCCCGGTCCATGCCTCCTGTCCCGCCCCGGTCCATGCCTCCTGTCCCGCCCCGGTCCATGCCTCCTGTCCCGCCCCGGTCCATGTCCTCATGGGGATCTGGGGGCAAAACCCAGAGTTTGCCCGCCGTCATGCCGACCACCACCCATCAACCCGGACTCCTCAACCCAGCTCCCACTCCATTAGGCTCGGAGTTATCTCTCTCCATCACGACAGCTCTGAGCCTAGCCACAACCCGAAACCATCAACTTTTGATGGTACCCGTCTTGCCTTTTGCCCGGGGGGCTATGGGCCCGGGAGGAAACGATGGGGTCCTGGTTCCCGGCTCCGTCGACGGCGGATCCATCGTCTTTCCGTCCCAGCCCAAGCCTCCGGTCCCGTCCCGTCCCACGCCTCCTGTTCCGCCCCGCCCCAGTTCTCCTGTTCCGTCCCGTCCCAGCTCTCCTGTTCCGTCCCGTCCCAGCTCTCCTGTTCCGTCCCGTCCCAGCTCTCCTGTTCCGTCCCGTCCCAGCTCTCCTGTTCCGTCCCGTCCCAGCTCTCCTGTTCCGTCCCGTCCCAGCTCTCCTGTTCCGTCCCGTCCCAGCTCTCCTGTTCCGTCCCGTCCCAGCTCTCCTGTTCCGTCCCGTCCCAGCTCTCCTGTTCCGTCCCAGCTCTCCTGTTCCGTCCCGTCCCAGCTCTCCTGTTCCGTCCCAGCTCTCCTGTCCGTCCCGTCCGAGCTCTCCTGTCCCGTCCCGTCCCAGCTCTCCTGTCCCGTTCCGTCCCAGCTCTCCTGTCCCGTCCCGTCCCAGCTCTCCTGTCCCGTCCCGTCCCAGCTCTCCTGTCCCGTCCCAGCTCTCCTGTCCCGTCCCGTCCCAGCTCTCCTGTCCCGTCCCGTCCCAGCTCTCCTGTCCCGTCCCGTCCCAGCTCTCCTGTCCCGTCCCGTCCCAGCTCTCCTGTCCCGTCCCGTCCCAGCTCTCCTGTCCCGTCCCGTCCCAGCTCTCCTGTCCCGTCCCGGTCCATGCCTCCTGTCCCGCCCCGGTCCATGCCTCCTGTCCCGCCCCGGTCCATGCCTACTGTCCCGCCCCGGTCCATGCCTACTGTCCCGCCCCGGTCCATGCCTCCTGTCCCGCCCCGGTCCATGCCTCCGGTCCCGCCCTGTCCCCCGGTCCATCCCCCCCTCCCCCCCCCCCCGGCCCCCCCTCCCGTCCGGACCCGGCCCTCCGGCTCCGTCCGGACCCGGCCCTCCGGCTCCGGGTCTCCGGGCCCATCCCGTTCCAGCTCTCCGGTTCTGTCACGGCCCGTGCCTCCTGTCCCTCCCCGGTCCGTACCTCCTGTTCCTCCCCGGTCCGTGCCTCCGGGCCCTTCCGGTCCCGGGCCTCCTGGCCCACGCCTCCGGGCCCTTCCGGTCCCGGGCCTCCTGGCCCGCCCTGTTCCACGTCACCAGTCCGGTCCTGTTCCACGCCACCCGTCCCGTCCCGTTCCCTGCCTCCTCTAAAATTGCGGAGCCCGCTAACCTCCTGTCCTGAGCGGCCGAGCCCGCTAACCTCCTGTCCTGAGCGGCCGAGCCCGCTAACCTCCTGTCCTGAGCGGCCGAGCCCGCTAACCTCCTGTCCTGAGCGGCCGAGCCCGCTAACCTCCTGTCCTGAGCGGCCGAGCCCGCTAGCCTCCTGTCCTGAGCGGCCGAGCCCGCTAGCCTCCTGTCCTGAGCGGCCGAGCCCGCTAGCCTCCTGTCCTGAGCGGCCGAGCCCGCTAGCCTCCTGTCCTGAGCGGCCGAGCCCGCTAGCCTCCTGTCCTGAGCGGCCGAGCCCGCTAGCCTCCTGTCCTGAGCGGCCGAGCCCGCTAGCCTCCTGTCCTGAGCGGCCGAGCCCGCTAGCCTCCTGTCCTGAGCGATGTCGCCGCCGGCCCCCTGAGCGATGCAGCCGTCGCCGCCGGCCCCCTGAGCGATGCAGCCGTCGCCGCCGGCCCCCTGAGCGATGCAGCCGTCGCCGCCGGCCCCCTGAGCGATGCAGCCGTCGCCGCCGGCCCCCTGAGCGATGCAGTCGTCCTCCTGAGCGGTCCTGTCTGCGCCGCCGTCCGCCTGAGCGGTCCTGTCTGCGCCGCCGTCCGCCTGAGTGGTCACTCCTGCGCCGCCGTCCGCCTGAGCGGTCACTCCTGCGCCGCCGTCCGCCTGAGCGGTCACTCCTGCGCCGCCGTCCGCCTGAGCGGTCACTCCTGCGCCGCCGTCCGCCTGAGCGGTCACTCCTGCGCCGCCGTCCGCCTGAGCGGCACTGTCTTCGCCGCCGTCCGCCTGAGCGGCACTGTCTGCGCCGCCGTCCGCCTGAGCGGCACTGTCTGCGCCTCCGTCCGCCTGAGCGGTCACTCTTGCGCCGCCGTCCTGTCCTTGTTTCCCTCCTCCGGACCCCCTCCACCCACCCTGCTCAGCACTCCGGACAATTCACCCCGAGTCTGTTTTTCACCCTCCTTAACTATTACCTGCTATCCGAGTTTCCCTCCTCCGGACCCCCTCCACCCACCCTGCTCTGCATTCTGGACATTACTAACTTTTCACCCCCCCTGAACAATTGCATCGTTGCCCATTATCCCTCCTCCGGTCCCCCACCTCCCACCCTGCTTAGTGTTTTGAACTGTTGGGGACGTCTGGAAGCCGTCCCTTGGGGGGGGGGGTACTGTTATGTTCTGAGTTTGTTTTTGTATTTCTGTCATGTTTAGTATTGTCAGTTTCTGTAGCATACACTTTTCCATGTTTTCCGCAACCTTGCGTTCTGTGCTGTATCTCTCGCTTCCTCTCACGGAGTTTTACTTTCGTTTCTGTACACTTCGTTTGTATTACCCTGCACTACTAATTATTATATAGGACTTATTATTACTAACTGGCTAAACACGGGGGTGGTTAACTAATTTACTAACGTCAGGGTTTAATAGAATTATTACTAACACAAACTAACAATTTAGTTCTCATCACGTTTCCACAGCTGTTTAGTGTTTCCTTACGTATCCAGTCATTGTCTTGTTAACTAATTTACTAACGACAGGGCTAGGATAGGATAACTACTAACGATTTACTAATTGCCTTGTTACGTGTCTCAGCTCTCAAGCTGTTTTCCATTTCCTGCTATTCTCAAGCTAAGTGTTTGCACCTGTCTACACATGCATTTATACCTGCTGTCTTTGTTCCTCGTCGCGAGTTCGTCTTTCAAATTATACGCGTGAGTCTGTTGCCTGTTTTTCCCCCCCGAGTGAGTTTATCTGTGCCAAGTATTTCTTGTTTGAATTGTTTTCCGAGTCTGTGTTTCTGTCGTTTTGTTTTTCTACCCGATTGCCATCCTGGTTTTGACCTCAGTCCGTGTTCTCGCGACCCTGATTCCAGATTCTGTTTTTGTACCTCTGCCGTGCCTTCCCGTGTATGACCCCTGCCTGTTTTTTGACGTCCCTTTGGTTTTGGAACTGTACTTTTGCTGGTATTAAACTTCGGTTTCCTTTACCCCTGCCTGCTTTTGGGTCCCTGTCCACCGATCGTAACATAAGGTTCCGAGGCTGTTGCTTGGCAACTCGAAGCTTCAGCTCCCTCCACAGATTTTCGATGGGATTTAGGTCTGGAGACTGGCTAGGCCACTCCAGGACCTTAATATGCTTCTTTTTGAGCCACTGCTTTGTTGCTTTGGCTGTATGTTTGACAAGACCCATCCACGACCCATTTTCAGTGCTCTCACTGAGGGAAGGAGGTTGTCGCCCAAAATTTCCCGGTACATGGCCCCATTCATCCTCCCCTCGATACGGTGAAGTCATCCTGTCCCCTTAGCTGAGAAACACCCCCAAAGCATAAGGTTTCCACCTCCATGCTTCACAGTGGGGATGGTGTTCTTTGGGTTGTACTCAGCATTTATCTTCCTCCAAACACGGCGAGTCGAGTTGATGCCAAATAGCTCTATTTTGGTCTCATCTGACCACATCACCTTCTCCCAAGCCTCCTCTGGATCATCCAGGTGTTCTTTGGCAAACTTCAGACGGGCCTGTACATGTGCCTTCTTCAGCAGAGAAACCTTGCGCGCACAGCAGGATTTTAATCCTTCACGGTGTAGTGTGTTACTGATTGTTCTCTTCGTGACTGTGGTCCCAACTGCCTTCAGGTCATTAACAAGCTCCTCCTGTGTAGTACTGGGTTGATCCCTGACCTTTCTCATGATCATTGATATCCCACGAGGCGAGATCTTGCGTGGAGCCCCAGACCGAGGGAGATTGGCGGTGACTTTGTGTTTCTTCCATTTTCGAATAATTGCTCCAACAGTTGTTAACTTCTCACGAAGCTGCTCACCCATCCTTGTGCAGGTCTACAATTTTGTCCCTGATGTCCTTAGACAGCTCCTTTGTCTTGCCCATGGTGGAAACGTTGGAATCTGATTGATTGTGTGGACAGGTGTCTTTTATACAGCTCCATAATGATGAAACGAGTTGACACAGGTGTTTTGGGTAATGAGTTGAGATTAGGAGTGCTTCTTAATGGAAAACTAACTGGTCTGTGGGAGCCAGAATTATTGCTGATTGGTAGGGGATCAAATACTTATTTCATGCGAAAATACGATAATAAATTTATAAAATTTATATGATGTTGTTATTGTGGATTATTTTGTGATATTCTGTCTCTCAATGTTAAAATGTACCTATGATTAAAATTCTACACAGTTACATTCTTTGTAAGTGGGCAAACCTCCAAAATCAGTAAGGGATCAAATAATTATTGCTCCCAATGTACATATCGCTCGTGTTCGGTGCATTCAGTATGATTATATTTTATTACACCGGGGATATTGTTTTCGCTCCTGTCTCTTGCGGTGTGTCTTTTTTGTAACTGTCGGAACGGCTCACTTTTTTTTAAATTGGTGAACGCTTCACAGCGCAAGGTCAAGCCCCAAGCATACTGTCCTACATACGGTGCGGTCACTACATCTCTCTGTTATTCTAGTTCTATTCTATCCCCTCTGCAAAATGTACTGTATAACGAGTTTGTAAGTTTGGTCTCGAATTTGCCCCCCCGTAAAAACCAAATTCCCAACCGTTTGATTCGTTCTGGCACCGACCCTGCCACTATTACTACTTATTTGGTGCCAGCCAGCAGAAAATGTATATCCCCTTAAAGATGTCCCCCCACTGCATCAGGAACGTCAACACTCAACAGTGCTAATGTTTCATCAAAAATATGTCACATGTTTGCGTTCAATTTTGTTGCTATATCAATAGTTTTTATAAATATGAAAATACATCCTTTCTTTAAACTAGAAGACATTCTGGGCTTGCCTACAAATACAGGGAAATTTGTGTCCGTAAAAATCGCAATACTTTTGTATTAAGTTTTTGAAGTTAGTTTTTGAACTAACGTATTAATTTATTTTTCCATCATACAGCAATGCCGGATGGTAACATAGGACAACATAACGTATGCACAGGGGTTTCGCCTTCCTCTCAAGGTTTCTTCATTTTTTCCTCCCTTTTCTCAAGCCCAGGGAGTTTTTCCTTGCCACCCTTGCCATACAGTTATGGCTGAAAATATACACACCCTTGATAAAGATGTCCAAAAAGACTGCTTAACATAAACACAGATAATGCAGTATATTTCATGCTCAGAATACAGGAACATTATATTCTAATACACCTCTTCAGAGAAAACTTATCTTTTTCACTGCATACAATTTTTTTCTCTCTATATCCACCGTGCCTTGTAACCTGCTCCTCACTAGCCAGGCTGAGCTATGCTTGCCTAGTCTTGTTTTCAGCTGTTTATTACACCATTTGTGGTCTTTGAACTGCTCATTGGTGCTCATCTTTGGTGATTAAACTATCCTCATGTTGTGCTTTTTTGATCAGTAGTCTAGAGTAGAAGTATTTTCCCCTTAAAATTTACCAGAAATTATCATTTCACAGCTGTTCTTTAAAAAAGAATCTTTTCATCATTCGGAGTGAAGGCATGTTTGCGAAATGAGGGTTTGCTCGCGGAACATGCACATGCGGAATGAGGACATGCTCATTCGGCATGAAGACTACGTGGAATAGAGAACCGTGGTAAAGATAGCATTATGTTCAATATTCGTTTGCTATTCACTTTCAATGGCTACTAACTTCTAACTCCTTTGACATAAGTTATTAGAGTAACACAGTTATTAGAGATGAAAAAACACGGCCAAATTTCATTAAATAATTTAGGAGAGATTGTGTAGCATTGATTTGAAATAGAGCTAGTTTAATTAGTGTGAGCTACGATTGTAAGGAGTGTATTGAGTGTTCGGAGATTAAAACGCAAAGGTGGGGAGATCAGAACAAGTCAGCTCACAACAGTGAGGACCAATAATTAGGGGAAGAAAATAATAAAGGAAGAAAGAAAAACCAGGAACCTAATTCCTTAAGGGTAACAGCCTAAACGAAAATCAACCCACAAAACCGGGCGCACTACTAAAACTAGTAGAATACAAACAAAATCTCCCAAGCTCACGTAATGAGCTAATAATGGGAAACTTCGGAAAACAAAAGAACACTCTCGGCTAATAATAGCTCAATGCCGGAAGAGTGCAAAACCAAAACGAAAGAACAAAGAAAAACTCTCCGAGAGAACAGCAAAGAAACAAAATAGATAGCACAAAACGCTACCAGGGCTGTGTATATAACGCTGTGCATATATGTAACATGTCCAGTATTTTCGGCTGGCATGAATGTCTGTAGAGTTATGATATTCTGTAATGTACAGCAGGTTTCTCATTTTTTCATATGCATCTCATGAGTCACCAGTGGTTTTCTACCTACATTTAGGGAAGCACTGCCCTATACTATCATGTATGTTTGTGTTCAGCCAATGATGATGATCCCAAAATCAGTTTTTCCACAAACAGGAAACACAATATGTATTAATTCAATGAAAATGAAAAACTATATAAATTGATATAATGATAGAACAATAATTGTTGATATTACCTAGTATAAGTAAGTCCATGCGTTTTTGTCTCAAATTAAAATCTCCTGTAGCAAGATGGCAGTAAAGTCTCCCCAACAAAACAATGCCTGAAATAAATGTAGTGCAAACAAATTATGCCTCAGCTGCACATTATCCCAGTGTAGCGGCTGTGGCTGTTTAGCAGGGGGAATTACAGCTGAGAAAATGCTTTTTGGGAGATGCACTTGTAAGTGTTAGTGTGAAATCCTTCCTGACTAATGGAGATGGAGAATGTTGCATTGGCAGAATGCTGGAATTTATAATTAGTGGTGGGGGTTATTTACTAAATGTAGAAATAAAAGGTTTCAAGCACTTTGAAAGACTGCTAACCTTTTTGAACCTGTTTCTTGTTTTTTTGTCAGGTTTCTCGACCTCTGGCCATGAAGAAGGATGGCATTCAGACCCGTAAGCGCAAGCCCAAGACTCCCAATAAGTCAAAATTGGGTGAGTCAGACCACAACATTATCTGCCAGGGCCTTGTTGTGCCCATAGACTGTAGAAAAACATGGACAAAGTGACTGTGACATAAACCATTGGCTGCAGTCCAATCTGTTAAATGTTCTGCCCTCCTGCACTTCCACTCGCCACATCCGCTTGGGGTAATCCCTTTAGAAACCGGCAGTTGTGTGTTGCCAAGGGCGGGTGCGGTCCAATCCATTAGAAATGCAAGTGAAGTAAGCTACGTTAAATAAGTCCCTCAAGCCAAATAAAGGGTTGAGGGACTTATTTAACGCAAGACTACTGACTTCGGGCAGTTAAATTGTCCAGAATGCTTTACTGTTACCCCAAGCTTCCTGTTTCGGAAGTTTAAATTTAACCCCTTTATGTAGGCTAAAAAAATTCTAAATATAGAGAAAGTGGAACCCAAGTATAAGAGATCTAATGTAACATGGGATTTATTTCTATTGAATTATCCATGGTTCTCAGCTAAGCTTTTTATTAAGGGAAAGAGATGTTGCATGGGCCCATCAAAATCCCAGAAGGATTGGCAAGCTTTTAGTCAATTTAGGAATAAGTGCATTCTGAAAATCAGAGAGGCACAGTACTGTGACCGCAGCTTGCAAGGTGGTAAATTATATAATCTGTTCACTGGATAAGAGAGAGCATTACTTTGTCCTATTTATTGATTTATCAAAAGCTCACTATTTTTTTAGATAAGCTTAAATCAATTGGCTTTGATGGTAATACCTGTAAGTGCTTTGAGTGTTACTTTAATGGCAAAACTAAAGCAATAGTGATGGATGGGCATCAGTCTCGGTTTCCATAGGAGTGCCCCAGGGCTCCATATTAGGTCCTTTGCTTTTTACTTTATACATAAATGATCTTGGCTCACTGATTACAAATAGTTCTGTAAATCTTTATGCGGATGATACTGATGGGTTCCCAGGTTTTTATTATTACCTCCAAGGTATACTGTGTTGTATAACTGTAACTGCAAGACGTTTCTGTATATTGAATGTCCCTGTATGTCTCCTCTCTTAGCCCTAGCCAGCCCAACAATCAACCACCCAATTCTATAGTCTCTGTAGTATACCTAGCATGCTATGTACTGTATTTAAACCACACACACACTTCAGTTCTTCAGAGATATTCTCAGCACAGGCAGCCTGTATGTTCTGAGTTTGTCTCTCTCTTGCGCATTGTAATTAAACTTCAATTCTATTAAGATAAGTCGTCAGTGTTTACTTCATTGTCCTGCCTTTGGCTCCACAGAAGGGCAACATAATCCTAACAATACCATAACTTATACTTCAGCACCCACAGTTGATAAAGCTTTCACAAATTTACAGACTGCCTTTCATGCCATTCTAAATTTTTAATCTAGTCCATATACTATGATGCAAACAGCTACAGAAAACGCATTCGCTGGCGGGAGTTTTTCGTCCTCGATATGAAAAAAGTACTGCTTGTAATATGCGGTTCTTCTTTCTGGCATTTCATACACTGTAGTGTAAACATGACTTGCTCAGTCATGATTTATGTTTGATTGTTACTTTCATTGAAGCTAGATGGTAGTCGATGGTAGATATTTGAGAGGCAGTGTGTTGTAGATTTTCCTTTTAAGCATCCAAATTGCTGTGTCTAAATTTTGTGCCACTCATAATCCAGTTTGCTACATGCCTTTCCCCAGCTTTTGCCAGAAAGGAGGTTAAAGATACTGGTCTAAGTTGGTCTAAAGTTGGTGGTTTCACCTTTGGCAAAGGAACAATTGTGGCCTCCTTCCATTGCAGTGGTACTAGACCTTGCCTCAATGATGTGGTCATAATGTCTGCCATTGGTATGCTCAGCTCATGTGCAAACTCACTTATGAGTCTTCGACTGATACTGTCATGTCCAGTTGTTTCACTAAAACAAAGAGTAGATCCAGGCACTCAGGGAGGAAAACTAAATGAAAAAGCCTTTAATATAAACTGGCTACATTGATACAAAAATACAAAACGCCAACATGTTTCGAACAACACACCTGGGGCCCTATCTTACACCCGACGCTAAGCGGCGCTAACCCAAACGCAAGCGTCTTTGCTATCTTACACCCGGCACATGGTTCATTATAACGCCTTGCGTTCACGTCTTTTAAATACCATGTATTCTTGCGCCCATTACAAGTGAACTGGGCGTGTTGGTCTTAAGATGAGGAGTGGCCAGGATTATTTTTTGCCTTTTGGTATCTTGAGGCAGCAGAAAGCGCTTGCGCTAAAACCACCAAAAACCTGGTCTAAACTCATGTAGCAGTTGTTTACATGTTATTTTAACAGCGCATATAAGTGTGTCTACATAGGCGTGTACACAACACACGTACACCCTCCTGTCTGTTACACACAGGGGCGCACACAAGCATGACTAAAAATATCAAGATTATGTGAAATATTATTATTGTGTAGGCTATATATAAAAAAATGCATAATAATAAAAGGGTCCATAGGTCAAAAACCACATAGCTACCTGTCCCTCAGCGAAGGGGAATGCAGAATTAAATTGTTTTCAGCCCACTCCATCAACATCCAGGCGATGTGCGATGGTACTTGTAAGGTTACATGTATAGGCTATAGACTATTCGCAATTATCCTGGATCAAGCTATGATTTAGCCTGTGTTTGCCAATAATTCCTGTAATCTTCTGGGGGGGACAATTTTCTGTGACGGGACAATGGCTATCCATTAAAAATGGCTTTCCATTTGCTGATAACACCTATATCAAGCCTAATGCACTAATTGTCATTTACACCTAATGCGTGACTTGTAATTCGAAGGAAAACTCGCACTGCAAAAGACGGACACTTGAGTTCTGAAAATGAGCTTCAGATGTCATTACAATACAGCTCTCTAGGCCTACAGCCTGTAAGTTACATTATAGGCATTTAGCAGACGCTCTTATCCAGAGCGACTTACATAGCATTTCTTTTGCATTTATACATAGTATCCATTGATACAGATGGATATATACTGAAGCAATGCAGGTGAAGTACCTTGCTCAAGGGTACAACGGCAGTGTCCGTCCTGGGAATCGAACCGGCAACCTTTCGGTTACAAATCCAGTTCCTTAACCATTATACCACATGACACACACTTCAGTTCTTCAGAGATATTCTCAGCACAGGCAGCCCGTATGTTCTGAGTTTGTCTCTCTCTTGCGCATTGTAATTAAACTTCAATTCTATTAAGATAAGTCGTCAGTGTGTACTTCATTGTCCTGCCTTTGGCTCCACGGAAGGGCAACATAATCCTAACAATACCATAACTTATACTTCAGCACCCACAGTTGATAAAGCTTTAAATAAAGTAAGTAAATAGAATGGTTTTAACTGAAAAAAGTCCAAAACCTTGTTCAGTGAATATTGCATTTATAGTTTTTCAAATAGCCTAAGCTACAGCGGATTCGCTGTGCATAAGGTTTTTTCCATAGCCTACGGTTAAACAACAGAGATAAATGTCACCATGTTAACTGAATTTGAACCTTAGTATTCTTCGTCCTTCATATTTTTTTAATTACAGTGACAAGGTTTCCATACTCTCAGCTTATTAAAACCCAGCTGATTTCACCTGTTATTCCATAACTGAACAAAACGAGGAGAACTAAGCATCTAATTAGAAACAAAAACAAACTTGCAGTACGTTACACAATTAATTCACAATTAATTTGAATGCCATTCTCTGCATGTGCTCTGTTTCCCCTGCTGTAAGTCGCACGTTTCATGGTTTTAAAGTGGATTGTTTTAAAGCATTACGCTATGAGTAAAACAGGTTTGTCACATTTCCATAAGCAGGACATTATAAAACAAGGGGAAATATGTGTGAACCAAAGGCGGTTTCTCTAAGACAACAGGTGAAGCAGTGCTTCACCAAAAAAAAGGGGTGAAAAGGAACATGCATATCACACAATCACACACACAACATAGGATTTCCCTTGTGAAGCAACAAGTGCTTAGATTCAAAAATATGCCCTGTATCTTCTTATATAGTTCTGTGCTTGTATCGTGAAAAACAGCGCCACCCTTTGACTTTTAAAAGGAACTTCAGTGAGGCACAGTGTCTGACTGCTTCACCTGACCATTGGAAATCAATGGGGGACTTTATAAAGCATGATTGTGGACTATGACACGTCTTTGAGCCCACCCGTGAAGCACTGCCTCAGTAAAGTATTCAATAGAGTTCCAATCATGCACGTTCTTGTGCGCGTTCTCGTCCTGATGATTGACATAATGTCTAACCATTCAGAACACAAGTTCAGCTGTCCACTGTCCAGAATCATCTTCACCGCCAATTTCGAGTAGACCATTACTGTGTTACTGTATTAGAGAGAGAGAGAAAGGGAGCGAGAGAGAAAAGTATTCAATTGTTATGGATGTGGCGTTGTCAGTGGTGATTTGTGTTGTAAATAGTTAAATTCTTTATAGTATTGTAGTGTTAATAGCAAGCTAATTGCTAACGTTAGTGATTTAACTAGCGTTGCCTAACGTTAGCCTAAACTAGCTCACTTTTTGTAACGTTAGCTTTTGCCATTTCATTTGGCTGCATTTGAAAGAAAATGGAACCTGTAAATGTAAACATCCTGGATCGGATTCTGCAGGATTAACGTAACGTTATTTTCAATCCTTAAACAGTGAAGAAAGATTGCAAGTGAAGGCGGATGGGAGACTGAAGCCTCTTATCAATCTTATCCAGTGAGTGGGCTCGGTAAATCAGAGCTTTAAGTTAAATGCTCGTAGTAGCCTACGTGGAGGTGGATTAGTTACAGGAAGCTTGCTAACGGAATCGCATGTATTGCTGGCCATGTGTGTTGTTTAAAGGAAAGCCTATTATTTTTTATCCAAGTGTGTTGCTACAGGAGATGTTCAATGTTGCGAGGGATGGCTTTCATTATTTAGGCTACGTAATTCAGGTCTGTTAAAATTAATGGAAAATTGAAGGAGCATGACAGTAGTGTAACCGTGTGAATTGAGTCTAAGAATGATCATTTTATTGATGAAGGTGCACGCATAACAAAATAATATGAGCGCCATAATTTGGCTGCTAATAAATGACTGTGTAAATAACTACTTGTCATTGTATTCTATCTGGTGTTATTCATTTGAGAGAAAGCAGCTGAATTTAAATGGTACAGCCATAGTGATGAGTTGTCAAGCAATATAAACCTGTTTTAAATGGCCACCAGCTCTTTTCTGCCTGTAGCTGGTCAGTTGACGTGGTCAGTGTTAAACAACTCAAAAATGGCCTAGCTCAACAGGTAAAGCAGGGGTTTGATTTTCACAGGTAGAAAAAAAAGTGGGTTTGCTTCACCAAAGATTCTGGTCAGCAGCCACCACTGCCGTGAACATATGGGTTGCCAACCTGACAGCGTTATTGTATTTAGTGTAATCATTAAGGCAAAATAACGGTATTTATGTTATTAATCAATATTATGCAGGTAATCTAAACCTAAACAGATGATGCTTGAACTTCGAGAATTCCATGAGAACAGCCTCATGGAATTGATGTTCGACACTTTCATTGCATAATTAAATGAAATTTGTTGAACAAGCAGGCTAATTTGTCGTTTTCTAAGGTGAGACTGAAGCCATTGATAGCTTATTCTCAGCTGTTGCAGGTCCTTTTTAACTAAATGTAACCGCATATATTTTGTAAAATAACAGCCATGTCGGGAATTACCGGGAACTCATAGGCTAATGGTTAGTCCGAATAATATTGATCGTACTATTGATCCATTTAGCCTATTCCTTAATCGCACTAAACACGCACGAGCATGTCCGTTTTGCAATCTAGCAATCCGCCAAGGTGAAAAAGCAGGCTTTTAAAGGGAATGGGATTGGACATTTTGATTGGTTTATTGCATGTCACGCCCAAGACACACCTATAATTAATGAAGAGACATTCAGTTCAGCCCATTTACGCGTTGCACCGTGCTTAGCGCCCGAAATACACGCCGGACTTGGACACGCCCTAAATGGACTTTACGTCATGCGCTTAGACCAAGTGCCAAGATAGAGCCCCTGGTCTTCATCAGGGCATGATGTATGGCACAAACAGGTTCACCTTTATATAGTCTCAGGGGGCCAGAAGGTGGCAGTCAACATCAAATACACATTAAAGTCAAGAAACCCAAGAATAGAGCAACAAAGATCCAGTCGAGGGCAGTCCACATGGCATCTCAAACACTAATATACCGTGAGAAATCCATATACAGCAATATGTATAAATATGAACACATGTACTGTATATAGAACTGTACCAGTGTAAATAGAAAAATATTGTACATATAAGAACCATAATGATAACAATGGAATAGCCATTACAAATAGCAAACAAATTAAATGTCATCATTCAAACCTGAAGAATTTAATGCATCAAGGCAATGTATCCAAAATGATTCCTTTTTACTAAGTTTACGGATTCGATCACCACCCCTTGTTAAAGGTTTAATGTGCTCAATAACAATACCTACTATGCACAGATACAGATCAACATGGGAACGTAACCAGTAATACGAACGAACACAAACAAACACAGGTAAGGAAAATAATAAAGTAACAGAAAATAAACAGAACACAATACACAAACAAACAGAACCATAACAAATACATATAATGTTATGTCAGATTTTAGGCATACATCTATCACTTTCTAATATAAACCTTAATCGATTCAAAGTTTTAACCTTATATGGTAATGTAAAAAAAATAACAATTTTAATAAATTCAATGTTTAAGCCAAAAGGTGTTACTGTATTTAAATAAGAAATCCAAAAAGCCTCTCATTTGAGAAGAGTTCGATAAAAATCCCCCCCCCCCCCCCCCCCTTCGACATGGGTTAACTTTTTCAATGCCCAATATATTTGAGAGATGACACTGTTCTTTGTTTTAATTCTATTGTTGTTTTCCCACAATATACCAATGAGCACGGTTACCTGTGTGTGGATGATTAAACCATTGACATTTGAACGTGCTATTGCGTTGGGAGCTTGCTCCGCACTTGCAATTGCCATCCAGTACGGGAGCTAATATTTTTCGAGCAGATTGGGGCGCCAGAGGTATATATTCAGAATGAACCAATTGACCACGTAAATTAAAGACCATTTTAGGTAGATCATTATATAAATGTTGAAGGATATACCAATGTTTAAATATAATTGGTTTTATTTTTTCAGAGCATTTGGTATATTTTGTAGAAAGAATATGACTAACTGACATTTTTGAACCTCATACACATTTTCTACTGCAACAAATAAGAATTACTGTAAGTAGCCTAGTATTATACCTATTTAAATACAAACCCCAATTCTAAAAAAGTTGGGACAGTATTCAAATGCACATAAAAGCAGTGATTTGTAAATTCTTTACTTTATCAACTTTATTGATTTTTGTAAATATACGCCAATTCCGAATTTGATGCCTGCAACACCTGCAAGTTGGGACAGGGTCAAAAAAGACTGGGGAGGTTGTGGAATGTTCAAAAAACACTTTGCACAGGTAAACAGGTGATGCTATCATGACTGGGTATAAAAGGAGCATCCAAGAAGGCTCGGGCGTTTAGGAACAAGGATGGGTCGAAGGTTCGCCACTTTGCGAAAAACTACGTGAGCGAATAGTCCAACAGTTTATTGGGTAACAAAGCACTAAAACCACTTATTTTATATGACAACTGATACATTGGGTTTTTTCTAAGTGTTACTGATTGTATTAAAGGATATCAAAAGACTCTTGATATCTTATTTTCAGGTAGTCTTACAAGCGATACTATAACCTCTCTGCATTTGAGTGGATCTCTATGGAAATTGGGGGGTCGGACTAGATTAAGCTGTAAATTACACGGGAATAGTATGGAACCCATGGTTGGCTAAATGCAGTAGATATGGATGGATCACTTGAAGGATTGTTTCTCATGACTTATTTTTCCATAGAGTTCAATAGGAAAATGAGTCAGAAGAAACAACCCTTCAAGTAATCCATGCATATCTACTATATGTAAGATAATTTACAAATCACTGCTTTCTGCTTTTATGTGCATTTTACATACTGTCCCAACTTTCTTGGAAGTTTCTTGGAAACAGAAAGCAATGATTTGCAAATCCTTTTTGACCTATATTCAATTGAAAAGAGTACAAAGACAAGATATTTAATGTTTGAACTAATCAACTTTATATTTTTTTGTAAATATACGCTCGTTCTAAAATGGATGCCTGCAACACGTCCCAAAAAAGTTAGTACAGGGGCATGTTTACCACTGTGTTACATCACCTTTCCTTTTAACAACACTCAGTAATCTTTTGGGAACTGTGGACACTAATTGTTGTAGTTTTTAAAGCTGAATTTTTTCCCATTCTTGCTTGATATAAGACTTCAGCTGCTCAACAGTCCGGGGTCTCCATTGTTGTATTTTGCACTTTATAATTTGCCACACGTTTTCAATGGGAGACAGGTCTGGACTGCCTGTTTAGCACTCTGACTATGAAGCCACATGATGTGCAAGTTACCCATGCCAAGGGCACTAACACACCCCCATACCATGACAGACACTGGCTTTTAAACCTTGTGTTGGTAACAATCGGGATGGTCCTTTTCCTCTTTGGCCTGGAGAACACAACGTCCTTTTCCTCTTTGGCCTGGAGAACACAACGTCCTTTTCCTCTTTGGCCTGGAGAACACAACGTCCTTTTCCTCTTTGGCCTGGAGAACACAACGTCTATTATTTCCAAAAACAATTTGAAAGGGGAACTTGTCAGACCACATCACACGTTTCCACTTTGTGTCAGTCCATCTCAGATGAGCTCGAGCCCAGAGAAGTCGGCAGAGTTTCTGGATGTTGTTAATATATGGCTTACGCATTGCGTAGCAGAGTCTTAACTTGCATTTGTAGATGCAGCGGCGAACTGTGTTTACTGACAACGGCTTTCCAAAGTATTCCTGAACCCATATGTGATATTCATTACAGAAGCATGTTGGTGTTTAATGCAGTACTGTCTGAGGGCTTGCCTTGCCCTTTACGCATGGAGATTTCTCCAAGTTCTCTGAATCTTTTAATATTATTATGGACTGTAAATGGTGAACATTGTTCTTAAAGGGTAACAAAGCACGCTGGTTTAGCTAGACCCCCGCATAGCCTTGTTTTGGCTTATAATGATGCGGCCAGCAAACAACAAATCACACGCTGTCCAAATAAAACCATGCCATGTAGGCTACTCATTTTACACAAGCTGTAGGCAATCGCACTAACGATACCTGCAAGATATCAACAATATTGGTTTCCATTTCAACGGGTGCACATGTGGTCACTGCACGGACCAAGAAAGAATGTCTGTTGTAGGGACGTTGCAAAGGTAAACATGTAGCATGCATATAATACAACTCCTAGTTCAATTATGCTTTTTATATTTAGTTGTAATAAAGTATATATATATATATTTGAAATTTGAAGTTAACTAAAATAGTAATAGGTTACTATACTCTTACTAGAATTCAAAAAAGCGAAACTGTAAGCTAGCTATATATATGTCCTCTCCGTCCACGCCCCGTTTATGGTCCACGCAGATCAACCACCGAACTAGAAAACGGTGAGATCAACCGCTGAGATTAGCTTTTATAGCTGGGGCATAGCCCGCCCTCGCTCCAAAACTTCAGGGCGTAGCTGTACAGGTTTCAATTTCGGACCAGGATCAATCAGTAACACTTTTTTAACACTAAAAAACCAAATGTATCAGTTTTCATCTAAAATAATGCTTTGTTACCCTTTAAACTGTTGGACTATTCGTTCACGCAGTTTTTTGCTAAGTGGCGAACCTCGACCCATCCTTGCTCGTAAATGCCCGAGCCTTCTTGGATGCTCCTTTTATACCCTGTCATGATAGCATCACCTGTTACCTATTCACCTGTTTACCTGTGGAAGGCGTTTTTTGAACATTCCACAACGTTCCCAGCCTTATGTTGCCCCCTGTCCCAAATTTTTGGAACGTGTTGCAGGCATCAAATTCGTAAATTAGTGTTTATTTACAAAAATCTATAAAGTTGATAAGGTAAAACATTAAATATAATTCTGTTGTACTGTTTTTAATTAAATATATATAAAAGACTATTTACAAATCACTGCTTTCTGCTTTTATTTGCATTTTACATACTGTCCCAACTTTTTTAGAATTGGGGTTTGTATATCACCTGACCCTTTGCAAACATGCAGTTCTTCTGGAACTCTATATCTAGTTTGAACTTGATTATTCATTGCTTGCAAACTAGCTATGATAGCTGGCTCGCTAGTTAGCTAACCAGATATTTTCAACGGTGATTAGCTGTCCAACTATTGACTCATATATGTTCTTATGGCAGATCTAGGATCAGGTAATCTCATGCAACTTCTATGTTACCTAAATGGAATAATGATTCTAGATCTGTTTCTTGGTGCACTTGCTTCTCATTCTGTTGCATTATTCTCAGTGTTGTTTTTTAACCACCAGATGTCACTGTTGAATTTTATTTTGAGCATTAAACCACATTTGAGCCGCATTTATTATCATCAAATATGGTTTTTTTTTCTTCTGACATTTAGTAGGACATTGTAGGACCACACAGGTTTCTATAGAAATCCAAATAAATAAATACATCAATAAATAAATAATAATAATAATAATAATAATAATACATTTTATTCATGCTGTGCTTTTCATAGACCCAAAGCACTGGATGCAGACAATTGTTCAAACATACCCTGTAGTGTAGTAATTGCAACACATGTGAATCTCAGATTATTTCCTCTATAAATTATTGTCCTTTCACAGTTTGATGTGGCACATGCAGTTTCATTGACTACATTCTCTTGAGATGGTAAGATACATTAAATAATTTAGGAAAGTTTGGATAGCATTGCTTTGAAATAGAGCTAGTTTAATTAGTGTGAGCTACGATAGGCAATATCGTTAGTTGTAACTTGGCCACATTTTGATATCAATACTTTTAAAGGCAGGGCTAGTTTTTGCAAGCTGGAATTAAGGATTTACAGACAGTGCTTTGTAGGCTATGCATGAGTAACTTGGCATTTTTTTTACGTTGAAAACTTTTTTTTTTTGTGAGATATCACTTATTTTTGTGTACTAATGTATGTAATGTGTTTGGTCGCAAAATAATGATGATAATGCATAAAGATAATGACATCAAGAGAGACATGCATACAGAATACACAGACACATGCATGCATTGTAGCTCAAAGAAAGACACAGCCGTGAGTTCTGTGCTAAGCCTACCATAAACTACAACTAAATTAAAGTGACGGTACGTAGCCTATTTGAACTGTATAAACTTTGCCCCTAGTGGTTCAGGCGTATCCGTCTCAACTACAGTATTGACGTTAGTCTAAAATTATGAACTACAGCCTTAAGAAAACCCCGTAAATTTCAAATATAGAGTATTCAAGTGAGTACGTCAGTCATGGGTGGAGTCTGGTTTCATAAGTAAATTCCCTTATGGAAGATAGAACGGGCTTCGGAGACTATCGACTATTTCTTGAAATCTGATTTATAGAATGAGCCGAAACGTTCCTAGATTAGCCTGTGTGGTACAAGGATATAGAGCATATATTGCATGTATTTTTAAGTAATGCATTAATGAATGTAGTTCGACTTGTAGTCCACTTTAATGGACTGCATATCCAGTACTGCAACGCACGGGTGGTTCTCGACCAATAAGATATCATCATCTCATCTGTCTACTTTGTGGCAGATGGGAGTAGGCTACTGCCGCTGAAGACGAGCTAACGTTAGCTTGCTAAGTAGAGAAGCCCGCCCGACAAGTTCAGAAACTAGGCTATGGTTAACCACAATTCTAGCTTTTAGTCCTTCAAGCTAGCTAGCTAACATTAGAAAAAACTGTTTAAAAATGGAGCTGTGTGCTACTGCTGGCTAACATTATATGACAACATCTGGAGACAAGGCTGCTCGTTCGGAGGGAATTATTGGACGTGGAGTTTTTAAACAGTGCCAGTGCTGGTATGTTCACAAAAAAAATACTAAAACGTAAAATATACTCGAAGCTGGTCCAGAAAAACGACATAGTTTGTGAATGGATGTTATATTGAACAATCCGGGAAATTGACGGTAAGACATAATCAGTAGAAATGGTTTAAAAGTTCACGTTTTAATGGAAAATAACATTAATAACAATTAACAGAACTTCCCATTTCAATTTGCAATGTTTTACATTTAGGCTAAATTATCGTTACAGTTGCCGTAAAGCCTAGACATAGCATCAAATGATGATTGCATAGCAATCAACCTAGTTATCTTTGTTGAGTAATTGTACAGCAAATTTCTTTCAATGTTGCTTATATTTTATAACCCATTCATATCAAGACATAGTTAAGGTCCCATGACCAATAATATTTGACTTTTTAACAATCTAATTCATATGACCAGTATAGTCCATTACTCCAGCAGCCTATAAAAGTTAACAGATTGCAAAGCTTTTCAGCATTATTGCAAACAAGCTTTCTTACTGGAGCTTGTAGAGCTATGACTACTTTTGTGATATTGATGGACTTGACTTTCCTGTGATGTTTATTATGATTTCATTGGTTTGATGAAAGTGATAAAAATCGAATTGATGTTTGAAACCTGAGTATGAATCAAATAATAGGATGCTCAAAATAAAGTGTGCATTGAAGGCTGCACCTATTGCTCACACCTGTGTCTACATGTAATATACCTTTGGTATGAATTACTGTCATGGTTCGTGGGTTATTGTTTTTTTTCTTTTTTCGATGCGATTCTCGTTCTGTTTTCCCGATTGAGAGTCTATCGGATTTTTTCCACATTCCGGTCCAGGGTTTTGTTTCCTTGTGCTTGTTATTCAGTTCACCTGTGCTTCTACCTGCGGGGTATTTAAGTTCCTCACTTCCGCTTCCCCGGTGCTTCTTTGTCATTCATTTATACATTGAGTCAGGTATAGTCAGGTTTAAGCGACCTTGTGATATTAACTTGCTTATGCTCACGAGGGACTTGCTTATAGCTGTATTCAGGTATAGGATTGTGTTCCTCCTGTTAGCGTTCTGCACTATTTGTTTCCGTGCTGGTCTCTACGAGACAGTGTTTTCTTTTGGTGGTTTTATTTTGTTTCACCTTCCATCGGATGCTGTAGAGTTACATTCTGAAGGTGTTTTCTTTGTTTTTTCTATTATTGGCTCTAGTATTGAGTTTGGGATATTTAGATTTGTGTTTCACTCATTCTATTCGAGTTTGATTTTCATGGGTGGATTTAGTTTGGCTGTTTAGCTGTCAGGAATTAGTTCCTGTTTTTCTTTTCTTCTGTTCGTGCTATTTCCCTCTTATTAGTCCTCACTTGTGTGGGTGACTTGTCTGATCCTCTCCACTTATGCGTGTGATTCACCGCAACTAAATCCATCACAGAACAAAGAAGCCGATTATCATGGATGAATCAGCTAGGTCTCCTAAGGAAGTTCAGCCGAAGGGAGCCCAATTTGCAATTACCCCTCCGTTATGATGGCCGTGCTGGCAAGTGCCGAGGGTTTCTTGCCCAGTGTGAAATTTTCCTTAAAGCCCAACCATCACGGTTTATTTCTCAAGCATCCAAGGTGGCATTCATATTTTCACTGCCCACACTTGACTGGGCTACCCTTTTACTCAATGACAACTCTCCGATATTAACAACCACTGAAGCACTGATGAACAAAATTAAGTCGGTCTTTGACCACAATATTTCGGGTCGGGACGCAGCTAGACGGCTTAATCAGCTTCGCCATGGTAGCGACACAGTGGCTGAGTTTGCCAGCAAGTTCAGTGTTAACTGCTGCTGGTCAGGTTAGCCAGAAGCGCCCTTGATTACGTTATTCTCGGATGCGTTAGACGAGTCTATTCAGGATGCGTTGACCATTTTAGGGCACTCTACTTCACTGGATGCGTTAGTATCTGATGCTATTCGGATCGACAATCGTCTCCGGGACCATTTAAGTCGGCGAGAACAGAGAAAAGACCGCTGGAGGATGTTTTTTTTTTACTCTGTTTAGGGAGCCCTCTCTCTCGGTAGTTAAAAACCCTGCGCACAGTACTGACGAGCCTATGCAGGTAGATGGGGTAGTGTGGATAAGACATTAGCTTATATTTTTAAGTGTTTTGCCCCCGCTCTCCATGTTCAAATGATGCACGAAGTAACCAACACAAGCAAGGACTCAAAAATGACTTTAATTGCACTTAAATTGCACGTTGAAATCCGTTCAGAGCGGAGTTATATCTCTAATAAACGATATAATAACTCATATAAACGAGAACTCCAATAAACGAGATAATAACTTGTATAAACAAGATAATATCTTGAATAAATGAGATAATAACTCGTATAAACAAGATAATATCTCAAATAAATGAGAACTTGTATAAACGACTTACTATCTCGTGTAAATGTGATAGCGTTTAAAAAAAATAAAAAAGTTCACCGTGCGCTTCAGGGCTTCCGTATGAAACAGATGTCTTTGCTGAATTGATAGTATATAAACCCAGTGGCGGGCCGTCAGGGCCAGCAAGGCCTTCTCTGCTGGCCTAAACATCATCAGAATATAAATTTAATTTTGATATATTTTTTCCCACAAATATGTATTAAATTATTCCCCATAGTCCAGGGGTAGGCAACCCTGGTCCTAGAGAGCCGCAGGGTCTGCTGGTTTTTGTTGTTACTCACCACTTAATTGGTCAATTAGAGCAGTTGATTACACAGTTAACTCACCTCACCTGGTTTCTTTGGTCTAATTAGTTGCTGTGTTTAAGGTGAAAACAAAAACCAGCAGACCCTGCGGCTCTCTAGGACCAGGGTTGCCTACCCCTGCCATAGTCTATTCCAGGGGTAGGCAACCCTGGTCCTTGAGAGCCGCAGGGTCTGCTGGTTTTTGTTTTCACCTTAAATATGACAATTACTTAGACCAGAGAAACCAGGTTAGGCGAGTTAACTGTGTAATCAACTGCTTTAATTTATCAATTAAGTGGCGAGTAACAACTAAAACCAGCAGACCCTGCGGCTCTCCAGGACCAGGGTTGCCTACCCCTGGTCTATTCTCTTCATTTCATAGCTTTCCTCTTGGTTGCGCTGCTTCCAGCCTCAGATCGAGATTTGGAGGGCTGGCCTTTATGTTAGAGCTTTTATCCAATCATATTTCAGCCATAATGTGTTGCCAGGGTCCAAGAAATCTGCCCTTAGGCCTTCAGAATAAACATTGCGGGCCCCTGTAGCTTAAAGTGAACGGAACGTTAACTGTGGCGTTAACCAATCAGATTTCGAGTTGGCGACACCGGGGCCAGCTAGCAGGCGTACGATAACGTCAGCACGTGCACGTCTTTTGATTGGATACGCACTATTGAGAGGCAGAGCTATGCTTCTAGCAAACTGAACTTGAATGAGCTCATTTGTGTAGATTTCTACAAGCTGTTTTTTTTCAACCCACAATGGCTGAAGGAGGAGAAGAGATCGATTTGGTCGCAGATATAATTACAACGCCATTTTCAAGACGAACTTTTCAAGAAAAGCTAGACATCGTCAGAAGAGAACGGCCAACCCCGACGCTAGCGAGCCGACGCTAGCGAGTCAAAGTGGACATTCAAGGCTAGGAATACACTTTCACCACTGTCGCAAATATATCCTCATTAACAAATGCAAATTATTTGTTTTCTTTTATTTTCAGTGAATAGTTTATGTGTCTTTATCGTCACGTTTCTTAAATGAAACTGCTTTGGGTGCGACAATGCGCTGTTTAGTGAACAAACTTGTTAAAGCTAACATACTTTTGGTGGACTTAATAAAACTTTGTAGACTAATCCCTTAAAAGCGCCTTTTATTTTAAAGTTTTGACAGTATCCAAGCGATCTTAAAGCTGGTAGTTTAACACTCTTAATTGTAAATGCGGATTTATTGATTATAAATGCTTCGGAAATATGAATATAACTGTTGTACTTGACTATGTTAAGGTGATGCAACGCCCGGTTATACTGCGTTTCTGTCTAAATGTATAGTTTCTAGAGCCATGGCGTCATAATGATGGTATTAACAGGTGGAATAATTCAGGTAGGACTGTGTAGGACATCACTGAAGGCCTAGGTGTGAAATGCACGGCCCACCACTGTATAAACCCGAACCTGTTAGGGTGAGTAGGTTATATTATCGTAAATTCTTAATTTTCGTAGTAGTTCATTTTATGGTTACATTGTGTTGTGTGAAAAGGATAAACTGAATCGAGCTGAAGTGAAGAAATGAATGAAGACATAGCCCAATAAAGAAATCTTGGCCGAGGCGAGCGTTGAAGCTTCGGTTTCCACGGTCAGACATGACCGCAAGAGCACAACTTAAAGCTCCACACAGACAATTTTTTACGTCAGCATTTCTGTGAGATTAACCAATTCCTACCAAAGGCAATATATGCCAATTCTCACCTGTTTTCACTAGTGACAAACAAAGCTGTTTATCTCAAAAACTGTAAAGGCTACAAATATGATTCATAGCTTTTAAATTAAAATGGAGAACTGCTAAATTATGAATAAGCAGTCAGAATTACACTTCTTGCTACTTAATTACAACAATGTATGTACAGAAAGTATGAAAAAACAAAAAAACGGGTACCTAATTTCTGATTTTTTACCTGATGAGCTACAAGAGCTATGGAGGAAATAACTCTTCTTTGTGATTCCTCAATATGCTGCCCATCTCTGCTAAAAATATGGTGTCAATATCTCAAACCATTCAAATTCTACAGAACATTTTTCAGATGAACCATTTTGGTTACCAAAGTTGGCACAAAGATTTTTTTTTAAGTCTTGTTTTTAGTTTTTTGGTGTGTTTCATATTACACAACTAACTAGCCTACCCATGGTCCTCAAAAAGCTCTCCAAACACATGCAGCAGCACAGTGAATCTTGTATTCCACCAGAGCCCTATTAGCCAAAAATGAGTCCAGGTATAGGCAAACGGGATATAAAATCAAATGTCCACCAGTTTCCTAGATAAAATAAAAACACCCCTGCATAATAATCAACAACAAACTAATCCTCACCTTATCGTGATATCTCTCCCTCATGTTACATCATGCATACATTGCTAATTCGTTTACCTGCGCAGCCTGCTGTACTGCATACAGAACAATTTACTCATGTAGAACAATAACTACGAAACAAACACTTCAGATGCCATTTAATTCAAAAGAAACTCGGAACCGCTCATCTCAGACACAAACAGATTGATTGCTGGCTAGCTTGCCATTGTTAAAATATAGTAATGTTAGCTATATTCATTGAATTCAGAGGGATTTGTTTTATACATAACAGTGAATTCACACTGGTATACCGGCAAAAAAATCTGCTACCTTACACCACTCTGCGTCACTGAGACAAGATCGCAAAAACATCTTCGGGCTAGGACCTGCTGCACGGAGAAATGCCTAAATAACTGAGACATAACT
The DNA here is from genome assembly GCA_022702515.1 of Ilyophis sp. 1 JC-2022. Taxonomy (NCBI): domain Eukaryota; kingdom Metazoa; phylum Chordata; class Actinopteri; order Anguilliformes; family Synaphobranchidae; genus Ilyophis; species Ilyophis sp. 1 JC-2022. The sequence goes on from CM040395.1 coordinate 107,500,213, forward strand.
CACCAAAAATGGTATGAAAGAGACTGTAAAGTAAAAATCTGAACAACAGCTGTTACCCAATGAATTATGCTTTACTAAGTGGAATGTAGCTAGCTATGCTACAAGCTAAAAACACTCTGCGCCATCTTGGTTTGATAATTACGCCCGGGTGCCATTCCCTCTTACGCAGTAGTGATGTGCAGTTCGCGAACGAATCGGTATTATGAGTCGACTCTTTATGCTGAGTCGTCTGAGTCGACTCGCCAGTTCGAGGGAATCGTGCTAACCCACGGCTCTTGACTCTCGGCTCTGGCTCTGGCTCTCGGCTCTCGGCTCTCGGCGCTCGGCTCTGGCTCTCGGCTCTCGGCTCTTAGCTCCGGCTCTGACTGCCTGCTTTCTACTACAGCCGGGAGACACTCCCCCGAGACACTCAGCAGTGGTAATGCACGGCGTGCAGTTTCTGATTGCTAGAACCTACATAAGAATACATTTTAATTTGATCTAACAATATTGCACACACTTTTGTGAAGTTAATAATCGCCCCAGCTCATTCCAAAGTAATTTTGACTAGGCTACTACTAACGGTTAAAGGATAGGTAGCTATAGTAGGCTAGTAGTCGGACCTAACTCCGTTCAGCACGAAATCACCTCGACTCAGAGCCGTGAAACAAACAAAGCCCTTTCAAGTTTTAACGGAGAGGAAAATAAATGCTGTAGGCGACAGCATTAATAATCGAGTTTAGCCTACTCAGCGTGTATCAACCAGAGACCATATTTGCAAAGGAATTCTGTACCTAATAGGCTATCTAATTATATTCCGAGACGTCGACACTTTAATAGCCAACTGTTTATTATTATATTAATACATTTGGCTGTTTGCGAGGAAATTGCAGTAGGCTATAAAACAGAATTAATATGCGATTGTGTTCAGCTAAGTTAGGCTACTAAAAATGACAGCAAATACTTCAAAATGACAGGTTAGGCTACTAAAAATGACAGGTGGCATTTTTATTTTAGAACTATTGACCAACAACAACAGTGAACAGAATAAATAGCCTACAATTGTGTATGATATAATAAATAAAGTACAGTTAAAATAAACACATTTAAATAACCCTATGGTGTCCAAATAAATAAACAAACGACATAGGCTCCTGTACATCATATGCACACACTGACACACATAATAATGTTTGTCAAATTTGGCTGGCTATCTCACTTATACAGTATTCCATCCACCTCATTTTCAGTAGACCTAGGGATCTGATAAAAAATAAGATTAATATTAGCATAGATTAAATAGCTCTATACAAATATAACCATTCAATGTCTATTATTACCTGTAAGATCTAATGTTACAATCTATGATCGAAAAAACGGAGATGGGAAAGTCGTAAATAAACGTAACCTGCGATTGCAAACTAGCTTGAGACAGTAGGCTACTGTAAATTGAGAATATTAGCAATGAGTATCATTCAGATGATTTGGGTCTGAATAAAATATCAAGGCTAGTTTACAAACTTATTTTGTCTACTTTGTTACCAGCTAGGGTCTGCTGTCTGAAACAGCTTCTAATTCCAGCTTGCGAGTAGCGCCGCTGAAAGAAAAAGATGCGGCTCAAACGGCTCTGGCTCTCGGCTCACGGCTCTCGGCTCTCGGCTCTGGCTCTCGGCTCTCGGCCGACACTCCCCCGAGACACTCAGCACTGGTTAATGCGCGGCGCGCAGTTTCTGATTGCTAAGTTAGAACCTACGTAAGAATATATATATTTTTAATTTGATCTAACAATATTGCACACACTTTTGTGAAGTTAATAATCGCCCCAGCTCATTCCAAAGTTATTATGACTACTAATGGTTAAAAGAAAGATACATAGCTACAGTAGCTATACTACCCAACTGATCAGCACGAAATCAACTCGACTCAATTTAAGAGCCATGAGCCGTAGCAATATTCCACGGCTCCAGACAGAGCCGGAACCAGAGCCGTGACACAAACCGAAGTCATTTTCGAGTTTTAACCACATAACTGTTCTTATAGAGTTCTGTGGTTTTAATAAAGGGCAAAATTAAGTACACCATTAAGCTATTAATCGGGTTTACTACTCAGCGTGATTCAAACGGAAACCCTATTGACAAAGGAATTATGTTAGCCTATATCTAATGATATTCCGAGACGCCGACTGTATATTACGAAATTATTAAACTTTTTGCGAGAATTGCAACCGAATTCCAGTCAACGATGAAACAATTAGGCCAAATTTGCGATATTGCGATTGTGTTCAGCTAGATTAGGCTACAAAAAAATGACAGAAAAGACTTATTTAAAGTGGTGGCATTTTTATTTTAGAACTCTTGACCAACAACAACAGTGAACAGAATAAATAGCCTACAATTGCGTATGATATAATAAATAAAGTACAGTTAAAATAAACACATTTAAATAACCTTATGGTGTCCAAATAAATAAATGACACAGGCTCCTGTACATCATATGTACACACTGACACACACAATAAATATCTGGCTTGTTTGTCCAATTTGGCTGGCTATCTCTCTTATACAGTCTTCCATCCACCTAATTTTCAGTAGACCTAGACTACTGGATTCTGGGATCTGATAAAAAATATAAGATTAATATTAGCATAGATTAAATAGCTCTATACAAATATAACCATTCAATGTCTATTATTACCTGTAAGATCTAATGTTACAATCTATGATCGAAAAAACGGAGATGGGAAAGTCGTAAATAAACGTAACCTGCGATTACAAACTAGCTTGAGACAGTAGGCTACTGTAAATTGAGAATATTAGCAATGAGTATCATTCAGATGATTTGGGTCTGAATAAAATATCAAGGCTAGTTTACAAACTTATTTTGTCTACTTTGTTACCAGCTAGGGTCTGCTGTCTGAAACAGCTTCTAATTCCAGCTCGTGAGTAGCGCCGCTGAAAGAAAAAGATGCGGCTCAAAGATGCGGCTCAAACGGCTCTTCTGTATTAACCGGAAGTACCAAAATGGCAACTCCGACTCCGACTCCGACTCTTCAAACTGAATGGTACGAATAGAGCCGACTCAGAAAAAAGAGCCGAACTGCCCATCACTATTACGCAGAGCTGTACCTACGTGACTTCCGAAGGCTTTGTATAGAGGCCTGTCACCTACGTCACAATTTGGCCAGACACGCCCACTTTTTACTCCAACCACCATACTGGAAGACCTAATTTCCCTTTATTGCCATCATCGGAATTTGCTTTACGCAATGCTTACAGGTAGCTCAGCAATATACAAAATATACAGTGCACAACATAACGAAACAATTTCTCAGTTTGGCGGTGTACAGAGACCGCGGCACTGCATGTATGGAGGAAATTCGTGGATGTGTGCGTTGGACTGCTTGGTGACACTGGACATCTCGGGACAGCGGGGGCCATTTTTAATCATGGCTGTATTGCACTTTCATTCACTTGATTGATGTAATGATTCTGTTGGATATCTTTGTTTGATATGTTTGTTTGTGTGTTGTGGGTCCCACTGTCTATGTCTTTTTTGTTGTTGCTGGGGCTACAACTGAAGTTCCCTGGCGGGAAATAAAAGTTATTATATTCTATTCTAATAATACTGTGGCAAGGTCGAGTGCCACCGCTCGTGAAAGGACTGAAAGACACTCTGTGTTCGTTTGACAACCCGCTGGGTTCTTTTATTATTTATTATTCTTTATACGTTTTACTTTGTCGGCTCTGGCTTCCCCGGAGCTTTTCCTTCTCCGTCCACAGCCAGCCCCGTTTGTTCGCCCGTCTCTCCCTTTTCAAGCCCCGGCTCACTGTCATAGCAATCAGAAACAATTAAACCATTAATCAATTACGCTTCCCCGTGATGCTGATTAACTTATGACAGCTGTGGCTCAGGGTCCGAGAACCGCTCCGCTCACTCTCTCTCTGCACGCAGAGGCTAACCACGCCCACCCTGCCACATACCCCCACCGCCCGACTTAGGCCGGGAAGCCATCCGGCCGATGACCAACTCCCCCCCCCTCCTCGCCGAGAGAGGAAGTCCGCCACCACCATCTGCGGCCCCGGCCTATGGATCACCTTAAAATTAAACGGCTGTAATGCCAGATACCAACGGGTGATCCGCGCGTTGGCATCTTTCATGCGGTGGAGCCACTGGAGGGGGGCGTGGTCCGACCAGAGGGTGAATGAGCGGCCCAGCAGGTAATACCGGAGGGATCCGACCGCCCACCGGATGGCGAGGCATTCTTTTTCAATGGTGCTGTACTTCACCTCCCGCTGTGCCAGTTTGCGGCATATGTACAGCACCGGGCGATCGACTCCCTCCACCTGCTGGGTCAACACGGCCCCCAGCCCTCTGTCCGACGCGTCTGTCTGCAGGGTGAACGGGAGAGAAAAGTTAGGTGTGAACAACAGCGGCTCCCCACAGAGTGCTTCTTTTACTCGCTCAAACGCCCTCCGGCACGGCTCCGTCCACTGGACCGGCTCTGAGGCACCTTTTCGAGTTAAATCAGTCAAGGGGCTGGTCAGCTCCGAAAACGCAGGAATAAACCTCCTATAGTAACCGGCCAGCCCCAAGAACCTCCTCACCTCTTTTTTTGTCTTGGGCCGGGGACAGGTCACAATTGCTGCGGTTTTGTCCACTAGAGGCCGCACCTGTCCACTTCCCAAGTGGTACCCCAAATACCGTACCTCCGCTTGGCCAATTGCACACTTCCTCGGGTTAGCCGTGAGCCCCGCCCGCCTCAAGGACTCGAGCACCGCCCCCACATGCCGCACATGCTGCGCCCAGTCCTTACTGTGGATGATAAAATCATCAATATAGGCTGCAGCATATGCAGCATGCGGACGCAGCACCCGATCCATAAGGCGCTGGAACGTGGCTGGAGCCCTGAATAGCCCGAATGGAAGTGTCCTAAATTGGTACAAACCGTCCGGAGCAGAGAAAGCCGATTTTTCCTTAGACTCTGGCGACAAGGGAATCTGCCAGTAGCCCTTGGTCAAATCCAGTGTCGAGAAAAAACGAGCCGTGCCCAGCCGATCCAAGAGTTCATCGACCCTAGGCATAGGATAGGCATCAAACCGTGAGACCTCATTCACCTTTCTGTAATCCACACAGAACCGGATAGACCCATCTGGTTTACCTACTAGGACAATGGGGCTACTCCAGGCACTGTGTGATTCCTCTATTACACCCAACTCTAGCATGGCCTTTATTTCTGCCTGCACCAATTTTTTTTTGTGTTCCGGCAGCCGATAAGGACGGGAACGTACCGTCACTCCCGGGGGGGTTTCTATATGGTGGTGTATGAGATTCGTGCGTCCGGGTAGGGGAGAAAACAAATCCGCAAACTGCTTTTGCAATAGAGCAAGGTCTGCCTGCTGGCTCGGCGAGAGATGGCTATCAGAAAGGGGCGGGGTCTGATTGTGCGAATTTGGTACCTCCGGCCCCAGCTCATCTTTCTCCTTATCTACCGTCACCAGCGAGACAGCCACCACCTCCTTCCAAGCTTTTAATAGATTTAGATGGTAGATTTGTTTAGCTCCTTCTCTATCCGACCGCACCACCTCGTAGTCTACCTCCCCTATTCGCTGTGTGACCACAAAGGGCCCTTGCCACTTGGCGAGCAATTTTGTGCTGGAGGTTGGAAGTAATACGAGTACTTTATCTCCCGGTGAGAATTGTCTGAGTTTTGTCCCTTTATTATAGTGCGTTTGCTGCCGTTCCTGGGCCTTGAGCAAATTCTCCCGTGATACCTTACCCAGTGTATGGAGTTTTGCTCGCAGGTCCATTACGTACTGTATCTCATTTTTACTGGGGCTTGGACCGTCCTCCCAGTTTTCTTTAACTAGGTCCAAAACTCCCCTGGGTTTTCTACCGAATATTAACTCAAAGGGAGAAAATCCCGTGGAGGCCTGGGGAACCTCCCGCACTGCAAATAATAAAGGGACTAACCATTTATCCCAATTTCGACTATCTTCGTGAACGAACTTCCGAATCATTGACTTCAAAGTCCTATTAAACCGCTCAACGAGCCCATCCGTTTGGGGGTGGTACACGCTGGTTTTAATCGACTGAATGCCCAATAACGCGTATAGTTCGTTTAGTGTCCGTGACATAAATGATGTGCCCTGGTCCGTCAGAATCTCTTTCGGGATTCCGACGCGGGAGATGATTTGAAACAGTGCCTGCGCAACACTCTTAGCGGAGATATTGTGCAGTGGAACTGCTTCGGGATACCGGGTCGCATAATCCACCAGAACTAGTACGAATCGGTATCCCTGCGTGCTCCGTTCAAATGGCCCGATGAGGTCCATAGCCACTCTATCAAATGGGACCTCTATTAATGGAAGTGGCTGCAACGGCGCTTTTGGGGTGGCCGGGGAATTCACTAATTGACAGTCCGGGCAAGCCGCACACCACCGACGTACGTCAGCCCAGATGCCCGGCCAATAAAAGCGGGCCATTATACGGTTTAGTGTTTTATCATACCCCAAGTGCCCCGCCATGGGGTTATAATGAGCCGCTTGGAAAACCATTTCCCGGCGGCTTTTAGGTACCAACAACTGGGTATTTTCTTCCCCTGTTTGAGCGTCCCGACACACTCGATATAATCTATCTCTAATAACTGAGAAATACGGGTGAGAGAGAGCTGTCTCCGGACGCACTTGCTGACCATCAATGCGCATTACTTGTTCGTAAGCAAAACGTAAGGTGTCATCCCGAGACTGTTAGAGTGGGAAATCCTCCGTGGGGTGAAAAACCGGAACCAGGGGAGTCTCCCCTCGAGGCTCCCCCGGCTCCGCCCCCCCCTCGACCGCGTCGGCCGACCCTGCGTCATCGCCGTTAACAGCACACACCTCCCCGGGCCCTACCGGTCGGGATCGCACCTCCCACAGCTTCCCTGACACTTTACGAAACCCCGCCCAATCAATGCCCAAAATCAGGGGGTGCGAAAGCCGGGAGCTAACCGCAGCTTTGACAATATAAATTTTTCGTTGAAAATACATTTTTATAGGCACTACCGGATATTTGTGCACGTCACCATGCACGCACTTAATCGATACCCAGGGTGCCTCTACCAATGCCTCTGGCCGAACCAGGCTTTGCCGAATCATGGACTGCATAGCCCCCGAATCCAACAACGCCCGGTGTTCACTCCCTTGCACCCTTACCGGGATGCAGTACGCTCCCTCTGGATCGTGAGCGGGAGTGGGCGGACCGACAACCCGGACCACCTGCCCTACCTCCATAAGTGGACAGTCGCGGCGCAGGTGGCCGAGCTGCCCGCACCGCCAACAACCCGATCCGACCGTCTGAGGAGCCCTCCCGCCACTGAGCCTGGACCTGGAGAGGGAGAGAAGACAGAGAGGGGATTAGTATGCGGGATTGTTGAATTGGGGTTCCGGGAAAGGGAAGAAGGGACCGTGCGAAAAGGGAGTCTCCTCCTCGGAGCCGGTTCCGGCGTCTTTTGCGGCGGGCTGCTTGGCACCACGGCCAGATGGTCTTCGGCCAGGTTAACTGCCAGCTCCAGGTTAGTGGGTCGGTGGCAGCGCACCCAGTTGGCGGTCGCCTCGGGCAGCCCGCCCACAAATTTTTCGAGCACGACCTGCTCCACCACCCCCCCGGCGGATCGAATTTCTGGCTGCAGCCATCTTCGGGCCATGTCGGTGAGCCGCTGGGCGAACGCGAAAGGGCGGTCCCCCGGAACCAGTGAGGCGTCCCGGAACCGGCGCCTTTGATCTTCTGGGCTATAGCCCAGACGATCCATGATTGCCTTCCTGACGGTGGTGTAGTTTGCCCGGGATATGGCCGGCAGCCCATGCGCTGCCTGCTGGGCTTCCCCTGTTAACAGGGGCAGGAGGTGGACTACCCACTCCTCGTCGGGCCACCGACATGCCTCCGCGGTCACCTCGAAGCTGTCCAGGAAGGCCTGGGCATCGTCATCGGCGGTCATTTTGAGCAGCTGGATCTTCATCGGGGCTCGGCTATACGGATCCCGGGACCCTGCCCCCCCGATGCCAGCTAGCTGCCGCAGCGTCTCCGTCTGGAGGGTGGCCTGTAGCCGCAGCGCCTCCATCTGCTCTTGATGCACCGCCGCTTGCCTCGCCTGCATGTTTGTCATCTTCTCCAGCATGCGCGCGAGCGCTACTACTGGCTGCTCCGCTTCTGTTCGTTCCGGGCTGGTCTCCATTTTTAAATATATCTTTTGGTTGTCTTGCAGTCTCTTAACTTTGCCCCCCGTACGGGCCACCACTGTGGCAAGGTCGAGTGCCACCACTCGTGAAAGGACTGAAAGACACTCTGTGTTCGTTTGACAACCCGCTGGGTTCTTTTATTATTTATTATTCTTTATACGTTTTACTTTGTCGGCTCTGGCTTCCCCGGAGCTTTTCCTTCTCCGTCCACAGCCAGCCCCGTTTGTTCGCCCGTCTCTCCCTTTTCAAGCCCCGGCTCACTGTCATAGCAATCAGAAACAATTAAACCATTAATCAATTACGTTTCCCCGTGATGCTGATTAACTTATGACAGCTGTGGCTCAGGGTCCGAGAACCGCTCCGCTCACTCTCTCTCTGCACGCAGAGGCTAACCACGCCCACCCTGCCACAAATACCAACATAAACAAATATTATAAGGAGTATCGCGGGGGTATACGTACGAAGTAAGATTAATTACAGAGTAAACCCCGGAACCCTCCCAAATCTGGAACATGCATGGGCTGAAGTAGAAAGAGCTGTTCTGGGTTTTATTGAGTTATCCAGCTAGTACTAACTCAGTAATCCTGCTTTGTAGTATACCACCTTGGTAAGTAAAGTGCTTGTGCAGTTAATATGGGAGCAAAGTGATACGTTACATGTTATGTAGGCTACAGTAGCCTACTTCAGCAATAAAACATTTTAGCTCGATGGATTGAATATAATAACTTTTTTTCCCGATAGGGAACTTCAGTTGTAGACACCATAAAAGGCAAATCAGTTCTACACATAAAGTGCATTTACCGTTACTTTAATTATTACTTTCAAATACATTGTTATTTGGTGCTTACTATCGTAACGTTACATTTTATTTTCGCCCTCTTCTGGATTCTCTCATATTGCTCGAACCCTGCCTGGCCAGCACAGGTAGCTAATGTTTACAGTTTATCCAATCTATTTGTGAGACATCGTACAAAGTAGCACCCCTAACAATGTAATAATAGTTCAAATGAACACTGTTTTGATGTTCACAATATGCTTGATGTATCGCATTAGGTTAACATTAATGTTTCGCAGGCGTAGCAGTCGTTCACACAAATGATATAGCTACTAACGTTAGCTAAACCAAGCGATTAATTAACTTTTACCTTTCTAACATTAAGATAATGCACATAAATGTACATTAGGCCAGCTAGTTATGTATATATTCACTGGCTAACTTTATAATTTGTTCATAAAACGTAATTTACCATTAATGATCCGAGCCTATGCTGTAACGATCCGAGCCAAGTTGCTGTCTAAACCCTGCTCACTCCTCACTGCTTTCAACCACCAGTCTCTTCTTTCGGTCGTAAAATTGAGTTCGTTCACCCTGCCTGGTGGTTTAGCTACTATGGTGAGTCCTCAAATTATCATGTAAAAGGACATTTTCGCCTTTTCCCAGTTTTATTCGCACATCAGTACGCAGTGCAGAAGTTCGTCATTGTAGGACAGCGATCATAGTAGCGTTAGCATGAAACTCGTTTCATGGAGTAGCGAACACTACGAGTTCAGTGGTAACGTTAAGCGTCTCTGTTAGGGTTGGTCCGCCAACATGGCGGCGCGTCCCTGTAACCATTGTTAACGACAATTCTAGTTCTATGTGACAGGCCTCTATTGAATGAGGGCTTATCTGAAAGATAAGAGTCTTGGCTATTGGCTGGAATATTTGACAGACCGTTTTAAAACCGAAATGGAAAGCAAATAATACTTGCAGTGGAGGCGGGTCGATGCTAGTTTTTCCCACTTCAGATAGGCCTATTGTCAAAGAAATACACCCAATATACGACGGTTTTGCATAAAACTGCAATCAAGTACAAAACCCCTTTGGCTAAAATACACGAAGCCACAGGATTGGTACTCCAGCAACTGGATGAGTTTCACAACGCCAAACTGAACACAGCCAAACTACTCGTGATGAAGTGCAGAAAAGCAGAGGTAGGTTTAATAATTTGGAAGAAATCATGTATAGCCGTATGCAAGTATGGCTTTGTTTATGGTGTGACCAAGCTGCAGTACATGTTTGGGAATTAGGTCGTAGTTTCCAAGGTTTTTTACAAAGTTTTAACTTGACGTTTTGGGCTTAAAACCACTTTCCCAGAAGGAATGGATATATTTAAAGGATATTTAATCAAAATATTGAGGTGAACAGTTTATTATATATTGTTAAATTAATGAAATATATCGTTTAATAACTTCCGTAACGCCCGCATTACCGCTAGAGGGCGTTTGGCATTAAGAAATTTAAACATGTAGCCAATAGCACAGTTATTTATATTCTTTTTTTACATTAATGCAACAACGCGATGTTAACCAGGCGATATTTTGCGTTAGAACTGTATTGTCTGTGCCTGAGAAATGGGATATGTGTTCCTATACTGCGTAAATATGAACCTGCGGTGAACGTTTTGTTGCGAGTAGACTAATGTTAGGCTACCAGACCATGTCGGGTGACATTGACCTCGTTTTAAGTACAAGTGAAATAGTGAACAGTTAATAGAGTTTAATTTCTTAACATTTGCATGAAAACTATGTTCTTTAATGTGAAAATAACATTCTTGTATGAGAAAAAGTATACAGTTGTGTTTAAAAAAATTAGCAGTACAACATCAGTGACCTGAACCACTGTTATTAGTAGTAGTGATATTTCTGCATGGCAAATCATTTATTTGTAGATGTAGTAATGTAATAGAAAAACAGCAGACCCAAGTGTCATGACATTCACGCTGCTTGTTCTGAGTAATTGACTCATTCATTGAAAGGGGTGTGTTCAAAATAATAGCAGTGTGGAGTTTAATTAGAGAATTCATTCATTCTGTGAAAAAACAGGTGTCATTAATTTTCCTTTATTAAGGAAGAAGGGAATATTTCCTTCTGAATTGCTAAGTAAAATGTGCCGTTCCAAACATTGTTCGGAGGAACAACGTAATTTGATTAAAAAGTTGATGTTGATAAAACTATAGGATGCTCAGCTAAAAAAATCTCAAATGCTTTAAAATGGCAACAAAAACCCGAAACACGCGGAAGAAAAGGAGCAACTACTGTTAAAACGGATCGAAGAAGAGTCAGAATGGCAAAGATTCAGTCAATCATCACCTCCAGAAAAATCAAAGATTATCTAAAACTACCTTTAAGTGCTGTTACAGTCAGAAGACGTTTGATCGAAGCTAAGCTATCAGTAAGAAGCCCCCGTAAAGCACCATTGTTGAAAAAACGGCATGTGCAGAATCGGTTAAAATTTGCCAAGGAACACATCGATTGGCCCAAAGAGAAATGGCGTAACATTCTGTGGACTGATGAGAGTAAAATTGTTCTTTTCGGGTCTAGTGGTTGTCGACAGTACGTCAGACGACCCCCGGGTACTGAGTTCAAGCCACAGTACACTGTGAAGACAGTGAAACATGGTGGCGCAAAAATCATGGTATAGGGACACTACGGTGTTGGGCCTATTTATCGTATACCAGGGATCATGGATCAGTTTGAATACATCAAAATACTTGAAGAGATTATGTTGCCGTATGCCGAAGAGGAAATGCCCCTGAAATGGGTGTTTCAACAAGACAACGACCCCAAACACACGACTAAGCGAGCAACATCTTGGTTCCAGACAAAAAGGATTGAGGTAATGTAGTGGCCAGCTCAATCCCCCGACCTCAACCCCATTGAAAACTTGTGGGGTGACATTAAAAATGCAGTTTCTGAAGCAAAACCTAAAAATTCACAGGAACTGTGGAATGTAGTTTGTTCATCCTGGGCTGAAATAACTGTTTCTAGGTGCCAGACGTTGGTTGACTCGATGCAACGCAGATGTGCAGCAGTTATCAAAAACAATGGTTCTGCAACTAAATCTTCAGTAATTCAGTTCAGTAATTTAAAGTGAAGTTAAATCTTGAAAAATTTCTTCAGTTTATACAGTAAGTGTTTGAGTTTGAAGAGAAAATGTCGACAATGCTATTTTTTTGAACAGATCAATATTCCTTTTCTTTGCTTCCTGTAAAAGAATAACGCAGACTTGATAAAATGAGTTAATGCTTTGATTTGGAATTGAATGTGTAATGTTTCCACTACATTTGAAATGAAAAAATATTTGCACTTTTTTTAACGCACTGCTATTTATTTGAGCACCACTGTACATGTGCACAGTTTTAGTTGAAAATGAAATTAGACTTTATCTGGCGGGGGATCGAACCACTGACCTCACGCATAGAAAAGTAAGATCTGGACTGCTAGGCCAAAGCAATTTGAGAATCAAACTGACAATCTGCTACATGCGAGAGCAGCACTAACCACTTAGCTACAGACGCTTCCACAGTTTGTGCAGTAGGTGGACAGCCTCTGAATCATGTACGTAAATGCGACGAGGCAATTTTAAACAGCTTCTGATAGGCGGATTAAAGGCGGTTGTCCAATGGGGAGAATTATTCTTTGAGAGTATGGAGGCAGGAAAAATGGGAAGAAGAAAAAGAATAATAATAATAAGAAGAAGCAGAAGAGGAAGGAGAAAAACCAGCAAAATAACCCAAGTTTGGGGCTTTATTGTGTGGATGTGTGAAGTTGTATGTGAATGCTGTGTGGTTACATGAGGTCAGAACGTACAGAAGTGAATGTTTTTAAGGTCTGAGACTCTGTGGTCATTGTGGTTACTTCTGTAGGAAACCCTGAAAAGTGCCAAACTCTGTGCTGTATAGGTACGGGGCATGTCCCGCCAAGCCGTAACTTGGTGGATGGCATTCCTGCCATCCCAATAATAACGACCGGGTATAAGAAAGATGTAACTTCCAGTTAAGCGAATGGGGGAGAATAAACAAAAGCCAACAAGATATAGTGAAACAGTGTTTATGTATATACAATATTTACAAAGACACACACACACAACCGAGGATTGGGACTTTGAATGTCGCCAAATAAAATAAAAAAGCAAAACCTAACTGGGCTAGCTATAACAAAAGGTAGAAGGCTACCTAGCTATCATTCCAAACAAAAGCTTACCTACCTACTCTAGCTAACCAAAACCTAAATACAAGGGGTGGCCTATCCTAGTGGGTCTGTACACAGAAACGGAATCCTATGGAATACCTAGTGTAGAGAGGCCTCTATCTTACCTGTTCCAAGCCTCGGTGTGACCAACAGTGGGACAACAGCAGGGTAAGACAAGGGTTTAACAAAAAAACCTTTAAAAAAAGAAATAGGATTAACACATGAAGACATTAATACTATAAAAACCGTAAACAGTTTTACTATTTAGTAAAAGATTCCAGATTGGTGGAAGTTGGAAGTTGGAGGAGAGAGAGACAGCGCAATATGCAAATGGAGACGTAACACATGGTTGAGGCTAAATATGTCTGCAGAAAGCCATACAGCTGTACTTTGTGGAATGTAAACTGAGCCTAAGGGCTGTGTCATGCTTGGTTTTGTGTGACAGAGACACCTGCCAAAGAGTGCCATCCTCCCATCAGCACTCCTACCAATGGCAATAAGGCGGACGAGCTGCGGCCAATCAAGATTGAGCCTGAGACTACATCCCTGTACACACACCACACTGCACACCCACAGGTGAGTTAAGGGGTGCGTCCCAACATTTGAAAAATGTATCATCCTTTCCTCCACTACCACCTCGTCTCCTCCGTGCCCCGGAAACCAATCTTTGTGTCCTCCTTCCTCCACTGTCTCAATATTGGAGGAGACGAGCGAAGCGGCTTCAGACTCGCCTCCTCCTCTCCTCTACTGCGGAACTCTTTTCACATTTCTGGGTGATGTCACCATGCTCACGCCCACAGAGATTGAAACATGGCAACAATGATGATACGTAGCTATGCCTTACATGAATTTTCCCAAGATAATGATTCCCCCGAGATATTTACATTTTGTGTGCTATCATCACACATAGGACAGAGCATCCAACCTGATGTCTAGATTGGCTGCAACAGATAACAAAATGCCAGTTAGTTTTTCTGGCTCATATCCTAGAGACAAATTTGACAATTTAAGATGGGGAAGCAGTAGGAAGCAGCCTACATGTATGTTGCTTAAATGAATATGACTAAAATAAATAAGCACGGCAGCTACCATTATTTCAGTATGTGATATGCATGAATTCATTTATTGAACCAATTATTTCCAAAGGACGTATTTAAATTTGCTTTCAGATGATAAAGTGGGAAATAATTGTTTTTTGGTGTGAACACTGCCATAATAAGAACATTGGGAAACAATGAAGCGACAAATTCGTTACACTAATGTATGGAAATGTTTCCGAATTAGCCGATGCAAGATTCAACGAACTGACAATAGAATGTAGTCTGTCACAGTATAGCTACAGTGTATGAGGTGAATTGTACGTTGTATGTTCAGGCATTGGGCACATCGGGATTCTGGAATTACAGTAAATTATGTTTGCGTATACTGTTAAGGAATTTCCAATCTAAGTTTGCTAAATTTAGATTTTAAGAAATAAGAGTGATCAACCACGAGGTTAGGTTAAGCCATTTACAAAAGATTGTTCGTTTATTCATTTAAGAAAACTTCTGCAGAAGGGTGCTATCCGGTCAAAGTAGTGATCAGACAGAACCCCAATTTCTGTTAAACAATTCATTAAATAGACAAAACTATGACATCACAGGAAATCATTCTCATTGGTTAAATACAGTTTTGGGGGTTTTGAAACTGTCCACCAAATTAAAACATCAAAGGAATTCTTACAATGGAGGGCACAGGAAGAATTCTGATGGGAACCTAGCCAGATTATTATTCCGAGGGTTATTGGGGTTATAAACCAACATCTGCTTCAGTACTCTTCGCAGTTTATAGCCAGTTCCTTCAGACAAGAGAAACAGTTGTCTAACTAATTTTAACTCAGGAACTCTACATCAAAGGGTTTCACCAAGCAGGGGACAGTGGTATTTAAATTTCATTCACAATCCCCCAGTTTTGTGGATTCGACATCCACATAACAAAATGTAATTTAAAAGAAATTTAGATATAAAACCAAACATAATGAGAAAAAAATTATTTGTTCCTGCATAAAACCCTAATCTAAACATATGGAAAAGAAGTTATCCCTTTTTCCTTGATCCACTAGGTGGAGTCAGATTTAAAAACTACATCTAATTAGATGTTTGAATTACTATTTAAAAATTTGGGATAAATTTTACTCCACATGTAAAACCATGAACACCAAACCTCCTAGCCTCAATTTGACGGAAGCTAGGTAAAAGATGGCATGATTTACTAATCTAACAATCTTTTCCAGGTATTTTCTGAAGGTGGAAAAAAAAACCTCTTCTCTTATGAGAGGAAAAATCCATACATTCAAATCTGGAAACATGTACCAGCTCATGTCTCAAAACATTTTAAGTCTTCATCACGAATGGCACAAATTTCATCAAGATAATTAACTGACTGGTTATCTGATTCAACTTTGTCATTCAGCATCAATGCAGTAATAGGCAAATCAGTAACATTGTTTAAACACCTTGTAAGACATTTTACAATTATTACAAATTATACACTATTGTGGTTGACAAATTGTTCTGTCTTTTCGGTCGCAATCCCAATGTCTTATCTTCTGCAAATGAATGACTTGAGTTCGGGTTCAGCTCCAGAGTGTGTGGTGCATGTGTATGTGAGGCAGTGGCTGCTGTGCTCAAAGTTGTTATAACAACAATCTTGGCAATGTAGTACAGATCACTCCTCCCCTGACTCCTCATCTGAGGAGACCAGATTGTGAGCTTTCGCTCTAGTTGTAGAGGCAGCTGGTTGATCATCTTGGCCGTTGGGACCCCTTGGTGGGTCACTTTCTTCTCCTGGACCTGGAACACGCCTGCAGTGGCTCGCATGGATCCACGACTCCCTTTCAGCTACCTTAATCGCCGTCTGTGTGGTAAGCAGGATCTGATAGGGTCCACGCCACCGGACACTGTTCCACGCCTTGCGCCTGAGGTCTCGAACCACAACCCAATGGCCTGGTTGGAGGCGATGCAGAAACCCCTCTCTTGCGTCAGGAATGGTTGCCTTCACTCCCTGCCTTTACGGAGTATCTCATTTGGTGTGGATCTCCAACCCAGTCTGTCAACGCCATTACGTCCTTCAGCCACGCACCAGCATCCTCTCTGTTAACAAACTCAGAAGTAGCAAGTGAAACATGAGGAATAGGGTGTTCACCATACAGCTGTTTCTGTGCGTCATTTAGGCAAACAGAGAGAGCTGCATGATCAGATCCAATATACAACATATCACATGTTAATGTTTCACCCATTTGAGGTGGTAACCAGGTGTTCTCAAAATCATGGTCCTGTGCTAAAAGAGATGTGGATGCAGTACAGTGTAGTGTTGTGTGAGGTGTGAGTGGGGTGTCATAACTATAACAAGTTTCAATTTTTTGAAAATAGCTGCACCAGTTGGTGGGATGTATGAGCACTATTGTCAACATACCAATTATAAGACCAATCTGTGGGCATGTCGTTGTACATGATGGCCACGTCTGGAGGCATTACCTGTGGTGGTCTAATTATGGTAACACCTTCTGGAGAGCAGCACATCTGGAAACCTAATTTACATAATAGGTCACGTCCACAGAGATGGACTGGACAGCATTCACTCAAAATACATTTGTGTGTTAAGTGAGTATCATCCATCACAACATCCAATGGCACAGTTATTTTCTCTAATTTCACAACACCTGAAGCACCCACAGTTTTAGCAATTTCATTTGTTAATTTAGGTAGTACCCTCATATTAGCAGCACTGAGCACAGATGAATGAGCGCCAGTGTCAGCTAAAAAAAAAGTTGTTCACCATTTACAGTCACAGTAATAGTTGGGTCTGCAGATGGTGTTGTGTGAAGGTTAAGGTATTGATTTATATGAACAATCCTCTCTCCATCCTGTACACTACTACTGTCCCTAACTTGCAACAGAACTACAATGAACAAGAACTGCAAACTCAGTATGCACTTTCAAAAATAACCTGAAAACTCACCTTTATAAACTAGCTTTTACTTAAAAGTATTATTTTATTTATTTATCCTTCTCTCTTTTTATTATCTTGTATTTCTGTATACTTATTATTCTTGTTATTCTGTTTGTTATATATTTTGTCATTTTTCCTTTGCCTGTCAAAGCACCTTGTATCCTTGCATTAGAAAGGTGCTATACAAATAGTTATTATATTATTATTAGAATATAATGAACCAAAAACTGTACAGATCTACCGGTAACAAACACTTAACATGAAGGAACAAACACACAAACAGTAACAGAAACAACAAAAATAGACAAACAAAAATTAAACTGTAGTTTCAGTTAAACAGAGTTTTAACTAAGAAACCAGAGACAAACAACAAAAATATACATTACATTACATTATAGGCATTTAGCAGACGCTCTTATCCAGAGCGACTTACACAGCATTTCTTTTGCATTTATACATAGTATCCATTGATACAGCTGGATATATACTGAAGCAATGCAGGTGAAGTACCTTGCTCAAGGGTACAACGGCGGTGTCCGACCTGGGAATCGAACCGGCAACCTTTCGGTTACAAACCCAGTTCCTTAACCATTATACCACACTGCCGCCCTAATATAGCGCTATGTCCATTAACGGGCTAAATTACAAGCACATTTGCCAGGGCGTACCTTTGTGCAGGACAAAGTTATGTAAAAGCCGGATTAATGCCATGCATGGACTGATAACAGGTAATTTACAAACACATTTGCCAGGGCGTACCTTTGTGCAGGACAAAGTTATGTAAAAACCGAATTACAATCACTTTTCTCAGGGCGTACCTGGTGCAATAGAAAAGTACTGTAAAACTGTATCAGACTGACCCCAGGTAATTTACAAACACATTTGCCAGGGCGTACCTTTGTGCAGGACAAAGTTATGTAAAAACCGAATTACAATCACTTTTCTCAGGGCGTACCTGGTGCAATAGAAAAGTACTGTAAACCTGGGTCAGGTACTAGCTAGTTCAACAGACAGCGCCAACCGCTATCTCCTGCCACATCCGACAACAGACAAGACAAAAACCCAACATTCAACACTAATCATCAATGAATATCAGGAAAAGCCACTATTCTCGTAAGCTCAGCATGTGACGAAGGCCATGAATGGTCACAAACCAATCCAGTAACATAGCAAAACAAAACCAAGTTTAAGATCACTTAAAACCAACGTGGGTCTTAAAACAACGTACCGTAATTCAACAATCAGCAAGAAAACAGGGATTTTTCCACAATCACCGAGCCGTTTACAGCCGCAGTTTAGAAAAATAATTCCGAGCTTGAAAGCACCACGCGTCCGTGCTGTTCTCCCCACCAGCTGTTGAAATACCGCAGTTGTCCCAAAAGGTACTATCAATAATGAATTAGTAACCTTTAATTTCTCGTCGCCAATATTGTTAAGGAATTTCCAATCTAAGTTTGCTAAATTTAGATTTTAAGAAATAAGAGTGATCAACCACGAGGTTAGGTTAAGCCGTTAACAAAAGATTGTTCGTTTATTCATTTAAGTAAACTTCTGCAGAAGGGTGCTATCAGTCAAAGCAGCTGATCAGACAGAACTACAAAGTTATGTAAAACAATTCATTAAATAGACAAAACTATGACATCACAGGAAATCATTCTCATTGGTTAAATACAGTTTTGGGGGTTTTGAAACTGTCCACCAAATTAAAACATCAAAGGAATTCTTACAATGGAGGGCACAGGAAGAATTCTGATGGGAACCTAGCCAGATTATTATTCCGAGGGTTATTGGGGTTATAAACCAACATCTGCTTCAGTACTCTTCGCAGTTTATAGCCAGTTCCTTCAGACAAGAGAAACAGTTGTCTAACTAATTTTAACTCAGGAACTCTACATCAAAGGGTTTCACCAAGCAGGGGACAGTGGTATTTAAATTTCATTCACAATACTACGAGATGACCTAATGTTGCTGATTACATATTAATTAGTGTCTTGACGCAAATCGCAATGTCAGGTACATGTTTATAATGTACATACACATACTTGAAACTTACAAGACAACCTATTTTGCAGCTTTAAATTGGCTAACCATGTGTAAGATCTGTGACTGGCTATAGGACTATTTGCGGGCTCTGCGTCAAAGTTATGATAGGGCTACTTCATCAATAGCCGACGGCGTCTTTGATGACGGAGAAGCAGATGAGCTTCTCTCCTTTCCTCCACTCGTCTCCTCTCCTCCTTTCCTCCATACTTCTGGGTAGGAGACGAGTGGTAGTGGGGGAGTAGAAGAAAGGACGAGATGAGTGAAGAATATAGGGACGCAACCAAGGTATCTGAGTATTTTGTGCACCCTCTCCCCCAACTGATGACGTTATTAAATTAAAGTAAAAATAGCTTCTTGGGAAATTACTTGGTAAAAAAATGTGGCCAGGCCCAGGTTAAACATTTTGAAGTGGCAAAATATGGTTGCTGTTAATTTTTTGCAAAAAGTCAGTAATGGGGTCTGAAAATCTAGTAACAAAGTCACGAAGTTGGCAACATTAGTTCCCATTTGCACTTAATCATGCATGCTATAGTAGTGGAGATTTATGGTTTGGTGCTGTGTCGCATGCGTGTGATGTGTGATGAACTTAATTGTTAGTTGAAGTTTGCAGTAGAACTTCCTACTTTGCCTCTATCTCCCTACAGGTCTCATCTGTCCCAGCCTACATGAATGTACATGGCAGCGGTGCTTCTCTCAAGCTGTCCGCTGGTAGCCTCCCACCTCCTTCTAGCTCCAAGGGAGAGCCTTGGAACAGCTTGATCCTGGCCTAGAGACCCCTGCTCTATCATTGGGTTGCACAAGAAGGGCTGATTTATTTTTGGATTTCATGCCAACATCTGCCCTACTTATTTGATCTGATGTTTCTGATAAAAGCATGAAATGCATATTCATCCTTGGTGAAAACATGTTTACTGTAGTCTACTATAGGAGTGAACCAGAATTGGTGTGTACAGCTGTTGAGAAGATGAATGGAGAATAACTCTTTGGAATAAACACCAGCCAACACAACAGCAAAGACTGGACTTGTGCTTTCCTGCCATATTAGCTTGGATTTTCTCTCAGTGCTTTAATTAGAACCCACACCTGTAAAACCGTATAAACTTTGGCCTGAGATCACAATTTTTGTGTCCATCCACTGGAGCCTTTTTTCAGCTTCCTGCTTCCTGAACTGCTCACAGATAATCCCTCCTTAGCTTAGAAAGAATGTTGCTTTGTCGTTATCCTCTTGTTTCAATTATTTTCTTCTGAATGGTGCCATGCCAAATTGCTGTACCAGTATTGTTGTTGTTTGTTTATTGTTTTAATATATTTGAATTTCATGCTTTAATAGAACATAATGCATGTCTGACAAGAAACAAACTGTGGACTACAATTTTAACTCATTCCTTAACATGAACTGACATTTAGGAATGAACACCTACCAGAATATTACAAACCCTGAGGCTCCCACGGTAAGCTGTATGAAAGAGGGAGGAGAGCACATTAAAGCCTGGTGTGGTAAGATCAGAATTTCAGCCTGACCTACCTAGCCAGCTGAGGTAACGTTCCGGCTATACTTTCTGTTGTGAAAAGTGTGTGTGCCCCTTCAGGTTATGACAAATGCACTCCTTAAATCATGGAGAAACATTTATGCCAAAACAGCTTAGTCACTCCATTCAGTACAGATGCTTGGTTAGCCCACATCAAGCCAGGCCAGACATTTCCTGACCAGTGTAACACACCTCCAGACCCTGACATATAGGCACATTTAAGCCATCAGCAAAATCAGTACTTTATTATCCATTCACATAAAGGCTCTATATGTCATTGATGTTGCTACACCTGCCATAACATGCAAAAGCACAAGTTGTAATCAGCATGAGATTCATTGACTTATGGACTTTAAGTACTGACATTGATATTAATGAAGAGAGACACTATGGGGAAATTCAATCTAACCACTATGACACACCTTTAATTTGGAAAGATTCTCTGGTAAGAAACACATTTTTATACTTATCTGGTGTCATCATAGGTTTAGTGGTAACTGAAAAGATGTGAAAAAAATATTAAAAATATATATTTAATCTACCACAAAACATTACAAAGCACTGTAGCACATATATTGAATGTTCCGTGTTTTCATAATTCAAAATATCTTGCATACAAACCAATTAATCTACAGTATGTTGTTACCAGTGTGACCATTTTTGCCCTTAAAGTTGCAATATTGTTATTTCCTATGCTGTATCCATTTTTTGTTTATCTATTTATTCTAACCAACAACTACTTCTATTTCTTTTAATTATTTTCAGTTCCTATGTAAGCTCTGTAAGAATATATTCTACAGAAAAAAGTTGACATATAAACAACAAGACACTGAATTGTATTGTTTGCTTAGATTGTGAAAAACTGAAAAATACTCCATTGTTCAATATAATTGTATATATACAACTTCTAAAAAAGGTATAATATTCTGATAAACTATGAAATATATGAAACAGCAGATATGTGACTTAATGTGCATTTTTATCCATTATCCCCTCTTTGTGTTTATTAACCTATAAAAGTAATAAAGATAAATGCTTCAAAGTAAATTCCATGTCCAATGAATGGAAATCACAAGCTACAATTTAAATCAGACCTCTCCTGTCCCATGTCCATATTGAAATCTAGTGTCTAACTCTACATTACGCCTCAGGAAACTGGAACAAGAACGTTTTTTAAACGGGGAGTAGTGTCGTGCAAGCTAGCAGATATGTTTTTGACTGAAGACAATCAGAAATAATCCTTTTTCATCAATGTAGGAGGACAATGCTATTGGATCAAGTTTGAAAATTAAATGTCCATGCATGGGATTAATACAGTGTGACTTATCTC
This sequence comes from Ilyophis sp. 1 JC-2022, assembly GCA_022702515.1. Lineage (NCBI taxonomy): Eukaryota > Metazoa > Chordata > Actinopteri > Anguilliformes > Synaphobranchidae > Ilyophis > Ilyophis sp. 1 JC-2022. The sequence goes on from CM040395.1 coordinate 107,522,310, forward strand.
TCCATTACTCAACCTCAAAATGCTTTTTCTGACATGAACACTGACAGCTCATGACATACAGATGGTAACTTTGGGACTTAACTTGCACATCAAAGACCTGATAATTAACCACTAGGCCACACTCCAGTTTAGTGTACTGGGAGGTGAATGGGGTTGTAAGGGATGGAGTGTAATGTAGGGAATAATATGGTGGCAGTGAGTAAGATGATAAATAAAATTATGTCTGAATCACAGTCCTCACACTGGCAGCACCAGAAATGTAGGGGACATGCCTCTACCATCCTTATACAACTGGAGGCATATTTTTAGTAGAATAAATCAGTTTTATATACTATTCTCAAATGAGAATATACTAACTAAAAATGATACAATTAATAATTAAATTAATTATCAATACAATTACACATTAATAATTATCTTAACAAAATCACAATATGTACTCAGTTGATACTGAACCAATATATATGATTCAGTACTACGTTTCTGCCTGCCCTGTATTGCACTGATTGCTGGACCTTGACCCATTTCTGTCTGAACTCGAATAAAGCCTATTCCCATTACTCTGGTGTCTGCGATTGGTTCCGCTTCGTTCACGTAACAGACTTAATTTTATTTATTTTCGTTTTCTCCTAATTTGGTAGCCAATTGGACCTTATGGAATTCAATTCCCTCCCATATAGCAACCGCTAGAGAATCGCCGCTACACAACCCCATCAGCCGGTAGTAGGGAAGAGGGTGACCTCTTCAGGCTGCGACTCCTCAAGCTTCTGACGGTGATTCCAACTCGCCCAGGACCGTCTTGTGTGCGACGATTCTCGCCAAGTCCCTCCCCTCAGCCCGGAAGCAGCCGCCAATTGCCACTCTCTCAAGGCACCATATTCGGATCTGGCAGGACCATAGCACCGAAGACATTAGATGAACAATAAACAAAATTGAATCCTGCACATTTTGCTCTTATTAATTGAGGTGGCCAATAATTCTGGTGGGCACTGTATATCACCCATTCTTGGGAATTCTTAAATTTTTCTGTTGAAAATTTATATTTAAGTGTTTTATGTATGAAATATAATTTATTACATTTTTTTCAGTTTAACTTTTACCTGCCGAGAGCCAGGAAACACCTTTGTCCTAGACAATTTCAAACATGACGCATTAAAAGCCTTAACCTAAAACTAACAATTCTTACTGATAACATAGGTGTGAATATTTACTACAATAATCCTGTATAATTTTTATGAATATGCTGGTCCTCACTCAGTAGTTTCACAAGAGGCAGCAAGGTTACTTGTCCTCTGGTAAGTTTTCTATTTCTTTTTTTTTTACTTTTGAGAACTAATATTGCAATCAGCAATGTCTCAAACTGAACATGTCAACTCCCATCTCCCTTCTAAATTGAAACAAATGTGAGACCTCTTAGCAACTGAGAAAAATAAAATGACTACTCCCTACGGCTATACCGTGAAATGAGAAAATGACAACATTTTGTCAACTCCGGAAGATGTCAACTCTATTATTTTATACTTTTCCAATCCGAGGGGCTTTAAAATTGATGCATCGTTCGGTGAACCATCCATTTAGTTTAGCTATTTTTTCCCATTGTTGGCCAACGTTATGTTACCAGACAGAAAGAACCGATCAGCTGCTAAATAGGCCTCCTGTCACCTTAGACTACCTTTATACTAAAGTTTTTTTGTGCTAGCATTTTTCTTTGTGTCATAAAATGTGTAGCACTTAAATTATTATTATTTTATTTATTATTTATTTAAATGGTCAGTAAATTACTTAATGTACTGATGTTTATTTAGCTATTTATTTCATTTAAATTTTTTATTTGATCACAGTGTTCATTTTTTAAAATTGCTTGATGATGTTAATCGTGTTAATACTATAATTAATAATGTAAATTTTTTTGTAATAGTTATTTGTTTAAGAAAAAAGTCTTTGGAGTACCTTTGCATAGTCATATTGGTACTAAATCTGTGCACAATCCACGTAGAAAAGGTCTATTTTCATTCAAGCTCACTATATCCGCTGCGATATCGGTAATCTGTGAAGCCCCCTCTAAAATCGGTATCGGTCTCAAAAATCCCATATCGGCCGGGCTCTAAAAATAACACAGTCAGCATTTACTAGATGACCAGTCACATAGTAACACCGCTGGACAACGATGTAGGCTATTGTATGTTAAATTACCTGGAACGATGACAGTATTCAAGTTGTGTTGCTCCAAAGCATTCTCTGTTACCTGTTCGTAATGTACATGGAATATCTTTACCAAAAACTCACCGAAAGGTTGTAATAGTAAATCTAAATAGAGCAGTCTAACGTTACCTAGCTTATTCGCCCACATTACATAAACCCAGAGCTAAAACACTCAATAGCTTTTTGGGAAATTATTCTCTGTAGGCCTACACTACGAACAGGTAACAGAATGCCTTGGACAACAACAAGGCATTCTCCGTGGAGCAATACATCACTGTCCAGCACTGTTACTATGTTATAATAACGCTGGTAATCTAGCAACGTCAGCATTAGTTTTAAAAGCTTTTTTGTTCCTCATCCTGTAGCTAACGTCAGTCAAGCGGCAGCCCCCGCTCTTTTCGGGGATAGCATTTCAAGACAAACACCCAAGCCCAACCCATTCACCACCGCTGTATTATTTATAACTATTATTCTGTTAGCTTCTGAGAAGCTCAAGAACTATAGTTCTTTGGTAATCTATAATCTTGTTCATTTTAAGTTTACTGTATTTGTAGTGAAGCAGCAACAAAACACACTACCAGACAGTGTCAGAAATACTCGGGGGCAAAGGGCAAAAATGCCCCATTAAAAACAATTTTCCCCTGAAAACACAATTGCAGGGGCAAAAAATGCCTCCAACAAAATGTATTCACAATTTGTCCTGCGTTCCGCAATTGAAAAGAATGTTCCGTATTTAAAATAAATAACATACAAGTCTAATTATTTAGTAATCACCATCACTGCACGTAGCCTAGCCTACACAGTCGGCGTCAGGGACGTGCAGAGAATATTAGATGGGCAGGGGCCCAAATTTATAAAAGGGCATGTCGGCGTTTTTTTGCAAATAATTAAATAAATATATGCCTGGAATGACTACTTTTGTGACACTGTTAAAGGGATATTAAAATGTATGTATTTAAAACAAACCCATGACTGAGGTTGGTTCAAACACTGCCACATGACAGTTCAATAATGATACATGCAAAGACATGAAGTCTATTTCAGTAAATTCTCCTCACATGTTAACCAGCCCAACTCTTACCTAGCCCTCTGACTGACATCCTCACTTGCAGAAGCTCAGCTTAATACTGCTGACAAAGATGCACTTCCTCTGGCTGCATGGCTGCCTCTCTCGCCTCCATATTCGTCTCTTACCACCTCTCCAGAGAAGGCATAATTTCTTTAGTAATAACGGGCAATAAGAAGATGCTGATATTGCTTTGTGTGCCAGTATACAGTTCATATAACAAATAAAACCACTACTACTACTACTACTACTACACCCCCCCCCCCCTAGCCAGCATATAGAATGGTACCATCACTGCTTGGTGACACACACACACAATAACTATAGGGAAAAAAACTATACACTGTTAATTTGTGATAACTATGTACCTGCTATGCCTTCCTGTCACAGTAGAGGGAGGGGGGCCTGTCTGTTGGCTGTCATTGATGAAAATCTATGAGCATACCCTACAACAATCCAGTAGAATGAATGGTTATTAAGTTAGAAGCCTACAATCAAAATTATGCAGTTACTGTTTAAGTCCATTAGCCTGTATGCCTACCAGAAGACCCCAGTCAACATGTGTTCAACACTAAATTTCTTTAATGAGAGAGAGAGAGTGCTAACCTTAGCTAGCTAATGTACAGGGATTAAAGCAAAAAAATATCTGAAAAAAAATCTCACGACTAAAATTTTGTTAAGTCAAGTAAAGGTCCCAACACGCAATTTATAGAACAATGAATTTAACCTATACTTTTATGTAAATATTAGAGACTATCAGCATAATTTTTCAGATGTAAAGATGTAAGGGGCTCAGCCTCCTGTGTAGGGGGGGTCCGGGGGCATCCTCCCCCAGGCAGAAATTTTTGATGAACAACCTCTATTTTGATGCCTTTTCATGCAATCTGGCACATAAATTTCATGAAATTTTTATGTGTACCTAAAAAACTGGTTTATAAAAAAAACAAAAAAACATTGAGCTGCTGAATATAGCCTATTGGACTGACACTACCTGAAGAGAAAATCATTTTCTGCTCGCTCCAACTGGATAGTCCTCATCAAGTGTTGACTCTCCGATGAGTAAAACAATTGGGTTATAACTTTGTTATCGAATTGTGTCAAGTTAAATCACACGTTGATTATTATTTTTATATGTATTGTGGGCAGAGTTGGGGCGTTACTGGAAAATTGCAATATATTACATATTACTAGTTACTTTTTTAAAAAGTAAAGCTTATATTATATACTATACAATTAAGGTAATGCGTTATATTACTTTGCATTACTCTGTCATAAAATCACTTAAATCAGTGTTAAATTATTAACCTTTCAGAAGTATGATTAGGATAATTTAACCTTACGTATTCATTACAAAATGTTGTTCAAATATGTTGTATTGTTTTACAAAACGATTGAAAAATGTATCACCTTCCTAGCCAGTAGGCCTATAGCAACCGATAAAATAAAAGTCTACCCGTATTCGTTCTTGCATTCTCACAATGCTTTGCACTTTTGTGAAAATCCTCATAAGGGCGCTTTACGTGAACATAGAGTTGACTGAGATTAATTCAACAGAGAAGAGTAAAGACATATGGAAAATAGCCTTTTTAATTGACCTTCTTAAACGTGTTGAGCTCGTTTCAATTGACAATATAAACGTAGTAACAGGGTGTTCAAAATGTTGCTTTTAAAACGACATTAACAAATATGAAAAGCTAATCAAATGAAATATAGGGTTTTCACACTCAGTCAGTGTGGATTCATGGAAATAGGTTAAATACGCTACTGCTTTTAACATTCAAATTATTAACACTTCAACTCATCAAACAATGAATTACATGAAATCCCATTTCAATAATGTAGCCTATTGAAATGTAAAGGATAACAAAAAATTACATTTATACATATATTTATGCTACAGTTAAACATCACATTAAACGCAATTCTCATTTGCCTTTAAGTGCTGTGCTGCATCATCATAGCAACGGAGAACTTTAATCCCTGAACGTATTACATTAGCTAACCAGCTATCTAGACAACATTAAAACTGCTGTGGTGCGATTGGACAGTTATTTTAGGTTAAGTGGATGGGACACAAGAACTCGACCATATTCCTGAGACGAGTGTGTGCGGGTTGGACCTGTAATGCACGACTCAGAACACTGACGTAATAATAATTGCCCGCAAGGGCTTTATTATGGGGAAATCCAAAAATCGTAGTCACACAAGTCCAAAAACCAATAAATCCAGCCAAACCAAAAATACAGTACCGAGGGAGAAGGCAGTCTCGAAATCGGTATCCGTGCACTAGTTCAGTAACCAGAGTAGCTGTCAGCGGAGCAGAAGTACAATACAGGGGTAAGCAAAGTTCGTTGGTCGTGGGGCGTAGCAGGAGTCAGACCGAAGTCCCATCCGCGGGGCAGAGGTACAAAACAGACAGCAGGCAAAACTCGTGGTCAAAAACAGGCAGTAGAAACGATAGGCTGGCAGTAACGATGGTTAGTAAACAGGCTTGGATCTATAACAGTAGTCAGACAATGGAAAAACGCTCAAAAGTGACAGTAGATAAACTAACAGGCAACAATCTCACAAAGACATGACATGAACACTGATCTTATATGCAGGTGTAGACAGGTGCAGACACTTGAGAGCAGCATGCGAAGGGAAATCAGGTGTGGAGGGTTGACAAGGTAACAAGATAATTAGTACTCGTTAGTAATAAACCTATCCTGACCTAGCATTAGTAAATTAGTAAATGACATGCACGAGAAACGTAAGATAAACATGAACACATGGTTAGAGAGTTAGTATTACCCAATCCTGATCTAATGTTAGTAGATTAGTAAATAGACACGGGAGAATGAAACAATTAGGGAAACGTGAGCGACAGCAAGAGAAAGAAACAGCATGAACGCAAGGCTGCGGAAAAACATGGAAATGTGTATGCTAACAATGAACTGCATCGTAACATAAACAGAACACAAGCATGACATGAACAGAAAATAAACTGTGACAAACACTAAACATGAAACGTGGCATAAACATGACAGAAACGTAACAGTTCCACTGATTATCACATTACTAGCAAAAGTCTAACGATAGCTAGTTTGCACATTTTGAGCTGCTAAATAGTTCAAGCATAGATAGACCCTACTTGCCAAATAGTGTCAAGAAATTCCTAAAGCGCATCAATATCAATATAAAACGAAAATTAACAGTATATTTATACTTTGTTTGGCCACATACCTGATGTCTGCCTCAAAGAAACTCATGACTGACTCACGACTGTCGAGTGCCTATGCATGCAATTTTGCGTGCGTGCGTTCTTTCACCATAGAAAGGCTCGGTGCCTACACATCGCTCGCTCTGTTCGGCAGGGCAGGCTGTGCGCAAACAAGAATTTACTTATTTATTTTTTAAAAATAATAATAATTTTATTTTTTAAACAGAAAAAGGGCACTTTTCTATAGGAGGCCAAACGGCAGGTGCTCAAGCCCCCTTTGAGGTCTATGTGTGCATGTGCCTGGTCGGCGTCTCCCTCCTCTGCTCAGCCCGCTGCTGGTAGCCTACAGAGACGCACTAGCTGCTGTGGGTTGTGCTACCGCCCGCTACAATGCAGAAACTTTTGCTGGGTTGTTGTTTTGCTGCGCAACGCTCCAAATTTATTAGACCAACATCATGTAGCTACAGTAATACGATAGTAGCTAATTGAATCCTATAGCATATGCTGTAGTCATACTATAGTTCATTTTCGTATGGGTGCTCCCCAGGTTTTTAGCTGTAACGTTAGCTAGTTGTCAACTCCAGCTATTTTAGCCAGTGCTGTGGTCACAGTTGGCCAGTTTCCGTGGGCTACGCTGTCACCGGCTGGATTGTTTGCCTTAGTGAGAACTAGGATGAAAGCTGACTGGACTGGACCCAAATGTAAGACTCTGAGACAGAACTTGATGCAAACTCCACTAGGGAGAATATATATTGGAGGCAAGACTACCCACACAGGGCAGCAGACAGGCAAAAGCGAAGTCCAGGGACAGGCAGGGGTCGGAACCGGGGAGTCCGTCAGAGCAGGGAATCAGGAGGGTGAAGGGCAGGAGCAGGGCTTGTAAGGGATCTCTATGTCAGAGACACGGAGGAAATATTGGAGGTCCAGATGCGATAGCTGTGGAATCTTAAAGTGTTCCAAAGAACACCACTGAGACGGACAATGATCCATAGTGGAATAGAAGAAAATAAAAAGAACACAAATAACCTCGCGATAAAAACGAGGAACTTGATCTCCGAGCAAAACAAAGAAACAAGCAGTAACACTTATCTAACTCCCGTTTGTGGAGCGAAACAAAAGAAAGAACAGAGAACTCAAAAGACCCCAAAGACTTTGGGTGAGAGTGTCATGGATCTGACTTTTCTTCCCTTATCTCTACGTCGTTTTATTCGTCGTTATCGTTTACCGGTAATCTATCGGATTTCCCTGTGTTCCGTCACAGGTTTTGTTTTCACCTTGTCATTAGTGAGTTCACCTGGCCATTAGTGAGTTCACCTGGCAGGTAATTCCGCTCACTATTTATACCCCGCTTCTGGATGCTCTCATTGCTTCCATGTTGTTTCCACTTAACATTCGAGCCGGTAACAAGGTATAGAGAAATAGAAAGTAAGATAGTTTAAAAAACGAAAAGGGTTTAGAAAATAGGGTGTTAGAAAGAAAGGAAGGTTCTTTTGTTTCTTTCGTTATTTACTCTACTTACGAGTGCTCTTCCCCAGGAAAGGTTTGGGTTGTTGAGTTCTCGGTTTTCCTTTTAGTTTTCACTCCAATAACGGGAGTAAGATAAGCGTGTCTGCTTATTTTCTTTTAGTTACCGTTTCTACCGACGAGCGCTCTAACTGCGCTGACTCCAGTTATAGGGGTCTTATAGTTTTGGTTTTCTTTGTTCGCTCCAACAAACGGAGTTAGATAAGCGTTAGTGCTTATTCCTTTGTTTTGCTCGTTTAGCGAGCTCCTCGGTTACATTGCGAGGTTTAGTCTTTCATTTCTAGTTGTTTCTCCACTACGGATTATTGCCCGTATTAGTGGTGTTCTTACGAACACTTTAAGACTGGTCAACTACGTGCATTTGGATCTCCAATATTCCCATCTCTGTTTTCGGACAGAGATCCCTCATAGAACATGGAAGCCACAGGGGAGTTTCCAGCAGTAGTTGCCAATCTCAGAGTGATCATTTCCGATCAGGAGGTAGCCCTGACGGACCAGAGAGAGAGTATTCGTGCCTTGCAAAACTCACAGCAAGCTTTACACGAGCAGATGCAGTTACAAGCTGTAGCGCTACAAGATCTGGCAGAAATGATCCGTACTCTCTCCCTCAGGTCCGATTCTCCCCCAGTTGCAGAAGCACCTATACAGGTTATTCCTCCTACATTTACACCTGACGTAAGGGAGCCAAGACTCCAACTCCCCTTACGGTATAATGGAGAATCCGGCAGATGTCAGGGGTTTTTGACACAATGCCTAATTTTTTTTAAAATACAACCCTCGCGGTTTCAGGCACAAGAGTCCAGAGTAGCCTTTATTCTCTCTCTCTTGACCGGTAATGCTCTCGCATGGGCCGACCCACTTATTAGAGCGAATTCTACCATTGTTAGTAATACGGAGCGGCTTATGGCGGAGATGGTGTCAGTGTTCGATCAGGACGTTGCTGGCAAAGAAGCTGCCATGCGTCTAACCCGTCTTCGTCAGGGCACTGACACCGTAGCCGCATTTTCTATTACTTTTCGTGCCCTTGCGGGAGTGACAGGGTGGTCCGATGAGCCTCTATGTGCTCTGTTCCTTAATGCCTTATCAGAGAACATAAAGGACGCTATTGCGGGGATCGAGCCACCCGCTACATTCGGGGCTCTTGTATCTACGGCCATTCGGTTGGACAACCGGTTTAGAGAGAGAGAGAAGGAGAGGACTCATAAGGGTTTTAAACAGCACCCACCTCGTTACTCTTCCTCTCACACGCCAGCACCGGTTCACAGTCCCTTTGTTGCTCCCATTGAACAGGAGGAGTCCATGCAGGTCGATAGCTCTTCCATGCGCGAAAGAGGGGATGCTAAGTCCCGTGAATGGCGGTGTAATTATTGTAAGAGGAGGGGCCATTTAAGGGACCACTGTCCCAAACTTGTGGGAAAAGATTAGTCCCGCTAGTGGAACCGAGTCGCGTAGCGGGACAAGAATTAAATTACCCTCGGACCTTCCTGTCGGTTTATTTGCGCTGGAACGACCGCCAGATTCCCTGCAAAGCGTTCATTGACTCAGGGGCAGTTGAATGCCTCGTCGATGCCAACTGGGTTAAAGCCCATAAAATTCCCACCCACCCGTTATCTCTACCTCGCCTAGTCACGGCTCTAGATGGCCGCCCCCTAGGTACTGGCACCATCTCCCGGGTTACCGCCGCTATACGCATGCGCGTTCCGTTTTGCAAACATACGGAGGAGATTCAGTTTTTTTTAGTGGAATCCCCAGTTTATCCACTGGTTTTGGGTCATTCCTGGCTCACTCGCCATAACCCACACATTAATTGGGGGCGGGCGGGACCCGTTATTCAAAAATGGAGTCCCAGATGCAAACGCCACTGTGATGTCACCAGTCAGTTTTTGTTGAGAAAAGGGGGTGAGGATTATGCTCAGTCTGACTCAGATAGTGAGGATAATTACGGTAGTAACCAGCAGTCCTCTCATGTTCCCTCCGAGAAGGGAGAAGAGAGTTTAGACTGGGATTATTCTGCGGAACTACCTCCTGCGTGGCAGGAGATGATGTCCGAGTCAGAGATTGATTGGGAGATTCATTCTGTCTCGGACACTGAGGATGTTGAAGTGGGAGGAACACTCGAATTCCAGTTGCCCGCTAATGTTCCCAAACAGTACGCCGATCTGGCGGAGACATTTAGCAAACAACGTTCCACTTCATTACCACCTCACAGACCTTATGACTGTGCTATTGAGCTATACCCAGGCACTACCCCCTCTAGAGGGTCTCTTTATTCGTTGTCCATCCCTGAGAGCGCAGCCATGCACAAATATATTGAGGAGGCTCTGGTTAATGGTTTTATTAGACCTTCTACCTCGCCTGCAGGGGCGGGTTTTTTTTTTGTTAAAAAAAAAGACGGAGGCCTCAGACCCTGTATTGATTACAGGCCCTTAAATGATATAACAGTCAAGAACAGATACCCCCTTCCTCTTATGAACTCCGCTTTCGAGCGCCTTCAGGGGGCGTCTATTTTTACGAAACTGGACCTACGAAACGCCTATAACCTCATTCGTATTCGCGAGGGCGACGAGTGGAAGACCGCTTTTAACACGCACAGCGGTCACTACGAATATCGCGTCATGCCGTTCGGGCTCACTAGCGCCCCCTCTGTGTTTCAGGCGTTGATTAACGATGTGCTGAGGGAAATGCTGGAAAAATTCGTCTTCGTGTATCTTGACGATATTTTAATATTTTCGCCCGATTTTACCACACATGTCGGTCACGTTCGTCAGGTTCTTGCTGCACTTCTTAAAGCCCAATTATTTGTAAAGGCAGAGAAGTGTGTCTTTCACACAGGCTCTGTTTCATTTTTGGGTTTCATTATTAAGGAGGGTAAGGTACAGATGGATCCAGAGAAGGTTTCCGCTGTAAAGAACTGGCCCACGCCATCTTCCGTAAAACAGATACAACGTTTTTTAGGTTTTGCGAATTTTTATCGGCGATTTATTCGAAATTTTAGTGCGGTAGCAGCGCCCATTACTGCGCTCACTAAGAAGAACCTTGGCAGCCAGTTCCAATGGAATTCGAAGGCAGCTTCAGCATTTGCCGAATTAAAGAGAAGGTTCACTTCCGAACCCATCTTGGTTACTCCCAACCCCTCCCTGCCCTTTGTGGTAGAGGTAGACGCCTCCGAGCTAGGCGCCGGAGCCATTCTTTCCCAATGTTCGCCACTTGACCACAAGATGCACCCCTGCGCTTATTTCTCTCGCGCCCTAACATCGGCAGAGAGGAATTATGACGTAGGGGATCGAGAATTGCATGCGGTCAAGTTGGCTTTGGAAGAATGGCGCCATTGGCTTGAAGGAGCGGAACATCCATTCACTGTCTGGACGGATCATAAGAATCTTGAATACGTTCAGCTGGCTAAAAGGCGTAATTCACGGCAAGCTAGGTGGGCGCTATTCTTTCTAAGATTTAATTTTATTATCACGTATCGCCCCGGGTCTAAAAACGTCAAACCTGACGCTCTCTCGCGGATTTACGACCGTTCTGAGACAGACTCAGTTCCTGAGCCTATTATCGCCACTGACCTCATTGTTGCCCCGGTTATTTGGGAGGTTGAGGCAGCGGTGCAGAGAGCCTTGCGCTCAGACCCAGGTCCAGGTGGGGCACCGGCAAACTGTCTTTTCGTGCCTCCTCGTCTTAGGTCGCGGGTCCTCCAATGGGGCCACGCCTCCCAACTCACCGGGCACCCAGGGGTTCATCGAACTAGGGACTTTTTATCCCGGCGTTTCTGGTGGCCTAGTCTGGATAGAGACGTACGCTCATTTGTCGCGGCTTGTCCGGTTTGCGCTCGCAGCAAGGCCTCTCACCTTCCCCCCTCTGGTTTTCTTCGCCCCCTACCCATTCCCACCCGTCCCTGGAGTCATATTTCCCTGGACTTCATCACGGGGTTGCCGTTATCTTCAGGCAATACTACCATTTTAGTGGTGGTCGACCGTTTTTCCAAAGCGGCCCATTTTATTGCGCTGTCCAAGCTGCCCTCGGCACCTGAGACAGCGCAACTTATGATTGACCATGTGTTTCGTCCGCATGGCCTTCCGTCGGATGTGGTGTCCGATCGCGGCCCTCAGTTCGCCGCCAAGTTTTCGGGCGTTTTGCTCTCTGCTGGGGGCTTCGGTTAGTTTATCTTCCGGGTTCCACCCGGAGACTAACGGCCAGACAGAGCGTACTAATCAGACTCTAGAGAATACTCTTCGCTGCCTTGCCGCATCCAAGCCTACCTCCTGGAGCCGTCATCTCGCCTGGGCTGAGTACGCTCATAACACGCTGCGTAACGCCTCCACCGGCCTCTCCCCCTTCGAGGCTCAGTTGGGTTACCAACCACCTCTTTTTCCTGAGCTCGAGAAGGAGGTGGAGGTACCCTCCGTAGGATCTTTCGTTCGGCGGTGTCGGTCGGTTTGGAGACAAGTGCGGTCATCTCTTATACGGGCTTCGGCTAAACAAAAAGTTGCGGCTGATAGGCATCGTCGAGCTGCACCATCCTATAGAGTGGGACAACGGGTTTGGCTTACTACGCGGGACCTTCCGTTGCGGGTCGAGTCCCGCAAACTCGCTCCTCGTTTTGTGGGCCCTTTCAAGATTATTAAAAGAATCAACCCAGTCACATTTCGATTGCAACTGCCGCGCTCAATGCGCATCCACCCCACTTTTCACGTCTCCCGTCTGAAACCGGTACTCGTAAGCCCCCTCGCCCCAGTTGAGAGACCACCTCCGCCTCCCCGACTCATAGAAGGGGGTCCGGCTTATACCGTTCGCCGCATTGTGGCCGAGAGACGTGTAGGTAGAGGGTGGCAGTTTCTTGTGGACTGGGAAGGTTATGGTCCGGAGGAACGTTGCTGGGTTCCATCGAGACACATCCTGGACCCGCAGTTAATCACCGACTTCCGCAGAGATAAGGTTGTGGAAACGTCCGGTGCCGTTCCTTAGAGGGGGGGTCCTGTCATGGATCTGACTTTTCTTCCCTTATCTCTACGTCGTTTTATTCGTCGTTATCGTTTACCGGTAATCTATCGGATTTCCCTGTGTTCCGTCACAGGTTTTGTTTTCACCTTGTCATTAGTGAGTTCACCTGGCCATTAGTGAGTTCACCTGGCAGGTAATTCCGCTCACTATTTATACCCCGCTTCTGGATGCTCTCATTGCTTCCATGTTGTTTCCACTTAACATTCGAGCCGGTAACAAGGTATAGAGAAATAGAAAGTAAGATAGTTTAAAAAACGAAAAGGGTTTAGAAAATAGGGTGTTAGAAAGAAAGGAAGGTTCTTTTGTTTCTTTCGTTATTTACTCTACTTACGAGTGCTCTTCCCCAGGAAAGGTTTGGGTTGTTGAGTTCTCGGTTTTCCTTTTAGTTTTCACTCCAATAACGGGAGTAAGATAAGCGTGTCTGCTTATTTTCTTTTAGTTACCGTTTCTACCGACGAGCGCTCTAACTGCGCTGACTCCAGTTATAGGGGTCTTATAGTTTTGGTTTTCTTTGTTCGCTCCAACAAACGGAGTTAGATAAGCGTTAGTGCTTATTCCTTTGTTTTGCTCGTTTAGCGAGCTCCTCGGTTACATTGCGAGGTTTAGTCTTTCATTTCTAGTTGTTTCTCCACTACGGATTATTGCCCGTATTAGTGGTGTTCTTACGAACACTTTAAGACTGGTCAACTACGTGCATTTGGATCTCCAATATTCCCATCTCTGTTTTCGGACAGAGATCCCTCATAGAGAGCACTCGTAGGTATGAGTGGAAAACAAAAGAAACTAAAAAAGAACCTCTGCTCTGAAATAAGAGCGTAAAGAGAACTTGCTTTCTTTCTAAATTGTACTGCTAACAAGTCCCGTGTTGATAAGCAAAGCGGTCGATAGCAGCACAACTTCCTATACCCTTTTTACCGGCTCGAATGTTACGTGAAATAACATGGAAGCAACGAGAGAGAGGCAGGAAGCGGGGTATAAATAGTGAGCGGAAATAAATGACAGGTGAACTCACTAATGACGAGGCGAAAGCAAAACCCGTAGCGGAACACAGGAAAATCCGATAGATTACCGGTAAACGACAAAAAAGAATAAAGAGACGCGGAGATAAGGGAAGAAAGGCAAGATCCATGACAGGGCAAGGACGAGAAAGGCAAAGCAGGCAGGAAAACAGGAGCTGGGCTGGACAGGAGCAGGCTGGACAGGAGGAGGCTGGACAGGCAGGAGAAGACGAACTGGATGAGTACACAGGACTGAACACAGGTTCGAGGAGCAGGTCGGGAACAGGCAGGAAACAACAAAAACCGCTGGAACGTACTATGACAAGCACAAGACGATCTGGCACAAAACAAAAAAATGGGAGACTATATGCCAGATTACTAACGAGACAACGAGGAACAGGTGAGATGAGAACACATGAGGAAACACACATCAGGTGTGGGAAGTGGAGACACAAAATGGAGGGAGAAAGGGAAAACAGAACGGAATACAGAGATGGAAAACTAGGAAATTGGGACAGAGGCACGGGGTGTGAATGTCTACACAGTCTGAATGTTTTGAGTACAAGTATTTGCTGGCACAGTATACAATGTACCTGACATTGCCGTTTGCGTTGAGACATTCATTAATATGTAACCATTAATACGTAATTAAGATGTAATCAGCAACATCAAATTAAAACACATAGATCCGTTTCCGGAGCACGGAGGAGAGGAGGTGGTAGTGGAGAAAAGAAGGGTGCATTTTTTGAGTATTGAGATGCACCCACAGGGTTGTGGAGCTTACTGTTTCATAAATACAAATCACTGAACAGAACCATTATGCACTTCAGTGGTTCTGTCAAACTATTAGTGAGAAACACAGAGAGACTATTTCTAGCTGGGGACGCATTAGCATTTCCTAGCTAGCCACTAAGCCAGCAAAAATGTCCGTATCGAAAAAAGCTAGAAAAAACACTCAGCCTGGGACCAATTTAAAACAATCGGGGACAATCAAGTGCAGTGCAATATTTGTGATATTAAATTGTCTTACCACGGATCGACCTCGACAATGATGATCTCAAAAACATCCACAACACAACCATCGTTGAAGAAGCAGAGTCCGGCCCGGTGCAGGCTACGTCTTCTTTCTTGCAAACTCGCAAATATGACAAACCTCAAGCTGAAAAAATATCTGCGAAAATCGCTGGCATGCCAATGACACGAGATAACAGCAGTGTAATCCTTGCAAAGGGTAGGTGCATAAAGTACTAAAAACAGGGAAAACAGCCGTTATTTAGTTGTTATATAGCCTAGATGTGTGTTTATAGCACATTATAGCCTACTTGTATTTTGAAATTTTGTTCTTTTTGTATTTCATATAAATAATTTTCTTGATCTACGTATTTTATATTATAGAATTGGTACTTGTAAATTGTTGCCTGAATTACCACAATTTCATTGTTAATAGGCCTACAATTAAATAAATAGCCTGTTTAATATAGCCTAATGCTTCTTGCGTGCATTTTATTTACGGTCTTTTCTTAAAGCTGTAGTTTTTAATTTCAGACAAACATGAATACTGTAATTGTGACAGATACGTCTACCACTAGGGGTCCAACGTGGATCGGGTTAAAGAAATCTGGAAATCCAAGTTAGCTTTACCAAGACGAGAAGGGTGACAGCGGGAGGAGGGTTAAACCAACACAACCCGCAAGATGAAACCATAATGTGTGAAGCATTCACTATTTAAGATCAGAAAAAGTAAGGCAAATTCATAGGCCTACAATAGTGGCTACAACAACAATATAATTGTTATTTGACGCCTTCTCCATTCAGACTTTTACCTTTTTTTTACTTTTACCGCGTCAGAAAAATCTACTGCCTTGACAGGTGTTAATTTCTGATTCTGTCGCACATCTGAATAATTATTCGACCATGACAAATATATGTTTTGCACACCCCTACCATTTACAATAACTTGATTTGTTTATTTTCATAACTTAAGTCAAAATAAAGTGCCACAAATGCAAAGAAACTGGAAAAATGCAAAAAAAAAGGTTTTTCTTTAGTTTGAAACAAAATACTGAGAGCTACATAAGTGAAACAGGTAAATATATACATTTCATGGATCGTAAACTCCATGTCAACAAGTGGGCAAAATCTGAGGATGATATGCAGAACTACTAAAGGTCTATGATGCAAAATACAGTCAAACCGGAAAGTCTGCACACCTCTTTCACCGTCTCCACGTTTTATTACGTTACAGACATATTCTACAATAGATTGAGTTCATTTTTTGTCTCAAAATTCTACACAAAATAGCCCACAATGACAAAGTGAAAACAGGTTTTTAGACATTTTTGCTAATATATTAAAATCTTAATGTAAAATATTATATGTACACAAGTGATACCCTTTGATATGACACCCAAAAGTGAGCTGAGTTGCATTTTGTTTCCACTAATACTGCTTGAGATGTTTCTACAACTTAATTGGAGTCCACCTGTGATAAATTCAATTGATTGGACATAATTGGGGATTGCCAACACCTGCCTATATAAGGTCCCACAGTTGACAGTGCATGTCAGAGCAAACTCCAAGCCATGGGGTCAAAGGAATTATCTGCAGACCTCAGAAACAGGATTGTGTCAAGGCATAGATCTGGAGAAGTGTACGGAAAAATCTCTGCAGGTTTACAGGTCCCAAAGAGCACAGTGGCCACCATCATTCGTAAATGGAAGAAGTTTGGAACCACCAAGAATCTTCCTAGACCTGGCCGCCCGGCCAAACTGAGCAATCGGGGAAGATGGGCCTTAGCCAGGGAGGTGAGCAGGAACCCGAAGGTCACTCCATCCAGGCAGGACTCCACCAATCAGGCCTTTATGGTAGAGTGGCCAGACGGAAGCCCCTCCTTGGTAAAAGGCACATCACAGCCCGCTTGGAGTTTGCCAAAAAGGCACCTAGAGGACTCTCAAACCATGAGAATCAACTTTTTGGCCTGAATACCAAGCATCACGTCTATAGGAAACCAGGCACCGCTCATCACCTGGCTAATACCATCCCTACAGTGAAGCATGGCGGTGGCAGAATCATGATGTGGGGATGTTTTTCAGCAGCGAGAACGGGGCGACTAGTCCTGATAGAGGGAAAGATGAATGCAGCTAAGTACACCGAGATCATTGAAGAAAACCTGCTCCAGAGCGCTCTGGACCTCAGACTGGGGCGAAGGTTTACCTTCCAACATGACAACGACCCGAAGCACACAGCCAAGAGAACAAAGGAGTGGCTTCCGAGAAAGTCTGTGCATGTTCTTGAGTGGCCCAGCCAGAGCTCAGACCTGAATCAAATATGAACAAGCTTGCAAGGATATGCCAAGAGGAATGGGCAAAAATGTCCAGAAACAAGTGTTCTAAGCTCGTAGCTTCTTTCCCAAGACGCCCTGAAGTGGTAATCGCTGCCAAAGGTGCAGAAACTAAGTATTAGGCTAAGGGTGTGTACAGATATGTAGAAAAGTTCAAAACCTTGTCCAGTGAATATCGCATTTATTCTTTTTCAAATAGTCTAGGCTACAGTCCCCGGGATTCGCTGTGCATAAGGTTTTTTCGAGATAAATTTGGGTTATGACATTTTGATTGGTTTATTGCATGTCACGCACAAGACACATCTATAATTAATGAAGAGACTAGGTTCAGCCTATTTGCACGTTGCGCCATGCTTAGCGCTCAAAAAACACACCGTCAAACTAGCAAAAGTGGACTTGAACACGCCCTAAATGCACTTAACGCCATGCGTTTAGACAAAGCGCTAAAATCGTCAAGATAGAGCCCCTGGTCTTAAGTCATAGAATAGAATAGAATAACTTTTATTTCCCGTGAGGGAACTTCAGTTGTAGCCCCAGCAACAACAAAAAAAAAAAAGACATAGACAGTAGGGCAGACCCACAACACACAATCAAACATATCAAATAAAGACATTCAATAGAATCATTGAATTAATCAAACAAATTAAGTGAATTAAAGTGAAGGTATGAGTCATGATTAAAAATTGAACATGAAAAACAACAGCTTCCCATCCGCCCCCGCTGTCAAGCAGTCCAACAGCTGTAGGAACAAAGCTGTCGACGTACACAAACTCGCCTCCGCATTCATCCGCGACTTTCCTCTATATACGCAGTCTCTGTCCACTCTCCAGTCGAAACGGAGCACTGAACTGCCTCAACCTCTCCTCCCCCGCATTCTCTTCTCTTTCCCTTCCCTGGTGGCCCTTTCAGGATTGCCTGCAGTCCTGGATCAATCAGTCTTGATATCTTCAACTCCGGTGAAGAATGATGGTAACTTTGTAGCTGCAGATCTAATGGACATTCACGATTATGTTGTGAATGCGTCTCCATGGTGACAACTATAAACAAAATTATCCCGACTGGATAATTCTGCAATATTATCATCAGTGCATGAAAAAACAAAAGACAAAAACCAGACACAACAAAAAACATTCAAATGAACAAACATAAAAACGAGAGACAGCTGGACTACATGTCGCCATTACAGCGCCATGTGACGTCACAAATCATGTCACAATTGTTTCTATGTTATTTTAACGGTGCATGTACAGTAAGTGCGTCTACATAGGCATGTGCGCAACGTGTGTACATCCTCCTGTCTGTTTCACCCTGGGGCGCGCACAAGCATGGCCGGACCTGCCCTTGCCCTACCACCTTACCCAAATATGTGACAGTTGCTCTTGCAAATTCACATTTTGCTAAGTTGATAGTAAGGTTAGCAGCTCTGAGTCTTACAAACAGTGAATGAATCCGTTCCATATGTTGCTCCCACGTGTTGCTATACACCACAACATCATCAAGGTAAACCGCACAGCCATCCAGCCCTGCAACCACCAGATTCATCAGGCGCTGAAAATTCGCCGGCGCGTTACGAAGACCAAAACTCATTACGTTGTACGAATACAACCCAGACGGTGTAATGAAGGCAGATATCTCTCGGGCACGAGGGGTCAGTGGAACCTGCCAATACCCCTTAAGCAAATCAAATTTGCTAACAAATTTGGCAGACCCCACCTCATCCACACAATCCTCCATCCTGGGCAAAGGAAATGAGTCAGGTTTTGTCACATCATTGACCTTGCGATAGTCTGTACAGAACCTATCTGTCATGTCTGTTCCTACCAACAAACACGGTGATGCCCAACTGGAGTTTGAAGGAACAGCCAGCCCGTTATCTATAAAATACTGAACCTCAGTATCCATTCGGCGGCGTTTCTCCAGAGGGACTCGATAGAACCGTTGGCGAATTGGCTTCGCCTCCCCAACGTCGATGTCGTGCTGCACTATGTGGGTACAGGAAGGGGTATCAGAGAACAATGAGGGAAATGCAACAAGCAAGCCTTCTAACTCTTTAGAGTTTTTATCAGTCAAATGGCCAAACAGAACTGATAAATCAGCCAACGTCTCTGAATTTTTGAGCCGAGGACATAAGACACCATCCCCAGGCCCACTCACATCCTCCTCCCACCCTGCTGCCACCAGAGGTGGGGATGGAGATGGAGACACAACAGGTTTAACCTCCAAAACCGCATCTTCTCCAGGCCTAGGTAAACGAGTGTAATAACATTTTAACAAGTTTACATGACAAAGTTGTGTAGACTTTTTACGGTTAGGAGTATCAATCAAATAATTCTGTTCCGAAATCTGTCGTCTAACAGAGTAGGGACCAGTAAATTTTGCCTGAAATGACGAACCAGGAATAGGCAATAACGCCAACACTTGGTCCCCAGGACAGAACACTCGTGGTTCAGTCCGGCAATCAAACAGTCTCTTCATTTTACTCTGGGCCGCAGTCAAATGCTCACTCGCCAGCTTACCCGCCAGATGTAACCTCAGGTGAAAACCATGTACATAGTCTATCAAGTTGGTAGGTGAATCAGCAGCCTTCAGACCATCTTGTAGCACCTCACCTAACGGGAATCTCCCACCCTATTACTAACTCCTCCTATATCAGCCAAAATCTTCAGCCCATTTGAAGCAAGTAACTGCGCACACATACAAAACAGAAAAGTACTAATGTAAGAGCTGCCCCGTATCTACCTCAGAACGGACTGACTTACTACTCTACTAGTCTTCAGTGCGTTCACATGCAACTCTTCCACCCGGCAAATGCCTGATGGCGCCCCCGCGTTCAACACACCAAAAAAAAAAAAAAAAAAAAAAACAATAAACAAGCGCTAAGCGCTTCTACTTCTATCACGGGGGTTCACGTATAGCTCTGATGGTGTCTAAACCACCTGCCCTACATATCCTCCTTCTCTGCTTTGCATATTACACAGCACTCACCAAACTCCAGCCAAAGACCACAGCCGATACCGCTTCACGTCCCTGTCACTCGAACGGCCATCTCCTCCTCGTCACCAGCACCAAAACCAACACACCAAACACGTTAAACCAAACACCAAACACGTTAAATCCAATCCAATCGAAAACCGAATAACTATCACCAACAACCATGCGAGTCTCCCAATACAGAGTTGGTCAGAAACCCAACAATCCAATCCCGAATTTTAACTATGAAAAGGGAGAGAATATCGCTCTCACCATAATCAATCTCGGACGAGCCCCCACTTTTGTTACGATCGCCTGGCTCTAGACAATGTAACAAAAATGGAGACTGCACATGGGTGCCAATAAAGAAATATTTTATACAAAAATAGTTAATTAACAGAAAGGTTGACTGGTAGGATAACAAGTAAATGGCAATGGAACACCAACGGCTGCTGGTCAAACGAGGAAGGGCTTTTCCATGGGCATGGCGCACTCTTGTAGCCCCAGGGGTAATCAATGGAATCATCCACACCTGGCGACTCATCTGAAAGAAAAGAAGAAGGTAGCCCACCAGGGCAACACAGGCAACGGCGCCCCCTATAGTTCTCCACGGGGATCGTCACAAATGTCAGAAAATTACATCGACACGTCGTTTCCTAAAGGTAGTTTGGCAAAAGTAAACCAAACAGTAGTGGACAAATGACCCAACTCAGTGGCCTCTGGTATCATTCCCTTACATCTTCTTCTGACTTATTGAATCCCCTAGAAATATGCTAGCCAACTCGCTTAATTCTCAAAGAAAATTGTAAAATTTGACTTGTTATAAACGTGAGAAATATCTGCATAACACAGGTTACCTTATTTCCAAATTTCCCAGAACAGCTAGTCTATTGATACAGGACAGGTGTTGTCAAAATGGTGTCAGAGTAAAAGCGGCACCAAAACGCAACGTAAGCGCCGTAAAAGCGTGTGTATGGACCAAGAAAGAATTGTTGTGCGAGCAGAAAAGAGAACCGCGAGCAAGAATGAGAAGCAGTAGCAAGAGCAGTACAGTCCCGGCCAAAAGTTTTGTCGCATGAGTGGACAAAAGTGACAATTGCTAATTACCCAACTCTTAATTAGCTAATACAGTTAGGAAACAACACAAATTAATCATAAGTGTCTAAAGTTTATTTAGATACTAGCAAAACAAAAATTTAATAGATGCTTATAAGGTTTATTGCTTGAGAGTCGTTTGGCAGAGAGTCGTAGAGCTTGTTGATGAAGTCGTCGGGGACGGCATGGAAGGCCACCTTGCAGGCATCCCAAAGCTCCTCCAAGTTCTTTGGCTTGGTCCTCCAAGCTTCCTCCTTCATTCTTCCCCAGATATGCTCAATAATATTCATATCTGGAGACTGTGCTGGCCATCCCTGAAGGACCTTGATCTTCTTCCCCCTGAGAAACTTCATAGTGGTACCTGAGGTATGGCAAGGAGCTCCATCCTGTTGAAAAATCTGACCTCTCTTGTAGTTGGGAATGTACTGGGAGGCAAGAATCTGTTGATATTTGGCACTGTCAATGTTACCATCCACCTTACAGATCTCCCTGGCACCTCCGTATTGGATGTAACCCCAAACCATAATCTTTCCACCTCCAAATTTGACTGTCTTCTGGGTGAACTGTCGGGTCGTCGACAATATTGGCGGCACTTGGGATGGAGCTCAACTGACGATTCATCTGAAAAATCAATTTTTCGCCACTTTTCTGCTGTCCAACCTTCCGTCAGGCTGCCAGCCTTGGCGTACACAACACGGTTTCTTAGCTGTCTCTTGTTTAGCGCTGGTTTCTGGGCAGCAATACGACCGTGGAGACCATTGCGAGCAAGAATCCGACGTACAGTTCTTAACGAAACAGGCATTGCTGGCGTCCAGTCCTCCTGGAGCTGTGAGGCGGTTGACATGGGGCTGGCTTTTGACCGTCGGACCAGCAAGCTGTCGTCTCGAGCAGTTGTCTTGCGCGGTCTGCCCGACCTGGATCTGTCATGGACGTCGCCAGTCTCTTGGTAGCGCTTGCGAATCCTCTCCACCTGCCGTTTAGACACGTTGAAGATGTCTGAAACTTCAGCAGGAGACTTGGACTTGAGATTCTTGATGATCAGCACTTTGGTTTCTGGTTTGATCTTGGGCATGTTGACAGAAGCAATGTTGAGCATGAACTTGGCTTAAAGTGTCAAATTTCTGCTTTTATAGCTCAAAGTTGCCTACAGCTGACTAATCAAGCCCTTTGTTTGTTTCTTCCTTATTCACTGTGGCCTAGAAATTGGAGTTGGCCATTGCGACAAGACTTTTGTCTGGCCAAAACTGGCCTGTTGATCATTATCAAGCTGTAACATTTATTAACAAATTTGAAATGTAATTTTGCTAGCTTCTAATAAACTTTAGACACTTATGATTAATTTGTGTTGTTTCTTAACTTTAATAGCTGATTAAGAGTTGGGTAATTAGCAATTGTCACTTTTGTCCACTCATGCGACAAAACTTTTAGCCGGGACTGTAGCTGTGCTCGGATCGCAGTTTTGCGAGCTCGTTCAGGTTATGTGCGCGCTCAAAGCCTGGATTTCTCCTACAATATTGCATTCAATACGGACTTTACACACGCACAAGTTCTCTAAAAACACACGGCAAAACAATTTGCATGCACAAAGTTTCGGGTTGTGCACACGGCTCCGCGATTTCCAGGCGCATAGATTTTATGCGATTGTTGGCATTGATATGCCGCCATAACATTCTTTCAGAATTCTGACAGTCAACTGACAGAATGACCGCGATAGAACTGAATAGAACAGTGGTGATCTGTTTTAGTTGCCGTTTAGTCCTACTGTGAGTTTAAAAGATGCATTTACTCTCAGTTACCATTCCGAGCTTAGTTCTGACAGAGATCTGGAGGCAGGGCCATGTCTAGGGGGAGGCAATGCCCCCCCAAATGCTCTGCCTGCCCCCCCAAAGCCAAATCCAGAAATTTTTTTATCCGACAGTATGAAGTCGGCGCCCGTAGCACCGTCAGTAGGCTATTAGAGCTACAGACAATTCGGCCAATCATAAAAATGCCACATCGAAATAATATATTTCTTTAATATCTGATTGGTTGGTTTGGCCATATAATAAAACATGGAGACATATATAGAGAGAGAGAGAGGCTGTCAGGCCAAAATGTGTCCGGGTGCCAAAATGTGTCCGGGCAAGGCATCGGAATGCTTGGAATGTCGTTGCTATGCCAACAGACGCGCTAGCGTTGTGACGCGCTAGCATTGTGACGCGCTCGCACTTGCTTTGACCTCAGAATCGCCGGAGATCGTCGGACGGAGATAGATCACTACATCACTCAAATAACCATCACTATCACTCAGATAACTTTATAATTTCCCTTTGTATAGGCTACTAAGCTTTATATTGTTAATTGTTTTCGATTTTAGATTGTGTTAGCTAGTGATTCATTTTGAAGTAGATAGTATTTTACTGAAACTAACTAGCTAGCAATACTACATAGTAGTTTCCTGGTCAAATGTTGCTTTATAAAAAACGAGCATCCGTTAATAATGTTAACAACGCCGGATTAAAAAAAAAAAACGAAGAAAAAAACAACAACGCATTAGCCTGTTCGCACTGCAAGGTAAACCAGCGAGGTGGAAAGAGTAAGTAGGCCTATCGCGTTGTTGAATAGCCCAATAAAACTAATCTAATGTCACGTCGATCAGTACGCCTAATTGTTATTTTTTTGTGGGCCTATTGGTAGTTTTTCTGATGACCGATTTATTTATTTTTTTACTGTATTTGCTATGCGATCGCGTTCACCCAATGAAAATGCCGTTGTAATAATCAGGCACGTTTCCTAAAAATGTTTTGTTAAGTTGAATATTGTTTTCAATAAATGTTATTTGTTTTAGTGAGTTGTTGTCATGTTTTGTAGGATAATGTGCAATGTTTACATTTCAGCGGCATTTAAAATACGATTTGGTTATTGAAGAATGTGATTAATGGTTTCAAATGTGCCCGGACACATTTTGGCGATTCTGAGGTAAAAGCAAGTGCGAGCGCGTCCAAGCATTCCGATGTCTTGCCCGGACACATTTTGGCACCCGGACACATTTTGGCCTGACAAGGCCACTTTCTTTGATCAATCAATACTGTCTCTTCTTGATAACTAACTGTTATGCATTGCTTAGGATATAATATTCACGAGCCTAGTTTACTCAGTGAGTTGAGGATAGTGCCGAGAGTCTCCGTCTGGGAGATTCGATTTTATATAGATTGATTACATGTTGCATATAGCCTAGTTGTTATAGCTGCGATTCAGCGAAACATCTGCAGCATTGCATTAGCTGACTCCATGTGTGTGTGTGTGTTGTGTGTGTGTGTGTGTGTGTGTGCTCGCTCGCTAGTCAACCATACTTTCCTCAAACTTTGGAATACTTCACATATATTAAAATACACTATCATATCTGTCTCTCTCTCTCTCTATCTTGTATACGTTTTCTATCACTCTCACGGCGAAACGGCAGCCGTCAACAATTCAATTCAATTCAATTTTATTTGTATGGCGCTTTTTACAGAGAACTGTCACAAAGACGCTGTACAGGGAAACAGAAGGAAAATATAACAAAAAACCAGGCCTTAGCCCCCAACCAGCAAAATGAGGTAAAAAACTACCTGGTCAGAGAGAAATAACACTCAACGGTGCCGAGAAAAAACTCCCCAGTGGGAAGAAATCTCGGAAGGAACCTGGCTAGAGAGGGGGTGCCCATCCTTCGCTGGCTGGCTTGGTTTAAACTAAAGGTGATGAAGTGGCTATAGCCTATACTTTAGCTTTATATGAAAGCATCTCAAATGTCATCTAGAGCTTTGAAAAACAAAATCTTCAAAATGTTCATAAATTAAACACTTTATTTTAGAAAATGCCCTGTGTGAGGTTGTGTAGAAATGCAGGAAATTAGTTTTAAAAGGCTCAAATTTTTCGGGTGGAGGACCCCCAGACCCCCCGCTACTTCGTCCCCCTCTTGTGCTCCACCAACATCTCTTCATGCCCCCCCAATCAAAGCAGTCTAGAAACGGCCCTGTCTGGAGGAGGCTCATTCTCTCCCTGACAAAGACAGCTCTTCTGCCTTCTCTGAGAATAGAGAGGAGAGCTTGGCCTGGGACTCTTTGGCTGACGGCCAGTCTATTTGGGATGAAGAGCTCTCTCATTCCGAAATAGGGTGGGAACTGCCACTTGAGTCTCTTTTTGATTTGGAGAGCACGAGTGTGGGAGGAGCGCTCCAGTTTCCTTTGCCTGCTAACGTACCTGAGGAGTATGCGGACTTCGCTGAGGTATTTAGCAAGCAACGCGCCACCACTTTGCCGCCCCATAGGCCTTATGACTGCACCTTATACTTGTACCCAGGCACAGTTCCCCCCAGGGGCTCCCTGTATTCTGTATCGGCCCCTGAGAGTGCGGCCATGAGAGATGCATTGAGGAGTCCCTAGCCAATGGCTTCATTAGACCCTCCACCTCATCAGCAGGAGCTGGGGTTTTTTTTGTTAAGAAGAAAGATGGGGGGATGAGGCCGTGTATCCACTATCGGGGTCTCAACGACATCACTGTTAAAAACCGCTACCAGTGTTGGGGAAGCTACTTTGAAAGCATAGCTTTGCAAGCTGCCACACTGGAAAAAGTTGAACTACAGCAAAGCTACCCTAGGGAGAAATCTAGTTTGATTTAAAAGCTACTTAGAAAAAGTAGTTCAAACTATGTAAAAAGATTATCAAATTGACAATGTACATGTGATATTTGTCGTTAAATGTTTTGCTAAGTTAACAAGTTACGTTTTATTTAATAATTTAGCAGCCCACTAGCTGGACAGCTGACGTTAACGTTATACACTTTGGTAGCTATGCATGTGATATGAAATTATAACAAAATATAATACAAAAAAGTCACATGCCAGCAAAAAATGCCACTCAATTGAGTTTATTGCAAAAAGTACCCACTTGTTCACAGGTCATACATAAACCAAAAAAATCAAATATCCTACTATTCATGGGAAAGTGAAAGGAATGTCAGCATTTTTTTATATAACTTATCTAAACTTCACTAAATTGGCTAGCAAAGTCAATGTTAATACACTCACCTTTATTTGTTTCTTAGATTTGTGTTTGACGTTTTTGCAGTAGAGAGTGCATTTACTCTCATCCTGCATAGCTCACAAGTAAAAACTTCAGTGTCATGTATTTGCTTAAGTATGAAGATGGTGATTCTTCCTCAGGCTGAGATTCGGGAGGTTTATCTATGATGATGCTGTCGCTGTGTGAGCACTGAGCAATGCCCGCCCTTTTGCACATGCACTACACAAAGGTCAAGTGTGTGGTGGTGGCTGCCTGACGAATGCATTGCCTGGGCATGCCTTCCCAGCGGTCAGGATGAAAGAAAAAGGGGGCTGTGCTGGTCAAAGGGGGTTCAATTACAGTAAAGAAGCAATTGTAAAAAAGGTTTTTAAAATGATTCCCTTCCTTTTATGGCCCAAAAGTTTTGTAGTTTTTGTAGTTTCAGTAGTTAACTCCACAAAAAATGGCAAAAAAGTAATTTAACTATGCAAATATGAATGTAGTTGAACTACCAGCAAGCTACTGCAAAATGTAGTTAAACTACTAGTTTAACTACATGTAGTTAATTCCTCCCCAACACTGACCGTTACCCACTTCCTCTTATGAACTCCTTCCGGGGGCGTTAGTATTTACGAAACTCGACCTTCGCAACGCGTATAATCTAGTGCGCATGCGCGAGGGCGATGAGTGGAAGATGGCTTTTAACACACACAACGGGTATCACGAGTACCAGGTCATGCCGTTCGGCCTCACTAGCGCCCGCTCTATTTTTCAGGGGCTAGTGAATGATGTACTTAGAGAGATGCTGGAGAAATTTGTCTTTGTCTACCTCGACGATATAAAAATTTTCTCTCCCAATCTCTCCACTTACGTTAGCCATGTCAGGCAGGTCCTAGAAGCGCTCCTGAAGGCGCGGTTATTTGTTAAAGAGGAGAAGTGTTCCTTTCATACCAACTCCGTTTCTTTCTTGGGATTCATTGTGGCAGACGGAAAAGTCCAAATGGATCCTGAGAAAGTTTTGGCGGTTAAAAACTGGCCCACTCCGCTATCAGTGAAACAGGTACAGCGTTTTCTGGGTTTTGCTCATTTTTATTGGCGGTTTATACGTAATTTTAGTGCGGTAGCTGCTCCCATCACAGCCCTCACCAAGAAAGCATCACTTTCACGGTTCCAGTGGAACTCTAAAGCTGAGGCGGCGTTCACTGAGCTTAAGAAAAGATTTAGCTCCGAACCTATCTTCATAACTCCCAATCCCTCCCTCCCCTTTGTGGTAGAGGTGGATGCTTCAGAGTTGGCGGTAGGAGCCATCTTGTCCCAGCATTCTCCGCTAGACAGCATCATGCACCCTTGCGCTTATTTCTCTCGTGCCTTGACACATGCCGAGAGAAATTATGACGTAGGGGACCGGGAGCTGTTGGTGGTTAAATTTCATTTCCTGCTCACTTACCGACCCGGGTCAAAACACGTTAAGCCAGATGCACTTTCTCACATTTACGGAACCCGGCTTCCGGAACCCATCATACTCACCACTCAAATTTTAGCCCCGGTTATGTGGGAGATTGAGGCAGATGTGCAAAAGGCTTTGCTCTCGGATCCGGGCCCTGTCAAATTGTCTGTTTGTTCCTTCCCGGATTAGATCCCGGGTTCTCCAATGGAGTCACTCCTGTCAGTTGGCGGCCCACCTAGGCGTCCACCGGACTAGGGACTTTTTGTCCCGGCACTTTTGTTGGCCTAACATGGAGAAAGATGTGTGGGACTTTGTCGCCGCCTGTCCTGTCTGCGCCTGTAGCAAGGGCTCATGACTCCCACCTTCAGGCCTTTTACGCCCCCTACCAGCCGCCCTTGGAGTCCCGTCGCTCTCGACCTGCGTCCCAGGGCAACACGGTGATCCTAGTGGTCGTAGACAGATTTTCCAAGGCGGCACACTTTATCACGCTACCTAAACTGCCATCAGCACCGGAGACCGCACAGCTGGTGGTAGACCATGTTTTTAGGATGCACGGCCTCCCCCTGGACGAGGTCTCGGATCCCCAATTCGCCACTAGGTTCTGGCACTCTTTTTGTGCTCTGCTAGGGGCTTCTGTTAGTTTGTGCTCTGGCTTTCATCTGGAGACCAATGGACAGACGGAGCACACCAAACAGAATTTGGAGAGGACGCTTAAGTGTCTAGCCGCCTCCAAATCCCACATCCTGGAGTCGCTATCTCGCCTGAGCGGAGTACGCCAATAACACACTGCGCAATGCCTCCGCAGATCTCTGTCCTTTTGAGGCTCAGCTGGGGTATTAACCCCCTTTATTTCCTGAGTTGGAGAGGAGGTGGAGGTACCATCCGCTGGGTCTTTCGTGCAAAGATGCCGATCCATCTGGAGGCGTGTGCACGCGTCTCTCCTGCGCGCCACGGCTAAACAAATGGTTGGGGCAACGAGTGTGGCTTGCCACGCGGGACCTGCTCTTGCGAGAGGAGTCCACAATTCGTGGGTCCCTTCAAAATCATCCGGAGGATTAACCCGGTCGCTGTGCGACTACATGCGCACCCATCTCACCTTTCACGTCTGGTTGAAGCCGGTGCTTGTGAGAGTTCTTGCTCCCGGTTCGTGGATATACTGTTATATACTTTATACTGTTCAGCGCATTTTGGCTGAGAGACGGCTGGACAGGGGGGCCCAGTTTCTGGTTGATTGGGAGGCTATGGCCCTGAGGAATGTTGCTGGGTTCCCTCTAGGAACATCTTAGACCCGGAACTGATTAGGGCCTTCTGCAGCAACAATGCAGAGAGACGTCTCTTAGAGGGGGGGGGGGGGGGGGAAGGGTCCTGTCACGATTCCGCAGGTTGCCGTTCCTTCTCGTGGAGGTTGTTCTCGCAGCTTCGGTCCGACGTCCTCGCCGGGTTTTTTCCGCCACCTGGCACTCGTGACCCTCAACTGTTCAGGTGTTCCGCTGGCTATTTAAGCCCTGTGTCTTCCAGTCTCAGCGCTTCCGTGTTATCGTTGTTTTGTGCACGAGGCCGGTAAGTTATAGGACTGGAGACTGCTTTGCTTGTGTTTTTCAAGCAACGCAGTAATGTCCGTTGAGAGTTAGGGTTAGATCTTCGGATATTTTCATTCCCCTTTATTCACTCTTTTCTCAGTTCTTCCTTCTTTACCTTACTTTGTTTTCTCCTCTTTTCATTGCCTCTCTGTATTTGCTCATTTTTTATTTCGAGCTAGAAGATTTATTTTCTTGTTTCCGTTCTACTACTCGAGCCTACGAGTTTTCCACCCAATATTCTGAGTCACTATCATTTATCCTCTGTTTCATTTGCCTCCGTTTAGTGCTTTGAGAGCGAGAAGTAATTCTCTCCGTTTCTTTGGTCTGCTCGAGCCTTCGCCCACCTTCTCTGAGTTGATTTTCTTTTGGCTCTACGCCGGGAGTTTTATTATATTTTCCTGCTCCTTTCGTGGACTCATTTCCGCTCTTGTGGTTGGATGGATAACTTTCATATTCCCCCTCTGTCGCGTCTGGTTCTTCGAAACCGACTCCATTTATAATTAGAGGGAAAAACAAGGTTTATTTCAAGCGAGGATGAGGAAGAAGACCTTGATGACAGAAGAGTAGGACCTGAGCGAAGTAAACCTCCGTTTATTTCACCATCTTCATCACTTTACACAATGCCAATCAATCACTTCTAATCCTTACAACAAAAATTGATCACTTCACCCAAGACTAAACTCTGCCACACAGCACAGCACTTCATCTTAGCTTCAGCCTCACATGATTTGTGGTCAAGAGCCTCAGCCTTGCATCCTTCTGAGCGAGTGGAGTACCAGGAGATAAAATGTAATCGTAAGTATTCCAACTTCTAATTTACAAGTGAGGAGTATGGTGGCAATATTCTTTCATCTATGTCACAGTACTCTTCTTAATCTGTCTTTACACAGCCAGGTTTTTGCCACCATAGAGGCATATCTGTAGATTACAATTATGTGTTCAAACACTCGTAATCATGGAAAAAAATTTTGCGCAGCAGTACTGCAGGAAATGATGACAATGATTATCATGCTCAGAGACTAAAACAAAAACATCATGGCCCAGCTTCAACAAATCCATCGAGCATTGTGACAGACTAATGGCTCTCCACCAGAACAATTTGATGACCTCTGCAAACTAGAGGATTTGGAGGCTGAGCTCAGGACAAATGAGGACCTAAAAAAAAGTCTGAAATTGAAAGTTTTAAGTTTAACTTTGCGGCTGAAGTTTATGTACCACTGTATCTGCAATTGAATCAACCCAGGTGTAATTCCCTCCATCTCCGGGGGGGGCTATTACATTACTTTTGTAATTAAATCGGCCATGCGCACCTCAAATCTGGCAAATCGAACGGTGACGTCACGTCAGGTACTGAGAACAGAGCGGGAGTTACAGCGAATGGGAAATTAAGCAACATTAGCAGCAAAATGCATCGTAATGTCGACATTGTTGAGACAGATGAGCTGGGAAATCTGCTTTCCAATGCTTGCGTAAGTTATCTAACGTGACAGCGGGCAAACTAACCGAGTAGAGACTGTCCAATGCCACTGAGCAAAATCGCATCCATTCATCGTTTGTAATAATGTCTGGCGACATTGGCTGTGTTGGTCACCTGTGTGTTGTCTAGATCAATTTTTAATCGTGATTTAGGGTTGAGTTAGAAGACATCGTTTGACATTCAACAATATTTTTCTATATTGTTCAACAAAACCTATATTTCAACAAGTTCATCTATTGCTTCGGTCAAGATCGGCTGGTAGCTAGTGAGCTGATTACACTTTTAATTAATTGGTAGCCTATATTGAGCTGTAATTCTGACCATTATAGCCTATGAAATGTGCAGAAATCAATATTGCACTCTATTGCAATCAAGTAGCCTAAGTTCTCCTGCTCTTAGGATGCATGTGAAACCATGGGCTAACAAAACATTCTTTTGAACCTTATTTACCATTTGTGGTCTTAGACTGCATTTTGCCCACTGACACGAAAGCAATAATATTGTATCTGTATTGAAATAATCCCCCAATAACATGAAAATGAGTCAAAAATCCTAAAAACGTTCCTAGTTATAAAGTCTCATCATCGCTAGCCAGTTAACTAGTTTAAAATTCTTTAGCTTCTGGCTAACGATGCAGTGCTTCCCCTAACTTAACTCATCTGTGGTGTAGGCTAACGTTACACCTCCACAGCACGGCCACAAAATAAAGCCAGTAAATAAAATAAACGCACTGTCATAAAATATGAACGACCACATAATTACTATGGGAAAATATTGCTTGATGCTAACAGTGGGTATGAGGCCAGATCGATCGGTCGGTTTAGCTAACTAGCTACCAAGCCTCACAGCAAGCAACGTTATTTCATTAATTAATAGTTAGTTAGTAGCAATCACTTACCATAAATATATACCATAAATAAACCATAAACTGCCTGGAAGATAATGGTCATACACAGGAAAAGCTGTCAGCGAGGGCAAAGGTACAGACTAACGGCAGGCAGGCTCGTAGTCAATGTCCGGGCGCGGGTCAGAACCGAAGTTCTACCACGGAGCAGAAGTACCGTAGACAGCAGGCAATTCTCGTAGGTCAGGCAGGCAGTAGTCAAAAATACACAGGCAGGCAGTAAACAGTAGTCAGGGTACAGGCGTGGGTAATAACAGGAATCAGGTTTGGAAATAAACGCTCAAAAGTGCAAGACAAGTCAAGGCAGCAATTTCGTGAGGAAGACAGGGAAACACTGGCTTAAAGGCAGGTGTAGACAGGTGCAAACGCTTAGCTTGAGAACAGAGAGAAATTAGGAACATCTTGGGAAAACGAGAGGAAGATCATTAGTCAATTAGTCTGTTAGTAATTATCCCATCCTAGCGTTAGTAAATGTGTTAATTAGTAAATCACATGAGACATGGTTAGCAGATTCGTGTCTTAGTAATTATCTAACTAGCGTTAGTAAATTAGTAGATTAGTTAACAATAATCAAGAAGGAAGCAAAGCTGGACAGAAAGAAAGAGAGAATGTGAGATTGCAGAAAACATGAACAAATGTGCACAAACAAGTGGGATCATGAGAGTTTACATGTTATTTTAACGGCTATATCCATATCAAGCCTAATGCGCAAATTGTCATTTACACCTAATGTGTGAATTGTCATTCAATGGGAAACTCGCGCATTAGACGGACATTTGAGTTCTGAAAATGCTCTTCAGATGTCATTACAATGCAGCTCTCTACATCTATTTTCGTTACTTGGGATAGCTCCTATGTTGTGAGATAGTTGTGCTTCATGCTTTGTAGTTGTGTCAATGACCTTCAATATGCACTTATTGTACGTCGCTTTGGATAAAAGCGTCTGCCAAATAACTGTAATGTAATGTAATCTAGGCCTACAGTCTGCAAGTAAATAGAATGGTTTTGATTGAAAAAATTTCAAAACCTTGTCCAGTGAATATTGCATTTATTGTTTTTCATATATCCTAGGCTACAGTCCCCATGATTCACTGTGCATAATGTTTTTTCGATAGTTTACGGTTAAAAAACAGAGATTAATTAAAATTTCACCACTTTAACTGAATTTTAATTTTATTCTTCGTCCTTCATATTTTTTAAATTCCAGTGTCTAGGTTTCCATACCCTCATCTTATTAAAACTCCGCTGATTTCACCTGTTATACCATAATTGAACAAAATGATTTGAAAGAGAACTAAGAGTCTATTTAGAAACGAAAACAAATTTGCAGCACATTACACAATTAATTCACAATTAACGATTTAATGCCATTCTCTGCATGTGCGCTTTAACTTCACGCAGGAGCAGGTCTGTTTCACCTGCTGTAAATCGCACTTTTCACAGTCTTCCCGGGAAAGTGGACTTCTTTTAAAGCGTTGGTCACATTTCCATAAGCAGGACATTTTAAAACAAGAGACAATATGCGTGAACCTATGGGTTACCAACCTGCTAGCTTTATTGTATTTAGTGTGATCATTAAGGCAGAATAACGGTATTTATGTTATTAATCAATATTAGAATGCAGGTAATGAACTTTGGATGAAGCTTGAACTTCGAGAACTCCATGAGAAAAGCCTCATGGAATTGATGTTTGACAATGCTTCATTGCATAATCAAACGAAATTTGTTAAACAAGCAGGCTAATTTGGCGTTTTCTAAGGTGAGACGGAAGCCATTTGAAGCTTATTCTCAGCTGTTGTATGTGCTTTTTTTTTTTTCACCACTTTATTTATCAGTTTTTCACAATTACATATAAAGACATTATATACAGGTGAAAGAAAAACTTTCCATTTGTTACGTACAGATCCTTAAATGAAACAATACCCTTCTCATACCAAACTGAAAAGGACTTATTATGAAATGAGGGGAGAAACTGATGATTTGCCACAATCGGAGCACAGAGCGAGCCAGCCTGCCAGCCAAAATGTTTCCGCACCTGCGCCCATATACGTAGCGACTGACGAACTAAGAGATTGGTGGATGTGTGGTGTAGTGCAATAGGCATTGCCGAATACAACAAAGCTGGGAGGGATGTTAGCCGGCAAGCATCAGCCTCCATCTGCACCCAAGCAGGGGTCTCGTCAATGGTATAGATTTGAAGCCAGTATGCCAAAGCTCTCAGGTTACCTGCCCAATAATATAATTGAAAATTTGGTAAAGCCATTTTTAAGCTCTTTGTAAAAATTCCTTACGGATGCGAGGCGGTTTCTTATTCCAAATAAAGTCAGAGATAATCTTATTGAGATGTGAGAAGAAAGATTTGTTGATAAGGATTGGTATAGTCTGGAACAGGTATAAAAATTTGGGCAAAGTGTTCATTTTTATTAGATTAATTCTGCCTGCTAATGAAAGAGGCAGCATAGACCATTTGTTGAAAGCCAATTTAGTGCGCTCCAAAAGAGGGGCAAAATTAAGCTTAAAGAGGTCAGAGATCTTTCGAGCTACTATGACACCCAAGTAAGTAAAGTTGTTAGTTGTCACCTTGAAAGGATAGGAATTAAAGGAGAATGATTGTGCTGCAGAATTGACAGGAAAAAGCTCACTCTGAGACATTGATCTTATAGCCAGAAATTTTGCTAAAGTGATCTAATAAAATCATGACGCGGGGCAAAGTATTCTGAGGGTCAGATATAAATAATAATAAATCGTCAGCATATAATGAAACTTTATGTTCCCTTCCCCCTCTTGATATACCACGCATCCCAGGTGAGGAACGTAGTGAAACTGCTAGAGGTTATAAATCCAGTTTGATCTGGAGAAATAATAGAAGGCAAAATGGGCTCTAGGCGATGAGCTAAGACTTTAGCCAACAGTTTACAATCCACATTGAGAAGCGATATTGGACGATATGACGTACAACTAAGAGGATCCTTCTCCTTTTTAAGTATAACAGAAATAGAAGCCTGACCAAAAGTTGGTGGAAGATGGCCCTCGACAAAGGATTCCTCAAAAACAGAAAGTAAGACCGGCAACAGCTTGTCCCCAAATTTTTAAAGAAATTCCACTGTAAATCCATCAGGTCCTGGAGCCTTTGCATTTTGCATATTGTAAAGAGCTGTTTTGGTTTCCTCCATAGTCAAAGGTTTTTCCAATTGTTCCATGAATGTTTCACTTACTTGGGGTAAATGTATGCCCTGAAAAAACAAATTGAATTTAACAGGGTCATGAGCCACCTCAGAAGAATAAAGAGAGGCATAAAATCTTTTAAACTCATTATTAATCTCCTGTTCATCATTAGAAATCTGACCATCTTGTTTGCGAATACTTGTGATCAGAGTAGAGGCCGTAGACTGTCTAATCTGTTGGGCGAGTATCCTGCCTGTCTTTTCTGAATGTTCATACAGGCTAGAGCGAGATTGAAGTAGTAACTGTTCTGTATAACGGGTGGTCATCAAGTCAAACTCTATCTGCAAAGTTGACCTCTCCTTAAAAAGTTTTGGGGTGGGAGCAGCTGAATATTTGTAGTCTAATTGTCGAATTTGGTCAGAAAGATCTTTAAGACGCCGTTTCCTAGTCTTGCCCTCCCAAGAGGTGTATGATATAATTTCTCCTCTTATAAAAGCTTTAAGAGATTCCCAGAGAATAGATTTGCTAACATCTGGAGTATCATTTATAATCAAAAAATTATCACCAGAATAACAGAACTAAGTTGAAAGAGAACTAAGAGTCTATTTAGAAACGAAAACAAATTTGCAGCACATTACACAATTAATTCACAATTAGATTTAATGCCATTCTCTGCATGTGCGCTTTAACTTCACGCAGGAGCAGGTCTGTTTCACCTGCTGTAAATCGCACTTTTCACAGTCTTCCCGGGAAAGTGGACTTCTTTTAAAGCGTTGGTCACATTTCCATAAGCAGGACATTTTAAAACAAGAGACAATATGCGTGAACCTATGGGTTACCAACCTGCTAGCTTTATTGTATTTAGTGTGATCATTAAGGCAGAATAACGGTATTTATGTTATTAATCAATATTAGAATGCAGGTAATGAACTTTGGATGAAGCTTGAACTTCGAGAACTCCATGAGAAAAGCCTCATGGAATTGATGTTTGACAATGCTTCATTGCATAATCAAACGAAATTTGTTAAACAAGCAGGCTAATTTGGCGTTTTCTAAGGTGAGACGGAAGCCATTTGAAGCTTATTCTCAGCTGTTGTATGTGCTTTTTTTTTTTCCACCACTTTATTTATCAGTTTTTCACAATTACATATAAAGACATTATATACAGGTGAAAGAAAAACTTTCCATTTGTTACGTACAGATCCTTAAATGAAACAATACCCTTCTCATACCAAACTGAAAAGGACTTATTATGAAATGAGGGGAGAAACTGATGATTTGCCACAATCGGAGCACAGAGCGAGCCAGCTCAATTTTTTTATTAATACATTTAACAAATGCCTCATCAGCAAGTGAGGCATTGCCAAAACGCCAAGGACGCCGAGTAATTTTCTTTGAAAAGGTTATCTGCAATACCACAGGCCCGTGATCAGAAATGACGATACCTTCATACCTGCAATCTCTGACTGAGGTCAATAATTGGCTATCAATTAAAAAATAATCAATCCGGGAGTAGGAATGATGCACATGGGAGAAATATGAGTAATGTCTTAGACCAGGATATAGAAAACGCCAGGGGTCAGAGATCTTATACATCTGCATAAAGGTATTAATAGTCTTCGCTGATTTTGTTATATTGTAGGGTGTATTGGAAGAGAGATCCAAAGTTGGTTGTAAAACACAGTTGAAATCACCCCCTAAAATAAGTCTGTGTGTATTTAAGTTAGGTAATGAGGATAAAAAGGCTTTCATAAACTGTGGATCATCCCAGTTCGGGGCATATACATTGGCCAATATTAAAGATACATTATACAGGGTCCCTGTGACCACAACAGATCTCCCTTGATGGTCTGCTATCACATTTTGCATAATAAAAGGAGTATTTTTATTAATAAGAATCGCAGCTCCCCTAGACTTGTCTCTATAATTCGAATTATATAATTGCCCCACCCATCCTTTACGTAATATGTTATGGTCAGAGGACCTAAGATGGGTTTCCTGAAGGAAAGCAATATTAACATCCAGACTTCTCAAATGAGATACAATTCTATTACGTTTGATAATATGATTAATACCTTTGGTGTTCCAGCTAATGCAGTTTACTGTGATATTGTCATCATTACTCCTGGTTGGCAAAGAATTAGCCATGATGATCAGAGGTCGATATGGAATTCTTATGGCATCCCAGGAATATAGCCAACGCCGCCACACACACCTTTACGCAAAATATATAATGACACATACAAACATAAAACGAGATGTCCCCCCCTGCCCCCTCCCCCCGTATTACCACTCCCCAAATGAGAGGTAAGAAACCCTGAACACACTTGGTCCTTTTCCATTGCGCTGTCATACGCAGAGAAAAACGAAAAAAACACACTGCTCCATAAATGAATTATAAGTTTCAGTCAGTCACAACTAAAAATAAAAAACTAACTAAAATCCCCACCGTCAATATCGAAATTTGAATATAGAGATCTTCGAAAAAGAAGATAGGAACAGACATCTGTTGGCTACGTATCAAAATTAAAACATAGGCTACTGGTAACATACCTTGACCGATACTGAAGCCAAACAAACTCGAGTAAAATATATACAGACTCGGCCTACCTCTTGCTGGTGACGTGAATAATTGTCCATCCACAACGCATTCCCATAATCTTATTGGATTAAAAAATAATAATAAAATAAACACAATAAACGTCCTTAAATTGAAAACAATAAAGCTAAAAGAATTGGAGGACAAAACATATCGCCGGATAGGCTATATCTCTAATATGAGGGATCAATACGTCGCACATTTTAAGTCTCTGAAGAGGGCCGGATCCGTTTAGTGAGGAAATCTTCCACGTCCGCGGGTGTCTTGAAGGAGTGCGAAACACCGTCGGCGGTGAAACGCAGATCAGCTGGATAGTACAGGCCGTATGTGATGCCTGCCTGTCTGAGTTTGGCTTTAACCGGAGTGAATGCTGCCCTACGGCGGCTAAGTTCAGCGCTCATGTCTGGAAATATATGAACCCTTGCCCCTCTAAATTTGAGCTCACCCTTATTTCTGGATATCTGCAGGATCTTCTCCTTATCTGAGTAGTAATGCAGCCGCACTATCATGAGTCTGGGGCGGTCACCGGGTTTGGGTTTAGGAGCCAGAGATCTATGAGCCCGATCTAGCACCAGAGGGCTAGTTATCTCATCACCCAAAACCTCGGCAAAAAATGAAGCCATTAATGTAGTGGGTTTGCCATTTTCCGCACCCTCGAGAATCCCGATAATCCTCAAATTCTGACGGCGGCTTCTATTTTCCAGGTCATCATTTCGGTCCTTCAGTTTCCCGATCATCTGTTTGAGTTCCAAAATTGTACTCTCCATCTCGTTAATATCGGAATCATGGCGAACAAGTGCGCCTTCGATCTCCCGAACCATGGTGGCTATCTCGGTTTGTGACGAGCGCAGAGAGGCCGTCTCGGCCCTGAATTCAGTCCTTAGCGAGGCGATGTCCGCTTTGAAATCCTGTCGGAGGGCCTCCAGATCTTGTTTAATTTCATCACGAAAATTAGCCATCTCCTGTTTTATGTCGCCCAGTAATTGACGAGAGGCAGCCATCTCACTTTTAATCAGCTGGAGAATAGCATTCTCATCGGGTTGCTGTGTAGGCGATGGAGGATCCGAGTAACAGATGCTAGTGTTAGCATTAGTCATGAGCGTTTGCTTGAGTGCGGGGCTAGCCAAACTTTGCGCCGCGACTTTAGCTGACTTTTTCTGAGTTTTACCCGCCATGAGACGTACAAGTGGGTCTATAATGTATAGATTACTGAATTATGTCACCAGAATAACAGCACTGTCGGGAATTACCGGGGAAACCCGTGCCGGTTATAAACTCTAATGTTAAAGATTATTATTATGTATATTAAAACGTGTCATAATGGTTAGTCCGAATAATATTGAACATACTATTGATCCATATAGCCTATTCCTTGATTGCACTACACACCCACGAGCATGTATGTTTTGCCATCATATAAGCAATCTGCCAAGGTGGAAAAGCAGGCTTTTAAAGGGAATGGGATATTACATTTTGATTGGTTTATTGCATCATACGCCCAAGACACACCTATAATTAATGAAGAGTCTCGGTTCAGCCCATTAGCACCTTGCGCCTTACTTAGCGTTCAAATAAAGCACCACCTAACTATCAAATGTGGGACTTGGACACGCCCTAAATGTACTTATAATAATAAAAGGAAATGACATGGAATGATCCAGTAGACTTAAAGGGAAATGTAAAAATAAAAAATGTTTCTGCATGCCCTCTTTACAACTACTCTACCTGCATGCTTTGGTTTGTTGTCAGAGCTATGTCATACATGGGTAGTATCATATGTCACGCGTGCTGGTAAATCGGTCAGCAAGTTACACTTCTGCAATTCACAG
This sequence comes from Ilyophis sp. 1 JC-2022, assembly GCA_022702515.1. Lineage (NCBI taxonomy): Eukaryota > Metazoa > Chordata > Actinopteri > Anguilliformes > Synaphobranchidae > Ilyophis > Ilyophis sp. 1 JC-2022. The sequence continues at coordinate 107,561,730 of CM040395.1, forward strand.
TAGAGCGCAAAATATGGAGGAAAACGAAATAATTTGTTTTTTGTTTTTTTTCTATACAACCATATAACGAAAGTTTAAGTGTTTTAGAAGTTGCTTAATATAATATACAATGTATTTACGATCTCTAAATACCTGTAATAGGTAACACAAATATGCTTGTTAAACCATGTTTGCCGGGGGTGGACTTAAATTTGAGGGACAGACTATAATCAGTTGTCCATTAACATCTTCTTAGTTTCGATTGGCTCTGAGGTTCGACATGCCTCGCACACTTCTCTGAATAATGTAGCTGCCGGTAGATGCATAGCAAACTGAGAATTCCGAGTCAAGAACGTACACAATTCACAGTAGCTACTTGCTCCATCGGGAGCTCTGGTTTTCGATATGAATATTGTGGCGATCCGGGGCGATTACGAGTGATGTAAATTATTGTGTATATCGAATTGTGTGTGTGTGTTTGTGCTGTGCAGACCAAGTGCACGAGTGATGGTTGCTGTAGTTACATTGACCAGAGCGTGTTCACATGCACTGACGTGTACAGTAACATTGGCGGTTAGCATTTGAATATAACCTCCCGCCTAAACGGCGACTGTTGTGATAAACAACAGTCGTATACAGTTCCGCTAAATGTGGCAGCATGAGCTCAAACAGGTCCGCTCTAAGAATGTTAGAGCGGGGCCAACGGTTGTTTTGAGTATGACTAAGGGGATTAAGTGTGATTGGTTAAGGTGAGCTGCAGGGCACCTATTAAAGGTCGCCCTTGTTAGCATGCTCATTTGCATATCGAGGCTATAAAGCTGGCTACAGTTCAGCGCGCGTTGTCTGTTCTGCCTGTAAGCTGTGAAGGAAGCAATAAGAGATTGTGCTCTTACCAATAAATTATTATACCCCAAGAAAACCTGACTCCAACTCCATGGCTCGCCACAATATCTTCAGACAAAACTCCATATTACTCCACAGAAAAAAGCAAATGCTGTAATTTAAGAGCCGTTTTGCAGCCGAACAGAATCCTGTTCAGTAATTTTGTAGTTCTTACAAATCGGTTCGCCTGTAATACATAGTAATCCATACTATAACCAACAATTTCAAGACAAACTAGTGACTTATTCAATACACCCCGGCCAGCGAAAAAGTCTGTGTCATCCATGTTAATTTTTCACTAGTTTGTGAAAAAAACGCATATGGCTCCCTAAAAGTATGGATTACGGCTGAGATTTGTGGAGAAGACAAGTGCCAGAATATGTAAGAACTTTCAGAATTACGGAACTATTCCGTTTAGCCACAAAACGGCTGTTTTACAGCGTTCGCTTTTTTATATGGAGCTCTGTCTGAAGATATTCATATCGAAAGCCAGAAGTCCAGATGGAGCAAAGTAGCTACTATGGTTAGCCGTGAAACCTGTCTGGTAACGTTAGTTTTTGCTATCCGTCTGTTAGTCGAGCTGTGTCCAAATCATACACCGTATAAAAACGGTCCGAATCTACTGCGTCCTCCTGTGTAGCTGATAAGGTAGGCTAACGTTACTGCTTACAGCATAGCCTACTGTTTAGTGACATACAGTAGCATATGCAAAAAATATCTCCTGAAGGAAAGCAATATTAACATCCAGACTTCTCAAATGAGATACAATTCTATTACGTTTGATAATATGATTAATACCTTTGGTGTTCCAGCTAATGCAGTTTACTGTGATATTGTCATCATTACTCCTGGTTGGCAAATAATTAGCCATGATGATCAGAGGTCGATATGGAATTCTTATGGCATCCCAGGAATATAGCCAACGCCGCCACACACACCTTTACGCAAAATATATAATGACACATACAAACATAAAACGAGATGTCCCCCCCTGCCCCCTCCCCCCGTATTACCACTCCCCAAATGAGAGGTAAGAAACCCTGAACACACTTGGTCCTTTTCCATTGCGCTGTCATACGCAGAGAAAAACGAAAAAAACACACTGCTCCATAAATGAATTATAAGTTTCAGTCAGTCACAACTAAAAATAAAAAACTAACTAAAATCCCCACCGTCAATATCGAAATTTGAATATAGAGATCTTCGAAAAAGAAGATAGGAACAGACATCTGTTGGCTACGTATCAAAATTAAAACATAGGCTACTGGTAACATACCTTGACCGATACTGAAGCCAAACAAACTCGAGTAAAATATATACAGACTCGGCCTACCTCTTGCTGGTGACGTGAATAATTGTCCATCCACAACGCATTCCCATAATCTTATTGGATTAAAAAATAATAATAAAATAAACACAATAAACGTCCTTAAATTGAAAACAATAAAGCTAAAAGAATTGGAGGACAAAACATATCGCCGGATAGGCTATATCTCTAATATGAGGGATCAATACGTCGCACATTTTAAGTCTCTGAAGAGGGCCGGATCCGTTTAGTGAGGAAATCTTCCACGTCCGCGGGTGTCTTGAAGGAGTGCGAAACACCGTCGGCGGTGAAACGCAGATCAGCTGGATAGTACAGGCCGTATGTGATGCCTGCCTGTCTGAGTTTGGCTTTAACCGGAGTGAATGCTGCCCTACGGCGGCTAAGTTCAGCGCTCATGTCTGGAAATATATGAACCCTTGCCCCTCTAAATTTGAGCTCACCCTTATTTCTGGATATCTGCAGGATCTTCTCCTTATCTGAGTAGTAATGCAGCCGCACTATCATGAGTCTGGGGCGGTCACCGGGTTTGGGTTTAGGAGCCAGAGATCTATGAGCCCGATCTAGCACCAGAGGGCTAGTTATCTCATCACCCAAAACCTCGGCAAAAAATGAAGCCATTAATGTAGTGGGTTTGCCATTTTCCGCACCCTCGAGAATCCCGATAATCCTCAAATTCTGACGGCGGCTTCTATTTTCCAGGTCATCATTTCGGTCCTTCGGTTTCCCGATCATCTGTTTGAGTTCCAAAATTGTACTCTCCATCTCGTTAATATCGGAATCATGGCGAACAAGTGCGCCTTCGATCTCCCGAACCATGGTGGCTATCTCGGTTTGTGACGAGCGCAGAGAGGCCGTCTCGGCCCTGAATTCAGTCCTTAGCGAGGCGATGTCCGCTTTGAAATCCTGTCGGAGGGCCTCCAGATCTTGTTTAATTTCATCACGAAAATTAGCCATCTCCTGTTTTATGTCGCCCAGTAATTGACGAGAGGCAGCCATCTCACTTTTAATCAGCTGGAGAATAGCATTCTCATCGGGTTGCTGTGTAGGCGATGGAGGATCCGAGTAACAGATGCTAGTGTTAGCATTAGTCATGAGCGTTTGCTTGAGTGCGGGGCTAGCCAAACTTTGCGCCGCGACTTTAGCTGACTTTTTCTGAGTTTTACCCGCCATGAGACGTACAAGTGGGTCTATAATGTATAGATTACTGAATTATGTCACCAGAATAACAGCACTGTCGGGAATTACCGGGGAAACCCGTGCCGGTTATAAACTCTAATGTTAAAGATTATTATTATGTATATTAAAACGTGTCATAATGGTTAGTCCGAATAATATTGAACATACTATTGATCCATATAGCCTATTCCTTGATTGCACTACACACCCACGAGCATGTATGTTTTGCCATCATATAAGCAATCTGCCAAGGTGGAAAAGCAGGCTTTTAAAGGGAATGGGATATTACATTTTGATTGGTTTATTGCATCATACGCCCAAGACACACCTATAATTAATGAAGAGTCTCGGTTCAGCCCATTAGCACCTTGCGCCTTACTTAGCGTTCAAATAAAGCACCACCTAACTATCAAATGTGGGACTTGGACACGCCCTAAATGTACTTATAATAATAAAAGGAAATGACATGGAATGATCCAGTAGACTTAAAGGGAAATGTAAAAATAAAAAATGTTTCTGCATGCCCTCTTTACAACTACTCTACCTGCATGCTTTGGTTTGTTGTCAGAGCTATGTCATACATGGGTAGTATCATATGTCACGCGTGCTGGTAAATCGGTCAGCAAGTTACACTTCTGCAATTCACAGTAGAGCGCAAAATATGGAGGAAAACGAAATAATTTGTTTTTTGTTTTTTTTTCTATACAACCATATAACGAAAGTTTAAGTGTTTTAGAAGTTGCTTAATATAATATACAATGTATTTACGATCTCTAAATACCTGTAATAGGTAACACAAATATGCTTGTTAAACCATGTTTGCCGGGGGCGGACTTAAATTTGAGGGACAGACTATAATCAGTTGTCCATTAACATCTTCTTAGTTTCGATTGGCTCTGAGGTTCGACATGCCTCGCACACTTCTCTGAATAATGTAGCTGCCGGTAGATGCATAGCAAACTGAGAATTCCGAGTCAAGAACGTACACAATTCACAGTAGCTACTTGCTCCATCGGGAGCTCTGGTTTTCGATATGAATATTGTGGCGATCCGGGGCGATTACGAGTGATGTAAATTATTGTGTATATCGAATTGTGTGTGTGTGTTTGTGCTGTGCAGACCAAGTGCACGAGTGATGGTTGCTGTAGTTACATTGACCAGAGCGTGTTCACATGCACTGACGTGTACAGTAACATTGGCGGTTAGCATTTGAATATAACCTCCCGCCTAAACGGCGACTGTTGTGATAAACAACAGTCGTATACAGTTCCGCTAAATGTGGCAGCATGAGCTCAAACAGGTCCGCTCTAAGAATGTTAGAGCGGGGCCAACGGTTGTTTTGAGTATGACTAAGGGGATTAAGTGTGATTGGTTAAGGTGAGCTGCAGGGCACCTATTAAAGGTCGCCCTTGTTAGCATGCTCATTTGCATATCGAGGCTATAAAGCTGGCTACAGTTCAGCGCGCGTTGTCTGTTCTGCCTGTAAGCTGTGAAGGAAGCAATAAGAGATTGTGCTCTTACCAATAAATTATTATACCCCAAGAAAACCTGACTCCAACTCCATGGCTCGCCACAATATCTTCAGACAAAACTCCATATTACTCCACAGAAAAAAGCAAATGCTGTAATTTAAGAGCCGTTTTGCAGCCGAACAGAATCCTGTTCAGTAATTTTGTAGTTCTTACAAATCGGTTCGCCTGTAATACATAGTAATCCATACTATAACCAACAATTTCAAGACAAACTAGTGACTTATTCAATACACCCCGGCCAGCGAAAAAGTCTGTGTCATCCATGTTAATTTTTCACTAGTTTGTGAAAAAACGCATATGGCTCCCTAAAAGTATGGATTACGGCTGAGATTTGTGGAGAAGACAAGTGCCAGAATATGTAAGAACTTTCAGAATTACGGAACTATTCCGTTTAGCCACAAAACGGCTGTTTTACAGCGTTCGCTTTTTTATATGGAGCTCTGTCTGAAGATATTCATATCGAAAGCCAGAAGTCCAGATGGAGCAAAGTAGCTACTATGGTTAGCCGTGAAACCTGTCTGGTAACGTTAGTTTTTGCTATCCGTCTGTTAGTCGAGCTGTGTCCAAATCATACACCGTATAAAAACGGTCCGAATCTACTGCGTCCTCCTGTGTAGCTGATAAGGTAGGCTAACGTTACTGCTTACAGCATAGCCTACTGTTTAGTGACATACAGTAGCATATGCAAAAAATATCTCCTGAAGGAAAGCAATATTAACATCCAGACTTCTCAAATGAGATACAATTCTATTACGTTTGATAATATGATTAATACCTTTGGTGTTCCAGCTAATGCAGTTTACTGTGATATTGTCATCATTACTCCTGGTTGGCAAAGAATTAGCCATGATGATCAGAGGTCGATATGGAATTCTTATGGCATCCCAGGAATATAGCCAACGCCGCCACACACACCTTTACGCAAAATATATAATGACACATACAAACATAAAACGAGATGTCCCCCCCTGCCCCCTCCCCCCGTATTACCACTCCCCAAATGAGAGGTAAGAAACCCTGAACACACTTGGTCCTTTTCCATTGCGCTGTCATACGCAGAGAAAAACGAAAAAAACACACTGCTCCATAAATGAATTATAAGTTTCAGTCAGTCACAACTAAAAATAAAAAATAAAAAACTAACTAAAATCCCCACCGTCAATATCGAAATTTGAATATAGAGATCTTCGAAAAAGAAGATAGGAACAGACATCTGTTGGCTACGTATCAAAATTAAAACATAGGCTACTGGTAACATACCTTGACCGATACTGAAGCCAAACAAACTCGAGTAAAATATATACAGACTCGGCCTACCTCTTGCTGGTGACGTGAATAATTGTCCATCCACAACGCATTCCCATAATCTTATTGGATTAAAAAATAATAATAAAATAAACACAATAAACGTCCTTAAATTGAAAACAATAAAGCTAAAAGAATTGGAGGACAAAACATATCGCCGGATAGGCTATATCTCTAATATGAGGGATCAATACGTCGCACATTTTAAGTCTCTGAAGAGGGCCGGATCCGTTTAGTGAGGAAATCTTCCACGTCCGCGGGTGTCTTGAAGGAGTGCGAAACACCGTCGGCGGTGAAACGCAGATCAGCTGGATAGTACAGGCCGTATGTGATGCCTGCCTGTCTGAGTTTGGCTTTAACCGGAGTGAATGCTGCCCTACGGCGGCTAAGTTCAGCGCTCATGTCTGGAAATATATGAACCCTTGCCCCTCTAAATTTGAGCTCACCCTTATTTCTGGATATCTGCAGGATCTTCTCCTTATCTGAGTAGTAATGCAGCCGCACTATCATGAGTCTGGGGCGGTCACCGGGTTTGGGTTTAGGAGCCAGAGATCTATGAGCCCGATCTAGCACCAGAGGGCTAGTTATCTCATCACCCAAAACCTCGGCAAAAAATGAAGCCATTAATGTAGTGGGTTTGCCATTTTCCGCACCCTCGAGAATCCCGATAATCCTCAAATTCTGACGGCGGCTTCTATTTTCCAGGTCATCATTTCGGTCCTTCGGTTTCCCGATCATCTGTTTGAGTTCCAAAATTGTACTCTCCATCTCGTTAATATCGGAATCATGGCGAACAAGTGCGCCTTCGATCTCCCGAACCATGGTGGCTATCTCGGTTTGTGACGAGCGCAGAGAGGCCGTCTCGGCCCTGAATTCAGTCCTTAGCGAGGCGATGTCCGCTTTGAAATCCTGTCGGAGGGCCTCCAGATCTTGTTTAATTTCATCACGAAAATTAGCCATCTCCTGTTTTATGTCGCCCAGTAATTGACGAGAGGCAGCCATCTCACTTTTAATCAGCTGGAGAATAGCATTCTCATCGGGTTGCTGTGTAGGCGATGGAGGATCCGAGTAACAGATGCTAGTGTTAGCATTAGTCATGAGCGTTTGCTTGAGTGCGGGGCTAGCCAAACTTTGCGCCGCGACTTTAGCTGACTTTTTCTGAGTTTTACCCGCCATGAGACGTACAAGTGGGTCTATAATGTATAGATTACTGAATTATGTCACCAGAATAACAGCACTGTCGGGAATTACCGGGGAAACCCGTGCCGGTTATAAACTCTAATGTTAAAGATTATTATTATGTATATTAAAACGTGTCATAATGGTTAGTCCGAATAATATTGAACATACTATTGATCCATATAGCCTATTCCTTGATTGCACTACACACCCACGAGCATGTATGTTTTGCCATCATATAAGCAATCTGCCAAGGTGGAAAAGCAGGCTTTTAAAGGGAATGGGATATTACATTTTGATTGGTTTATTGCATCATACGCCCAAGACACACCTATAATTAATGAAGAGTCTCGGTTCAGCCCATTAGCACCTTGCGCCTTACTTAGCGTTCAAATAAAGCACCACCTAACTATCAAATGTGGGACTTGGACACGCCCTAAATGTACTTATAATAATAAAAGGAAATGACATGGAATGATCCAGTAGACTTAAAGGGAAATGTAAAAATAAAAAATGTTTCTGCATGCCCTCTTTACAACTACTCTACCTGCATGCTTTGGTTTGTTGTCAGAGCTATGTCATACATGGGTAGTATCATATGTCACGCGTGCTGGTAAATCGGTCAGCAAGTTACACTTCTGCAATTCACAGTAGAGCGCAAAATATGGAGGAAAACGAAATAATTTGTTTTTTGTTTTTTTTCTATACAACCATATAACGAAAGTTTAAGTGTTTTAGAAGTTGCTTAATATAATATACAATGTATTTACGATCTCTAAATACCTGTAATAGGTAACACAAATATGCTTGTTAAACCATGTTTGCCGGGGGCGGACTTAAATTTGAGGGACAGACTATAATCAGTCATTAACATCTTCTTAGTTTCGATTGGCTCTGAGGTTCGACATGCCTCGCACACTTCTCTGAATAATGTAGCTGCCGGTAGATGCATAGCAAACTGAGAATTCCGAGTCAAGAACGTACACAATTCACAGTAGCTACTTGCTCCATCGGGAGCTCTGGTTTTCGATATGAATATTGTGGCGATCCGGGGCGATTACGAGTGATGTAAATTATTGTGTATATCGAATTGTGTGTGTGTGTTTGTGCTGTGCAGACCAAGTGCACGAGTGATGGTTGCTGTAGTTACATTGACCAGAGCGTGTTCACATGCACTGACGTGTACAGTAACATTGGCGGTTAGCATTTGAATATAACCTCCCGCCTAAACGGCGACTGTTGTGATAAACAACAGTCGTATACAGTTCCGCTAAATGTGGCAGCATGAGCTCAAACAGGTCCGCTCTAAGAATGTTAGAGCGGGGCCAACGGTTGTTTTGAGTATGACTAAGGGGATTAAGTGTGATTGGTTAAGGTGAGCTGCAGGGCACCTATTAAAGGTCGCCCTTGTTAGCATGCTCATTTGCATATCGAGGCTATAAAGCTGGCTACAGTTCAGCGCGCGTTGTCTGTTCTGCCTGTAAGCTGTGAAGGAAGCAATAAGAGATTGTGCTCTTACCAATAAATTATTATACCCCAAGAAAACCTGACTCCAACTCCATGGCTCGCCACAATATCTTCAGACAAAACTCCATATTACTCCACAGAAAAAAGCAAATGCTGTAATTTAAGAGCCGTTTTGCAGCCGAACAGAATCCTGTTCAGTAATTTTGTAGTTCTTACAAATCGGTTCGCCTGTAATACATAGTAATCCATACTATAACCAACAATTTCAAGACAAACTAGTGACTTATTCAATACACCCCGGCCAGCGAAAAAGTCTGTGTCATCCATGTTAATTTTTCACTAGTTTGTGAAAAAACGCATATGGCTCCCTAAAAGTATGGATTACGGCTGAGATTTGTGGAGAAGACAAGTGCCAGAATATGTAAGAACTTTCAGAATTACGGAACTATTCCGTTTAGCCACAAAACGGCTGTTTTACAGCGTTCGCTTTTTTATATGGAGCTCTGTCTGAAGATATTCATATCGAAAGCCAGAGGTCCAGATGGAGCAAAGTAGCTACTATGGTTAGCCGTGAAACCTGTCTGGTAACGTTAGTTTTTGCTATCCGTCTGTTAGTCGAGCTGTGTCCAAATCATACACCGTATAAAAACGGTCCGAATCTACTGCGTCCTCCTGTGTAGCTGATAAGGTAGGCTAACGTTACTGCTTACAGCATAGCCTACTGTTTAGTGACATACAGTAGCATATGCAAAAAATATCTTCAATACCATTATCAGCGAAAACCTAAGCATAATAAGTAAGCCGACTTAACTTTCTCACAGCTAGCATAGACTCAATAGTAGCCGATAGAAGTGTATGAGACGTCATTTGATCTGTACTATAAAAAACAGAAAAACTGCGTGCGACTTGTGGACCGTTTTACCAGCACCAGTCACATATACACAAGTGCATGGCTCTTTGAGGAGAGAGTTAGCTGGTGTTAAAAAGTAGTGCCTAAATTATGTAACATATTTCATCCTGGCATTTTGGGGATTGCCCACTTGAAGCAAGGGAAGGGAACGACAGGAAGACACAGCCCTGGGCTGTGTCCGAATACGACCCCTGCAAGCAGTGTGCGAAAGAAATCCCACAAAACTCTTTCCAAACTAGTGTGGAAGTAGTTTGTAATATTTATTTTTATTTATTTTATTTTTATTGAGAATATCAATCAGTTAACATATGACAATTGTTACAAAGTGTAGATTATGAATGAAGATATAATTTGCAAAAATAAAAAAGAGTAGTTTGTAGTCTAATATGTATTGTACCATAGATATATGCATAAACGCTCTATGGTGTTTTTACTTCCTGGTTACATACTGAAATTGTCGGATGAATGCAAGTATACATAGCTGCAGCTGCAGACTCCAAGAAACGCCCTCCAAGAAACGCCCCTCACTACAAGAAACGCCCCTTCAGCTAATTAGCTATGTGAACGCAGTTGAACGTCAAAAAAGAACAAACAGGGAATTTAGCCTACGTTATCATAGCAACGTGTTAACGTGCGTTAACGTAAGTTAGTTTGCTGAATCTTTAGTTTATCCAGCAAGTGATCATCCATGTAACTAGCTAGGTATAGCACATTCAGTTCCAGAAGGGAACTAACTGTCGTAGTTACTTCAGCTGCTTATTGTCAGAGAGCAATGCAGGGCAACGTTAATGTTAAATGATGTCATGCTGTAGGCCTATCTGTGTGGAATTGTGTATTTTTGTAAGCGGCGTAATGAGCGAAATCTGGCTCAGTCGGCTGAGGTCATTAGACTACGTAAAGTATGCCGTTTACCAGCCTATTCGTTCATTTTCAGCAATGCCACTTATACTTGCAATTATTATGAAATACAAAGTTTGTTCAGAAACACGTCTAATCCAGTGCTGAAACTAGCTACTAAAGTGATGTGTCAAACTAAAGAATGCTGTGCTATCAGTCAGACACCATCTGCCAATCACAACTTGTTCTTCCCTGCGGAGAGGTGTACCCTAAATTACCCCAGACCTTATCAGAATGCCCATTTGTATTATTGATAGAAGCATGGCGCAAATAATCAGAAATAGCTTTACTTTTCATGATGTGATATAGGCCAACTACACTACAATAATGACATTCCTGGTTAGTTAAACTAAGAGTAAGATTTTCAATTAAAATTATTAATTTATAATCCACCAGGCAATAGCCTACATTTTAGATTAACGTTAGCTACACACATTCTGCAAATTTCTCATTGTGTAAATAACGTTATTTAATGACGGTTTTAGGACGAAATAAGAAATATATATATATATATTTTAGTTGGGCTATTCGTTTTTCACGATCAGCCTTAAAACAGTACAGTGAGATTTACTATTAACCCCGAGAATTAGGTTACCTATTGTGGCGACCCGGATCTTAATCCGGTTGCTATGAGTAACAGGGGCGGGACTTCCGGGGTTACGAGAGGAAGAAACGCTACTGCACGCGTGAGTGTACTCTGCTGTTCTGTTATTACGGTAGTTGAATAAACACTTAATTCTAAACTATGGATTACGTCTCGGTCTCCCGTTCCTGGCTGCTACACTGGTGTCAGAAGTAAACAAGAAAACGAAAAGTGTAAGGAGAGACTTTGTCGGTAGGGAGAGGTGCCGGGTGATTGCCGGTCGTAGCTAGTTAGCTAGCTTCAGTGTGCTAGCTAGTTAGCTCCGTAATGGATAGCTCCGGTGTTGGGGAGAAGACAAAAGAGGAACCGCGGGACGAAACGAGGTACGGGCTGCCGGACACACCACGGCTTGAAGTGACTGCAGGGCGGGGAGATAGCCATCTAGGCTTCCCCCCGCGTTTTCGCGGGTTTTCACTCGGCGAGGCAGGTGCTGCCCGACCACCGGGTCCCGTCATTCCCCTCGCGCCTACCGGGTGGTATGAGAGCACTTATGCAGCATCGTCAGCTGGCTCTGTGAAGACGCCCAAATACAACGGCGGCTCGGATTGGGAGGCGTTCCATGCCCAATTTGAACTGCTAGCAGATGCTAGAAGATGGACGGCGGGAGACAAAGCACTGCAGTTGGCTTTATGTCTGGAGGGAGACGCTCTGTCCTGCCTGCTGTTACTAGACCCGGAGCAGCGGCGATGCTACGACGCCCTGGTGGGGGCGCTCAAGAGGCGGTTTGGAAAGTGGTCTCAGCCGGCGCTCTTGAAAAATGAACTGAGAGGCAGATGCAGGAAGCCTGGTGAGTCGCTCCGAGAGCTGGCTAATGACATTGAGAGCCAGGTGAGGCGGGCATACAGCCACATGCCTGCCGATGCAAGGAGCGAGTTGGCTACCGACCTGTTTGTCGGGGCCATCTCTCCCCCTGACCTGCGCGTACAAGTGCAGCTCCAGCACCCGAAGTCGCTACAAGAGGCGTTGGAGACGGCTATCGAGAGGGAGAGCCTGTGGAGCGCGGCAGCCAGCGGTGGACAGGGGGCGAGCTCCCATGCAGTGAGGTCTGCATCTGCTGCCAGTGAGGAGGCGCCAGCGTGGGCGACGGAGATGACCGAGCTGCTGAGAGCGGTGACTCTACAAGGATCTCGGGGACCGCGCCCAGGTCCGCAGGTCTGCTGGGGGTGTGGCCAACCCGGCCACATCCGCAGGGACTGCCCTGCTGCTCGTCAGGTTCGGGGAAACGCCTCGGGGTCCGCGTAGATGGGGATATGCGGACCCCTAGTTCCACTGCTGCCCCGATGCCGCCGGCCCGTGCCTGTCGTCCGGGGGCAGGGGCACAACAGCACAGCCAGGGGGGGGAGGCTCCGTCCCCCCCAGAAGTAGATGACAGCGGTGCTCCACCGGTAGTGGTGGGGTGGCTCCAGGGCAGCGCCGGTGGTGGGGGCTCCTGCCATGTCGCTGTCTCCGTACAGGGGGTGCCTACTGTGGGTCTGGTGGACACCGGGTCGTCGGTGACGCTGGTGAGACTGGACGTTCTTCCCAGCGGGACACCGTTGCAGCCTACGGCAGTGCAGCTCCGTACGGCCACAGGCCAGCTGGCTCCCATGGTAGGGAAGGGGCTGCTGTGGTTAGAGGTGGGGGGCAGACGTGTTCACCACCCGGTTTGGGTGGCGGACGTGCAGGACCGCTGCATCCTGGGGCTGGACTTCCTCCGGGACACGGGTTGCCTGTTGGACATGGGGCGGGGTACACTTAGCTTCCCGGGGGGTCCTACAGTTGCCATGGGCCCTCCGACCACCGGTCCGCTGCCCCCTGCCCGGTCTGTCCAGTCACTGGAGTTGCCTCTCACCGATCCGGCATCCCCCGGCTCCTACCCCTGCCCTGACCCTCGTGCCCTCGCTCATGTCCCCCGGTTCATCGTCCCGGTGACCCTTGCCCCCGCCTACCCTGCCCCCACGCCCCCCTTCATGTGGCCGAGTTACCCCCCCTGCCCCGCCCCCCCTCTCCCTGTGATGGAAGAGACTGTGATGTTTCCCAACGCCCCCTGCCCACAGCTGTCTCCCCTGGCTCCTGTGTTTTCCCCACCTCCCGCCCCCTTGGTCCCCAACTATCCCCCTGACCCTGGCTGGCCTCCCCTGGAGGGGGAGGAGACACCGTTCCCCGCTGGGGACCCCCAGTGCCAGTCACCGGCTGTGGCCTGGCCCGACGGCCCGCTGCCCCAGTCCCCTGTCACTCCTGCCTTCTCCCCCAGTCCCGACGACATGCAAGCCCCAGCCCCCCCCCCACGACTACAGGAAGGTGGAGGAGGGCTGTCCCTGGGGGGAGGAGTGTGGAGGGAGGAGTGCGGAGACCTGGAGGAGCGGCAGCAAGAACAACTGAGACAGCTGCTGGTGGAGTTCGAGGGCAGCTTCGCGGCGAGGGAGAGTGAGGTGGGGAGGACACACATGGCGCAACATGTGATCGAGACTGGGCTGGAGCGGCCCATCAAGTGTCACCCGCGCCGCCTCCCCCTCGCTCGTCAGCAGGCCTGCGACAAGGCCGTGGATGACCTGCTGCAATCTGACTTTATTGAGCCGTCCGACAGCCCCTGGGCGGCACCGGTGGTCATGGTCGCAAAGAAAAACGGAGACTGGCGGCTCTGTGTGGATTACAGGCGGCTGAACGACGTGACCACCAAGGACTCGTACCCCATCCCCCGCATCGACGAGTGCTTGGATCTAGTGGCGGGGTCCTCATGGTTCTGCACGCTGGACCTGAAGAGCGGCTACTATCAGGTTCCCCTCTCCCCTGAATCCCGCCCCAAATCAGCCTTCTGCACGGGCCGGGGGCTGTGGCAGTTTAAAGTGCTCAGCTTCGGGCTTTGCAACGCCCCTGCCACTTTCGCCCGGCTGATGGACAGAGTGCTGTCCGACATTCCCCGCCAGGAGTGTCTGGTGTACCTGGACGACATCCTGGTGCACGGCCGCTCTTTCGAGGCAGTCCTGGGGTCCCTGAGGCGGGTCCTGGAGAAGATCAAGGAGGCGGGCCTGATGTTGCACCCAGAGAAATGTCACTTTATGCGGAGGGAGGTGACTTTCTTGGGGCACGAGCTGGGCGCGGAGGGCATCGGCACCATGAACGAGAAGGTGCGGGCTGTGAAGGAGTGGCCCAACCCCCGTGACCAGGGCCAGTTGAAGAGCTTCATCGGGCTGGCCTCCTACTACAGACGACACGTGCGGGGGTTTGCCACCATCGCATCGCCCCTATACCGGCTGCTGGAAAAGGACAGTCACTTTGTGTGGTCCGAGGCGTGCCAGGAGGCATTCCTCGGGCTGAAGCGAGCCTTGTGTGAGGCCCCAGTGCTCGCTCCACCTGACCCCACACTGCCCTTCATACTGGACACGGACGCCAGTGGTGTGGGGGTGGGGGGTGTTCTGTCGCAGCCGTGGCCGGAGGGTGAGAGAGTGGTGGCGTACTTCAGTCAGAAGCTCAAGAAGTGTGAAAGGAACTACTGCGTCACCCGCCGGGAGCTCCTGGCAGTAGTGCTCTCTGTACGACACTTCAAGTACTACTTGTGCGGCCTCCCCTTCGTCATAAGGACTGACCACTCAGCTCTCCAGTGGTTATTGACCTTCCGAGAGCCAGAGGGGCAGGTTGCCAGGTGGTTGGAAGAGCTGCAGGAGTACAACTTCAAAATAGAACACCGGCCTGGGGCTCGCCACGCCAACGCAGACGCCCTCTCACGTCGGCCGTGTGCGGTGCAGGGGTGCCACTACTGCGAGCGGAGAGAAGCTCGGGAGCTGGAGCTGCGGGCGAGCGGAGAGGAGTGTGCAGCCGTCCGGAGGGTCGAGGAAGTCGTCTGCCGGGAGCTGCAGACGGTGACGGACGCCGAGTGGAGAGACGAACAAGAGAGGGACCCAGACCTGCAGCCTGTCCTGCAGTGGGTGCAGACCCAGCGGCGTCCGCCTTGGGAGGAGGTGGCGCCCTTCTCCAAAGCGACCCAGGGACTGTGGACTATGTTTGACTCTCTGCGGCTGACCCGTGGAGTGCTGCAGCGGGCGTTCAAGACAGCAGCCACCGGGGAGGAGCAGTGGCAGGTGGTGGTCCCGGCGGGCCTGCAAGAGACAGTGCTGGGAGCCATGCACGGAGCGGGTGGGTCTGGTCACTTTGGGGTTAATAAAACACTCCGCCGCCTTCGACAGAGCTTCTACTGGGGGCGGCAGAAGAGGGACGTCGCTGACTTCTGCCGTCGCTGTGACCCCTGTGTTGCCCGCAAAGGCCCCACCGGGCGCTCGCATGCGCCACTCCAGCAGTTCCCTGTGGGGTCCCCCATGGAGAGGGTGGGGATAGATATCACGGGGCCGTACCCCCGCTCTGACGGGGGCAACTGTTACGTCCTGTCCGCCATGGACTATTTCACAAAATGGCCCGAGGCGTATGCTATCCCGAACCAGGAGGCCGAAACAGTCGCTGATGCCCTGGTGGGGGGCATGATAAGCCGGTTCGGGGCGATGCAGTCCCTCCATAGCGACAGGGGGACCAACTTTGAATCCCGGGTGTTCGCTGCCGTGTGCGAGCGCCTGGACATTCACAAGACCCGCACTACCCCGTTGCACCCCCAGAGTGACGGGTTGGTGGAGAGGTTCCACCGCAACCTGGGAGACCAGCTGGCCATCGTCACCTCCCAGCATCAGAGGGACTGGGACAAACACCTGCCCCTGGTGCTCATGGCGTGTCGCTCCGCGGTGCAGGAGTCCACGGAGTGCACACCGGCCCTCCTCATGCTGGGAAGAGAGCTGCGCACCCCGGCTGAGCTGGCCTTCGGTCGCCCACCTGACGCCCCGGCTGTCCCGGCAGGGCCAGAGTATGCCCGGAAACTACAAGACCGCCTGGATTCAGCGCACCGCTTCGCCCGGGAACAGCTGCAGGAGGCCAGCGTGAAGCAGAAGCGCTATTACGACTTGAAGTCTCGCGGACGGGACTTCAAACCAGACGAGCTGGTGTGGGTCTACAACCCGATACGGAAGAAGGGGCGCAGCCCCAAGCTCGACAGCAAGTGGGTGGGGCCCTGCACGGTGCTTGAGAGACTAGGTGAGGTTGTGTACCGGGTGCAGATGCCTCCTCGGGGGAGGAAGGTGGCCCTCCACAGAGACAGACTGGCCCCCTACAGGGGGGGTCCTCCTTCCCCTGACACTAACGCGCAGGCGACCTCCCCCCCTTCCCCGGCTGCCCGACCCCCTCCCAGCCCCCCACTCGCGCCACAGGGGTACCCCTTGCCCATGCCCCCCCCCCCTCCACCCTTGCCCCATGCCCTCGCTGCCCCCTCCCCGGGGACCGTCCCGCCGCGCCCCGGCCCCATTCCCCCGACCCGGACACCCACGGGGTCTCGTCCGAGGAGGCGGACAAGGCCTCCGGCCCACTTGAGAGACTATGAAGTGTCCCTCGGGGCACAGGACTGACTACATTCGTGGAAACTATGAAAAAAAAAAAAAAAAAATAAATAAATAATAATGTTTACTTGCACTGTTGATTTTGTATTGAGATGTGGGGTTTGTGGTGGTTTTCGCTGCGTTGCACCTCGAGTTGTTACGATGTTACGTTGGGCTGTGTTTTTCCCTCCAGAGCAGTCCTCGGGGTCGAGGACTTTTTGTAAGGGGGTGGTAGTGTGGCGACCCGGATCTTAATCCGGTTGCTATGAGTAACAGGGGCGGGACTTCCGGGGTTACGAGAGGAAGAAACGCTACTGCACGCGTGAGTGTACTCTGCTGTTCTGTTATTACGGTAGTTGAATAAACACTTAATTCTAAACTATGGATTACGTCTCGGTCTCCCGTTCCTGGCTGCTACACTATTGTCTCCCAGCTCCCAGTCTCAAGAGCGTGGAGGAGATATTACACGAGGAGTTGATTAAGTGTTCCCTTAATTTCTTTAAGCAGTGTATATATATACTATATGGCCAAAAGTATGTGGACACCCCTACTAAGTATTGAGTTCAGGTGTTTCAGCCTCCCCCACTGCTAAGAGGTACATAAAATCAAGTACATAGCCATGAAATCTCCATAGATAAACATTGGCATTAGAATGGGTCGTACTGAAGAGCTTAGTGACTTTAAACATGGCACTGTCATAGGATGCCGCCTAGAAAAGGTTTTATAATTTCTAAACCGTTCATCCGATATGGATGGAAATACGCTCAAATTAAAGCTGGCAGTCTGCACTTCAACCTCATTGTCATTGTATCCTTTAAAACTCAAAGTGCTAGAGTACGGAACCGAAATAACGAGACAACTGATAATTTTGCAGTGGTCTCTTAATTTTTTTGGAATGGATTTAGAAGTGACATTTAAAAAAGAGGGGTTGTTCTGTTTTATTCTGGAGGGTTTAATAATGAACAAAATGAAACGGCTAGCACAGCTGGTGGTAACAAGCTTGCTCGAATGATAACCTGCCGAATGATTAAACAATAATGATTCAGAAATACAAAATAACAATTCAAAATTACAATTAGGTTACACATAGGTTCATTGAACAATTCTAAATTGCATTAACGAATGAGTTTCATAAAATATTCCTAAATTATTCTACTTTTGTCTTCAATACAACGAAATAACAATGTAATAAATTGCTTTCGATATGAATATCTTCAGACACAGCACCATATTATTCCATTGAAAAAAGTGAACGCTGTGGGCCGCTTAAGCGGCCGAAAGCTATCGGGTAATTCTGAAAGTTTATCTATTCTGGCACTTCACCTCTCCACAAATATCAGCCGGCTGGGGCAGGCTATGAACGGTTCGCCGTAATCCATACTTTTAGCGAGCTATAACAGATCATTTCAATACAAACTACTGACTTCTTCAATAGACTCCCCGGCCATGTTAATTTTCACTAGCTTGTATTGTAAAAATATATAGCACTCTAACGTAATTCATTTGGCTCATGACAGAAATATGAGTGGTAACAATGGATAGAATGGATATGGATAGAACGGACTGTTTAGATGTCTTACATACATTTAAATACTTTCATCATATACCCATTTATATTAGTGTGCATAATTTTGCTGCGGATTAACAGCAGCGAACCAACAGGATCCCCCAAGGCCACCGTAGTTGGTTGGGGGCGTTTCTTGGAGTGAGGGGCGTTTCTTGGAGTCGGTAGGCTGCAGCTATACCCTACTCGATGAATGCACCGTTCTGCAGATGAGTGTGCTCCCGAATTCCCTCAACAGAACCCCGGAAATAAGGGGTTCATCCTGTATTTTAAGTGCCCCCATTTGTGAGAAAAAGTCGCCCACTTAAAAGCTTTTTGACGAAGTTGACTCAAATATGACAGCCTAAAGGGACTGACCAAAACAAACAAGTTTGCAGAGCCAACCCACTTCCTACGAGGCGGAGCATCACACCAGCTTTTCTAGTAATTCATTGGTCACTTTTCACTGAGCCCATGACTTTGTGGCCAATAATCAGTGTCAGTCGATCTGACGTCGTCTTTTGAGTGAAGAGGACGACGACATGTTGTTTGAATGAAAAATTGGTTGCTTCAAGAGTAGACATAATCGTCGGAGCAAACTAACTGCAAACATTCAACGGAAACATGGACATTCTTAAGTCATTAGGCCATCCAGAGGAAATATTAAACCTTTTCAGATTTAAAATGGGCGGCTGTCGTTCTGTCATGCCCAAGTTGGACTATGTAAGTAGCTGTAGCGTTATGGTTTCTGAAGTGGAGTAAAGCTAGTTATAGGAATCATGTTTATTAATTCTGTATTTAGTTATGCAACACAAATTAAGTTATTTTCTGCAAACGTTTGATGTTTTTATCGTGAAGAGCAACCGTGAAATATGAGAATATAAATAATACTTTAGGCTAGCTAACGTTAGTTCACGCTTCCTGAGCCTTAGCAACCTACTCTATGGTGTGCTTGACAAAAGTATCTGCGTTGCAGCTTATTGTCTATAACACAATACGATTACAGCGTTATTTTTCGTGTCAAATTGCTATGCTGACAGGTGCATTCCTATTTATTATGGTATGTATATTATGCAAAGTGCAGAGCTCCGGTCTTGGTTTTTGTTCCAACCAATTACCTTAGATTTAGTTTTCTGACAGCGGGGTCACTCCTGTATACTTGAGGACAATGCAATCTTTAGGATACACTTACAGTTTGCAGCTGTAGCTGGTGCTTATACAAATATCAGCTCAAGATATGATTGAACTAATTAAGAGCAGACGTTGAGTCAAAATCCTGAAACGGACACCTGATCCAAATAATGAACTAAACATGGTCTTCGATCGAGACCTTGAAGTAGAATCGGGTGTCTTCATGCTGGACTAAGACAAAGGTACCCTAGTTCTTCACCTGTCTACAGTTAGTCCTTCTTGTACAGGACCCCATACATGTGCCATCGTCTGGATGAGGACCCTCATCTAAATAAAAGGATTAATGTCTGAATTTGTTGTTCTTATTACATCAGTTACATTATACAGTCCAGTAATTGTTCAAAACAGTCGTAATTCAAATACTTGTCTAAAATGGGATGCATACTATATGGTGGTAACGTGTAGGCTACTATATGTAACGTAATTCAGGACAAAACCCAGTTACAACAGGCTGTAGTTTATTACAATACAATTACAAAACTCAGCATGTAATTTATGATGGAAATATAAACATAAGGGGTTCCGTTTGGGAACCTTTTTGTCTTCGACCCACACGATGGCGGTATCGTGCCGTGCCAGATCACACTCACTGGAGAAGGGAGAGTAACGTTAGACGAGGCTAAAAAGTTGTTTTCAAATGAAATCGCATGTGTGACAGTCACTACGAACGAACAGCGTTAACAGCCCAATTCTGTAAATGACAGGATTTAAAAACCACATTTTCAGTAGGCTAGTGTTGCCTGTGGGATTGGTGTCCACATGGCCGGACCTTGTTGCAAGAGTACGGTGTACTTTTTAGTGTTGAAACGTCGTCTCTCCGTCACTCCCCGAAGCTCCATAACTGTTGCGCGACCTACGCTCTCCGCTGGCAGGCTGGGCGAACGGGGTGTCCAGGAAGGTTGTTGGGCCGCCCGTCCGAATGCCCTCAGAACGGCTGGTTCTTACCGACACCCTGTATTTCTGTGTTTCTCCTGCCAGGAATCAATGACCGAGAGCCTGCGAACATGTTACATTTACTTGAATCAGACAAGCCGGAGTTTCGCAGCCGTAATTCAGGCTCTCGATGGAGAGTTACGGTAAGTTAGCCTGCAGCAACATTTAGCCTACTGTCTTGTTGAATTTTTTCAAATAATGGCCGTGTCTGATACGAGATGTTAATGGAGTAATGATCAAAGCATGTTATATGTAAATGTATTACAGGATCTATTCTATTACAAAGCGTTTGTTTAAATGTAGTGCTATATAACATTAAGTTACAATTTTAAAGGATCCAGACATGTTGATTGCAACGTTAATATAGATATTTTTGTTGCTGACCTTGAATTAACTTTACCATAACCTAATATGGATGCAACGTCGTGTAGGCTAGTTGTTGTAATAGCCCACGTTGACTTTATAGAAACAACGTGCATGTATGTGCAAAATAAAGTAACGTTAGGCTATTTGGAGTCTGTTGTTGAACTTGTGTGACTTAACTACAGCTAGAGTCGTTTCTGTTCATACACCCAACTTATGCTACACTCTGTGCTTATCTAAATGAGCCGTTGAGTTTAGAAAAGCAGCCATTTTCAACCACAAATTAAATCAGCTAGGGAGGGTTACGATTATAATCTTCAAAAGATTATTATTTGTGAAATAAAAACTATAAGGAAGAAGGGGACTGTGAATGGATAAGCCAAAGTGTGTGAGTTGCTTGTTTTTCAGCTGCTGTGATTATCGTTATAAGTAATTTTGGCTGTGAATTGCACACAAATATAAGATTCTGCAAACAAGACACTGGATAATATTGATTTTAATTTTAGTTATTTGATACAAGCCCTTGGTGACATCAAACTCATAATGACATTTTATAATGGCTTCCCATTGGTCCCCTGTTCAAACTTCCAGTCATGCGGTGTGTATCTTCTACCTGGTCTTGCGGGCTCTGGACACGGTGGAGGATGACATGAGTATCCCACTGGAGAAGAAGGTGCCCCTGCTACATGACTTCCACAACTTCCTGTATAATCCGGAGTGGAACTTCACAGAAAGCCAAGAGAAGGACCGACAAGTGTTGGAGGACTTCCCCACGGTGAGTGCCTCGCAGCCACAGACCAGGACTGCATTTGAGACTTCAAACTTTTACAAACTGAAATGGTGATGTCCAGTGAATGTCCAGTTGCAGAGCGCTGGTAGTGTGATTGTGTACAGTGTAACACCAATTATGAAAACATTGTACGCATGCTGCTTCTGGTTACACAATATCACCCCAGGCACACCCACCAATAAGATAAAATGTTACAGAACACCGTAAACCATTTAGAATATACTATAGTTGCATTTCAATTCAGGCAATACATAGATGTTCAATTAATTAATAGAAAACTGCATAAATTATTATAAACATTTGGCCATTTTCATGAGTTGAAATTCAGTTCCTGAATTGACACCAATAATGGTTTTAAAATAAATTCAATGTTTAAGGAAAACTGCAGCAAAATCTATTTAATTGAATGCCCATTTGTTGAAGTCATGTTAAAAGCATTGTTGTGAAACAAGGTACATAGTCATTAGAGAAGGCTACACATTCTGGTTTGATGTCTAAATTAGCATGACCAGTGTTCTGTGCACCAGTGCTTCTGCACAAGGCTGCTCGAATGAACTGATCCACATCATAATAACTGATGCACATCAAATTTTAGTGATGAAAAGTTTAAAGAGTAAGTGCACCCACTGTCTCAACCTGTCTCCGCCTTACACAATTTAAAAAAATACTTTGTCGGGTGAGTGAGGGAGAGGGGTGGGGGCGGAGGAGGTGTGTTTCGTATAACTCGGATCAAACTATCAAACTAGACGTTGCAGATCAAATATGAATCAAGATTCAGGAACTGCGTGGCCTATTTCTCACCTCAAATATTTTATTTTTTTAGTGGACTATTTAGGTGGAATAAGAGTTTATGAACAGTACGTCACATTGTTCCGGTTTAAAAACATGGAGCCAATAGGACCGTAGTGCGTCAAACCAATCAGGTGCTGGCTATTTCCATTGTCGGTGACAACAATTATCCACATGACGTAGAGGTACTCTGACATCACTATTTGGGCAGGGCAGTGTGGGGAAAAGAAAGAAAATGTCAAACGTTAGAGGGCAGCAAATACTCTTTTCTACCAGTTTCTTATGATATACAATATTATTTCAGAATTGTTGAAAGAATGGAATGGATGAATAAGTTTCATTATAAGGTAGGCATACAAACACGTTTACACAGCTCAAAAAAAAAAAGTGATAGCAACCATTAAAGGGTAACTACACTCGACACTGTAAAAAAATAAATAAAAATTTGTTGTTTTTACGGAAGAAAAATTCTGGTCTCTGTGGTTGCCAGAATAATTATGTAAAAAAATACAGTAAAAATGTAAACAACTTTACAGAACAAGCTGTAAATTCTACAGTTTAAAACTGTTGTTGTAAAAACAAAAAAAACAAACAAAAAAAACATTTTAAACCGGTAAATCAAACAGCCCTTTTATGCTGAATTAGCATGACCACGCTGCTATTAAACCAATTCTTTCAGTAAGATTTACATGCAGCTGTCGCTTATTGTACATTGAATCCCATTCAATTTCATTGAAAAATACCAAACAAACAACATTGTTTAACTGTAAAAGCCTCATTATAAGACTGTCATTTAACAAAAAGTTGTGTATAATGTAGTGTCTTTTGCAGTATTAATGACACGTTTTACAGTGAAAGCAACATCTAAATACTGCAATTGAATTTTCTGTAAAATTTATTCATTACAATTTAAAGGCATAAAAACCTGTTCTATGACTCCTATCTAATATCAATCTCAAATATAAACAGTAAAACTGAGTATTTCTCATCACCTGTTAGGATTATTGCTCAGTGAAAAATAGAAACTGTTTCTATACATTACAGGCAGATGGAACACTTCTATCTTAGACGATTTCATTTAAACTACTGCACTGCCTTCTTATAGATGTTTGACTTGTACCAGAAATGTGAAAATCTGTGTATACTGGGTTACATTTAAGAATTTAAAAATTGAAAAGCCAAGCTAGATATACCTTAAGAGTTACTGTACTGAAAGATAAAAGAAAATCCAATAATAACTTGTCTTCCCAAGAATTTATTGACCTCAAAGCAGTGATCATTTCTGAACAGAAATATTGGTAATATGTACTTTACAAACATTAGAATAGAGCATGTGACAGATTAGTGATCATTATATTGGAACTGAAAGAGGAAAGATGGAGAGAAAGAGAGGGCAAGAAATAGAGAAAAGACGTTCCTCCTAAAAATGTCTTAAGGACAATTAAGGGGTTACTTTTTATGAATAAATGTAAGAATTTTTAACACCCTTTAAGAATGACTGCATTTCCTTATTAGAATAAATAGTACCAATATCTTCAAACAAGCTCTTCAAATTGAGGTACAGGAATGCAAATGAGGAAATACAAGAGGAATGTAACAATTGTCTGAAACTTTTACTTGCTTCTTAAGCTTGAAGAACTGAGCAGATAAT
Organism: Ilyophis sp. 1 JC-2022; assembly: GCA_022702515.1. Classification (NCBI taxonomy): domain Eukaryota; kingdom Metazoa; phylum Chordata; class Actinopteri; order Anguilliformes; family Synaphobranchidae; genus Ilyophis; species Ilyophis sp. 1 JC-2022. Next base: position 107,585,677 of record CM040395.1, read on the forward strand.
GAGCTGAAACAAACCTTCAAACTGAGTGGGGTACACCATCACATGCCATAAATCTTACTGAGTTTAGTCCATATTTAGACATCACGCCACTCATGATCCGAAAGTTTCTGAATCAAGGACTCTAGGGTTCACATGAAGACGGGATGTGTTTGTCTTCTCCACTTCAGTGCCCTTCTCTGGGTTGATTGAGAAAAAACACCTGGGGAAGTCTTGGGAAATAGAAGAAAAACAGACGACTGTATTAATAATAAAATAGCTTCACTAACAACAAAAAACATTGATTCAAGCCATTATTTTAAAACAACTTATAATAGTAAAAAGGTAAAATGACAAGTCCCCTACCCCAAGTCCCCAAGTCACAGCAGCAGCTACTTTAGATTTGTTTTAGTTCAATAAAATTAAAATGTTGGATAAAGCCAATCCAAAAAGACACAACTGATGCCAGCTCTGATGGGTAATGGATGTTGAAGCAATAATAGCTCCCAAACATCATGCACAGAGCAGAAACGGAAGGAGGGGAAGTTGTCTTGTACAATGTTTCGATCCACACTCAGCATGAACCATCTTCAAGAATAGCAGGATCGTCCTAAAAAGAAAAAAAAAACAACAAAAAAAGAATTCAAACAAAATTAAGACTTGTGTTCCTGAAACATTTCACAAAACAATTTGAGCATATACAGTGCGTACGGAAAGTTTTCAGACCCTTTCATGTTTTCCACATTTTGTTATGTTTCAGACTCATCTTAAAATGGATTCAGTTTAGAAATTTTTGCAAATTTAATAAAAAATATAAAACTAAAATTTCTCATTTACATAAGTATTCATACCCTTTGCTTTAACATATTTTTAAAGTGTCATATTTCATATTTGGTCACATATCCTTTACAGGCTGTTACTTCCTGAAGTTTGTGACCCATCAACATCAAAAGACTGTCGATATCTTATTTTCAGGTACTGATACAAGCGATACTATAACCTCTCTGCATTTGAATCGATCTCTATGGGAATTGGGGGGTGAGACTAGATTCAGCTGTAAATTACATTGGTACAGTATGGAACAAATGGCTGGCTAAATGGCTGTAAGTTACCAAGGGTCTGAGCTATCGAACAAGCCCCAAACCATCACTCTGTTGCCAGATATGGAGTAGATGTGGATGGATCACTGCAAGGGTTATTTCGCCTGACTAATTTTCTATGGGGAAAAAAGTCCGGAGAAATTACCCTTAAAGTGATCCATCCACATCTACACCATCTGGCAACAGAGTGATGATTTGGGGCTCGTTTGATACCTTAGACTCTTGATGACTTACAGCCATTTCGCCAGTCATGTGTTTCATACTGTACCAGCGTAATTTACAGCTTCATCTAGTCTCATCCCCCAATTCCTATAGAGTTCAATTCAAATGCAGAGAGGTTATAGTATCGCTTGTAACAGTACCTGAAAATAAGATACCAAGAGTCTTTTGATGTTGATGGGTCACAGCATGCAAAGGATATGCGACCAAACAGGGACGTGCAGAGGATATTAGAGGGGCAGGGGCCCAAATTTATAAAAGAGCACGTTGGCTTTTTTTTGCAAATAATTAAATAAATATATGCCTGGAATGACTACTTTTAAAGGTATATTAAAATGTATGTATTTAAAACAAACCCATGACTGAGGTTGGTTCAAACACTACCACATGACAGTTCAATAATGATACATGCAAAGACATGAAGTCTATTTCAGTAAATTCTCCTCACATGTTAACCAGCCCAACTCTTACCTAGCCCTCTGACTGACATCCTCACTTGCAGAAGCTCAGCTTAATACTGCTGACAAAGATGCACTTCCTCTGGCTGCATGGCTGCCTCTCTCGACTCCATATTTGTCTCTTACCACCTCTTACAAGGCATAATTTCTTTAGTAATAATGGGCAATAAGAAGATGCTGATATTGCTTTGTGTACTTGTATAGCCAGCATATAAAATGGTACCATCACTGCTTGGTGACACACACACACAATAACTATAGAAAAAACTATACACTGTTAATTTGTGATAACCATGTACCTGTTATGCCTTCCTGTCACAGTAGAGGGAGGGGGGCCTGTCTGTAGGCTGTCATTGATGAAAATCTATGAGCATACCCTACAACAATCCAGTAGAATGAATGGTTATTAAGTTAGAAGCCTACAATCAAAATTATGCAGTTACTGTTTAAGTCCATTAGCCTGTATGCCTACCAGAAGACCCCAGTCAACATGTGTGATCTTAATGATCAATTATGATATTAGAGAACATTTATTTTCTTTAATGAGAGATCGAGAGAGTGCTAACCTTAGCTAGCTAATGTACAGGGATTAAAACAAAAAAATCTCACGACTAAAATTTTGTTAGGTCAAGTTAAGGTCCCAACACGCAATTTATAAAACAGTGAATTTAACCTACGCTTTTATGTAAATATTAGAGACTATCAGCATAATTTTTCAGATGTAAAGATGTAAGGGGCTCAGCCTCTTGTGTAGGGGGGTCTGGGGGCATCCTCCCTCGGGCAGAAATTTTTGATGAACAACCTCTATTTTGATGCCTTTTCATGCACTCTGGCACATAATGTGTACCTAAAAAACTGGTTTATAAAAAATAAAAAAAACATTGAGCTGCTGAATATAGCCTATTGGACTGACACTATATTGTAGTTATATTACTTTGCATTACTCTGTCATAAAATCACTTAAATCAGTGTTCAATTATGAACCTTTCAGAAGTATGATTAGGATCATTTAACCTTATGTATTCATTACAAAATGTTGTTAAAATATGTTGTAGATTGTTTTACAAAACGATTGAAAAATGTATCACCTTCCTAGCCAGTAGGCCTATAGCAACCGATAAAATAAAAGTCTACCCGTATTCGTTCTTGCATTCTCACAATGCTTTGCACTTTTGTGAAAATCCTCATAAGGGCGCTTTACGGTAACATAGAGTTGACTGAGATTAATTCAACAGAGAAGAGTAAAGACATATGGAAAATAGCCTTTTTAATTGACCTTCTTAAACGTGTTCAGCTCGTTTCAATTGACAATATAAACGTAGTAACAGGGTGTTCAAAATGTTGCTTTTAAAACGGCATTGACAAATATGAAAAGCTAATCAAATGAAATATAGGGTTTTCACACTCAGTGTGGATTCGTGGAAATAGGTTAAATACGCTACTGCTTTTAACGTTCAAATTATTATTATACATGAAATCCCATTTCAATAATGTAGCCTATTGAAATGTAAAGCATAACAAAAAATAGCCCATTAAATTTATACATATATTTATGCTACAGTTAAACATCACATTAAACTTTAATCCCTGAACGTATTACATTAGCTAACCAGCTATCTAGACAACATTAAAACTGCTGTGGTGCGATTGGACAGTTATTTTAGGTTAAGTGGATGGGACACAAGAACTCGACCATATTCCACTGATTATCACATTACTAGCAAAAGTCTAACGATAGCTAGTTTGCACATTTTGAGCTGCTAAATAGTTCAAGCATAGATAGACCCTACTTGCCAAATGGTGTCAAGAAATTCCTGAAGCGCATCAATATCAATATAAAACGAAAATTAACAGTATATTTATACTTTGTTTGGCCACATACCTGATGTCTGCCTGTAAGAAACTAATGACTGACTCACGACTGTCGAGTGCCTTTGCATGCAATTTTGCGTGCGTGCGTTCTTTCACCATAGAAAGGCTCGGTGCCCCACACAGCGCTCGCCGCTGTGGCAGGAAACCAGGAGGGATGGTAGAGGGCATCGCCCGGGATCTTCTGACCTGATATTTTGATTCAATCAATATATCTGTTCGGCAGGGCAGGCTGTGCGCAAACAAGAATTTTTTTAATTTAAAAAAAAATATATATATATATATTTTTTTTTAAACAGAAAAAGGGCACTTTTCTATAGGAGGCCAAACGGCAGGTGCTCAAGCCCCCTTTGAGGTCTATGAGTGCACGTGCCTGCGACCAAATATGAAATATGATACTTTAAAAATATGTTAAAGCAAAGGGTATGAATACTTATGTAAATGAGATTTTAGTTTGAAATTTTTAATAAATTAGCAAAAATTTCTAAAAACATGTTTTCACTTTGTCATAATGGGTTATCGAGTGTAGATTGATGAGAAGGAAAAAAAATGATTGAACCCATTTTAAGATGAGTCTGAAACATAAAATGTGAAAAACTTGAAAGGGTCTGAAAACGTTCCGTATGCACTGTATGTTTTTAAATATTCAAAGTCAGTTAAATTGCTTACCATCAATACAGAAATCAGTGTATGTGCAGGTTTAGGTGAGATAAATGTAAGGCCTTTTAAGGCCACTGACTAACCTTAAGACCTTACAGTAACAAAAAACATTGTGCAATATGAATTTGTGTCCAAATAGACAGAAAAGAGAGAAAGAAAAGGAAGAAAGAATAGAGAAATACAAAAGAGAGAATGAAAGAAAGACCAAGAAAGAAAAAAAATGTTAACTTACCACACACAACAATGATGGGAGTCAAGTGAACTTGGTCCATCTGTACTTCCCCTGCCAGGCACGTGTCCTCCACGTAACAGAACATCGCATCTTCTTTCTCATCAAAGTAGGACAGCAGAAGTAGCACCATGACGTCTCTTTGACGTCTCTTTGACGTCTCTTTGACGTCTCTTTGACGTCTTCAGAGCAACCACTCAGCTCTCCCCTCATCACTTTAAACTTTGTTAAAGCCTGTAGGAACTTTTTGTTCTTGTTCACACAAACAGTATTTATGTAGTTCAGGAGCCGTTTCCCCTTCAGATCCACATTCCATGTGAAAGTTTTTTTAAGCCCTATTCCGGTGAGTTTTTTGAAGTGGACTTCCATGCTAAGTTTGTCGAACCAAAACGGCCACTCTTCCAGGAGGCATTTAATATTTTTCCCCTGGTTGACTTGTTTACGCTGTGTGTAGAAAGTCAACTTCATTAGAAGTTTGACCTCCTCTGAATTAACATCAGTTTGCGGAGACATCATCTTCAGTTTTTCCTTCTTGTCCTGCTGGCTCTCTCCAAGGGGCAGGAATTTTAAATCCCATTTAATGCACCCATAAGTGTCCTGGATTGCTGCTCTCTGTTCTGGAGGGACTTCGCCTGTGTCAGACTCATCATTGCGATGCTTTAGTTTTCTTATTTTTGGGGTCATAGATTGCTTCACATTCTCTATCCTATTTTGCAATTGCTTGACAAGAGAGTGATACCCTGGCCCAATCACGTCTCCCTCTATTATGTCTTGCAGCGATTTGGGATATTTTGCCACCATCTTTTTGGCAACTTCAGTAGAGTTCCTTTTACTTATGCAAGAATTCTTTCGCATCTCACAAACCACAATCCAGACCATCTCCCTTCTCATTCGTGGAAGTGGTTGTTTTTCTCTCTCCAATGACTGCATCAGTTCCTCTGGGAACTTATTCCATGGTATCATAAAGGTATCCACCCAGTCTATATCAGGGCTTTGGCAGCTGTTGGAAGAGGTTGAGGATGGACTTCTGGGTGAAACAGACTGCAAGGATGCGAGAGGTCCTGGCGAGGCACCAACAGATGAGCTGCTGGTTTCAGGAGTCTGGCCTGCAAAAACAAACACACATACACACAAAAAGAGTTGTCAGGAACACAATGTGAATGTTTCTATATTTCCGATTGATCTTTTATGCAGGCTACTTTGGGCACTGGTTGCATCCTGTACTGCAATACTTGACTTACATCTAAGCTTCCAAGCAGCAAGGACTTTTCGGGCTGGAATTGGCCTCAACGCTGACAGCAAATCGGCTTTCTCAATAAACTGAAAATCATCATATGTTTCCACCCCAAGGGATTGTAAGGTCTCTTCTAGAATATCTTTTGTCATCTCTGGAAGGTCAGGCAAGACCTCAGTGATGGCAGTGTGTAGAAATGTTTGCTCCAAGTCAGTCATTAGTCATTTAGTCAAGTAACACTGTACATATATACAGTGCCCTCCACTATTATTGGCACCTCTTGGTAAACATGAGTAAAAAAGTTTATAAAAAATTAGCCGTTTGGTGAATTAGCTTCATCTCACACTGAAAAAAATAGAAAAATCTAACCTTTAATTGAAGTAAATTTATTATGAGAAAAAAATTCCTCAAGAAATAATTATTTTTAACAAAACCACATGTGCCACAATTATTGGCACTCCTGCATTTATATATAGAATAAAGTATTTTTCATATTTGGTCGCATATCCTTTGCATGCCATGACGTCCTGATGTCTGTGACCCAACAACATCAAAAGACTCTAGCTATCTTATTTTCTGGTACTCTTACAAGCGATACTATAACATCTCTGCATTTGAATGGATCTCTATGGGAATTGGGGGGTGGGGCTAGATTTAGCTGTAAGTTATGCTGGAACAGTATGGAATCCATGGTTGGTAAAATGGCTGTAAGTCATCAAGGGTCTGAGGTATCAAACAAGCCTCAAACCATCACTCTGCTGCCAGATATGCAGTAGATATGGATGGATGTTTCTCCTGACAAATCTTCCTATTAAACTCCGTGGAAAAATAAGTCAGGAGAAGAAACAATTCAAGTTATCCATCCATATCCAACTGATATTTTCATGATTTCCTAATGGTACTTTTGTAGGCTCTATGTGTTTGAACATTATGTTGTTCTCAGTGGTCTCTGATGACAGACAGAGAACAGATCTTCACACAATCACAGATTCTAGCAATAGCATCATCTGTTAGACATGTCATTTTTGTGAATGTAGTTTACTAAGTGTAATCCTGTCCCAACTCATGCACATTTTGCATCTCTTCGACAATTGTCTGTATTGTTGAAGCTGGAAGAAGGAGCTGCCCTTGCAATTTTAGGTAGAATAAACATACATTCCTAGGAAAGGTCTCATTGAAATTATGTGGCAATTCAATGCTTTCATTTGTTGTTGCATCATTTGAGCGCCGCGAAGCATCTTCACATGCAATGACAGCAGAAGACTGAGAAATAGTTTCCCTGTACATGTCACTTATGCTATCCACCAAACATGCTCTGTTTTCTGGACATATGAGCAGTAAAGGATGATTTGACAGTGAACGTATTTTTACAACCAGTTACTGGACATGCCACAGGTCGCCCCTCCACTATATGTTCTTTTAAGTGGGATATAAGTTATTTCACTGTGTGAAATTGGCGCTCACACAGCGAAATGGCACATTTAAAATCTATAACGGCTCTAGCAGTAACAGAGGGTGCAGGCACATTGTGAATCCGATAGAAATTAGCTTTAAAAGCTGCGTAAGTACAATATGTCTGCTTGCAGTCAGCGCCAACACATTTGAAAAAACAATGGGGTTCATTCCTATGAACTCTACAATGTAGCACATAACCCCTCAATGTCTCTAGTGTTTTGCTGCAAAAACGGCAGGTAATCATTTTTAGCAAACTAACAAAACCGCCCGTTTTTTAAGTTTTTACCCACCTCAGATGACGCTACAAAAACCACCGCTCCACAACAAAAACGAACTGAGAGTTCTCCGTTAAACATGAAACCCACCAGAATAATTAACCCCCCGTTCAGTCAGTGTTATTATTATGACTGCAAAATATACCCTCGGTCACAAACAGAAGCTTTGTCTGACAACAAACGATCATGTATTTCAAGTTTGAAGAAAATGAAATAGCTTACAGATCGTGATTCTCCATGCGCTGGCAGACTGGACGCGCACTCAGCCACTAGCCGTGAACTTCGCCAAGCTGGCTGCTCCCGCGAAAATATAGTCCAATGAAAGAACTGGTCAAACTACTGCTCAGAGTTCATCTAGTTTGAAATTCAAACAGACGTTTATTTTCGCGGGAATGTAAAATGTACATTGGCTGTGTCTGAAATCGCTTCCTATTCACGATATAGTGCACTATTTAGGGTATCAGCCATTTTGTAGAGTGTCCGAATTCAAAATGTCAAATTTGGCACCCTAAATACTCAATATCCCCCACAATGCAACACAAAATGTAGGGTACAAACGATGTACACTACATTACCCGAGACATTTTTTTTGTCAAGATGGCGACGGCTGAGCCTGCGCTGTTCTACAAATGTTAATATAAATTCAAGTTTCATCTTGTATGTTAAATCAGTTTAATCGGCTTTATAACCAAAATATAAATAAACGCGGTAGATTAAATATATTACAAAGTGCTAAGTACAAGATACAAGATTTTTTAATTTAACAATTATTACTATGTTTAATGGAAAATGCAACTTAATTAGTTAGCTAGCTACCTAGTTACCTAACTTACCTATCTACCTACAACGAGACACTTTTTTTACCGTGTATTGCATGCTTTCTCACCAAGCCGGTGACCACTGTCACACAAGCGTCGCGCGTTGCTAAGTAACCTGCTCAGAAACGGTAGTGTCCGAAATCATCTCCTCCTTTCACCAGTCAATCCCTATCTAGTGCTCTATGTAGATTCCATAAGTAGTGTATAGGGAGGGAGTGAATGAGTGAGCGATTTCGGACACAGCAATTGAAAATCATTACTGTTACATTTAAGGCACGACGTCACACCAGCGTTGCATTGTGGGTATTTTCAGCCATTTTTGCAGACACGCAAACTATAAACATTAATGGTATTTATTTATTTATTACTGAGGTAAGTTATATTGATGTAGCCTATTGGTCTAATGTCGAAATAAAGCGACAAATTATGGCTTGTTTTGAGCGGTTCTCAATGTTCCTCGCGCTAGATTATTCTTCGTTATGCTTTGTGAGCACAGTAATAATAACGGAAAGTGTTTCAGTTTTGGTAAAAGTACCATATTGTGCATTTTATTGCATTTATTCGGCTACAAATACACACAGGAGTAGACCAACTCAAGCCCAACAGAATGTTGTAATTTCTAGAGGTCAGAATGCAGTTTTTGATAACAAAACATTCATGTTCAATGGTGAGTCCGTACATAATTTTGTTGTGTTAAGAGGGAATAAAAAGTGTTTCAGTTATCTTTAAAACGCTCTCGCTTCGTGAATATTCAATTTTATGATGTTAGATTAACGTGAAAGGTAAATCATAACAAGCCCATCGTACTGGTTGGTGTGTTGGAATCAAGAAAAACAAAATAGCGCTACTATTGATAGAAAAGGCACAAGCGGTGACTAGAAACATACCGTGCGTTACATGAAGTAGGAAGAAACTATTTGTATTATTTCTTCACATAGAATAAAGGAATGATTCTGAAACGCTGTTAATATGTTGATCTATATTTTGCTAAAGTACTCCAGGAGTGCCGTATTATTATGTTGAATATCAAAGGCGCAATACTACAACATGTGAGCAGTAACGCTTGTTTATGTAACGCCTTACATGCATAATCAGACACTTTTTACGAAAAAAATATTTTTTTCTTGGTTTTCTCTCGAGGTTAATATAATTTTGTTTGTTTCAGTAGAAAGAGTATCTATTTATAGGTTATATGAACAAATTTCAAAGCATTCTATTGCGTAATGTACAAGATATTAAATTAAGAATAAACTACTCTAGCAAATGGAGGGGTGATTGTGCTACACATCTCAGTATTATTTACTACTGTACTGACGAACCGAGTGACTTTTAGCTAGCTAGCTATCTAACATTATTTAGCAGACCTAATCAGACCACCAGCTTACTGGTGAATACATCTATGAATGCTTCCGTCAAATTTAGAGATACGGTCGATTGAAATACATTGGCAGAAAGTTGTGGTCCTTGTCATTCCGGTGAGATGACGGTAAAGGTTAGAAACGGTGGTTAAAAACAGGACTCGCAAACATTCTTTTGTCAGTTATTGCTCATTGCTGGCAATATTGACCATGTACCATCAGCTTAAGGTTAATGTTAGCCACCTTGGTTGTGTTGGACTCACTCATGCACCTGCTGCAAATTACCCCTGGTTTTGTCACATATGCAGACCAAAAGAGTGGAACAGAACTGTAACCGACGGTGAAGTCTTAAAGAAAGACTGACAAGATAGCTATGCCTATTAAAGTTTTTGGGCGTTTTTAGCTCTTGGTTGTATTACTTTTTACTAATTGTTTACTTTGTGCTTTTCAACTTATCCCACATGGATTTATGTGTGCAATAGTTTTTGATTAAATTACTTGAATAGAATATATTACTGGAATGTATCACTGCCACTGTAGCTACGGTACTACCAGTTGCACTGTGAACTTCATTGTACTATTACCCCAAACAAATTATATTATCCATTTTGGACATTTCATGCAAGTAATTTATTTTTTGCTAAATAAAGACATTCAGAATTGTTTATTGGATGTTACACAACATTACACTATATTAGGTATACTTGCGGTTTTCCATTAGAATCCATGATACTCATTGTCATATAATTAATAATATGTATGTATAGGCCTATGCCGTGAGCACACCTTCATAAATCTTGACTGTCATGACTGGGATTGTGACAGTTGATAACACAGCAAGCTATTGCCATTTTCGCCGAGTGAAACCAAAACTCAACAATGAGTGCTAACACACAGTAACGTTTACATTACTAGTTACTACTGCCGCCTCTTCCGTGTTTGCAAATCCCACAATGCACTGCGTGGCTTATGTCACAATTCTGTTCTCTATAAATATTACCGAATTACATTATTTTGTTATGAAAAAACTAACTTTTCATTTTATCATTGACAATTGATTAACAATTAATATGATGCAAAAATAAAGAACTGATGAACAGCTATGGAACAGCAGCTAACTGTCCATTTGGAAGACAAAGATAGTTTCTGACTTATGTCTAAATACCCTCAAATTGTAATTGAAACTTGAAAATGTACACATTAGAAAATCATAATGATTTTTCTTTCAATTCAAATATGCAGGCAAAATAACCTTTTTGTCAATGTCCTAATATTTATGGACCTAACTGTAAATCTGTCATTCATCTATCCACAATATTAGCATACTCCATGTTCACTGCAACCACCTGCACTTAGCCATGCCAAGCACATTTTATTTTGTACAGTGAACATAAATAGGAAAGTGCAGGTCTTAAGGAACATTTCAATGTAACACTCAAATGTTTTAAAATCCATTGGCTATTAGCTACACTTACTCATGAGTTCTTTTATCAGGGAGGCTATAAAACTAGTTCATATGTAATGCATTGTTTTACAGTGACCTACTACTATTATAGTTTTACTACTGGCCAAACTGATATATTGTTAAATATAGGCCAACCTCAAGCACATTTTGGTTGGTTGTAACACCAGCCTAACAAGGCAGATAGGCTACACCTGGCGACAACCAAGTACTGAAGTGTCTGGCAGCTGAAATTGAGGATAAAAGAAGAACAACCAATGGGCTATGTAACACACACCCTGGTCTGAACAGCCTGTGGTGGGCCTGCCTCAGCAGGGAGTGTATTGTGCGTAAAAGGCCGAAACACCCAAGGACGCTGAGGTACACAACTGAAGATGTGTCCCAAATAACATCCGCTGGTGGTCAACTTTCCGCCCAACATCAGGACAACCCAGTCAAATGCAGCACCCCCTCCCTTCCCCCTTCTCTCCCACCATGGAGCCAGCTAGGAAATAAGAACCTCTCGAGACAGCAGAACAACCCCAGTCAAGTACTGATCTACAGGGATTGTAACACCCAGTCCTACTAACCAATCTACTATTATAGGTTTACTACTAGCCTACTGATATATTATACTGATATAAAAAATCTATCTTACAAAAACATTATTTTAACACTGTCATGTTGTAATTGTAACTGTATTGTATTGCTTTTTGTATTCGTTTTTCTGCATTTAAACAACAGTAATCTGTAAATTCTATAAAGAAATACGATTATTTTAACATATTCTTACTTAAAAATTGACAGTTGTGTTTGGTTCAGCATTTTACTATAGTATTACTGTAAATTAAACACGAGTTCATTGTTTTTCTATTTACACTTTTTTGACATCATGATTTTACAGCACTTCACTGTTCATTTCACAGACATTTTTTACAGTTTATAGATAAGGAAACATGCAGAGGGGAATTACAATGCACTTCTTTATTTCCTCTTTCATATTGCTCATATTTTTTCTTCTTCCTCATTCTTAGTCTCGTTTTTCTTCCTTGTCCTACTTGTCCCTCCTTACCACAGTCATGTGATCGCAGCAAAGTGTGACTTACCACACAGCATACTTGAAACGCAATCTGGACTGATGTTTTATGATAGGTGATTTTTCACTCAATCAACTGCCACTGCACACTAGAGTTTTGCCTCATTCCTTCTTATTCAGGTTATGCCTGAGACACAGAAAATTAATCCCAGCTCACTTTTTCTTGTCACAGATTTCAGTTGAGTTCCGGAATCTGGGCCAGGAGTATCAGGAGGTGATATCGGATATCTGCCACCGCATGGGATTGGGAATGGCTGAGTTCCTGGAAAAGAAAGTAGGCTCAATGAAGGAGTGGGACAAGGTAACAGATGAGTTTACTTGGCCTGTTAAAGTCGACACCCATTGGCATAGAAGCCTGAAATCCAGAAATCTCTTATTTAAGTTCCCAGGGAGGCGATAAAGTATAATATATTATACATATCAGATAATAAACCCTGGAATTAAGTGTACATCACTGCAACATGTTTACTACCAATGTAAGTGTTTTAACATGGAGATTTCCTTAAATGCAATTATGTGAGTATTAATCCACATCCAAATTGAAGAATCTTAGCTATAATACATTATACCTGTATAAATATGATTGCAGTACAACATATTCGACTGCCTCTGCGTTCCGTTGAGGTTCCTATTTTGTCTGGCACGGCCAGCCGAGTTGGCTGCGTCACATGACGTACACAGTACGCACTACTGTGCATAAGGCGTAAGTGTCACTATTTACCCGTAGCAAGTCCATTTAACAAGCACCTCCCCACCCAGTCTATACCTACCCATGCGTGACATAGTGGACAATAGCATCTTTTTGTGAGTTCATAAATATATTTATTCTTCATATAAAATTTGTATTTCATCATAGCAACAAGATAAACCCAACAATAGCCTGATTTTATGCCAAAAACGTAGTGAAAAGCCCTGCTCACTCAAATGCAAAATAAACATGTGAAATTATTGTCTCATTGTACCATGTATTCTGCAATGAATATCTGCTACTAAATATGAAATAAAATTCCAATCCGTTTGAGAAACCAAAATAAAATCAAGCTATTTTATTGGTAGATGCAAATATAAATCTTATTTTTATCAGATCCTAGAATCTACTGAAATGTGGTGGATGGAAGGCTGTATAGGAGAGATAGCCAGCCAAATCTGACAAACAAGCCATTGTGTGTGTATGTACAGGAGCCTGTTTTATTTATTAGTTTAATATGTACATTAAAAATTACAGTTTGGCTTCATCAATACGAGTGCTTCCAAATATCAGAGACATCAAAGAAAATAAGAGTCCCGAAAATAATGAAAAAGTATGCGAGAAGAGAGGATAAATTATTCAATAACGTTTAACTTTGTTTTAAAAATGTGCTGCTGTGATTGGGATATTTAGGCGTTTCATTATCTAACGTAGATCGCAAACTTTACTTATGACTTTTGAAAGCTTTCACTATATCATTTGCGTTGGCTTCTGTATTTTCAGAACGGCTCCCACTGCCACCTTTCTCCCCGATCTTGTTTAGACTACATTTACATGGAAGAAAGATGAGATCTTTATCTCCTGTTATTAGCTAAAGATGACAATATCATTTAGCTAGGTTAGGCATTCGCTTTCCTGAGGTAACGTAAACAAATCTTTTTGTCTGCACGTGGCCAAGCAGCCAATCGTAGTGAGATCACCAACAATCAAAACATTGTAATTTTATACTTGAGAGTTGGAGACCACACGTTCCACAAATCGATCGAATCATCGATCTCAAAATGGAGTGCTTATGCAAACAGATTTTCTATAGATTTTTTAATTATCCTGAATTCATTTTAAAACAATGAAATTTCCATTTTATATTTTTAGGCAGGGCAGCAAGCTGACCCACCCCGCCTAATGTATTGAAGGGGAAACACTGATTTGTTGTTTATACCCGATGGGTAATCTTGAGTTTGCTTGTTTTTTGTGTCCTGTACAGCAGTGATTATTCATTGTTCTGATGAGTGTATGGTCTTATCATGTGGTTCACAGTACTGTCACTATGTGGCTGGGCTGGTGGGCATTGGGCTGTCCCGGCTCTTTTCGGCCTCCCAACTGGAGGACCCTGAAGTCGGGCAGGACACCGAGTTGGCTAACTCCATGGGCCTCTTTCTGCAAAAGACCAACATTATTCGAGACTACCTGGAAGACCAGCAGGACGGACGAGCTTTCTGGCCACAGGAGGTATGTCTCACAACCTGAATTTGCTCTATGGTTCAGTACCAGACTGGTCTCTGGTAACATCTTTGTAATTCAGAAAAAGCTGCAAAAACTGCAAGCAGCCCTCCAAGATTTTTAGATCCTGGCCCTAATCTGTACAAAATGTAACATTACAGAATTTTCTTAATGAAATGTGTGTCTATCAATAATATTTTCCCTAGTGTCTTGCGAACAAAATTTTAAGCTTGGTAAAATAAAGTAAATAAAAAATAAACACAAAAATTTGAGATATGTAGTATAATTTTATAACATATAACATTCACTGCCCTAAACTATATCTGCGAGCATCAAAATATGCCTATATTTCACCTTTATTTTGAAATGAAAGGAATCGTGGCTAGAGGTTAAGCCTGGTATCAAAACTTTGGGAAAAATGAGCACTTTCAGGTGGTACAATTTGATTTCACCAACCACCTATCCCATATGGTGATATGAACATTCAAACAAAGTAAAAAATAAATAAAATCATTTTTTGAGATTTCTATGATGAATTCTCAAAACACAGATTATATGTACATGCTACCAATGCAATGAACATTGATACTATGATAAATCCCGTGATATTGGTGGCCAAAATTGAGCTGAACAGAATTGAGATTTTGGCTTCAGATTGTGAGAGGTTTTATGCATGTAAAATAGATCTGATTGCTGTTTTGAACACAACTCCAATGTGTCTTTGAGCCCTGAAAATGTTATGTGGCTAGCACTTTTAGTTTTGATGGTGTATTTGAGTTCCTTCACCATAGGACACTCATTGTCTTGAGGAGAGGAGGCCATCTAGGTGGGTTAGCACAAGTTTTATGGAAGAAACTGTGATGTGCTTCTCACCACTGAAGGTATCTGTGAACTTTGTAAGGGGCATCAGGACAGCGTCAAGATCTTCAAGGGTTGTCGGGCATCTTTCAGTAGGCATCAGATTCCACAGCTTTGGCAAACACAGTTTCCTGTTGCTCAATAAATCTTTCGACCACGGCAGCTGTGGATCCCCAGCGAGTGTACACATCCTATAAAAAACATAGAAAAATGCACATTGAGTTATACATTTATTAAACAGTAAATTATGAATGTATGCATAGTTAATAAATGATTTATTAGATTAATTAATTAATTTATTTCAAATCGGTGTAGGCTACAACTAGTACTTTATTTCCACCAATAATTAAATCCATGTGGACATTACACCTTTTGAACACATGAGCGCGATATTAGGCCAAGGCTATATTAAATAGATAAACTGTCTCCACTTCCATTACGGCTACAGACGCACACTCGTGTAAAGTTAACAATCACAAATAATACGCTAGACGGCATATAATAAGATTTGTACCACTTACGTGAATCAATTTGTGTTGAGGCAAGCCTAGGTCACCTTGTCTTCGGGTTAACTCAGCCTTTCTTTTTCCACTTCGGCTAAAGACATCTACCGCAGTTCGGCAGTGCCTGATGGCCCAGTTTACACTGTCGATTTTCAGACCCTTGTTGATCGACAGATCTAGGTTGTGCCCGAAACATCCCAGTTTTTGCATCTCCAGGACACCAAATACTATTGTGGTCATGTCTCTCAGTAACTCCACTGCAGAGAGAGTGGCAAGTCTACTTGAGCATCCCCCGGAGCAAAACAAAATTACGTTGATCACGATAATGACAATAAAAACTAAAATGTAAAAAAATGTTATCGTCATTATTGTTGAAGACAATTGACAATAATAATAATAATAAAAGTTATTGACAATAATATATCTTTATCGATAATCGTGCCAACACTAGTATAAAGTTAAAATGTTGTATAGCTTCATTAAATAGATTGTAGTTCATGTACAAAAAAACTGGTAATTCTGAGGGGGTCAGGTGGGAACATTTCACAGAATTTATCGATTTTATATGGAATGACCCATGTACAAAAATACATGTTAAATTATGGATTGAGGATTGTATGTGGCTATAATGCTGACAGTAGATAGCAGGACAACTTTGAAAATACCTGCCATGAATGTTTTCTACATATAGCCTACCATAGCCTTTTTAGATTCTCATCTTTATAAATCCAATCCAATCCAATTTTATTTGTATAGCACATTTAAAAACAACAAAGTTGACCAAAGTGCTTCACAGTCAATCAAAAATGGTAAACACAACGTCACAAAATGTCACAATATAATGCACACGCTATATAATTCACACATAATAAAACATTAGGCTAAAATATCACAATATAGAACACACACAACCACAAAAAGCTCTGTCACACAACCACGAAAGCTCTGTCCCCCCTGTTCTTTAGCCTGGATTTGGGGGCAACAAGGAGGGACTGGTCAGCCGGACCTCAGAGAGGTGGGGCGGGGGCATAGCGGAGGTGAGCAGGTATTCCAGACAGGTCCGGGGGGGAAGAGTGTTTTGTCTACCCACACCAAACTTCATCAAGTTTTCAGTAGAAAATCTGATATTCAAAAGTGCCTGGCGATCATAAACTATTAGAGAGTCTGCATGGTTCTTGACAAACGACAAAAACAGCACAAACACGCACAAAACTGTCAGAGGCAGACTGCCGGCCACAAACACTGGCGCCATCTTTGTCAGTATAAAGTCTAGTATAAAATATGAATGTAGCTAAAGTTAAATTACTCAAAAGCAGTACTTTATGTTGGAACAAAAAAGGCAGCAAGGATTCACATTTTGTTAGGCCTATTTATTAAGAAAGATATGCAATATAGCTACGAGAGAGGGGGGGTGGCGGGACGGGGGGCACGTCTGCTTATATTAGTGATCTTTCTGAATTTTCCTTTACAGTAATACATTGATCATTAGCATAAGGAAATGCCATACATAAACCGTCTTGACAGTTTATGGCAAACAGTGTAACATGTCATGATCCATGAAGCTGTAGGAGCCATAACATGACTAGATAAAGCTGTAACTTACATGGGAATAGTATGGAACCCACGGTTAGTTAAATGGCTGTAAATCATCAAGTGTCTGAGATATCAAATGAGCCTCAAACCATAACTCTGCTGCCAGATATGCAGTAGATATGGATGGATCACTTTAAGGGTTGTTTCTCCTGACTCATTTTCCTATTGAACTATATGGAGCTACATAATAGGCTCTGACATATTGATATGGCAGTCTTTGTCATTCACCAAATGTACCCATTCTAGTTAAGCACAAAGCATCATGACAGCTGTCATGACAGGACCATTGTGGCACTATCATTTTCATAAAATGTCTTGGACCCTGTGTCATAAGGTCAAAATAACAGTCATAAAATTGACATAACAGCAGTCATAACATATTAAAACATGCCTATCACGTGCTGTCAAAATTATTATGACACAGTTAACAGTTAACTTTGCTGGCCAGATGTACCTACTTATATTCCAATTAACCCTCCCTTGTGTGGTTGTGTCTGCCATTGCAGCCACTCTTTAATTTTTTTGGTTATGACCAGGGCATAAATTATACGGCGGCCATACGGCCATGGCCGTCAGTGCCCTGCTATTTAGCCGTGATGCCTTTAGAACTTTTGTCTTTAGGCCATTTTGGCCTGACTGCCATTTTACTCTGACTGAAATGCCTGCACGTCAAACCTGTGACCCATCGACGTATTTACCAGTGTCATGGAAACATTTTTTGTACGTCGTGAATGGATATTTTCTTCCTTTATGTTGTTACTTATTGGTTTTGTTGCGTGGTCATTGCAACCATAAACAGTTTCAGATTAGAATTGTGACCACAGCTGAAAACTC
Source organism: Ilyophis sp. 1 JC-2022 (assembly GCA_022702515.1). NCBI lineage: Eukaryota > Metazoa > Chordata > Actinopteri > Anguilliformes > Synaphobranchidae > Ilyophis > Ilyophis sp. 1 JC-2022. The sequence goes on from CM040395.1 coordinate 107,603,841, forward strand.
ATAGCAAACCTGTAGAATCCCACCATTTACATACCTTTTCAATAATTTAGTAATGTTAACATGTACCAAACAGCACAATGAACACCTATCCAATAATTAACATATTAAGTACACTATATGGCCAAAAGTATCTGGACACCCTTTTCAAGGTTCAGGGTAGGCTCTTTAGTTCCAGTGAAGGCAAATCGTAACACTACAGCATACAATGACATTCTCAACAATTCTGCGTTTCCAACTTTATGACAGCAGTTTTGGGAAGACCCTTTCCTGTTTCCGATTGTCGATGCCCCCTTACACAAATAGAGGTCCATACAGAAATGGTTTGTCGAGATTGGTATGGAAGAACTTGACTGGCCTGCTCAGAGCCCTGACCTCAGCCCCATCAAACACCATTGGGATCAATTGGAAAGGTGACTGAGCCAGGCCTAATAGCCCACATCAGTGCCCGACCTCACTAATTCTGTTATGACTGAATGGAAACAAATCCACACAGCAATGTTCCAACATGTAGTGGAAAGCCTTCCCTGGAGAGTGGAGGAAATGGGGATCCATATTAATGCCCATGATTTTGGAATGAGATGTTGGATGAGCAGGTGTCCATATACTTTTGGCTATGTAGTGTATATTGACTGATTTCAACAGATTATTTTAAAATAATTAATTAGCTGCTGGTGCCACTGTGGAAAACGCAAACAAACTTCCAATTGACACGTCTTACAACACATAGGCGATAACATTGTCATTAACAAAGCTAGCTAGCTGGGTTCCATTAACGTCGATTTATGTGTTATTCATTCACATTCGTACGTTCAATGGTCACGCTCATTATGGTCAGTGTTGTCTTTCTCCTGTGAATTGACTAGCAAGTTAGCTAGAACAGACTCCGTTGGCTGGCAGCGCAGCGTTGCCTGCTCAGTGTTGCCATGTCTGCAGTTTTACAGCCAAATTGGACTGCTTTCCAAGTGCAGTCGTGGGGGGAAAATGAAGTCATAAAGCAAACGCTTTATATTTTGGGCTAGTTTTGAGTTGCCATTTGGCTGGAAACTCTTGCAAGATCTGGCAACCCTGTGCATGCTTCTGCTCAAACTCAGTAGCGTGAATGTTTGGAGCACATGTCTGGAGCATCATTTGGTGGGAGGGACTTAGGAGAGAGATAGGAGGGAGGAGAGAAGCAGGGGGAGTTTTATTGCTTGTATCTTTTCAAACTTTAAAGAGCTAAAAGGGGTATTTCACTTTAAGATCACATTACTATTTTCATTTCAATGTGCTTTAACAGTTGCTATTTTTTATAATGACAATGAAGCAAATTGAACTTACTACTTACTATGTTATTTATATTCAAGCTATAGATAGAGACCGATATGGTGTGTGTGAGAAAGTTGGGTAACCATTTTAGAGGGAGCAATCGTGTGTGCATGCATGAGTTAGGCTGGCATGAACCTGCTGAAGTGAAGTGCTGCTCGAAAGTTTGAAGTGAAGTTTGAAGCATGAAGTGCTGCTCGAAAGTTTGTGAACTCTTTAGAATTTTCTGTATATCTGCATAAATACGATCTAAATTGTGATCACATCTTCATCTAAGTCCTAAAACTTGATAAAGTGAACCCAGCTCAACAAAAAACATTATTCTTTTATAATTTATTTATTGAGAAAAAGTATCCAACATTAAATGCTTTGTTGGCAAAAGTATATGAACCCTTGGATCATACGCATTTTTAAAGTATCATATTTAATATTTGGTTGCATACCTTTTGCATGCTGTTACTTCCTGAAGTCTGTGACCCATCAATATCAAAAGACTCAATATCTTATTTTCAGGTACAAGTGATACTATAACCTCTCTGCATTTGAATTGATCTCTATGGGAATTGGGGGGTGAGACTAGATGCAGCTGTAAATTACACTGGTACAGTATGGAACACATGACTGGCTAAATGGCTGTAAGTCATCCAGGGTCTTAAGGTATCAAACGAGCCCCAAACCATCACTCTGCGGCCAGATATGGAGGAGATGTGGATGGATCACTGCAAGAGTTATTTCTCCTGACTCATTTTCCTATATAACTCTATGGGGGAAAAAGTCAAGAGAAGAAACCCTTAAAGTTTATAAGCAAATAGCATTTTAAAGTCAATAGCATAGTCTATCAATAGCATACAGGAGACCTTCCTGATCTAGAGTAATACATTAGCAAAATATCTTTATAAACATTAAGTCACAGTTTGGTTTTATAATGCTGATTTCGATAGGGCATTTGTGTTAATCACTCCTGTTAGTGGCAACAGTGAATTAAATCCGAATATTAACAACCAACTTCGGGTAGAAAAGAATATCTGTTCGAACGTATTATTTGTGCTTTCCCGAATAGGGTGTTCGGCTCCGGATACACCCCTACTGAATACGTAGTCTTTTATGTGGGTGGTTTAGGTCTGATCGGTTGTTTGTAACGAGCGATTATTTTGCTGCGCCTTTTTACCATAAATAATCAAAATTTTGGCATGGCAACCCCTGCTTTTAACATTTTGCGCGTACCATCACAAATATGTAACGTAACATAACATAACTTACTGACGAGAACAGGCCATTCAGCTCAACAATGCTCGCCATCTTCCGACCACTAAAGGGTACCTAGTGCTCCCCTACAATCTAGATAGTATCCAGCACCATATCAAGCCTGGTCTTGAAAACACCCAGAGTTTCTGCCTCTACTACATAACCTGGCAAGCTATTCCACACAATGATTACTCTCTGTGTGAAGAAGTACTTCCTAACGTCTGTGCTAATTTCCATCTATGCCCCCTCGTTCTACTAACAAAACTCAACCTGAATAATATCCTGTAGTTCACTTTATTAATCCCTTTTATGAATTTAAAAGCCTCTATCAAATCACCCCTAAGTCTCCTTTTACTAAGCTTAAAGAGATGAAGTATCATCATAACTTTTATCTTTCATACCAGGAACAAACTTAGTTGCCCTTCTTTGGACATTTTCCAGAGCCTCTGTATCTTTTTTGTAATACGGTGCCCAGAACTGCACACAGTACTCTGTGTGGTCTGACAAAGGTATTGTGTAACATAAGCATAACTTCCCTGGATTTATACTCAATACTATTGGCTATATATCCTAGCATCCTGTTAGCCTTTTTTTACTGCTACAGCACTGTGCCAAGAACCTGACTACTCCTAAGTCTTTTTCAAATTGAGCACATTCCAATTTTGTTTCTCCCATAAAGTAGTCTTTCCTTATGTTTTTATTTCCCACATGTAAAATTTTACATTTAGCTATGTTGAATTTCATTTGCCAGGTTTCCGCCCACTTCTGGATTCTGTTTAAATCTTCTTGAATTACTTTAGTAGCTTCCAAACTGTTAGCTAAACCTCCCAGTTTTGTATCATCAGCAAATGTGTCTGTCTTTTTTGTTGTTGCTGGGGCTAAAATAAAAGTTATTCTATTCTTTTCCAGAACTTTCCCAAAAGTGTACCATCACAATTATGTGATTAGAACGTATCATTAGAACATTCAGTTGAGAATGTCATCACAAGGGTCACTGCCTTCTAAAGTGCAAACATGACTCCAATGTGGTAACTACAAGTCGTTTATTGTTATACTATCATACTAATTAAGTTACTATAGTTGTTATCATCAGAGTAGTCATCTAGTATCTTTTGTAGCCTACTGTATAGGGTGCCCATATATTAGATTTATTTTAAAAGAGGACAGGGCGGGCGGACGCTATGCCATTTTGAGTATTATAAATAGTTATAAATAGGATAGTCGCAGCTTTCTGCCGATGACAATATTATCTTTCTACTCCAAATATTAATCTCGACTGTCACCAAACCATGTTGTCGATTTCTTCAAATAAATTGGAAGTAGCCAAGTTCATTAAAGGCTACAGAACGTTAATTCAGACAAAATTCAGGCATTGACAGTTAGCCCACACGCTATCTCGGATTTTGTGCAGAATTTAGGCATGTCGTTGTTTGTACCTTTGTGCAGAAAACTTGTCGACGTACCATTCGACAAACAAGGGGCTAAATGCTTTGAATTGCTGTTTATTTATTTAATCGTCATGCAACAGGTTGCGTATTTGCCGGAACCACAGTCAAAACATTATCCACTTTGAACTTGCCTTACTTTTCGTTAGTTGTTGCTCTTCTGACATTGATTGAGTTTCAAACATGGGCGATGTGTTTCTCTGGGGAGTGTAGCTATCTGGCCTAACTTCCCTAAAGTAAACAGTTGTGAGTAAAATTTCAATACCAATGAAGTCTCCCTCCTGCTGGTGAAACTGGTCGATAACGACTACGAGAAAGACTCGTGCGTGCGGTATGTTCTCCTGCGTGTGGGGTGGTGGGGGGGGGGGGTTGCCTCGGACACATGTTTAGAGAGAACAAAGAACCTAAAATGGAGGGAGGTTTGAACCTAGCTTTAGCTGGTCTAGCTAACAATGGCGCACGATCCATACCAAACGCATAAGGGATAGCCTTAAGCTTATCGGTGCGTGTGCGTTGATCAGCGTGCAGTGTTAACATTACGACCGGTTAGTGTCAAAGACAGATCACATGCAAGATATGTTCTGTGCATGGTGGATCAAACCTAACGCAGCATGGTGGATGGCACACAGCCATCCAAAGTAAAACTTTTACAACACCAAGCCATTCCATATCAGTTACATACATCCAGTCACAAACATGTTGTGGTTGCTAATGGATATGCTATGCCCAGTGTTACAGCCTTACTTGAATCAAGTCCTTTGAACGGTTTCCTCCGTTGGATGGCACATTCACAATGAAAAGGGAAAAACCGGTCGCCCTTTTCTGTGATTGCAAGTTGGCAGGGTTGCGATAGGGGATCTGGCCGCCTGATCTTGGGTCCCTGGAACTGGTTTCCTTCATCGTCAGAGAAGATAATGGAACCGCTTGCATTATTTCTCCCGAACTATGCAGCGTGATCCGACTGCAGGCCGTTGGTTCTTCTTGACCATCGGGTGCTCGCGATGCCTCCTAGCGCCTCGTCTCCAGTCCTCCGTGGCCGAGAGCCGAGGGTAGATGAGCCCGCCTCACTCATGCTTCCTTGTGGAGTGAGGGCTCTTCCCCGGGCAGGCCGCATGGGGCGGGGAGATGAAGGCCCTGGCGACTTGAGCGAACAACACAACTGGGAGAAACTGGGCAGAAGAGGCGGCCGTGTTGCCCTTTTTATGAACTTTATTGCCAGGTGGGCATTTCCGCCGCATCGCATTACAATGCGGAAATCGCAACCGGGACGTCCTACGTCACTTGCAATGTGGAGGAGGAGCCACTGGTGGACTTTATGGAATTGTAGTTCATGTTGACGCTACATATGCAATAACAAACAAAAATGTCACAAATATTATGCTTACGCACTTAACTAGGCTATAATCTTACTCTTTTAATGCTATGAGTCTCAAACAGGTTTCACACACACACACACACACACACACACACACACCTACTGCTCTGCTTGCTTGCGTGCCTGTGGGGCACACACAGAACCAAACCGAAACCGGAGATTTTGCAAACTGAAATTATGAATTTGCTCTAAATCGTCACTTGCCCACTCGGACAGGTCACTGCTCTGTTTTACATGTCCGGCAAATGGTTTTACTTGCCCCGGGCAATCGGGCAACCATTAATGTTGAACCCTGCTGGGTAACGATCCAGGCAGATACAGGTATACCATCTGAGTTTTGGGATATTTAGAATACTTTGACTTTCTTTTTCAACATTGGCTTTTGATCCTTTTCTCCAAAATAAATGCAACCAACTTATTCCATAGCTGTATTTTGTCTGTTTTTTTTTTTTGCAGGTTAACATGTTGAGTATGTGCAATCTTTGCCATTTCTGGTTTTCTGCACAACATGTTGAATATTTTGTAATTAAGTTTCCTTGCTGATTACATGCACATTGGTCTCAGAAGGGTGGCTGGTTTATTGTTCTAAACTGCGGACTTACTGTGGAGAGGTTGAGCCTTGCATGCGATGATGGATACTTGTTAGCTCCATGATGTCTATGCTTTAGGCTTGGAGCCAGTTTTCCAACCACCTGGAAGACTTTGCCAAGCCACAGCACCTGGATTCTGCCCTTGCCTGCCTGAATCTCCTTGTGACTGATGCCCTCCATCATGTTCCAGATGTCATCAGCTACCTGACACAACTCCGTAACCAGAGTGTGTTCAACTTCTGCGCCATCCCCCAGGTGTTTTTTTTTTCAACTCTTCCAACCAAGATATTTGTGAATTTTGTTAGTTACGTTGCTAATCTGCCCTATTAATCACTATATCCAAGTGCATTGTTTTGTAGAAATTTCCAAAATCAATATGAATCTTAGCCCTCCCTTATGGAAATGTGATATACTGCAGTATATTTAAATTATATTGTGAATATAATTTTGATATATTTACAATATACTGCAGTGTATTATTTTTCCATAAGGGAAACCAATTACAGCATATTTCTCTGCAGTAATAATGGGAATAATGTTGCCTTTTGGTTTTTTCCCCCTGCCTAGGTCATGGCGATAGCCACACTGTCTGCATGCTACAACAACCCACACGTTTTCCAAGGAGTGGTAAAGATCCGTAAGGGCCAGGCTGTAACACTCATGATGCAGGCGACCAACATGGGTGCTGTACGGACCATCATCTCTCAGTACAGCCAGGAGGTGGGTGTGACCTGAGCCAGGATTATCATGGTTGTTGTTAATAGAAGTATAAGTAGCAGTAGTTGAATGTGCATTAGCATTATTGGCTTTTGTGTAATTGTTGGATCTGGTAATGGTATTAAAATTTATGTTAATATATAAATATCAGACTGCACATGGTCTTTCCCGCTTGGGGCTGCTGGATTTACATAGTACTGAGACATGACCACTAATGCTCTATCAACAACCGCCCACTAAATGGTGGACAACACATCTACAATAAAATAATTTACAATGAGCTGTGGGATTGGAGGCAAGGGAAATGTGGAATTTGCTGGGTACATTATGTTTCAAGATAGTTTAAAAGATCTGAATATCATATTGACTTGCCAATTTGCTCAATTGATACGGACAGGTAACCACACATGTACAGTATATGTGATTGATTCTATTTTCGCCATGACAAATTATAATTTTCACATTAAACAGGAATTCTCCAACTATGTCATTAAGAGTAATTTTCAGGAGCACGATCTTATAAAGCAGGGCATTGCACATATTTTCCTATGGGTGTTTGTATTATCGTCTGCAGAACTACCATCTTTTCATTCTTGGGTCAATTCTTTAAAGTGCTTTTTATGGTGTGTCATCATCTGCATTTGCTGTTGTCCTGTAATCATTTCATGTCCTGCTTTAACATACTGTGGTATTGTAAGTTTAACTGCCTTTTAAATAATTTGTATTACAAATTTTTCTTTATGCAGCTTTGTTTTATTTGAAAAGCACTTTGAACATAATGTATTAAAAGTGCTTTATAAACATAGTTTGTTGTTATTTATCCCTCCTCAGATACTGCAGAAGGTGTCCCTCACAGACCCATCTCGGGACAAGACACTGCTGATCCTGCAGCTCATCCGTGAAAAGACTCTGTCCCAGGACATGCTCCCGTCCCGTGCGCACCACCTGTCCCCCGTCTACTTATCTGCCGCCATGCTGCTAGCTGCCCTGAGCTGGCAGTATCTGAGCGCCACAACTGGGCAAGCTGGAGGCACTGCGGACATGCAGGGCCACTAGAGGGCACCAGGAAATCCACAGACTGAGAGGGTCCTGAGGAGACTGCCCCCTCTGCCTCATCAGTCTGGACATTGGTCAGATTCAAGGGTAGTGAGCATTTTACACACATTTTTTAAAACTCCACAGAATCTGCAACAGAGTGTATTGTAGTATGATTGGTTCACTGAAAAGATGGAGTTGTTCACTGGTAAGGACCTAATTTTCTTCACTGAATAATTGGTAAATTATTCAAAATCATTCAGTGTCTCTCACTTCTACACTGGTCATATTTAATACCTGGTGTATACAGCCACATATTGTTCTGGAGTGACATTTAGTCATCTTGAAAGCACAATAGGCATAAATGCTCTGAAGCTTGTGGAAGGCGTGCCAGCCATTCTCAGAAGTTCATGCGCCACCTGAAGTCTCCTTTGCTTTCTGGAATACCTGTTCCTTCCTCACTTCATACAAGTAAGCCCTTCACTAACCTGGGCCGTGTTCCACACTGTTAAGTAGCCTTGATGAGTTGATAGGGCAAGAAAGTCAGAGTACAATTTTTCTAATTGTAGTATACTTCAAACACCCGGATGACACACTTACTTCCGGGGTTTTGCTGAGTACATTCGGGAGCACACTTTTCAAGAAGTACACAATCATTTTGGTCACATAAATATGACGTGAAGTTTCGTTTTAAAAAAATGAGGCGCAGCTTCGCTGACGTTTTTCTTCAAATACAACAAAAACAACACATGACATGGCAGCGCAAGGGTGGGGCACAGGGTTGCCAGATCTTGCAAGACTTTCCAGCCAAATGGCGACTCAAAACTAGCCCAAATTATAGGCTATTTTGAACTGAAACCAACGTATTTTATCATGTTTTTGCTTTTTAAAATAAGTGCGTGCTTTGCGACTTTTCATTTTTACCCGTGACTGCACTTTGAAAGTATCCCAATTTAGCTATAAAACCGCGGACATGGCGACACTGGTGGGACGTCTTATGACCTGCTTACGACACTTCCACAGTGCGGTTGGAAAATAGTATGGCGGATATTTTTCACGGACTGCTAAACAGTGCACATTAAACAGCACGCTTCTGCCAGTGCACTGTACGCAGGAGACAGGGCGCAGTAGATAGGGCTCTGATTCGGACACAGCCCTGGAAGTTCTTCTGTGTTTGCTTGTCTACTTTTGTGACTCTTTCACTCGAGGTATGTTCAGAGGAGAACTACAGTAAGGATGTGTGGTGTTGCTGCTTTAAATGCTTTAACTTTGATACATTATTAAGATTGTCATTTAAATTTTGTTTTAATGAAAGTTGGTTGGAGGCTAATTGTTGCAACATTTTACAAAGTAAGAAGATATTATCAACTACTAGGGCTTCATCACAGTGAGGCTTGAATGCACCACTCGTGGACTGGCAGATTTTGTGACGACACTGGGGGTGTTGTGCAAGACTGTTTTGTTCAATTTTCACATATATAGTGAGTTAAACCATGTTTCTGTCTTTTCTGGTAACTTTTGTTACCATCACTGCTGCGTCATATAGTGAAAGGCACCAAACCTGGGAAAATGAGAAGGTAAAGCCCACGAGAACCATTAGGTTGTTTGCACCAAACATTTATAAATCAGCCTTTGAAAGGGTTATTGTACAGTACTTGATGAATAGTATGTCTAGCTTAACATGTTCCCTGGGGTTAATTTTTTAAAATGCATACCAACATCTTTCAGAAAATGTAAAATTCTAAATAAATGTTCAAAGAGAAATATGTGTTCAAGAAAAGATAAGCAATTATAAGGTAAACGTCATGTTTCTGCCTTAGATGTCCTTAAAATGTTGAGTTCCATAGATTTGAAGGATAGCTTCACTGTGCATAATAATACATCATTGTACCTTTCCTTTACTATAGCAGTTGGCAGGTGTTTATCAATAAATGCTTTGGGTGTTTCAATAGCATACATGGGTGTTTCAATAGCATTAAATTAGGAGCGATTGGAAATCTTTGGAAATGTCTTTAGACTATCAGAAATGCATTGCTCCACCTTTCTTTTACTGTGGATTGAAGCAATTTACACTTGCAAATTACTTAATGATGTTCTTTTAATTGATTAATAAATTAATGAAATGTTTTATTTAATTATTTAGAATACATTGAGACTATCAAGCTGTATGTACAGTCTGTACACAGATTTGTGATTTTTAATGTGGATCCATTTTGGCAATGCACTAGTCTTGTCACACCAGAATTTTGATTTATAAATGCTCAAATGTTTCAGAGCAGCTACCAATACTTGCTTACAGGCTATTGAGGAGATCAGAAAAAGAAACTCACTTGTTGCAGTCATTTCAAACTTGCACACTCATCACTCATACAATGGAGATGAGGAGTGTCACGCGCTGTCCTGAAAAATCTGGAAGTAATATACAGTGAAAAGCAGTTGCTTGCTTTCCAATATGCATAACTACAAAACTGTAAGACCAGGGAATGGTGAAGTATCTTCCACACATGGCAACAAAAACAAACACACTATTACTGTATTTAATCTGGAAACAGAGGTACTGCAGCGCACAGCTGATAATTGTCCTTATTGCAATGCTTTGTTATGTAAGCAGTGTGATACTTTGTATAAAATCAGGGTGGCAGTTGAACATTTCCATGTAATATGGGATCTTTATTTGTAAATAACTGAATAAACAATAAATACAAGAAATTATATGCTGATACTTCTCTAGTTTGCCAATATATCACGCCACTACATCAGACTAAATTAACACCGTAAAATATAATCTGAAAAAACCTTTCATTTAAAAAAAAAAGTGCCAAAATTATGTTTTGTGTGTTTTTTAAAACTTTTTCTTGGCAGGTAATGTTAAATATTAATTAAACATGTACAGTGAATTTTGCTTGACCATATGACTAAGATAATAGACTAAGGCAGATTGAACTAGTTCCATGCTTGGTGGTGGCAAAACCAAAAGACGACTGTCACTGCCCTATTTGCTGATCTAAGCTGGTTGGTCATGCCACATTGCATAATATCAAGTATTCTTGACGTTTGTTTTTTCTGTACAAATGTTCAGTACACAGCTGCCACGCATCAGAGAACGGATCTCTGCCATTCACAGACTAATTCCATCAAATTAGTTCACTGATTCATGTTTATATAGATTGATTCTGTTTCAGATTCCCAGAAGTAATCTTGATGTTTGTTAACCTGTAAACAACAGCGTGGGACAGTGCAGCTTTAGAACAACTACGTTATATCAGGTTGGGAACCGCAGGCTCCTGAAGTAGCCTGTAGTATCATATATTAACAACAAAAAAACTATGTTTTAAGTGAGATGTTTGGCAAAAGACAGGATCACCAAACACCACCAAGTCAAACTTCAGCTCTCTACACTATCAGGGATTTCCATTAGGCATTATATCTATTATATCATTATATCCATTATATCTGACTGCTATGCAGTTCTGTAGCTATGTTGGTCTGCTGTATTTCAAACAGCATGTACTCATCACTGGGCAGATTGGTTCAAACCTCTTAAAGAGCCTAATTCATAATCTTATGTATGAATTTCTCTATTCCTCTTATGCCTCATACCAATATTGATAGCTAACATTTGATAATATAGGTAGATATCTTTTGAAAGGTAGATCTAAAATCTTTCAGTCTGTTTACATTTCAAATAAATATTCTATTATATTCTATAAATACTCTAAAGCTATATGGGTAGACATATAATTGTATGCAGTGATGGCATTTGGTTTTACAATGTACACCTTGTCACTTATTGTTTTTGTTTCTACACTTTGAACTTCATGACATATCAGGACAATTACACCCACATGTTATGCTATGACTGAAATCGTATAGCCTATTACTCTGTATGCCAACAGTGTATCATTTCATATATTTCATACTATTTAGGTGTACATGAGTGATTTTCATGGGTGGTGGTATAAGCCTAGGCTACATGTCCAGTATAGGCTACTCCAGTATAGGGTGATTCTAATCAGAAAATTAAGAGTAGAATCTATGATACTGGGCCGTTCACACAGCGGACGGTAGACGGTACAACGGCAGGGACGTATGAGGGGCCGTTCACACAGCGGACAGTAGACGGCAAGACGAAACCGGATGTCATTGTTTTCAATGAGAGAAAGACGGCAAAATCTCAGACGGCAAGATGAACTTGCCTTCGGAATAATTTTTATTTTTATTTTTACCGTCTACCACTGCGGTAGGGTCATATGCCGATGGAACGGAAGTGGTACATTTCAAAATGGATGGGAAGTTTGTGCAACTTTGTGGTAGAGAACGAGAGAGGTGGGAGGAAATATCAAACCAAAAAGTAAAAAAATGCAGAGATCTTGACAAAAAGGCAGGCATTGTGTGTTGTAGCACACTGACATGCATTCCCCAGTACACATTATTATTAGCTGTATTTTCAGAAGCTTTTCTGTATGGTTTGAGGTGTAACTAACTAGCTAGCGAAGCTACCTAAACGTAGGTCTATAGCCTATGTCTAAACCTACTTTAGTGGGACGTCTACATTACATTGCAGTTATTTGGCAGACGCCAAAGCGACGTACAATAAGTGCATATTGAAGGTCATTGACACAACTACAAAGCAAATCCGACAAAGCACAACTTTCTCACAACATAGGAGCTATCCCTAGTAATGAACAAAGAATACAGTCGTCTATACATTCTTAATTATAAAATAGCAAGACACAAATAGAGGCAAGAAAAAAATAACAGGAAGTATGTACTATACAATTGGCCCTATATACAATGGGGGAAATAAGTATTGGACACGTCAACAATTTTATTATCAAACATATTTCCAATGTAGCTATTCACATGAGATTTTTACCAGACATTGGTATTAACTCAATAAAACTACACAGCTAAAGAAATTGTAACGTTCCAATTCTTTAAAAAAGTTATGTGCAATAAAGTGAAATGACACAGGAAAAAAGTATTGAACACGCTAAATTAAATGTGGTAGAAAAGCCATATTTTTTTATATTTGGTTGCATATCCTTTGCATGCCATGACTTTATGATGTCTGTGACCCAACAACATCAAAAGGCTCTTGATATCTTATTTGCTGGTACTCTGACAAGTGATACTATAACAGCTCTGCATTTGAATGGATCTCTATGGGAATTGGGGGGTGAGACAAGATTTAGCTGTAAATTACACTGGAACAATATAGAACACATGGTTGGCTAAGTGGCTCTAAGTCATCAATGGTCTGATGTATTAAACAAGCCTTTAACCATCACTCTGCTGCCAGAAATACAGTAGATATGGAAGGATCACTTTAAGGGTTGTTTCTCCTGACAGATTTTCCTATTGAACTCTATGGAAAAATAAGTCAGGAGAAGAAACCCTTTAAGTTATCCATCCATATCGACTGTATTTCTGGTATCAGAGTGATGGTTAAAGGCTTATTTAATACATCAGACCCTTGATTATTACCTTTTTTTATTGCAAAGACATGTTTACAATATTAACTGTTCACTTGTAGCCTGTTACTTAAACAATTCAGTCACTGAACACTACGGCAATTAGCTAACGTTATGAAAACATGTATCCCATGGCCATTTGTCAAGCAAAGAAAACGGTTTTAACGCAGAATATCATCTGGTTAAGATCGCGTTGTTGCATTAATGTAAAACAATCTATAAATAACTGTGACAGGCTATATGTTTTCACAAATGTTTGTTTTAAAGACGGTCATTACAGAAAAGCAAACTAGTTTGGTAGGCGCCCGCTACCACTGCACATAGCCTACAGTTACAGTCGGCTACCGGGCCAAACATGCATGCTTAGGCTATAGCGTAAGCCTACCTATGTTGTCATTACATTATTCATTTGTGACAAAAAAACAAAAATTACAATAGCCTCCGAACATGTCATAGTCTACTTCTCCAGACAATGTCTATTGCAAACATTAGGTCATATAATAATAATATAACATAAAACATTATTATCTATGCTACCTTCTTTGACAGTAGTTCTTATTTTGTCATGCAAAGATCTCTGGGAAATAGCTTTGCCAGAGAAATTTGAACGTCAGTCAGCTGGTGAAATATGTAGCCTAAAGGAAACTACGACTACAAACCGAGTCAAAAATATATAATATTCCATGCACATCCATGGTTTACAGTTCAAATTGAAGAAGAAGAAGCTGTATTCAAAAGTTTGCAACAAAATACATTTATTTCAGAATATTCACTAGTAGCTATATACATAATAACCACAACATAAGTAGCCTCATGCATTTAAATACGTTTTTTTTTAAAAACGCACAAAAGCGTGTGCGTTTCTAATCTACACAACAACAGCAATGTGTTTTAGCCCTAAGTGCGCTAGAGTGGCTGTGGAAATGTCAAGTGTACAGGACTTTGCCGAAATGTAACGATAAACTCTTCAGGGTTAATCAGAAAACAGTTGTAGCTGAATATACTGGTAAGTACTTTAGTTAGTTTCCTAAACATATTTATATGAGAGATTTTGGAGAACAAAAAAGTTTATCTAAACTGAAAGTGCATCAGGTACTGTATATAGTTCAGTCAGCAAGTGAAAACGGCGAATGCTTATTTGTACTACAACGTGTTTTACTAATATTATTGTTCCTATATGTGATCATGATTTTCTTAGCATGTATAAACGGTGCATTTTACAGTCTGTGGTTGTGGCGAAAGGATCCGAAGTCAAACTTTACGGGATTTTCTTAAAGCTGCAGTTCTTAATTTTAGACAAACATGAATACTGTAATTGAGACAAATACATCTCAACCACTAGGGGCAAAATTTATACAGTTCAAATAGGCTACGTACCGTCATGTACTTAATTTAGTTGGAGTGGTGGAAATTACGAATCACTTTACTGATTAGAATCGTTCAATTCAGTTCAGTACAAAGATTCTAGTCACTGACTATGTGATATCATTCGTAGGTATTGTGCAAAATTATTCCAGTCAAAAGCACTGCAAGTAAAAAATATCTACTTTTTCTATAAACCTCATGAACTTTTTGTATTTTTTATTTGTAGTTATATAATTTTCTGGATTAGGCTACTATATGGCCATTCCAGGTGAGCGTTTTAAATATGGATTAGAAGCTACGGAAATATGACATGACAATTTGTGTGTTCTCAAGTTCTGACCATTTCGTGGTAAGTAGCCTATTGTAAAACATTGCGTTTTCAAATGTTAAAGTTGTCAAAAGGGTGATAAGGGCCATAGTCATAGGATTTTTTTTCTCCCAAATTGAATGTTGATGTTCAGTCATCTATGGGGGGAGCCCTTATATAAAGGGTTGAGCTAGGTGCACTGATGTAGCCTAGTGGTATTAATCACCCAGTTCGTCAGTAGCAGGCTACTAGATTAAAATAGCGGTTCAGATTAAAATAGCAATCATTCACACAGTGCGTGATCTAGACTCAAATGACCTGACAACAAATAAAGAAAAGGGCTTTAGCTAGACTTCTTACTGAATTTTAAGTGTAAAGAAGAAACAAACATATAGCCACATATTGATTATATTTATGTAGCCTATATAAAACATGGTTATAGCATATTAGGCCTACTTAAAATACATGTATTGTGCTATTTGGATACAAAAGAAAACATGAATGTGCTTCATTTAATCAATATCATTATTACAGTTTTGAAATGGTTTAATAACAGGCACTTTCATTAACTCCTTTAGTTTGATAGTCACAGAAAGGCCTACATGGAAAATGTACAATGCAGCCTACAGTAGCCTATGTGATTTTGATTAGAAATGCTTGAACCATTTTGCTTTTGGTAACATTACGTTGGGTGGACATCAGATGCCAGTAGACCTACATGTAGGCTACAGGTTCCGATAATTTAGTAAGATTGCAGGCTATATCCTTTAAATGTGAAACTGTACCAAAAGCTGTTGACCGGGCTATATTATTTTGCTAATACTCCCGCCATTTGTTGCTAACTAATTTATTAAGCTACTGAGTAGCAGTAGCCTATGCAGAGTGTAACTGATTCGGTTGACAATTATGTAGGCTACTGCAGTGCGGTAGTCAGCAGTTCATATAGGCTAGTCAGTTCAGTAGGACTCACTGAACTGTGGTAGCAGGAGTAGTCTGTGGTCACTACAGTTTGCTGCAGTTCCTTTGAAAATCCCACCTGTTCTCTTCTCACTGAATTGTGATAACTTGCTGGTTGCCATGAGGAAGGCTTTCCTTTCATTATCTTAATGTTTCATTCCGACTATCAGGCCCGCCTTTAGCTATAACGTTAGCTGACGCGCACACAAGAATATGAACGAATCATTGAGAGTGATGATCCGGTACACTCAGTTCACTTTAAAGATTTGTTCAAAAAGATTCGTTTGTTCACGTACTGCCCATCACTATTTAGTTGTAGTTCATGGTAGGCTAAAGCACAGAACTGACACCTATGTCTTTCTTTGAGCTACAGGGCTAAGTTGCATTAAAGAATTCAGGAAAGTTTGGATAGCATTGCTTTGGAATAGAGCTAGTTTATTTAGTGTGAGCGATGATAGGCAGTATTGTTAGTTGTAACTTGGCCACAATTTGATATCAATACTTTTAAAGGTAGACCTAGTTTTTGCAAGTTGGAATTAAGAACTTACAGACAGTGCTTTGTAGGGTATGCGTGAGTAACTTGGAATTTTTTTACGTTGAAAACATATTTTTTGGTGAGATATACTCTACATTGTGTACTTTAACATTTGCAAACAGGCCCACAAGCATATGCTCACAGAAAGATATATCCAGATTAGTCAAGCGAAGGCCAGACTTGATAAAACAAAAAGCCTGGTCCATAGACTTGCCTAACGCGGTAAAGAGCCACCCACTTTGACGAGATGGCGCCTTTGATTAACATGCAATATAACCAACCACAGACTAGGGGTGTGCAAAACTCATATTTGTCATGGTCGAATAATCAGTGGGTGGTATGAGCGAATAATCGATTATTCGGATGTGCCGACAGGATCAGAAATTGACACCTGTCAAGTGCGAAATGCAGTAGATTTTCCTGACGCGGTAAAAGTTAAGCGGCTGCACGTCACTCTGAATGGAGAAGGCATCAAATAAGCAACAATATTGCTGTTGCAGTCACTATTGTAGGCCTATGAATTTGCCTTAATTTTTCTGATCTTAAATAGTGAATGCTTAACACATTATGGTTTCATCTTGCGGGTTGTGTCGGCTTAATTCTCCTCCCTCTGTCACCCTTCTCGTCTTGGTAAATTCGCTGAAGCCAATTTGGATTTCCAGATTTCTTTAACCCGATCCACGTTGGACCCCTAGTGGTAGACATATCTGTCCCAATTACAGTATTCATGTGTCTGAAATGAACAACTACAGCTTTAAGAAAACACCGTAAATAAAACGCACGCAAGAAGCATTAGGCTATATTAAACAGGCTATTTATTCAATTGTAGGCCTATTAACAATAAAATTGTGGCAATTCAGGCAACAATTTACAAGTAACAATTCTAAAATATAAAATACGTAGATCAAGAAAATTACATATTTATATGAAATAAAAAAAGAACGAAGTTTCAAAATACAAGTAGGCTATAATGTGCTATAAACACACATCTAGGCTATAATGAAAACACGTCAAAGCACATGAAATAGGATAGCCGCAAACAACAAAATAACGGCTGTTTTCAGTACTTTATGCACATACCCTTTGTAAGGATTACCCTGCTGTTATCTAGTGTCCTTGACATGCCAGGGATTTTCGCGGATATTTTTTCAGCTCGAGGTTTATCATAATAGCGAGTTTGTGAGAAAGAAGACGTAGCCTGCACCGACGATGGTTGTGTTGTGGATGTTTTTGAGATCATCATTGTCGAGGTTGATCCGTGGTAGGACAATTTAATATCACAAATATTGCACTGCACTTGATTGTCCCTGATTGTTTTAAATTGGTTCCAGGCTTAGCTTTTTCTATCTTTTTTTGATACGGACATTTTTGCTGGCTTAGTGGCTAGGAAAGGCTAATGCGTCTCCAGCGAGAAGTAGTCTCTAGGTGTTTCTCACTAATAGTTAGACAGAAGCACGAACTGAAGTGTATAATGGTTCTATTCAGTGATTTGTATTTATGAAACAATAAACTCTGCAACCCTGTGGGTGCATCCCAATGTTCAAAAAATGCACCCTCCTTTCCTCCACTACCACCTCCACTCCTCCGTGCTCCGAAAACAGATAACATTTTTTGTTAAACAGTTTTAATTTGATGTTGCTGATTACATTTTAATTACGTATTAATGGTTACATATGAATTAATGTCTCGACGCAAACCGCAATGTCGGGTACATTGTATACTGTGCCAACAAATACTTGTCTGAACGTTTCGAGTACAGTTTTGCATACTTCCGGGTAGGAGAGTAGTGGTAGCGGGGGAGTGGAGGAAGGGAGGTGGGGAGTGAAGGACATTGGGACGCACCCACAGAGTTTTTCACACTTAGCTTTCGCGTATCTCCAGCATCTGTGGTCTACACAGTCTAGTGTGCAAACTTTTATTTTTGTATTTATTTATGAAATATGACATAAGAAATATGAATTGTATGTATTTATTCATCCCCAAAATACATTTCAGAAGAGGTCAAATATGATTTCTTTTTTGAGTGAACACTACCTACACAAAAGTCATTGCCCCCCCCCTCCCCTCCAAAATTAGATTCTTGCCGTCATGAACAAATAATCAAATATTCTGACTCACCCCTACCACAGACCGACTAACCAAGGCACCAGCCGGTATGATGTGGGCGGCGAGTTGCACCTCCCCCAAAAGCAGTGGTAGGAAGCACAGTGCCCACTGTTTTACTGGCCAGTTGCACGCTGTGGCCGTTCCACGAACGCCTCCGGGTTGTCCTCAGGTCCCATCTTGTGTAGCTTGATGTTTCGCTGGGAGGGGGGTCGGAGTGGGACTTAGTTAGTCTAGCCTTCAGCAGCTCCATCAGGATGGTTCAATCTGCAGCCTGTGTCACTGTCAAAGCTTCCAGCACCTGCTGATGCTTCTCCTGCAGGCTGCAGAGAGCGTGGTGTTGCGACTCCTGCATTTGCTCCAGCTGCGTCACCAATTTCAGCAGCGGAGACGATTCCATCGTCGGAGTGACTATTCTTTCCCAGGTTTCAGCACCAAATTGTCACATGCCGTGACACACCACTGGGAGGGACAGAATAGCAGGACACAGAGATTCTGTGGTTTTATTACAGAGCGAGCTTTAAGCAAAACAATTAACCAGTGGCGGTACGTTAATGTGGGGACGCTGGGGCTCCACCCCCCTCCAAATATCTAGAGAAAGAAAGCTACTTAAACATGTTAAACATAAATTAATTAGACAATGCAAAATAATTAGTCCTTCAGCTTTTGGCAAGCAGGTGACCTGAGGCTGCTCTCTAATTGGTTGCTTCAGTTTTTCCACGGGGCGCAGCTTTCTGCGCCCCAGACCCTCCCACGTTTATTGGCAGCAAATTGGAATTGTCTTTGTGTTTTCTGATCCAATGTGATTGGACATAGTACAGGTGCGCGACTGTCACTTCTGCTCAGTGGCGGCGCCAGGCCGGTGCTTAATTTCATTATGTAAATAAATAAATTATTTTAAAATCATTATATCGTTTTGACTATACGATGAATAAATATAGACAACATTTTCTCAAACGAAGTCGCCCGATAATTAGTTCTACTTGGGACTTGTGAGAATGAGTGAGGTCTTGAACTTGACCGCATCTATCTAACGTTAACTGAAGCTGAAAATGAAGAAATATCTCTTCTCCAAATGACCAGGGACCTCAGAAACACTAGGGTCAGAGAAAAAAGTTAACCCTGCTGTTGGTTCAGTCTACTACAGCTGGTGTTGAGACATAAAATTGATATAACTAACACTAAATCCACTTACTCAAGTCCCTCTGGTTATCAGAATACTCCCATTATATGCTGGCATTATCTCCCGCAAATCAAAAAGCGAGAAAAAGGCAAAATGGCCCTATATTCATCAACTGTGGCAGGGTTCAGTCTACTATAGCTGGAGTTGAGACATAAAATTGATATAACTAACACTAAACCCACTTACTCCAGTCCCTGAGGTTATCAGAATAACCCCATTATGTAGTGGCATGATCTCCAGCAAAGGCAGTACAGACCAATCAAAAAGTAAGGATATGGCAAAATGGTTGCTGGTGGTGCAACATAAAATTGACACAGTCAAGCTGGAAAGTCTGCACACCTCTTTCACCTTCTTCACGTTTTATTACGTTACAGACATATTCTACAATAGATTGAGTTAATTTTTTTCATGTCCCAAAATTCTACACAAAATAGCCCATAATGACAAAGTGAAAACAGGTTTAGACATTTGTGCTAATTTATAAAAAATGTAAAAGTAAAATATCATATGTACACAAGTGTGCACACCCTTTGATATGACACCCAAAAGTGAGCTGAGGTGCATTTTCTTTTCCCACTGATACTGCTTAATTGGAGTCCACCTGTGATAAATTCAATTGATTGGACATGATTGGGGATTGCTAACACCTGCCTATATAAGGTCCCACAGTTGACAGTGCATGTCAGAGCAAACTCCAAGCCATGGGGTCAAAGGAATTACCTGCAGACCTCAGAAATAGGATTGTGTCAAGGCATAGATCTGGAGAAGGGTACGGAAAAATCTCTGCAGCTTTACAGGTCCCAAAGAGCACAGTGGCCACCATCATTCGTAAATGGAAGTTTGGAACCGCCAAGAATCTTCCTAGACCTGGCCGCCCGGCCAAACTGAGCAATCGGGGAAGACGGGCCTTGGTCAGGAAGGTGAGCAGGAACCCGAGGGTCACTGACAGAGCTCCAGCATATCCTTGTGGAGATGGGAGAACCTTTCAGAAGATCAACCATCCAGGCAGCACTCCACCAATCAGGCCTTTATGGTAGAGTGGCCAGACGGAAGCCCCTCCTTAGTAAAAGGCACATCACAGCCCGCTTGGAGTTTGCCAAAAGGCACCTAGAGGACTCAAGATTCTCTGGTCTGATGAAACCAAAATTTAACTTTTTGGCCTGAATACAAAGCGTCACATCTGGAGGAAACCAGGCACCGCTCATCACCTGGCTAATACCATCCCTACAGTGAATCAGGGCGGTGGCAGCATCATGATGTGGGGATGTTTTTCAGCAGCGGGAACAGGGCGACTAGTCCTGATAGAGGGAAAGATGAATGCAGCTAAGTACACCGAGATTCTTGAAGAAAACTTGCTCCAGGGCACTCTGGACCTCAGACTGGGGCGAAAGTTTACCTTCCAACATGACAACGACCCGAAGCACACAGCCAAGAGAACAAAGGAGTGGCTTCGGAGAAAGTCTGTGCATGTCCTTCAGTGGCCCAGCCATGAGAGCCACACAAGACAAAGTCAAAGTGTTTTTATTTATCAAGTGCACAGTATAACACAAGGTCATTCTGAACAATGAAATTCTTAGGACATGGCAAGCAACATCTATGCAGAAAGCATTAAAAAAAAAATATATATATATATATATATTCAATTGTTAAAAAAGAGTCAAATAAGGGCAAGAATAACATAAATATACATAGCAGTAAAATACTAGCAGCAGTTCCAGATATGGACAGTAGGAGTAAGAGGATTAAATATTATAAATATAAAGTGTGGAGGTGCCGATAGACATTAAATTATGGTAATGTACATTGAATGTACATAGGAAGTGCCTCGAGCATACAATGAGGTGAGATTAATGAGATTAATGTTGCTGGTTGAGAAGCCTGATGGCCTGGGGGAAAAAACTGTTTGTGAGTCTGGTAGTCCGTGCCCGTATGCTCCGGTAACGTCTACCAGACAGCAGCAGCGAGAACAGTCCATAGCCTGGGTGGCTGTAGTCTTTTATGATTTTCCGTGCTTTCTTCAGGCATCGTGTGTGGTAGATGCCTTGCACAGAGGGGAGGTGGCAGCCAATGATGCGCTCTGCTGTCTTCACCACCCTCTGAAGGGCCTTGCGATCAGCAGCGGAGCAGCTGCCGTACCAGGTAGTAATGCAGCCAGTGAGAATTCTCTCAATGGTACACCTGTAGAAGTTAGTGAGAGTTTTGGCAGACATGCCAAACTTCTTGAGTCTCCTCAGGAAGTATAGGCGCTTTTGGGCAGTTTTTACTGCCGTGACCGGTTGCCTGGACCAGGAGAGGTCATCACTGATGAACACACCGAGGAACTTGAAGGAGACTCTCTCCACTTCAGCTCCATCGATGTGAATGGGGGCGTGACCCCCCCTGTCGCTTCCTGAAGTGCACGATCATCTCCTTAGTCTTGCAGATGTTGAGAGAGAGGTTGTTGTCCTGGCACTATGTTGCTAAGATGCTGACCTCCTCTCTGTAGGCGGTCTCATCGTTGTTGGAGATGAGACCCAGGATGGTGGTGTCGCCTGCAAACTTAAGGATGGCGTTGGAGGGACAGTATGCAAATTGAAGAGGGTCCAAGGTGTCAGGAAGGGAGGAACAAATGTGGGTTCTGACTAACCGCTCAAAGCACTTCATGATGATGGAGGTCAGTGCTACAGAGGGCGGTAGTCATTCAGGCAGGTGATGGAAGGTGTCTTTGGTACGGGGACAATGGTTGTCTGTTTGAAGCAGGTGGGGACTGCAGACTGTTTCAGGGAGAGGTTGAATATAGAAGTGAATACCTCCGCTAGCTGGTCGGCGCACGCTCTGAGGACACGGCCTGTAATGCCATCTGGCCCTGGTGACTTCCGAGGGTTTACTCTTTTAAAAGCTCTCCTCACGTCAGCCATAGATAGGTACAGAGTGCAGTCATCCTGGTCCTCAGCTAGTCTTACAAAAGGGATGGTGTTGCGCGCCTCAAACCGTGCGTAAAAGGTGTTGAGCTTGTGGGGAAGAGAGGCGGCGGGCTGGGCATCACTGCTATTTCTCTCTTTGTAGTCTGTGATGGAGCGCAGTCCACACCACATGCGTCTGGGGTCGGAACTGTGGTAGTTAGACTCCAACTTGTCCCTGTAGGCTCTTTTGGCATCTCTGATGGTTTTCCGTAGGTCATATCTGGACTTCCTCAAGACCTCCAGGTCCCCAGATCTATAGTCAGAAGACCGTGCTCTGAGCTTAGCACGGACATCACCATTAACCCATGGCTTTTGGCTGGGGAAAGTCCTAACATTGACTCTCGGGACAACGTCATCTATGCACTTGGAGATGTAGGCTGAGACAGAGTCTGTGTATTCATCAATGTCCCCATCAGCTGCAACACAGAACATCTGCCAGTCTGTGGTTTCAAAACAGTCCTGCAGAGTGGCAATGGATTCCTCACTCCAGCATTGAACTACTCGAAAAACCGTTTTTTCCTGTTTTAGACGTTGTCTGTAGGTTGGGAGGAGAAGAATGGAGGTGTGATCCGCCTTACCAAAGGCAGGGCGGGGGAGGGGTTTATAGCTGTCCCGTTGTTGAGAATAACAATGGTCAAGAGTGATCACCACGGGTAGGATAGTTAATATGCTGGTGATAAATTAGTGTATAAATTAGTATTTTTTAGCAATTGAAGTAGCCTATGTTTTAATACTGGTAAGATTTTCAACTTATTTCAATAATTATAACGATAATATCGCATATCGTGAAAATTTTGGCCAAGATAATCGTAGTATGACATTTTTATATCGGCACATGTCTAGTCTGCCTTTGCTGGAGCCAGAGCCCAGACCTGAATCCAATTGAACATCTGTGGAAAGAGCTGAAAATGGCTGTGTACCGACGCTCCCCATCCAACCTGATGGAGCTTTCAAGGATATGCCAAGAGGAATAGGCAAAAATGTCCAGAAACAAGTGTGCCAAGCTCGTAGCTTCTTTCCCAAGACGCCTTGAAGCTGTAATCACTGCCAAAGGTGCAGCAACCAAGTATTAGGCTAAGGGTGTGTACAGATATGTAACCCCTAAATAACATATTTTTGTCAGTAAAATAAAATTGCATATTTTCTAAAAACCTGTTTTCACTTAGTCATTATTGGCTATTGTGCGTAGATGTTTGAGGCAAAAAATGAACTTAATCTATTGTAGTATGAGTCTGTAACGTAATAAACCGTGGAGAAGGTGACAGGGGTGTGCAGACTTTCCGGATTGACTGTAAGTAACATTAAATCCACTTAGTCCAGTCCCTGGGGTTATCAGAATACCCCCATTATATAGTGGCATTATCTCCAGCAAAGGCAAAGCATCTTTCCACAGATGTTCAATTGGATTCAGGTCTGGGCTCTGGCTCCAGCAAAGGCAGACTAGACATGTGCCGATATAAAAATGTCATACTACGATTATCTTGGCCAACATTTTCACGATATGCGATATTATCTTTATAATTATTGAAATAAGTTGAAAATCTTAACAGTATTAAAATGTAGGCCACTTCAATTGCTAAAAAATACTAATTTATACACTCAGAATGTTTTATTGTTAAGCATTATGGAAAAATGTTAACATTTTGGCAATGCCAAAAACTAGTTAAAATAACAAAATAAACTAAAGTGAATACATTTTTATTTATTAAAAAAAATATAACGTGCAACATATTGAAGTTCATTTTTGAAAGTTTTTTGTGGTAACGTTATCTCCTGCTGCAGCGATGACCTCTGCCATGGTACCATGAAAACCTCCTTTATGTCACTGTGTCTATTGAGCGTCAGAAAATAAGAAGTGCTCCCCCTGTGTCCGTAGCCAGGTATACAGGTGCAGCTCAAAAAATTTGAATATCGTGAAAAAGTTCAATATTTTTTGTCACTCATTTCAGAAAGTGAAACTCATATATTATATAGATTCATTACACATAGTGAAATATTTCAAGCCTTTATTTCTTGTAATTTTTATGATTATGGCTTACAGCTAATGAAAACCCAAATTCAGTGTCTCAGAAAATTTGAATATTGTGAAAAAGTTAAATATTGGAAACTCATGGTGTCACACTCTAATCAGCTAATTAACTCAAAACACCTGCAAAGGTTTCCTGAGCCTTTAAATGGTCTCTCAGTCTGGTTCAGTAGGCTACACAATCATGGGGAAGACTGCTGACTTGACAGATGTCCAGAAGACAGTCATTGACACCCTCCACAAGGAGGGTAAGCCACAAAAGGTCATTGCTAAAGAAGCTGGTTGTTCACAGAGTGCTGTATCCAAGCATATTCATAGAAAGTTGAGTGGAAGGAAAAAGTGTGGTAGGAAAAGGTGCACAAGCAACAGGGATAACCGCAGCCTTGAGAGGATTGTCAAGCAAAATCCATTCAAGAATTTGGGGGAGCTTCACAAGGAGTGGACTGAGGCTGGAGTCAAGAGCCACCACGCACAGACGAATCCAGGACATGGGCTACAAATGTCGCATTCCTCGTGTCAAGCCACTCCTGAACCAGAGACAACGTCAGAAGCGTCTTACCTGGGATAAGGAGAAAAAGAACTGGACTGTTGCTCAGTGGTCCAAAGTCCTCTTTTCAGATGAAAGTAAATTTTGCATTTCATTTGGAAATCAAGGTCCCAGAGTCTGGAGGAAGAGTGGAGAGGCACAGAATCCACGTTGCTTGAAGTCCAGTGTGAAGTTTCCACAGTCAGTGATGATTTGGGGTGCCATGTCATCTGCTGGTGTTGGTCCACTGTGTTTTCTGAAGTCCACAGCCATCTACCAGGAAATTTTAGAGCACTTCATGCTTCCTTCTGCTGACAAGCTTTATGGAGATGCTGATTTCATTTTCCAGCAGGACTTGGCACCTGCCCACACTGCCAAAAGTACCAAAAGCTGGTTCAATGACCATGGTATTACTGTGCTTGATTGGCCAGCAAACTCACCTGACCTGAACCCCATAGAGAATCTATGGGGTATTGTCAAGAGGAAGATGAGAGACACCAGACCCAACAATGCAGACGACCTGAAGGCCGCTATCAAAGCAACCTGGGCTTCCATTACACCTCAGCAGTGCCACAGGCTGATCGCCTCCATGCCACGCCGCATTGATGCAGTAATTCATGCAAAAGGAGCCCAAACCAAGTATTGAGTGCATAGAAATGAACATACTTTTCAGAAGGCTGACATTTCTGTTTAAAATATCCTTTTTTATTGATCTTATGTAATATTCTCATTTTCATCAAAATTACAAGAAATAAAGGCTTGAAATATTTCACTCTATGTGTAATGAATCTATATAATACATGAGTTTCACTTTCTGACATGAGTGACAAAAAATATTGAACTTTTTCATGATATTCAAATTTTTTGAGCTGCACCTGTACTCTTCTTCCTCAGTTTTATATGACCATTGCTAAAGTGTAACAGATGGATATTTTGGTATCATAAATTTATGGCGATTAAATAATCTTTAATGTTTCTTATTGCAATATATAGTTATCGATTATTGTCCCATCCTTAGTACAGACCAATCAAATAGCGAGGATGTGGCAAAATGTTTTTAAACTGATTTTTCCTTTTATGAAGCATGCAAAATTGCCCAGAGATAACGTAGATAACGTCAATATTACAGCATAGTACAGCAAGCTTGCTTATATGAAAGATGGACTAAAAGATTCCTCAAACCAATTAAACTTTCTATGCAATGTTTTCAAACGATACACGTTCAAGCTTTTACTTTGATAGAAAATATCACGTCATCTCCACAGAATTGTTGCTAGCTTCACGGAGCTTTTGGCAGTCCAAATCAGAGCCCCATCTACTGTGCCCTGTCTCCTGCGTACAGTGCACTGGCAGAAGTGTGCTGTTTAATGTGCACTGTGTAGCACGCGACTTGCAGTCCGCAAAAAATATCTGCCATACTATTTTCCAACCGTACTGTAGAAGTGTCGTAAGCGCAGGTCATAAGACGTCCCACCAGTGTTGCCATGTCCACGGTTTTACAGCTAAATTGGGCTACTTTCAAAGTGCAGTTCCGGGTAAAAATGAATAGTCGCAAAGCACACACTTATTTTAAAAAGTAAAAATAGGATGATTTATATTTAAAATATGTTGGTTTCGGTAAAAAATATATTTTGGGCTAGTTTTGAGTCGCCATTTGGCTGGAAAGTCTTACAAAATCTGGCAACCCTGTGCTGCCATGTCACGTGTTGTTTTTGTTTAGGAAAATGTCAGCGAAGCTGCGCCTCACGTCATATTTATGCGACCAAAATGTTTGTGTACAAGCATACTATATTTCGAGAAAATTTTGCCTACTTAACGTCTTTTTCGCCCTGTCTACTAAACAAGCCTACCTAATAGTGTGGAAGGGTGCTGATTCGGACACAGCCTTTGTTTTGTGGAAGCAGTGTGAAGCTAGTAACAGGCTGAAATCTATATGTGGATGGCTACTCATCACCTGAAGCTCAACCATGACAAGATGGAACTGCGCTTCATACCTCACAGGACCTCCCCACAGCAATCCCTCTCCATCACTGTCGACGGTACTATGGTGGCTGCCTCCCACTCTGCAAGGAACCTGGGGGAGGTCCTGGACGACCAGCTGGACTTCAAGGAGCACATCAGGGCAACAGCATGGTTCTGCAGGTTCCTCCTGTACAACATTAGGAGGATTCGGCTATACCTGACCACCTACGTAACCCAGCTTCTCGTCCAGACAATGGTTATCTCATGCCTGGATTACTGGATATACAGTCGCTCTGTATAAGTGCATCTGTCAAATGAAAACATGTCTTTACTGATACACTTCTGTAATGTGATGGACCCTCTGTAGAGTGAATAAGCTAAATGTCCAGCTAATAAAAGCTTGAAGAGAAAGCACTGAAGTTCAATACGTCTCAACACGTAAAATTATTTTACAGTGACTACTACAGTGCATTGTGTACACTATATATTGATGTATTGTAAATTCTCTTATCTTTCAAAACCTGATGGCCAATATACAGCATATAGTCATAATGTTTTCATATATACTACTCAAAAGAATTTAAGGGTCAAAGGAAATTTTTTGATAATTTTTGTAAGTATGTCTTTTTAAACCAGATAGGATTAGAATATCCCCCTTTGGGTTGTCATTTGGACTATAGACATCACGTTATTATTCATTGCACTTATCTTTAGAAACTTTTAAAATTAACTCAGATTTCCTTTTCATGGATTTGAAGCATGAATTTAGCCAGATTAAACTGGCAAACTGCCTCGAAACACCCATTGTGACACCGCATGCACTATTTGCACGTGTTTTGCACCGCATGCAAATTTTAGCAATACAATGGCTGAGCATTTTCTATTCATCATCACATCATCATTTTGGGGGTTGCATGACCTTTTTTCATCAGGGTAATAAACTAGTGTCTAATCAAAAGTTTTTTGTTTTGAGTTTTCTGTTCTTGTGCCATCAAATAATTATTTTGTCATTAGTCTGTTATACTGCATACAATTTCATCTTGCGTAATTAAAGTTCGTCAGTGTAGCTTACACAACTGATATACTATAACTCAGCAAAGTAGCCATAAACTAACAAGAAGCTTACTACTAAAATGTTCCTTCTGGAAACACGGCATTCAAAAGACAAGAATATTGCTTGCACAAAGCAAAGTTAAAACAGTCTTCCAAATGGGGAAATCATGCAGAAATGCATTTAACAAACGTGCATGGCGAGCCACAGCACGGAATAACCATAAACAAACACCACAATGCCACTTTAAAACACGGTTCAGGACGGCAGCAAAAGCTGGCAACGTACATAGGAAATGCAAACAAACCTCAAGCTAGAGAACACTGAAAATACATAATATGCAACAGGTATCTGCAATTTCGAATCAAGACTGAGGTGAGCTGAAGTAAACTCGTTAGCATGCAAAAGATTTAAAGGGCCGCACTCACAAGGCAGCATAGGGACGTAACAGTTACAACTAGGTTTAGAAAAAATCTTTATTTCCCAAGTTACCCCTTATGAGGGCCCCTTGGGAAAGAAATGTTTGCACTGGCCATTCAGTGTACTGCAGCCTTTAAGTAGGAAGAATTTGGTCCCTCTTGTGTTGAAGTTTTTACCAGCGTTTGTTTAATCCTCCTGGGAATATGGTGTTGAGTTTTCTAATCCAATGTCTTTCTGTCTGTCCTCCTGTGTCCAGTTAATGTTAGAATGCAGGCCTGATATTTCTACTGCTTCAAGTCCATGGTGTAGGAAATGAGCCACTATGTGTGTGTCTGTTTTTCTATGATTTTTTATGTAATATAAACAGCAAACAAAAAGTTCGGAAATTTGTGTTTGGTAGATTATTTCTCTGTTGTAACAATGCTTCTTGGCAATACATTTTATACCATTGGAAAGCCTGTTTATTTCCCTTTTAAATGATGCCCCATTTGTAAGGAACATGCATTTGTGGGATGAGCAGCACAGCTGAGTATGTGGGTTGCGCCCATGAAAAATTTGCCAAATCTTCTCTTCCAATGCCAAACAGCTACAATCCAAGTTACTCACGCATAGCCTACACAGCGCTGTCTATAAATCCTTAATTCCAATTTGCAATAACCAGGCCTGCCTTTAAAAGTATTGATATCAAAATGTGGCCAAGTTACAACTAACAATATTGCCTATCGTAGCTCACTAAATAAACTAGCTCTATTCCAAAGCAATGCTATCCACACTTAAATTATTTATATCCTAAATGATCTAATGCAACTTGGCCCTGTGTTTCTTCATCTTACCATGTGAAGAGATTGTGCCTCATGGAATAACAGGATTTCAATGAATGTTTTTAACAGTTGATGAATAATTACACTCCAGAAAAGATATGGTTGTACTTTGTTGGCAAGTTTACTTTAGAAAATGTACAGGTTTTAACTGCTGCTACAGATTTCTTTACAATTCACAAACAGACATGTATATCAAGAAACATCATGTACATTTTATTAATTCTGTGCTTTTCATAGACCCAAAGCAGTGGATGCAGACAATTGTTCAAACATGCCCTATAGTGTAGTAATTTTTCTGTTTAATTTCATTTATAAGTGCAACACATCTGAATCTTATTTATAGAGTATTTCCACTATGAATTATACAGTTTGGCACATAGTTTCATTGTTCACATTCTCTTGAGATGGTAAGATGAAGAAACACAGGGCCAAGTTGCATTAAATAATTTAGGAAAATGTGGATAGCATTGCTTTGGAATAGAGCTAGTTTATTATTGTGAGCTACGATAGGAAATATTGTTAGTTGTAACTTGGCCACATTTTGATATCAATACTTTTAAAGGCAGACGTAGTTTTTGCAAGTTGTAATTAAAGACAGCGCTGTGTAGGCTATGCGTGAGTAACTTGGCTTTTTTACGCCGAAGTGTAGTGGTTAATTAAGAAACCCATTACACACAGAGACAAGTTTTTTCTTAGTCCTTGGAGTTCTGACAACTTTGTTCCTTTCGTGCTGGAGGAGGGTAATTACTGGCAATTTCTGGCTTATCACTCTTTTTCTTTTCTGGTAATTTTAATTTAATGTTGAAATGTCTTTATTTTTGTAAATTATAAGCAGTGAGCCTACATTCATCAATGAATGTATGATTACAACTCATTATTCCAATTGACTGTTTCCTGTAATAAAACTACTCAATCTTAAGACCTGATTTAGACTTTGTTTTGACTTGTTAGTTGATCCACCAGGTTACTGTTCGACTTAACTAGAATTCGGCGATTTAATTGTCGATTGTCATTTTTTCTAATAATTATTCGATTAAATCCATTAAATATGATTAAATGTACGGTTAAGTGAGGGATTTCAGCACGCGATACCGCTTGTGTTCAGAGTGCTGGGCATTTTAACGAGGGCTGTTTTTCAGAACTGCTGTATTCAGAATTATAAGCATTTTTTCTTAATCCTCACTTCCACAACACCAATATTTATATAATATTCATATACTTTATGATTATGTAATTTTATACCCACATTTCCAGCATGTTCAATTATCTGGTGCTTACACTTTAATGTTAACGTTATAAAAGCACAGATGCCTACAATTACCTGGAGTCAGGACGGGTTTATAATCCCACACTGCACCATCTGGACTCAAAAAACATGTGCCTCGTCATAGAAAGGGTAAGTAAATGGACAATGATATTTGCATGCTGGCTGTCATGAAAATCGTTTTTTTTCTCTTTGTGGTTTAGCTAGCTAACATTAACATTACATGTACCTTCCTAGCTAGCCAGCTAATAAGAGATTTTCAGTAGCTAGCTAACGTTATGTGGTAACATTAATAACTGAAAAAGAAAAAAACTATTTTTATGACGGCCAGCAAACAAATATATATTTTTTTCATTTACTTACCATTCCTATGACAAAGCATATGTTAGTAGGCTAACTGTTACAGATGGTGCAGTTTGGGATTATAAACCCATCGGCATCTGTCCTTTTGTAAACCTTCAGGGACTCTATCTAATTAGTAGAGATACGGATTCTGGATTGTCTTTCATGTCTGTTCTGTTGCTGTCTCTCTCTCTCCTTCTTTCTGTTTCTCTCTCTCCCTGTCTGTCTATCTCTCTGTCAAAAAAATTAATTCAAAGCAACTGGAGCTGTTACAAACTTGCCTGGAAGAGGACCCAAGTTTATTTTGCCCCCACGCACAGTGAGGAGGATGGTAAGAGAGGCAAAAAAATCCCCAAGGATCACTGTTGGAGAATTACAGAGGAAAATTGTGATGGTTTCCAGTGGCGGAAAATCAAAAATCAGAACAAGTCACCCACAAAGGTGAGGACCACTAATAGATTAAACCCCAAAAGAGTAGAAAAGAAAAGGAATAATCCTAGTAGCTGAAACAGCCAAATGATAATCAACCCAGAAAAACAGGGTGAACTCGAAACACGTGTGAGAACACAAAGCAAAGTCTCCCGAGCTCAATACTAGAGCTAACACGGGAAACTAGAAAAAAAAGAACGCCTTTGGCACGTAACACTAACACGGCCAGAAGAAGGTGAAACAAAAGTGAAACCACCAAAGAAAAACTGTCTTAGTGAGAATGGCACAGACAAAATAACACAGCGAAGCTGACAGGAGGAGATAATCCTATACCTGAAATAATAAAGCTAAGAAGCAAGTCCCTCGTGAACATAAAACAAGTTTAATATTGCGAGGTCGCTTGTACCTGGCTATACCTGGCTCAATGTAATACAGAATGACAAAGAAGCACAGAGGAAGGAACTTAAATAACCCGCAGGTAGTAGCACAGGTGAAATGAATAATAAGCGAGGTGAAGCAAAACCCCGGAACGGAATGTGGAAGAAATCCGATAGATTCTCCATCGGAGAGAAAGGACGAGAACCGCATCAGAAAAGGAAAAAATAACCCACGAACCATGACAGGACCCCCCCTCTAAGGGACGACCCCAGACAATCCCTCAAACCAATTGTTACGTGAATCTTTGATTAGTTCGGGATCCAAAATATTCCTAGATGGAACCCAACACCGTTCCTCTGGGCCATAGCCCTCGAAGTCCACTAAAAACTGCCAACCCCTACCTACCCGTCTCTCCGCTAAAATGCGGCAGACAGTATACACCGGACCTCCTTCCACGATCCGAGGAGGGGGAGGGGGTCTCTCAGTAGGAGAAAAAGGACTGATCAGTAATGGTTTTAATCGTGACACGTGAAACGTAGAATGAATACGCATAGAGTGTAGCAATTGAAGACCGTCACCAGGTTGATCTTACGGATGATCTTGAACGGTCCCACGTAACACGGGGCAAGTTTACGAGATTCAACCCACAGAGGCAGATCTAGTGACGATAGCCAGACTAGCTGACTCACCTGATAAAAGGGGGCTGTCTGGCGATGTCTGTCGGCAGAAGATTTTTGGGATGCCGAAGCTCGCGAAAGTGATGAGCGAACTAATTTCCACACCGAACGACACCTCCGAACAAAAGAGCCAGCAGAGGGAACTTCCACATTCTTCTCCAGCTCAGGGAAGAGCGGGGGCAGATAACCCTACTTGGGCCTCGAAGGGAGAAAGGCCAGTGGAGTATTATGGGCATACTCAGCCCAGGGAAGATAACGGCTCCACGACGTAGGATTAGTAGCCGCCAAGCAGGGAAGGGTGTTTTCCATAGTTTGGTTGGTACGCTCTGTTTGCCCGTTAGTTTGTGGGTGAAAACCGGAGGACAAACTAACCGATGCGCCCAACTGTGCGCAAAAGGAACGCCAGAACTTGCCAATAAATTGAGGATCACAGTTCGCTACTACGTCCTGAGGCAATCCATGTATATGGAACACGTGATTGATAACCAACTGATTGGTTTCCGGCACCGATGGCAATTTTGCCAGAGCGAGAAAATGAGCCGCCTTGGAAAACCTATCAACAATGACTAAGATAACCGCAAGAATCGGGCAATCCGGTCACAAAATCTAACGCAATATGGCTCCAAGGTCGACTCGGCACGAGTAAAGGGCGTAATAACCCAGAGGGTGGTAGTCGAGAACCCTTGTTCCGAGCGCAAACAGCACAAGCGGCAACTAATTTGTGCACATTCTTCTCCATACCAGGCTACCAAAAGCGTCTTGAGAGAAATTTCTTGGTGCGGTGATCATCAGGATGTGCAGTGAATTGTGAAGAATGACCACACTGGAGTACTCGACCTCACCTCGGGAGGTACAAAAAGGCAATTAGCAGGACCTCCACCCGGACTCTGGTTAAGTCGCAACGCCTGTTGAACCGCCACTTCAACGTCCCATAACACAGGAGCAACTATCTGGGCAGCAGGCACAATGTGCTCGGGAATAGTGGGACTGTCAGTACGCTCAAAGATGCGCGAAAAAGCATCTGGTTTAACATTCTTTGAACCTGGGCAGTACGTCAAAAAAAAGTTCAAATGAGTAAAAAATAATGCCTGTCTTGAATTACGGCTTCTAGCCAGTTGGACCTACTCCAAATTTCTGTGGTCGGTCCACACAGTAAAGGGGTGTTCCGCTCCCTCTAATCAATGGTGCCCCTCCTCCAGACTGCCAGCAATTCCCAATCCCCCACGTCGTATTTCCTCTCAGCCGGGGTGAGAGCCCAAGAGAAATGTGCACACAATGCGGTCGATGGGAGAATGCTGGGACAATATAGCGCCTGCTTCCAATTCGGAAGCATCAACCTCCACAACAAAAGGGAGGGCGTGATTAGAATAGGTTCAAAACTGAACCTCTTCTTGAGTTCCACAAAAGCGGATTCAGCCTTAGAATTCCTATTTCGGTATATTCAGCTTGGACGTTGTGTGGCAAAAGGAACTCAAGCGTCCCTGCAATTTTAGTCACTACCCTCTGAGTGGGCGAATCAAGAGAAGACCACTGAAGCTTATCCCCTCCCCACCTGATATGGGGATCACGTTTTACAAGCCAAGTGTGACCTAAAACAAGGGAATAAGGGGGAATCGACAAAAAAACCCAGAATTCTCTCAGTATGAGTATCCTCAAGAGCAGACATTGTGAGGAGAGCAGTAGTCTCCTTAATAGTACCTGAGTCTAACGGGCGAACATCGAGAGCAGTGACTAGTCGGGACTGGTCGAGGCGCTGAACAGGAATGTGGTGCTTTCTAGCCCACCGGGCATCAATAAAGCATTCCACGGCCCCAGAATCAATAAAGGCCTTAGCCTGAAGGAAGTGCTGTTTCCACAAAAGGCTGACAGGTAGTAAAGTTTGCGATGTAGTACCTTGTAGTCTCGCTAGAGAAACCAGGGTCTCTTTAATTTAATACACATTTAATACACTCCTCTTCTCTTTAATTTAATACACTGACTGATGGTGTGGCCTTTCTTTTTACAGTAGCGACACCACTCAGCTCGGTGATCGGTATTTGTATGGGCTCCTCTCCATTATAAGACAGGGGGGTAGACAAAGAAGGGACGGACGCCGTAACCGGAGCGTAGGAAGAGCTCATCCGGCGGTCTCTCCTGCTATTTTTTGTCCGGAAACGGTCCCGAAAGCAATTATCTATCCAAATGACAATGGACACTAACTTATCCAGTGAATCAGCCTGCTCAAGCACTGCTAGGGCATCTTGGACGGATTTGTTTAACGCCTCAATAAATAGTGTCATAAGGGGAGCTTCTGGCCAACCTGTCTCACCTGCCAGCGAACGAAACCTAATGGAAAATTCGGCCTCTGTCTCGTTACCCTGGGGAAGGTGCCTAAGTCTAGCCGACTCTTGACCCGAGATGTTATGGTCGCAAAACCGACTCCAAGTATTTTAACCCTTTGACGTGTACGGTCACACTGGTGTTACAGCACTAGAGTGGTCCCTGAAGTGTACGGTCACACCGGTATGATTAGAACACAGGATTAGAACGTCTATTTACGAATGACGCAACAGTGGTTGAACCTCATTCTGTCTAGGACTAAATGCACTTATGTTCCACAAAACAATTGCACCAAATAAACTCTTTACAACACCAGTTGTCATGTCCTCAATGTGAGCATTTATTTGTTTATGCAGATGTGCACACCGTCTCAGAAGTAGCAACAGTTTAGACAGAAAAAATATGCTAGGCTACTGAGTTAGCCAACGTGAGACTGCTAACCGAGCTGACAAAATGAATTAACTACAGCTGACATAAAACACAATATAAACAACCAATTCGCAATTATATACGATGCATCACATCACAGGTAAACTCACTAGTGATCAAAATAATTGACTAAACACGGCAAACGTTGAAAATAATCACAGTAATATAACGTTAGTCTTACGGCGCTGCCATCTTGTTTTTCCGCAATCAACCAAAGATAATTACCACTATCAAAATGCTCCATTTACTCAAACATATCAATTCCCTAACAATGTTTCCGGAAAGTACAAAACAAGTAGGCCTACATATGTAGGGTATCATGTCACATTATGATCTTCATTTGGACCAGAGATGACGTTGTATGGCTCTATTTTAGCATTGTGATCAGTACAAGCTTCAGAAAAATACTTCACAAACATCATGGGTGGCCATTACAATTTTTGCTAGAATCGGAATACCTAATTTATAACAAGTATTTGAAAACATGCAAATACTATAGCAAATAAAGAAAATTTTACCAAATGAATTAGCTTTTTATTGTTACAGACTCAGAGAATGTTTTAGCATCTCTCATACTGACAGTGCACGTAGCAAGTCAGACGATCCCATCGCACCTGGCACACACAGAGCGCCATCTAGTGTTGTTATATTCGTTTCGTTGTAGCTTATATTTATATACATACATACATAAAGTCAAGCCGGAAAGTCTGCACACCCCTTTTACCTTCTCCACGTTTTATTACGCTACAGACTTATACTACAATAGATTGAGCTCATTTTTTGCCTCAAACATCTACACACAATAGCCATGAAGGAAAAACATTTATTTAGGGGTTACATATCTGTACACACCCTTAGCCTAATACTTGGTTGCTGCACCTTTGGCAGTGATTACAGCTTCAAGGCGTCTTGGGATAGAAGCTACGAGCTTGGCACACTTGTTTCTGGACATTTTTGCCCATTCCTTTTGGCATATCCTTGCAAGCTTCGTCAGGTTGGATGGGGAGCGTCGGTACACAGCCATTTTCAGCTCTTTCCACAGATGTTCAATTGGATTCAGGTCTGGGCTCTGGCTGGGCCACTCAAGGACATGCACAGACTTTCTCCGAAGCCACTCCTTTGTTCTCTTGGCTGTGTGCTTCGGGTCGTTGTCATGTTGGAAGGTAAACCTTCCCCGAGTCTGAGGTCCAGAGCGCTCTGGAGCAGGTTTCCTTCAAGGATCTCGGTCTAGCTGCATTCATCTTTCCCTCTATCAGGACTAGTCGCCCTGTTCCCGCTACTGAAAAACATCCCCACATCATGATACTGCCACTGCCATGCTTCACTGTAGGGATGGTATTAGCCAGGTGATGAGCGGTGCCTGGTTTCCTCCAGACGTGACGCTTGGTATTCAGGCGAAAAAGTTAAATTTTGGTTTAATCAGACCAGAGAATCTTGATTCTCATGGTTTGAGAGTCCTCTAGGTGCCTTTTGGAAAACTCCAAGCGGGCTGTGATGTGCCTTTTACCAAGGAGGGGCTTCCGTCTGGCCACTCTACCATAAAGGCCTGATTGGTGGAGTCCTGCCTGGATGGAGTGACCCTCGGGTTCCTGCTCACCTCCCTGGCTAAGGCCCATCTTCCCCGATTGCTCAGTTTGGCCGGGCGGCCAGGTCTAGGAAGATTCTTGGTGGTTCCAAACTTCTTCCATTTACGAATGATGGTGGCCACTGTGCTCTTTGGGACCTGTAAAGCTGCAGAGATTTTCCCTTCTCCAGATCTATGCCTTGAAACAATCCTGTTTCTGAGGTCTGCAGATAATTCCTTTGACCCCATGACTTGGAGTTTGCTCTGACGCACTGTCAACTGTGGGACCTTATATAGGCAGGTGTTGGCAATCCCCAATCATGTCCAATCAATTGAATTTATCACAGGTGGACTCCAATTAAGTTGTAGAAACATCTCAAGCAGTATCAGGTGCCTGTATGTATAGGACTCTCACCTATACTCTCCTGTTATGAGAGATAGACAGACCAGCAGTGTTGATCCTGCTTCCGATGAATTTTGTATATCTTCTAAGTAAGTAAACCGCTGCAGAAAAGTTCTTTACCAGAAATTGCACAAGTGGATGAAGATCAAAGGAACAATCAAAGGAAAGTGTATCTCACTGCAAAGAGTGGATCGTTCTGGATATTCAAAATACTCATCTGTGCTGCCAGCAGAGCTAGATCCTGGAAGGCCTGCTCTTTTGCTCAGACCAGGGCCTTGGAGTGAAGGACTTCCCCAGCAGCAGTGCATCCCTGGGGAGTGTGCCAAGCCAGCCCTGTTTACAAAGCAGCTGCCCAGCTTCCACCAGGCCAGGCCCAGGCTCCAGCCAGCTACCACCAGGCCAGGCCCAGGCTCCAGCCAGCTACCACCAGGCCAGGCCCAGGCTCCAGCCACTACCACCAGGCCAAGTCCAGGCTCCAGCCAGCTACCACCAGGCCAGGCCCAGGCTCCAGCCAGCTACCACCAGGCCAGGCCCAGGCTCCAGCCACTACCACCAGGCCAGGCCCAGGCTTCAGCCAGCTGCCTCCAGGCCAGGCCCAGGCTCCAGCCAGCTACCACCAGGCCAGGCCCAGGCTCCAGCCAGCTACCACCAGGCCAGGCCCAGGCTCCAGCCACTACCACCAGGCCAAGTCCAGGCTCCAGCCAGCTACCACCAGGCCAGGCCCAGGCTCCAGCCACTACCACCAGGCCAGGCCCAGGCTCCAGCCAGCTACCACCAGGCCAGGCCCAGGCTCCAGCCACTACCACCAGGCCAGGCCCAGGCTCCAGCCACTACCACCAGGCCAGGCCCAGGCTTCAGCCAGCTGCCTCCAGGCCAGGCCCAGGCTCCAGCCAGCTACCACCAGGGCAGGCCCAGGCTCCAGCCAGCTATCACCAGGCCAGGCCCAGGCTCCAGCCACTACCACCAGGCCAGGCCCAGGCTCCAGCCAGCTACCACCAGGCCAGGCCCAGGCTCCAGCCAGCTACCACCAGGCCAAGTCCAGGCTCCAGCCACTACCACCAGGCCAGGCCCAGGCTCCAGCCAGCTACCACCAGGCCAGGCCCACTCTCGGCTTCAAACAGTGACATTGACTTTGATAGTCTGGCACATCTGTAAATTGCTATGATTAATCTGAATAGTGAGATTGAATTTCCGAAGCTGGGGAAAGCCAATTCCTCCCCAAATAGCTTGACAGATAATAATTATTCTGCCTGGCCTCATTCAACCTCAGTGCTTAAAACCATAGAAACTGTAAAACCAGCCACAGATAGACTCCCACAAGCAGCTGAACTGCTTTTCACTCGTCTTGGCAAGATTCATTCATGGCAAAACACACTAATTATCGGTGACTTCAATGTAAGAAGACTGAAGATAAATTCTGCGTTAATTCATTGCATCCCTGACGCACTTGTGACGAACATCACCTCCTGGATTGATAACAACCTGCTGGATTTTCTATCTGAAAACAAACAATTCTCAAAATTAATTCTGCATGTCGGCTGGAACAATCTCCGACTTAGGGAGAAAGCCATTCTGGAAAATGACTTTGAATGTCTACTTAACAAATGCCTGGAATTCAAGAATCTAGAATTGTTTATTAGTGGCCCGCTTCCAGCAACTCGGGGGTCTGAACTTTTTTCAAGAGCACAAAGTCTCAGTGTTTGGCTTACAAGATCATGCTTGCAAAAACAAATCAATTTCATCGATAATGTAAATGCCTTTTGGGCCAGGAGACAGTGGTTCATCGCTGATGGAGTGCTAAATTTGCTTGGCTCAAAGAATTTATCATCACATGTCGCCCACACAATCAGGAACCCTCCATGGATCAAAAACATCCCCTGGGGCAGGCCGACCTCAGTCGTGAAAACTCCTGGCCTTATCTCCCCGCAAAGACCTGCTGCTCCTTTTCAAGGTCCTTCTGTTCTCTGCTCCCAGGAGAAGTTTTCTGCAGACAAAGATCATCTAGCCCCCCCTCCTGTAAATGGAGGGGCACTTATCCCCACCCCCCCTCATACCTCCCCTCAAGCTCCCCCGCCTATCAGAGAACAGGGACTCACCCACCAAAATGCACCTGGTTCTGTCGGCATTGATCAAGAAGAACATGAACACAGATCCTGCTGATTCCAACACTCACCTCGACCACTCCGTGCCAAAGGACATCGCCTCCTCTCACCTACCTTCTTCCCCCCTTCAGCCTTCATCACTCCCTCCCTCTTCCTCTCCTACTCCCTCACCTCCCACCCCTCCCCCTCATTACCTCACCTCCTCCCTCATCTGCTCTTCTCCGGCTCTCAAAATCTCTCCCATCTCTTCTCACATCCCTCCTCCCCCCCTTCATCAGTTCCCCCCTCTTCCTCTCCTAATCCCACGCCGCCCATCTCTCCTTCCCCCCCATGCCTCGCCACCTCCCTCAATTTATCTCCTCCTATACTTCCCCCTGCCTCCCCTGATGCTCTTTCTATATCCTTCCCTTCTTTTTCCTCTCCTCCTGCTGACAATATTCCTTTTTCAAATAAACTTGAGGAACGTGTGCTCGCTGGACTTACCTGTGCAGCCAGCCCACTGTTTAAACAGCAAGCCATCCTATCAGGGATGATGCAAAATTCCCCTCAGAATTCCCCTCAAACCCCCACAGCAACCCCGCACCTCTCCCCGTCACCACATTTATCCCCAGAGTACAATGCCTCCACACCCCGCCCACCCCTCTCTCCCCAAACACCCCCCAGATGCCCTAACCCCCACCCTGCCTCCCAGATGCCTTAAACCCCACCGCACCCCCTTTTCCCAGCTTAAAAATCCCCTACCCAAAAAATCACCAATCCTTCCACCCAGCCACCCTACCCAGCGCAAAAAGGCACGCGCACCCGCTCCACCTCTCGCCTCCTCCAGGGCCCTTCGATCCGCATCTCAGGCAGCGCTCCCCCCATGCCCTAAGTGAGACAGATCGGGTCCCAGTCTACCCAGTGGAACTACACTTAACTTTTATGATAGCACACTGGGACCCTGTGAGACTCCATCTTCCATCATCCCTGTTGTCGCACTTCCGTTGCGTCATCAGAACGCTGCTGCTCTTAGATCTGGTAGTACTGGAAACGGGAGACTGCTACACACCAAGCAGGACCGAAAACGCGGAGTGGACTTCAGTCTACTTCGACCTCTGCAGAGATCCATCACTACATCAAACCTCAAAATAGAGCTTTTTAATGCACAATCCATTGCAAACAAGCCTCTCTCATAAATGAGCACATTTTGGATAAGGGGATTGACTTTATGTGCCTCACAGAAACCTGGCATCGACCAGAGGCCTATTCCACCCTGAAGGAAGCCTGTCCCCCTGGCTACAGCTACCTGGAGAAAGCCCGCAACACTGGTCGTGCTGGTGGTGGCTTAGCTGTCATACACCGGAATGATCTGGAACTGTCCCCCCTGCCTCTGCCGGAACTATCCTCATTTGAATGCATTGGATTTAAATGTAAACCCCCCTTCACCATGACATTACTTCTTATCTACAGACCACCCAAACCAAACTCAGTTTTCATCTCAGAGATGCGCGACCTGCTCACAACACTCTGCACAATATCTGCCAATATTGTAATACTTGGAGATATGAATATTCACATCGATACCCCCTCCTGCCACTCTGCATCTGAATTTTTACAACTACTGGACTGTCTTAACCTTAAACAACATGTTGATGTCCCCACACACACTAGGGGGCACACGCTCGACCTGGTCATCACTGACTCTGCACCCATCAGCAATCTGATAGTTTATGATCTAGGCGTTTCTGACCACAAGGTCATTTCAATGGAGCTGTCATTCCTGACCCCCCATACTAAGCCCAAGCGCCAAATCTCTTTCAGGAACCTAAAAAACATCAACCCAGACGCCATGCTCTTGGACCTCCAGCATCTTTCCACTGCAAACTTTCCATCAGTCAGTGAATCAGTGGATTTTTACAATAAAACCCTGAGCAGTCTCCTGGATTTCCACGCCCCTATAAAAACCAGAGCAGTCACCTTTTCACGCTCAGCCCCCTGGTTCACCTGTGAGCTACGGAAAATGAAGGTGGCTGGACGTGTCCTTGAGCACCGTCTCAAAATTTCAGGCCTTACTGTGCACAAATTAGCATATCGAGAACATCAAAGGGCCTACTAAAAGTCCCTCAGAGATGCACGGTCACAGTATTATTCCAACATTATAAACAGTCCCGGCAACTCCAAGCAGCTTTTTTCTACCGTTAATCATCTCCTCAAACCACAAACTCTCTCACACACAGGAACCACAGAGGAGCAGTGCAATAACTTTATTGATTTTTTCAGAACAAAATTAGACACCATCCGCTCTCTTCTCTCCAGTTCCTCCACTCTGCCTGCCCCGGCTGCCGACCCACCACCTGGGACCTCCCAGCCTCTCTGCTGCTTCTCAGAAACTACACAGCGAGAGGTTGAGGACATCATCAGGAAAATGAAATCATCCACCTGTGCACTAGACCCCTTTCCCACAGCCCTGGTAAAATCCAACATCTGTGCCATAAGTCCCCTGATCATCAAAGTCATAAACCACTCCCTTCAGGCCGGACATGTTCCATCTACCTTAAAAACTGCTGTCATCAGACCTCTTCTCAAAAAACCCACCCTAGACCCAGAAGTTTTTGCCAACTACAGGCCCATTTCCAACCTCCCATTTCTCTCCAAGGTTCTGGAAAAAGTAGTTGCCGCTCAGCTTCAGGACCATCTTAAAACAAACAACCTTTTTGAGAAGTTTCAATCTGGCTTCCGCTCCGCTCACAGCACAGAAACAGCTCTGGTCAGGGTTACGAACGACCTGCTGATGGCGGCTGATGACGGCTCCCCATCCCTTCTCATTCTTCTTGATCTGACTGCAGCATTTGACACTGTCGATCATTACATCCTCCTCGACCGTCTACACAGCACAATCGGACTCACTGACTCTGCCCTAAATTGGGTTAAATCCTACCTCTCCGGAAGATCTGAGTACGTCTCCCTGGGAGGTGCAAAGTCCCGGACTCACCCTGTCACCTGTGGTGTCCCTCAAGGGTCAGTCCTTGGTCCAACCCTGTTCACACTTTACATGCTCCCCCTTGGTCGTGTCATCAGCCGACATGGAATATCATTCCATTGTTACGCTGATGACACACAACTGTATCTAAAAACAGACCAAATCCCTGCTACAGCATTGCCATCATCATTATCATCATCATCATCATCATCATCATCATCTACACTAACCACCTGCTTGGAGGAGATAAAGGCGTGGATGAAACACAACTTCCTGCAACTGAACAGTTCAAAAACTGAAGCCATCTTAGTTGGCACCCTACACCAGGTTAAATCATCATCCATAACTAGCATCACCTTTTCTGGCCAGGACATCCCCCTCTCATCATCTGTCACCAACTTGGGTGTAAAAATTGACCCTCACCTGTCATTTGAGGCCCACATTAAACATCTGTGCAAGATTTCCTTCCACCATCTCAGGAACA
Source organism: Ilyophis sp. 1 JC-2022 (assembly GCA_022702515.1). Taxonomy (NCBI): domain Eukaryota; kingdom Metazoa; phylum Chordata; class Actinopteri; order Anguilliformes; family Synaphobranchidae; genus Ilyophis; species Ilyophis sp. 1 JC-2022. The sequence goes on from CM040395.1 coordinate 107,646,572, forward strand.
TTGCTAAACTCCGTCCCACACTCACTCTGCCAGATGCTGAAAAACTTGTCCACGCCTTTGTCTCCTCAAGACTGGACTATTGCAATGCACTTCTCATCGGGATCCCTAGCAAGGACATCCAGAAGCTTCAATATATCCAGAACTGCGCTGCTAGGATACTGATGAGAGTGCGAAAATATGAACACATTACACCTGTCCTTCACTCATTACACTGGCTTCCGGTTTCCTCCAGGATTGAATACAAAATATTACTTCTAACCCATCAGTGCATCCATGGCAGTGCCCCCCCTACCTCAAGGAACTGCTCACCCCACAAACCTCCACACGAAACCTCCGATCAGGAAATGGCAACTTTCTCCTCCCCCCCAGGACCAAGCTGCGCACTATGGGGGATCGGGCATTCTGCTCGGCCGCTCCTCATATCTGGAATACTCTCCCTGACCACCTAAGGGTACCACAAACTGTTGATGCTTTTAAAAAAGGACTAAAAACCTTCCTTTTTAACAGAGCCTTTTCTTTTTAGTAGTGATTCGGTGCATTTGTGTGAAATTGAAATTGTATTGTTCTCTGACACATGCCCACAAACACATACTCACACTCTCTCAAACACACTCTCTTACACTTCATCTTGTATTTTTAGAAATTGTTTGAAATAGTATTGTTTTGAAATTGAAATTAGATTGCAGTATTGCACTGTTTTGAAATATGCTGTATTGTAGCATTGAAATTTGATTGTTGTATTGTAGTTGAAACAGTATTGTATTTATGTTATTTTTTTATTTTTTATTTCATTTTATTTTATTTGACTTGTGATTTGTGGCTTGACGATGTATCTTATTGTATGTATCTTATTGTAATCTCGGCTGCATTGATTTTTAACTGCATTGCTTATGCCCTTGTTTTTTTATTTTTTGAATTTGTTTTTACTTATCTATTTTTAAATCTGTAGCACTTTGAGATTTGTTTCAAATGTAAAGTGCTTTATAAATAAAATGTATTATTATTATTATTATTATTATCAGTGGAAACAAAATGCACCTCAGCTCATTTTTGGGTGCCATATCAAAAGTTGTGCACACTTGTGTACATATGATATTTTACATTTTGATTTTTAATAAATTAGCACAAATGTCTAAAAACCTGTTTTAACTTTGTCATTATGGGCTATTTTGTGTAGAATTTTGAGACTCAATCGATTGTAGAATATGTCTGTAACGTAATAAAACGTGGAGAAGGTGAAAGGGGTGTGCAGCAACCACCATGAGTGAGCTCTAAACCTTCCTGATGGCAGTCCTAATCATGGGGGTTGTGAAGAACCCCTCACTACGGGATTACTGGAGCACAAATCCCATGCTGGTTACCCCCTTCTTCTCCACCCTCTTCTCCCAAGACCGCTTTCTCCTCCTGCTCCTATGTCTTCACTTTGCCAACAATGCTATTGCCAACTTCCAAGACCCACTTTACAAGATCAGAAGTGTCCTAACAAGCCTCAGGTCTGCATTTCGCTGGATCCATGTCCCTTACAAGGACCTGTGTATTGATGAGTCCCTGATGCTCTGGAAGGGTAGGCTGGCATTCCACCAATACATCCCCTCAAAGAGGAACTGTTTTGGGGTGAAGTTTTTTATCCTCTGTGATGTCAAGAGCGGGTTTGTCCAGGACATTGTCATCTACACAGGAGCCACCACTGACATCACTCACTATGACGGGCTGGGGCTCTCCAGGTCGGTGGTGATGACCATGCTGGCTCCTCATCTGGGGAAGGGCTACACCCTCTTTGTCGACAACTGGTACAGCAGCCCCACACTTTTCCACCACCTGCTGACCAACAACACTGGGGCTTGTGGAACAGTCCGGCAAAACGTGGATGCCCACCTTTTCCGGTAGGAAGATGCAGAGAGGGGATGTGGAATTCATGGAGAATGGAAGCCAGCTGGCAGTGAAATGGCTCTCTACACTCCACACAGCATCAATGGTGCCCACTGGGAAAATAAACCACCTAACGGGAGAAGAAAAAAATCATGCCAGAATGCATTGCCTAGTACAACATGAAGATGGGGGCAGTGGACAAGGCTGACAGGATAAACAGTTTTGTGGCCTGTGTGAGAAAGGCCACAAAGTGGTACAAAATTTTTTCCCCCCACTTGGTTGACACGGCACTTGTCCACCGCCAGCTGACAGGTGAGATGATCACATTTATACATTTCAAACTATATATTAAACTATATATATATACAGGTGCAGCTCAAAAAATTAGAATATCGTGAAAAAGTTCAATATTTTTTGTCACTCATGTCAGAAAGTGAAACTCATATATTATATAGATTCATTACATTTCATTCATTACATTCATGACCATGGTATTACTGTGCTTGATTGGCCAGCAAACTCGCCTGACCTGAACCCCATAGAGAATCTATGGGGTATTGTCAAGAGGAAGATGAGAGACACCAGACCCAACAATGCAGACGACCTGAAGGCCGCTATCAAAGCAACCTGGGCTTCCATTACACCTCAGCAGTGCCACAGGCTGATCGCTTCCATGCCAATGCAAAAGGAGCCCCAACCAAGTATTGAGTGCATAGAAATGAACATACTTTTCAGAAGGCTGACATTTCTGTTTAAAATATCCTTTTTTATTGATCTTATGTAATATTCTAATTTTCTGAGACACTGAATTTGGGTTTTCATTAGCTGTAAGCCATAATCATCAAAATTACAAGAAATAAAGGCTTGAAATATTTCACTCTATGTGTAATGAATCTATATAATATATGAGTTTCACTTTCTGAAATGAGTGACAAAAAATATTGAACTTTTATAATATTGAACAATACCCCCCTGCCCTCACCCACAGGTCAGAATCTCACCAATCAGGTGTACCGGGCTAACATGATGCGGCAGCTGGTGGAGGAGAACCACACCCCTCGACGTCCACCAACTGGAGGCCGCCCTGCAGCCGCTAACCCCCTGCGCCTCACTGCTAGACACTTCCTGTCTGCGGTCCCTCAGACGGAGGCCCAAGGCAGCCACACGCGGAGGCACTGTAAGGTCTGCCTGTCCTCATTCAAGAAGAGGAAAAGGGCCACAAAGTTCATGTGTGCACCCTGCAACACACCCCTGTGCGCTGTGCCTTGCTTTGAGGAGTAACATACTTTGAAGCACTATTCGGCACCTTCGGTTCCTGCTAGAAAAAAATTATTAGTTCGTGGTAATGTAAAAAGTTCTTAAAATAAAAAGTTGTTAATGTATAGCACATTACTAGAATATTATATCTGTTGTTATTTTGTAATTATTCAATCAGTTTTATTTTGAAGGTGTTAGTTATGAAATTTAAATGTTATTAGTCTTCAGTTAATGTTTATATTATATATTATAAATATTTAAACTTTTAATAAAAATGATTAAGACATATCTGTTATTTGTAATTATTCAATCGGTTCATGTCTAATGTGTTATGATATTATTATAATTGTCAGTTGTGTATTGAACTTTCTAGTGTGTAGCAGTAATCTTTAGGCTATTTGAGAGAAGGTTCATGGCATGCATAGCTATCAATGCTATTAAAATTCAATCTTGGGGGACCCCTGTGCATGCTGGTTTTTGTTCCAACCACAATTGCAATCCTAGAATTTTAAGAAGCACTTACTAATTTTTGCTTTTCATGTCCTCTTAAACTGCATTGTCAGAAATGGCTATGCATGCCATGAAAAATAAAAGTACGATGTTCACCTTGTCTTTATTGTGCTATATTATATACAATAACAAGGTACTTTTTTTAACAAAAATAAAAACTGGTGAATCAACAGGCTCCTAATTAGGTTACTGACTACGTGTTCATCTTTCATAGTAAAAGCAGGTTTGGCTTATCCTTTGATTTGTCTTTGAATTCTTCATATCAACCAAATTGTTAGTTTTAGTGGCCAGGTGTACACACTTTTACCAATTAGGAGCCTATTGATTCACCTCAGTCTGTATTCTGATCAGTTAAAACATTTTTCTACCTCTCCATGTAATCGTTTGCAGTTAGCACAATGTGAACATTGTACTTCTATTCTTCATGGCACGCATAGCTATTTCCTATGTCATACCGCTTTGACACCAATGTATGTCAACCACTTGTCGGGGAAGTGAGGATTCTGTAAAATGTCTATTTTCTGAATCCAGCGTTTCCAACAGTCAATGCCCTTCCTTGTTAAAATGTTCAGCACTCTGAATACTGAACATAGGCGATATTGCGTGCTAGAACCCCTCACTTATCCTGCAGTAAAAATATATTTCACATCATTTCATAATTATTAGAAATGACAATCGTCAATTCAATCACATAATTCGTCCATAGGCCAGTCGGACAGTAACCTGGTGGAAGCAACAAGTCAAAACAAAGTCTAATTCAGGCCTAAGAGTACATCATTTCAGTAAAAGAAAAACAGTCAATTAGTATAATGACTGCAAATCATTCATTAATGAATGTAGGCTGACTACTTAGAATTTACAAAAAGGAAGACATTAATTTGAAGTTAGGGCGGCAGTGTAGTATAATGGTTAAGGAACTGGCCTTGTAACTGAAAGGTTGCAGGTTCGATTCCTAGGTAGGACACTGCCGTTGTACCCTTGAGCAAGGTACTTAACCTGAATCGCTTCAGTATATATTCAGCTGTATAAATGGATAATATGTAAAAAATGCTAAAAAGTTGTGTAAGTCGCTCTGGATAAGAGTGTCTGCTAAAATGCCTGTTAAAAAAAATAATAATAATGTTACCAGTAAAGAGCGAGAGACTGGTAAGCCAGAAATAGCCCAGGTATTACCCTCCTGAAGCTTACACGATCAGAAAAATTGTTAGTATTTGTGTATTTTTTCTCTCCCAAATTGTTCTGTGCTGCTGAAGGGGGCACTCAGATGAAAACTATATCTTAAAAGGTAAAAACACAAAAAACAAATTGACAAACACTTATGTGAACTATTTACATTTTATTAAGCATTTTCTCAAACACATCCAGTATATAATGGGACTGGACTAAGTGGAACGAGTGTTATTTATATCAATTTTAGGTCGCAGCACCAGCAACACTTGGCTGAACTTACTACAGTTGACAAATATAGTGCCATTTTGCCATATCCTCGCCTTTTGATTGGTCTGTACTACCTTTGCTGGAGATAATGCCATGGGGGTACTCTGATAACCTCAGGGACTGGTCTAAGTGGAACTAGTGTTATTTATATCAATTTTAGGTCGCTAAGGTCATCGGTATGCTATTTCCATTCCTTTTCTACGTGTTTAATGTGAAACACTCGTTTCTATGTTGTTTTTAGACGTTGGCATATATTACTTTTATTTTGACACATTATGAGTCGTTTCGTCACGAAATTGTGGACAACTGTTGCTGGCTTCACGCTGATTTTTGTGACTGCTCCTTGCGCAATCACGTGAGACTCATAAGGGATACTCACATGATTGGTCATGTGGCTTGTGGGTTAATTTATGCAGAAGATCGAAAGTCGCTCAGCCACTGGTTGGAAGCGGCAATAAAACCAACCGAAGAAGGTGCATGACAATTGAGTTTTGTTTTTTTGTACTGGACGGTGTAGAAGCAACAGAGGGGATAGATTGTCAACTCCTCGGAGCCCGAGAACAGAAAGGTACTGTGATTGAAGGTGAACTCGCTAACGTTAGTTCTAAAGATGGTTGAGGCTTAAGCGTAACTAACTAGGTTGTAATGACACAGTGTCTTATATCAGCTAGACAGAAAAACTTACTAATGATTGCTCCTTTGCTGAAATCCGTTGGCTAGCTAAGAAAATCTCGCTGACGCTAGGCAACTAAATATAAAATGGTTTAATAAATAAATAAAAACTTCACCTGCTTTGATATTGTCTTTATTTATCTAGCCTGTTTGCCAAATTGTTTAGTCCGTATGTGAAAATGAGCCACTCGCCTCGTAAAATTGGAAGAAACGGGGGTCGGTTCTATGTTGTGTTTGTGTTAAAGTAAGCTAAATGCTGTAACGTTAGGCTAACTTGCTGATGTAGCCTAGTTACAGCGTGAAATTGCCCGGTCAGATGCCGCCTGTTCTCTTGTCGCAGACAACCACCCCAATTTACAAGCTGTTTAGAAATGTAAGGTAACGTTAGGTTGGGTTATTGCGAAGGTGTTTATCTTTTACCATGCTAGCTAAATTTGATGATCAATGTATGTATCGGTTGCTGTGAGTGCAAGGCGTTCCTTGTGACTATGTACGGGAAGGCTGATTCGGCATGCTAATATAATGTCAAATTATTATTATTTTTTTGTAGAGCATAGCTTAACGTTATTGATTTAATGGTAAGTTATTCAATGTCTTACTTCAATGACATACTTCCTGTGTCCTCGTGACTGGATTCCGCAATTTATGACACTGCCTTTGCTTGGAAACAACACTGGTTTATTGTCTGTAGATTTTAAATCTAGAAGAGAATTGTATTATTTTTACGTTCTTTGATCTTGGTTCATTGCTTTTAGTCCATTACACTCCAGTTGACTTTCCAATTAAGTTTTGGTGAATCCAGTTGGTCTGCTGTGTAACTATTCTTGGGAATTTTTCCAGGATACCGGGAACCGGCCTGCTCATTGCATAAGTGCAAGTGTTTTTTTAATGGACCTCGGATTTTAAAGTAGATCTCTTCAGAAATATGCAGTGTATATACTTGTGAAAAATAATCTTTCAAAAATGCTTTCCCCGTTAAACGCAAGCACTAGAACGCCCTTCAGTAATTTGACTATTTCATCTAAAGGGGGGTGTTTTCTTGTTACTTGTGTTAAAGTGAAAGGACGTTGTCGGGGGGCGGGGCATTTCGACAAATCGAATGTTGGCAGGAAAAGGGCGCTTGTTGGCCGTAACTTTAGCAGCAGTTTGAATAAAAAATTTCTGAGAAGCTGGATTTTCGCTTCCTATTTTCTTGAGTGATTGAACACAAAGTTCAGCTCATCGTAAGCTGTGGTAAATTGTGCAGGAAACGTTTGTACTTCTCAAATGGTGTGTCTGAGTCAGCTAATATGTGTCTAAAATGGTGTAGTTTAGAGGTGACACATTTGGTGAAAGTGGGGGCGTTTGAGTGCTGACCTGTTTAAAAAATAAAAATAAAAAATGTTTTAGTGTGCAATTGCCCAATCTGTGCAAATGTACACCCTCTGGAAACATGGGCTACACAAAACTAAATGTCAAACTAAGTGTATTTTTTGCTTCAGACTACAATCTATCAAATGCCCCAGTACTAGTCATTGTAAAGTCAGGAGGTCATAAAACTTGTACAAGTAGATGGAATGCCCTCCATCGCACAGTCTGGGCCAATTTGAAAATGTATGCTAAATAAAATATCAAGCAAGACTAGTGCTGTGTCCAAATCAGTGGTTTATCTACTGTGCCCTAGTGCAGGGGTTCTCAAACTTTTTGTTTATGCGGACCACTTTTTATTATCAAGGATTTTCGCGGACCACCTCATATGCAAACCGCAAAAATAAGTACATATATTGTTACGAACCCACGGCTGTAAAGTCTAAGGTGATTGCACCCCCCAAACCAAACTAATAGGCTCCCCCCCCCAAACCAAACTAATAGGCGATTACATTTAATCTGGAGGTTGCTTAATTTCCCTTTATTGCCATCATCGGAATTTGCTTTGCGCAATGCTTACAGGTAGCTCAGCAATATACAAAATATACAGTGCACAACATAACAAAACAATTTTGGCGGTGTACAGAGACCGCGGCACTGCATGTATGGAGGAAATTCGTGGATGTGGAGTTTGTGCGTTGGACTGCTTGGTGACTCGGGACAGCGGGGGCTATTTTTAATCATGGCTGTATTTCACTTTCATTCACTTTATTGATGTAATGATTCTGTTGGATGTCTTTATTTGATATGTTTGTTTGTGGGTCCCGCTGTCTATGTCTTTTTTGTTGTTGCTGGGGCTACAACTGAAGTTGTAATAAAAGTTATTATATTCTATTCTAATAATACCAACATAAACAAATATTATAAGGAGTATTGGGGGGGTATACGTACGAAGTAAGATTAATTACAGAGTAAACCCCGGAACCCTCCCAAATCTGGAACGTGCATGGACTGAAGTAAAAAGAGCTGTTCTGGGTTTTATTGAGTTATCCAGCTAGTACTAACTCAGTAATCCTGCTTCGTAGTATACCACCTTGGTAAGTAAAGTGCTTGTGCAGTTAATATGGGAGCAAAGTGATACGTTACATGTTAAAGTATTAACGGTAGGTTACAGTAGCCTACTTCAGCAATAAAATATTTTAGCTTGATGGATAGAATATAATAACTTTTTTTCCCGATAGGAAACTTCAGTTGTAGACACCATAAAAGGCAAATCAGTTCAACACATAAAGTACATTTACCGTTACTTTCATTATTACTTTCAAATACATTGTTATTTGGTGCTTAATATCGTAACGTTACATTTTCTTTTTGGATTCTCATATTGCTCACACCCTGCCCTGGCCAGCACAGGTAGCTAATGTTTACAGTTTATCCAATCTATTTGTGAGACATCGTACAACGTAGCACCCCTAGCAATGTAATAATAGTTCAAATGAACACTGTTTTGATGTTCACAATATGCTTGACGTATCGCATTAGGTTAACATTAATGTTTCGCAGGCGTAGCAGTCGATCACACAAATGATATAGCTACTAAAGTTAGCTAAACTAAGCGATTAATTCACTTTTAACTTTCTAACATTAAGATAATGCACATAAATGTACATTAGGCCAGCTAGTTATGTATATATTAACTGGCTAACTTTATAATTTGTTCATAAAACTTAATTTACCATTAATGATCCGAGCCTATGCTCGGATCATCATACAGCCTATGCTGTAACGATCCGAGCCCGGTTGCTGTCTAAATCCAGCTCACTCCTGCTTTCAACCACCAGTCTCTTCTTTCGGTCGTAAAATTTAGTTCGTTCACCCTGCCTGGTAGTTTAGCTACTATGGTGAGTACTCACGTGAGATTATCATGTAAAAGGACATTTTCGCCTTTCCCCAGTTTTATTTGCACATCAGTACGCAGTGCAGAAGTTAGTCATTGTAGGACAGCAATCATAGTAGCGTTAGCATGAAACTCTTTTCATGGAGTAGCGAACACTACTAGTTCAGTGGTAACGTCAAGCGTCTCTGTTAGGGTTGGCCCTCCAAACTGACGGCGCGTCCCTGTAACCATTGGTAACGACAGTTCTAGTTCGATGTGACAGGCCTCTATTGCAAAATAGTGAGTAAACACATTCACGTTCATTCATTTTTTTTTTCTACGGACCACCTGCAGTACCCTCGCGGACCACAGTTTGAGAACCGCTGCCCTAGTGCACTGGCAGATGTGTGCTGTTTTTAGCAGTCCGCGAAAAATATCCGCCATACTATTTTCCAACCGCACAGTGGAAGTGTCTTTAGCAGGTCATAAGACGTCCCACCAGTGTTGCCATGTCCGCAGTTTGAGCTAAATTGGGATACTTCAAACGTGCAGTCACGGGTAAAAATGAAAAGTCGCAAAGCACGCACTTATTTTAAAAACTAAAAATATTATACGATTTCCATTTTAAATGCGTTGGTTTTGGTTAAAAATATATTGTCACGTGTTGTTTTTGTTGTATTTTAAGGAAAATGTTAGCGAAGCTGCGCCTTGTTTTATGTATTTTTAAAAAACGAAGCTTCAGGTCATATTTGTGACCAATATGTTTGTGTACTTAAAGGCTGTGTCTCAATGCGCATACTTCCATGTTGGAGTGTGAGTCCAAACTGAAGTACAGTAGTGCGGAGCATGGATTAAGTACCTGTATCCGTACTCCATTTGCCAAAAATCTGAAGTATGCCTCGATGGGTGCTCTGACCAGGATAATTCCCATAATTCCTTTCTAGGAAAAAGGTCCAATACCAAATATTTGCCATCTTAATGGTGGACCACAGTTGCGAGATGTAGCTAACTAGATATCTTAGTAAATATGTGAATTGCAATGCAATTTGCGAGCTATTAAATTGCATAATGTAACAAGTTCAACTTGGCCAGATAGTAGTGGTGTTGGTAATGGACACAGCGATACTAAAACATGAATATTTGCAGTCCCAAGATCTAACTTGGGCTAATTGCTAGCTGTATATCAACCCAGTTAGCTAGCGTCACACTTGGTAACGTTGGATAGCGTTATACCCTCAGTAGCCTACAGCCAGCTGTGTGATCTGGGAACTTACAAATACAGTAGTGTCAATTTATACAGTAAATATGGCACATACGAATATCGTATTAATTAACGTTGGTGTCGTCACGGCCGCCTACTGTAGCTACTTTGACTAGCTAATTTGGTTGCCCAGTTTTTCGTTTGGTTGCTTGTAGGAAAGTAGGTCTCCTCCTGATTAAAATGAGCTCTCAGCCAACTTTCTACCTGTTGTGAGAGCAGAGATATAGAGGCCACATAACTTGCTGGCAGGTTAGCCACTAATGTAACATTTATACTGAGAAAATGCCACCATCATTGGCTCAGTCTCCAGAAAAAATGGGGAAAATGCGGCCCTTCATTTATCTACGTTTGGTGTCATGAAAACATTAGCCATCCTAGCCAGATGTCTGTAACACTTAGCTAGGCTACGCACTCCGGTTCCATGTCGGAACATCAACCCCTACCTTCCGTTTCAGTACGAAATGTTTTTGTAGCGACCAACAGAATATTAAAAGTTAAAACGTCATTGTTGTAGGCTACCTGTTAGCCGTTTTAGCTATGTTTGCTAGCAAAGCGAAAATGTTCCCAGTGCAACTCAAACGCACTGATGTCTGTAAAAACATGGAAACGACGCATTTATCACCCCGATATCACCCCGACCGTCTTCCATTAACGAATGCAAGGTTAGCTACTATAGCCTACTTCATGGCAAACATATATATTTAAAAACCAATTTGTTTTATGCCAAGAAAACCGTTGCTAACGCACTAGCCCAGAAAAAATGCATTGCTTCTGTAATAGAATACTCTAACCGTTCAGTTATGGTCAGCTAGCTAATGTTAGTCTACTTAATGGTCATGGATCATAATGTAACATTAGTTGACATGGTTCCTTATCGGGTGATTCAATAAGGCAGAGGAAGATGTAGGCTACAGGGAATTGGGGAATACCGGATGAGTTCCAATCTGTAACCGACAGCACTAGTTTTGTTTAGTATGCCAAAACATCTTTAGGAAATAACGTAGCGTATCAATGTCATTTTCTGACATTATAATAAAATTGCAATGATGGCTAGCTTGATCTACGATGTGTCCCTACCACAGAAATCATTCTGTGGTCCCTATTCAGAACAGTGAGATGCAGGCAGCAATTCTTCCCTTGCTGGCTCTGCCTACTTGCTATGTAATTTTCATTAAACTTCATTAAATCAGTCGGGAAGGATAAGGAGAGAGAAATGGTCTGTGGCCACCACCTGCAAAACCATTTACTTTTTGGGGGTCGTCTTGCTGTTGCCTCTCCTGTCCATCTGTTGTCACTCATTTGCACCAAAGCATGTGAAATTGATTCACAATCGTTTACGCTTCCTAACTGGACAGATCAATATCCCAGAAGATTAATTGACTTGGTGTTATACTGTGTTTAAATGTTCCCTTAATTTCTTTGAGCAGTGTAGTCTAAATTTGCATTTTCAAAATGGTTTTGGTTATGGGGGTAGTAACGCCACTCAGTTTTTAATACTAGCTCCTGATTATTAATTACCGGCTCCATTTCTACTAAGTTGTAGCCGGAATAACTGCATAGACCTACCCAGCTGTTAAATGGCGCAAATATAATTAAAATGGTGTTGGGCAGTATGTGAATGAACAAATCTTTAAAGTGAACAGTGTCCCGGATCATCTCAATGATTTGTTCATATGCTTGCGTGCGTGTCAGCTAACGTTATAGTCGGCTACTATAGCCTTATAGTAGAAGTGAAACATTGAGAAAGCTATATAATGAAAGGGAAAGGCTTCCTCATGGCAACCAGCAAGTTATCACAATTCATTGAGAATGGGTGGGATTTTCAAAGGAACTGTACTGAACTGTAGCCTACTGACCAGACTAGTCTTACTACCACAGCTCAGTCCTTATGAACTGCTGACTACTAGGCTACCGGTGAACTGGTTAAATCTATATCCGCACCGCAGTAGCCTAGCCTGCATAATTGTCAACGAATCAGTTGGCCTACTCTCTGCGTAGGCTACGGGCTACTCGGTAGCCTAATAAATTCGTTTGCACCAAATGGCGGGAGTATTGGTAAAAATAATGTAGCCCGGTCAACAGTTTAAAAGTAGTTTTCACATTGAAATAATAGCCTACCATCTTACAAAATGATCGGAACCTATAGCCTATCTGTAGGTCTACTGGCATCTGACATCCACCCAAAATAACGTTACCAAGAGCAAACGGTTCAAGCATTTCTAATCAAAATTACATGCTGTATATCGTACATTTTCCATGTATTCTGTGACTATATTAATAAACTAAAAGTTAATGAAAGTCTGCCCACTATGCAACTATTTAAAAACTAATAATGATAGCCTATTGATTAAATGAAGCACATTCGTGTTTCTTTTTGTATCAAAATGGCACAATACATGTAGGCTATTTTAGGTAGAACTAATATGCTATAACATGTTTTATATAGGCTCCACAAATATAATCGATATGAGGCTATTTTTTCTTCTTTACACTTGAAATCCAGTAAGAAGTCCTTTTCTTTATTTGTTGTCAGGTAATTTGAGTCTAGATCATGCACTGTATGAATGAATGCTATTTTAATCTGAACCACTGACTATCTAGTAGCCTACTACTGATGAACTCGATACCACTAGGCTACATCAGTGCAGAAGGCTCAACCGAATCAGTAGCCTAACCCTTTGTATAAGGGCTCTTCTCGTAGATGACTGAACATCGACATTCAATTTGGTGGGGGGGGGGGGGGGGGAAATATCATCTGCTTTTAAAAAAAGCGGATAAACTATGGCCCTTGTCACCCTTTTGACTACTTTACCATTTGGCTACAATAGGCTACTTACCACAGAATGGTCAGAACTTGAGAACACACAAATTGTCATGTCATATTTATGTAGCTTCTAATCCATATTTAAAATGCTCACCTGGAGCGGCCATATAGTAGCCTAGGCCCTAATCCAGAAAACTATAGCTAACTACAAGGAAAAAGTTCATATGAGGTAAAAAGTTAATATTTTTTACTTGCAGTGCTTTTGACTGGAATCATTGTGCACAATGCCTACAAATGATATACTGAACTATAGGTATAGTGAACTGAATGTGCTGTTGGAATATTTGTGCACTTGTGCAACTGACCCCATTGAACAACTCACAAAGGCTGTGTCCCAACCCGCATACGTCCATGCTCCCGAGTACGCACTCAAGGCTTGGGAGCTTGCACTCTGGAGCATGGAAGTACGGAAAGTTTTGCTCGGTCATGGGACGCACTTCGTGGCGACATATGACCTATAGCCTTTCACCTTTGTCTTAACTATCTGGAAAATCGATCAATAATGGTCCGCCGTCTTATTCTCGCAGCAACCCGTCTTCATTTCAATGGACAACCATCCCAGAAGCAACAGCATTGCTGCAAACGTTATCGGCTCCATTTCAACTGCATACCCAGTGGTTCACGCTCTGGTAAACAGTGCGAAAATAATCAAAGCACAGACACTATTGTTTACAATGCATAGACCATTTTATTATGGGGTTGATGGTAGGGAAGTTCCAAACAACTAATTTCCCTGACGTTTAAACTTGGACTAGTCGACTAGTCAAAGTAAGAAAACAGTCAAAATTTAGCACAATTTTATCTATAAGGTTAAACATTGTCAGAAAAAATATTGTGTATATTATAAGAGCCATTTGAAACCGTTAATCACATTCTACAATTTCCAAATCGTATTTTAAACGCCGCTGAAATGTGTGGCATTCCCCGAGCCTTTTATCCCTTACCAGCAGTGCAGCCTTGGGTCAGATGGCAGAGCTCTACTGACTCTACTGAAGTTTAGGTTGAAATCCAAAGGTGATGTGGCTTTTGCTGTCCCCTAGAATCTGGAACAGCCTTCCAGACAATGGCCATCATCTTTTAAATCCCAATTGAAAGCTCACTTTTATGGACTTTCTTTTAACTGATGATTATTACAGTAAATTGTATTTTACTACTTTGTATTATATTTTTTTGTATTTGTTTATTTAGCATTTCATCTCGATCATGTTTTGTTTTTATTTTGCACATATAAAGTGTGCTATATAAAGTTGTTGTTACTATTATTATTTTGCATTGTTGGTCAACTTTGGAGTTTAACAGCCATATGCTTCAAATAAAGAAGCTTTTAGCAAAAACATATGCCAAATATTTCATGATCTTAAGGTTTTCTTTTTGTCTTTAGTCAATGCACAAATAAAGATTCTTCCATTTCTGAAATAACTTCCGACTCGTGAATCCAATCCCCCCAACCTAAATGCTTTGTGTGTTAACGTTACCTAATATGACGTGTGCACTCTCGTTGAGACTTGACGCAATGATGTGACAAAGTCGGAAGGATAATAATTTCCGACCTAACATTAGCATTTACTTACACAACTTTTCTCAACTGCCTGAATGTCAGCCAGGACAATTAACGTTAGCTTGCTAACTTCACACTCAGTCACAGTTTATTTCAATTTCAACTCCTCATGATTACTCGGGAGGATATGTTTGTTAACTTTTTAAGTGCACTTATATGTCTGCAGTATCGGGCGAATCGCGGCAGCTTGTTTTTCACCTCGTAAACTAATCTGGAGCCAGCTGCTTTCTCAGGTGCTTGTCTTGGGCTTGGTTAGGTTTTGGAGGTTGCTTGTTTCGATTTCCAGTCAGTCAACAAACTCTCAATCATTGAACCTAGTGATATTCACGTAATTGAGAATGACAGTTTTCAGTGCGACACAGCAACACTTTCTGATCAGACAGAATTACTAGTCATTGTTTTTAAAAAAAAATTTTTTTTTTTTTACTTGTTCGTTCGGGCAAGTTAAGCTGTATTATGCTTGTCCGGCCACTTTTATTTTATTATTATTATTTTTTTAAACTTGTCCCGGACAAGCGGACAATAGTTAATGTCGAGCCTTGTGAATAATCTTCTGCGTGCAAATATCTGAGCAGTCTAGGGTAACCTGAATGGAGTTGTTGATTTGAGTAATGTACCTGGCACAATTCTTTCCCTTTTTAAAATGGTTGGAAGTAGATTCATGACTACTTTGTTCTCATCTTGCAGAATGTGGCGATTTGCCTTCCTCTGTGTGCTCTCTGCCCTGTCAGTCAGCTGGGCAAGGCCACACCTCCCTCTCCTGTCTCATGAAATGGTCACGTATATCAACAAAATCAACACCACATGGAAGGTAAGTCTGGCATAACCCCTTCTCAGAAGTAGCCTGATGCTGTTGGTCGAATAGGCTTCATATACAAACCCTAAATCCCAGAAAGTTGGGACCGTATGTAAAATGCACATAAAGCAGTGATTTGTAAAGTGTCTTTTACAACAGTGCTGCTAGAAAGTTTGTGAACCCTTTAGAATTCTGTATATCTGCATAAATGTGATAACATCATCTAAGTCCTAAAACTTGATAAAGTGAACCCAGCTCAACAAAAAACACAAACATTATTCTTTTATAATTTATTTTATTGAGCAAAATTATCCAACATTAAATGCTTTGTTGGAAAAATTGTGAACCCTTGGATCATACATATTTTTAAAGTATCATATTTAACATTTTACTATAACCTCTCTGCATTTGGATCTCTATGGGAATTGGGGCTTGGCCTAGATTAAGCTGTAAATTACACAGGAATAGTATGGAACCCATAGTTTGATACATGGCTAGAAGTCAGTTTGATACTGTGGGCCCTTGATGACTTACAGCCATTTAGCCAACCATGGGTTCCATACTATCCCAGTGTAATTTACAGCTTAATCTAGTCCCACCCCCCAATTCCCATAGAGATGCATGTAAGAGTACCTGTAAAATAAGATATCGAGAGTCTTAATCTATATCCTTTATACCCAGTCATCATAGCATCACCTGTTTACCTGTGGAATGTTCCAAACAGGTGTTTATTTAACTTTTTTGGAATTGGGGTTTGTAGTAGAATTTGAGATGCAGACCCCAGAGTTGTGGACTGAATGAACCAGACTGGTTATGAAACTGAAATTGGCATACTCAAGTACTCTTACAATATGAAAATTCACATGGAAGTTAAAATGCTAAATGCAGTAGTATACCTTGTCAATATTGCTAAATAAAACATTGTGGCTTAATCAAATTTTTAATGTTTTTTTATTTTTTTTCTCCCCCTCTGAAACTGTAAAAGAGGCCAAATATGGTGGGCCTCTGAAAGGGATTCTTCAGAAAGCAGTTGTCAGTGTGGGAAATGTTCTCGTGAATTTGCACTCTGTATACAAAACAAACAGAATATGGGACGTAGTTACAAATTGTATGTAATGATTACATTGAATTGACCAGATCCTCACCCACCTGCAGTTTGTTACTCTACTGTACACTTCTGCAGCTCAAGTAAGCTTTAAACATGTCTGAGCCAAGCTTTTGGAACATTAGTCAACCAGAATGGCATGTCTACATCCTCTCAGGCTCCACTATAATTCAAAACCTACTGTAGCAATGGTGCCCTGTGTAAACTTTCCGGTCTACCTGCTATTTTGTACTACTTAAACTGAAACTGCATGGTTTTGCACACAGGCCATTGTTTAGAAACCAAATTATGCTGAAATGTAGTACAATCACTTTTGTATCAGTTTCAAAGTGTTCCTGAGCCTGTGGATATTTATGCGCTGTTGGCTGGCTGAAGACTGCTGCAAAATCATGAGGAAATGGGTGTTTGTATGCAGTGATTTGGCCAGCTACTAGTTGCTGTTTGCACCGATTTGAAACCTGTATTTACACTTCAGCATTTAGCAGACTCTAATCCAGAGAAACGTTCAGATTGTTTGCACACAATCCATTTATACGGCTGGATATTTTTGCTGAAGCAGTCCAGTTCCATGCTCAAGGGTACAACAGCAGAACCCCAGCTTTGACTGGAGCCTTTTGAGTTGCAAGCCCAGTACCCCAAGTTATTCTACACTGCTGCATGTCTTAATGTTAGCCTTCGGTAAATTGAGCTGGGACTGAGGGTGTCTTTTCGCTGTACTTGTTCTTTACTGTCCCCCTGCCTCCCATTCCTCTAGGCTGGACACAACTTCCACAATGTTGACTACAGCTATGTAAAGCGGCTTTGTGGAACTCTGCTGAAGGGACCCAAGCTCCCAGTCATGTGAGTCAAGGACAAGCAATAGAGTGTTGGTGTTAAAGCTTATGTTGAGGAGTGAAGCCTTTTTAATGGCAGGTGTTGAAAGGCGACAGTCTTGAATACAGTGGTGATAGTTTGCTGCCTTGTTAGTTTGTGGGGATTGTATATCAGTGACGCCTGCTTGTCCTATGTAAATTACTATTTTACGAGGACAATCGTGGCTTTTGCTGATGTTAATATGTATGGCTTTACTGTTTAGCAGTTGCTAATTGGCAGCACCTATCCCCAGTAAAACTAAAGAAATGGGTAATGTTAAGATGCATATTTTGTGCCTGTGATACATTTTCAGTGTGCAAAAAGGGGATATAAATGTGAATGGGCTGCAGTGAAAGAGGCTGACTTTCATCCCTGTATTTCCTCCTTCCCTGCCCACTTGTTCTTCAGGGTCCAGTATGCTGGAGATCTTAAGCCGCCTCCCAGCTTTGACCCTAGGGAGCGGTGGCCCAACTGCCCCACCCTCCAGGAAATCCGGGACCAGGGCTCCTGCGGCTCCTGCTGGGTAAGGCTCTGAACCCTTTCCCTGCTTATAGGGGTGGGGGCAGGAACAGGAGGACATGCGTTTAGTCCACTTGCTGTATTGCCTATGCTTGCTTAATACTATTGCACTGTGCCTGAGGAATCATACCAATGATGAAACGGATCATCTTGGTCTTTATTTACATATGCAAGAATAGGCTTGTGCAAACCTGCCACATTCCGTTTCTCATCAAGTGAAATTTAAGATTGCGAATGATCACAGTGCACAAGCATGCTGGGCAGTGGCACAAATGCAAACTTTAGTGTCTAAATTTGGAGGACCCTCCGTGATGGTCTACCCACAGTTCACATTCCCCTCCTATTACAGGAACTGTCACCATTGTCATGCTAATGAATGGACTAAATGGATGTGTAAAATGTAATGTCCTACAAGAATTAAATTAAGTGGTTTGACTATTGTTTGTATGGGCTCCCCCCCCCAATTGTCCCCTATTCTGAGGCTTGGTGACTCCATGAGATCTTTGGCTTGGCAAAGTTATATTTTTAATCAAATGGCTTGTGATTGTTCCCCCTGCTCTTGCTGTGTAATGCCAACTTTGTGCTGTTTGGGCTGCAGGCATTTGGTGCAGCAGAGGCCATCTCTGACCGTGTGTGCATCCACAGTAACGGTAAGGTCAGTGTGGAGATCTCCTCTGAGGACCTGCTGACCTGCTGCTCAGACTGTGGCATGGGGTGAGTTTGTCTTTCTGTTGGGAGGCTCCCTTCTAGACCAACAATGCAGCAGGTGTCATCTGTTCCTCCCAGGTCCTCCATTCTAAAGAAATTAGATTTTAATGTAGCAATAGGGTTGGGTGTTCTGGTGTACTGTGAAAGATGGGACTCTACCCCACCCCCACCCCCAAAATGTAGGGCCTTTTTATCCCCTTATGTCCTAAATTTTGAACATCAATGGCTGCTGAACTAAACACTATATTAAAGTTCCAAAACTGTTGAAGGATTGAATATATTGATCTATATACTGCATCTTTTACTGAATGTTGAGCTGCTTAGCGATCTGGTCTGTTCTGGCTCCTAATTCTCTAGGTGCAATGGAGGCTACCCCTCTGCTGCCTGGGACTACTGGACTGAAGAGGGACTGGTGTCTGGAGGGCTGTATGACTCTCATATTGGTATGAACATTTGTACAACAACACGCACATGAGGCCCAACAATAATGCATTGCAGCCATTTAAATATGTAATTCATGACTGGCTTTTATGGTTGTCTTTACTGCAGCAGTGGTCATGGGTGCTTGTTCATTTTCATTCAAACTAGAATGTGTCCCATATCAACATTCCAGGACTTAATCAGTCAGATCAACTGATCTATATGACCCCCCCCCCCCCGCATAAGCACTGGTTTGGCATGGTAATGTAATCAAAGCCAAAGCACCTTATTATTTAACTGTATGCCTTGTTTATATAGGCCCATGTCAATCTTGGGGGCAAAAAGAATAAAATCCCAGATGTTCAGCTGGCAGCATTGGGGGAAGGGATAACTTCTCGCTCTTGCATGCAAACGTGATGCTATCTCTTCCCACAATGCTGCCAGCTGAACATCTGGGATGGCGGAAAGAAATTGCGCACACGCAAACATCTTTACAAATACTGCACATTAAGCAAAACTACTTGTCCATTCCAACCAACTCTGTCAATGCAGGAAGATGCGTCTTCATATGGATAATTTAATTTTCCCCACATTAGTGTGTGTCTGTCCACATGCTTATGCTTCTAATAACCACATGATGTTGTGGGAACACTTGTTAATTGGTTAAGTGGCAATTTACTAATCCATGTGGATGCTTGGAGAGATGTAGTGTCATAATTGTTATTAATTCTCGTTTTTAATATGGCACAATTGGACTGATCAAATTTCAGTTTGAAATTTGGTTATGTTCAGGCTAACTGACTGAGGCATATAAAGGCACTGCCCTTTGACAAATCAACCTCTTCGCTTTAGAAAAAGGAGTCCATTCCTCTAGGATCCTGTTAAAATATGAGTTCAGGAATAGGTTCCTCCGGTGGGAAGGGGGCTTTAGAGATGGATGAAATCTGCAGTTTTTTTCCAGAGGATACACTATACAAAATATAGATTATCAACAGAGGGGATATAGTACATATACTAGCTTCTTGAGCCCTGTGTCCACATCCACTTATCCCTTAATTATGGGACAGATGGGCCTGAATCCCATAATTCTTGATTATGGATGTGGTGTGATTGCTTCAGCAATATTTGAAAGTTTAAGAGCACTAGAATGTGCAGTTGTCACATTATAAATAAACTGTAGGACTATATACACTGCTCAAAGGAATGAAGGGAACACTTAATCAACACAGTATAACACCAAGTCAAGTAAATTTCTGGGATATCGATCTGTCCAGTTGGGAAGCGTAAACGATTGTGAATCAATTTCACCTGCTTTGGTGCAAATGAGTGACAACAGATGGACGGGAGGGGCAACAGCAAGACGACCCCCAAAAAGTAAATGATTTTGCAGGTGGTGGCCACAGACCATTTGGTTAGGCCAGATTGTGCAAATGTACAATGGGTGTGCAACTTCCTTCTTGTATACCCCCTGTGGCCTGTCTCCGCACGTAGTTGGCTGGATAACTGCAGAGTAAAACCTAGAACCCTTCTAAATCTGGAACATGGAATGAAGTAAAAAGAGCTGTTCCAGGTTTTACTTGCTGCAGTTATCCAGCTAACTCGGTAACCCTGCTCCATGATACAGGCCCCTCATCACTGAAACTAAACTAATTGTGGAAGACTCAAAACTAAGACTGTGGCAATGAGCCAAACCTGCATTGTTCAAACTGGAGAAATAATTGAAGAATTTACTAAATTGGTCAAGAGTGGCTATAAAACCAGTACAGAGGTTCCAAGTTGATCAAATTTAGAATACTTTAAGTATCTTTTGTTGAAAATGTGATTTGGTTTTAGGCTGCCGGCCCTATTCCATCGCTCCATGTGAGCATCATGTGAATGGTACACGCCAACCCTGCACTGGAGAGGGTGGGGACACGCCCCGCTGTGTGCCTCAGTGCGAGGCTGGGTACAGTCCCTCCTACAAGCAGGACAAACACTATGGTAAGTAACTGCATTTGGGCAGTGATGAAAGCTCAGTGCACGTGCATGTTTACTTGTTTCTGAACACAACAGCACCTGAGATGAAACATTGAATCTTCATGGATCTCAAAATGGGTGGAAATCTGCTTTCTCTTAAAGGGTAATTCCACCTAAAAACATTTAGCTTATTTAAATGGTTATGAAACCCTCGGCTGCATTCTCTGCCCTCACCACAAAATCGAAAAATTCAGTTAGATGGGCGTGGACAGCTATGTGGGGGAGGGGCGAGAGCGAGGGTGGAAGCTATTGCGACCTAAAGACACGCCTACAACAGAAAAGATGGAGAGTGATACGGAGCAATGGCTCTTGTGGTGGAGGATTTCTCCCCTCCGGAATCCCCTGGGCTATCCACCTACCAGGAGGGTGAAGGTACCTAGGTTAACGGTACGCGAACATGACAAAATACAATGCGTTGCACTTGTCAAGCGAAACTGAACGGCTGTTGGCTGAAATGCATTACCTATCCACAACTGTATGTTTACCGGCTAGCTATCCAAATAACTTGGCTAAGACATAACATGGCCTAACCACAGCAGGGACTTGTATCACAAAGCGGGATTAAAGGGGCATTCCAGCAAAAAAAAATATTTGTAGAAAAGTAGATTAAAATTAGATCTCAGCCAAATTTTCTACCTGTAGTGAGAGCGGAGATATAGCCCCAAACTACTGCGCAAGTACCAGGTGCCTGCCTTACTCTGAACTACAACGACCAAGGGCGCTTAGTTTATGGGCGGTGGCAGACAACGGCAGTCACAGCTACTGCCACTGACTAAATAACGTTATGAGCGGAGGGCAAGTTTGCCACTAATGTAACGGTTCTACTCAAATAAATACCACCACCTTTAGCTAGAGTCTCCAGAAAAACAGGGTAATATGGCTATTAGTTTAGGAAAACACATTTATCTATGTTTGACAACTTATCGCAAAAACATTAGCCAGAATTCTAACACCTGGGCTACTCATTTCTTACCCCGGTCCTGTAATGGGGGGGGGGGGGGGAATTATAAAACGCCTTTCCAACTAGGAGTTCTATGTCAAATCAGGGATCAGAAAATCAACCCTGACCACCTGACTAGGAAGAACTTGATATCAAATCATCATTGCAGCTCACACCGCAACATTGTGATCAGTAAAACGGTACGATTTTAGCTTTTAAAACACTTAAACTTTTGTTTTTCAGTATGAAATGCTTTTGTATCGGACAACATGCTGATGTAGAATGATGAACATATACAGTTGTTATATTTTGCTGTTTTGGCTATGTTTGCGACCTCCTGCCATAAACGAATGCAGGGCTAGCTACTGCATGGATAAACTGATTTTAAAAACCTGAATTTTCACCTTTGTTTACTATCAAGAAACCTGTGGTCATCAACAGCTAATGACACTGGCCCAGAAAATGACATTGCTCCTGTAATCGAATGTTTAAGGTGAAACCGTTTGATTATGGTTCGCTCACTAATGTAACATTACTTTTCATGGTCATTAATTATAATGTGGTTGACATGGTTCCTTACCATGGGTGATTCAGTAATGCAGAGGAAGATGTCAGGGAATGATACTGGAGGTCACTGAGTTATTATTATATATAATGACACTTCTAGCACGTATACGACTGGGAAAGAAGCGGATTCTGTCAATTAAAAAAAATAAAAATAATAATAATAACCAGTCCTTGTATGCATTAATTATTATTATTTATTTTTTTAAGTGGAATTAAAACTATTCTTCAATGTTATCAAGCTACCAGAAAAGACTACCAAAATGTCGGCAGGTCGGACCATAGATATATACTAGTACTAGGAACATATGCTTCTGTGGAAAATTGGACCAATGAGTGGTTTCTCATGCATCGGCGCATTAACGCCGTTTCTGCCACAAGAACATAGCCTACCTACCGGATCTACGTTCCAAATAAAATACAAAAAAGCCTGGAAAGGACCATTTAATTAAAACAAATTTATAGTAAAATAAAAACTTGTGCGAGAAATGCTTATTGCTTGTTTTGACAGAATCCGCTTAGTTCCTGATCATATATGTGCTAGAAGTGTCGTTGACAGTTTTAGCTTCCCCATAGAAGTGAATGGAGAGCAACAAATACCCTATTCTGGATTATCATTTGGACTCGTATCATGGCCATGTAACTACACAACCCAAAGTTCTACCGAACTTTAGTCCATATGTATTTGTACAGTGACACATTTTTGTTTTGGCTCTTGAAATGGAACAGTGACTATGAGGACTACGTTGCAGACTCTTTAATTTGAGGTTTTTTACATCCATATCAGGTGAATGGTGTAGCAATTGTAGCCATTTTTATACATAGTACCCCCTATTTAGGGGACCAAAAGTAACTGGACAAATGAACAAACTTTAATAGTTATCATATTTAATATTTGGTTGCATATGCTTTGCATGTCATTACTTCCTGATGTCTGTGACCCAACAATATCAAACGATCTTATTTTCAGGTACTCTTACAAGCAATACTATAATCTCTCTGCATTTGAATGAATCTCTATGGGAATTGGGGGGTGTGACTAGATTAAGCTGTAAATTACAAGGGAATAGTATGGAATACATGGTTGATTAAATGGCTAAGTCATCAACGGTCTGAGGTATCAAACAAGCCTCAAATCCTCACCCTCAAATTATAACTGAAAGTCTGCACTTTAATCTCATAGTCAGTTCCATTTCAAGTCCAATGTGCTGGAGTACAGAGCCAAAACAACAAAAATTGTCACTGTCCAAATACTTATGGACCTCACTGTAAAAATGTTTCGGCACTAAATTAGCCCCCTAAAAGTCATGATTCACAAATGGAAGACGGTGCTTTTTATTGTACTTGTAAAATGCATTGTATGCATATATAAAATATACTAATTGATATGTGCACCAGTGGGGATTAAAAAGTGTGTACTCTATGCCCAATAGAAGTGGGTATTCTGTGTATACCCTCCACTACACTATTGGTTTTACATTTGAAAAACACACTTTTATAATCGTGTTTTTTATTTGCAAAACGCACTGTTTGTGAATCGTAGGGCATTTGTAATCAGTGTTCTGTTGTAGCACTAAATTAACTCCATACATCAATTCCTTGCGACAATTTGTCGATGCAACACTGAACTTTTGCCTCAATACATGGGTGAGCAGGAATAATGCCAGTATTTTTTTTTTTTTTTTACTTTAAAAAAAACCTCCCCCTGTATGCCTACAACATGCAAGTTATACAGCCTGTCTAGATCTTGGAACGAGCATGCTTATTGGTGCGTTTTTGAGATGAACTACTTGGATATCGAAACTTAGGATCAAAAAAATGCTGTGCCATTTGGTACCATCGTATCATAGCTATCCGATCAATACAATAAGTTAATTTTTGAAAGTTTCTAATCTTGACCTTCCCTAATGTGGCCATCACATCCCCCCAGGGAAGCGTTCCTACAGCGTCCCCTCTGACCAGGAGAATATCATGAGTGAGCTGTACAATTACGGTCCAGTTGAGGGTGCCTTCACGGTTTATGAGGACTTCCTGTTGTACAAGACTGGTGAGCTTCCATTTACTGTACATGTTCACCATTGGGAATGTTTAATGTTTTTGTATTATTTTTGTCCTGTATGCCCCCTCTCCAGAAAAAATAGGGTGGTCTCAAGAACAGTTCTTGGACTGGAGCCAATGCTTAAGGCTGAATTTTTCCTCTGCAGGTGTCTATCAACATGTAACTGGATCAGCGCTTGGTGGCCATGCCATCAAGATCCTGGGCTGGGGTGAGGAAAATGGCACTCCCTACTGGCTGGCTGCTAACTCCTGGAACACTGACTGGGGTGACAATGGTGAGCACTGGTACCTTCGTTTGACATTGTGTACTGTACTTTTTCAGAGGAATGGTTAACATTTTTATTGTGCATTTATTCAAAAGTGTTCAACTTTGGGGTGGTGGGGGCATCAACCACCAAACTATATAGATGGAGACATGATGCACAAAACAAACAAATATTCAGATACAGAGAGGAACCTTAGTTGAGTGGCCTGTTCTTTAAATCGCTGTTCTGTTTTAGGGTTCTTCAAAATCCTGCGGGGAGAAGACCACTGTGGCATTGAGTCAGAGGTCGTTGCTGGAATCCCCAAAAACTAGAGGAGCTTCCTAGTGGTCATCTTTGCCTCCAAGTGTGTAAAAGAATCCCTTTTTCAGGATGGGAACATTTGATCACTTCATGCCCTGCACTCTAAAACTAGTATCTGACTTCCAGAACTATGTGCTGATGACTTTCTGCTGCTAGATCACTTCTGAATATTGGGTTTTAAAAAAACTGCAGCTTATTTTGATTTTATGAGCTTGTTTTCTTGGGGTTACTCATGGGTGTGTCCCAGGTAATCCTTGGTGAATAAAATGGAGGTGTGGGATATTTCTGACTGTTGGAAGCTCTGGGCATGGCCAGAGAGCAATACATTTGGAAACAAATTATCTACAAAGGAGTCTCCCACCTGCCAGGACTGCTATGAGAACAATCACAAAGCCAGTAATGTTATTTTAGAACAGTGCACTAGAAATTGTTTTAAAAATGTTTTCTTTAATTGTGTAGTTTTCTTATTACTGATGACATTGAACTATCGAGTTGTCTTTTATGGTTATTGAAAGATACAAATAAATTTTTTGTAATTATGCGACTTTGCTATATTAAATTTGCTATTCTGCATTGCCATTATCTGTTTAACGGTACCTCACAATAGCTGATCTGTAAAATAAACCACTTGATGTGAAGCCCTTGGTATAATTGGCTCTATCCATAACACCTGACACACTGGTGTGTGTGTGTGTGTGTCAACTTGCATGTTAAAACCACGTTTCAGCCATTAATAACTTGCCCGTTTCATCATCAATTACCAAGCCGCTTGGCAGGTCAACTCATCTCAGCAAGATCTCTCTACAAAACAAATATGGGAAAGATTTGTTCAGCCGTTTTCATATAGTGAAGTACATATAAATTGCCATTAAGACTTCCAGCAACGTAGCTCAAATTCTACTCTTAATCGTTAAAGTACACACAGCGATGTCGGGCATGACATGGACTAATGCTTTTCGCAATTCACATTTGTTTATGGTACAATTTTTATATAAACCTTCATAATTCTACGGTCCTGGAAATGAGTTGGCAATTGATTTCTTATGGGGACATAAAAACGGTCGCCAGAAAATGCTAATTAAACATTCACGCTACAGTTGAACGGCCGGTTTCGGCATTTAAGTTTAATGAGCGTGTCGGCGCGAGTAAAATTTGATGGGACTCAGAAGAAATCTCACATGCAAGCTGTGAAAAGCCCTGCTCACTCAAATGCTAAATAAACATGATATTCTTGTGTAACTATACCACGTCATTCTACGTAAATTAAATATCTGCAGCTAATTATGAAACGAATATCCAATTTTACCATTGGTTTTATGCATAGAGATGTCCCCTTCAAAATTCAGTGTTCATTTATTGTCTGGGACATTCAGTTACAACATACACAACACTTTTACACTATCTGAAATGTCAACGTGTAATACACCCATGCTCTGCAAACCTGTCTCATTCATTACAGTTCATTCTGGTTTAATTGTCGGCTCTTTTATCCAGTATAGTACATTGTAACCTTAGCAACAGTGTTTACAATGTTTTGTTGGATGCTTTCAAAAAAGAAGGAACGCACACCATGATTTTGTATAGAAGGAGGTGCAGGTGATCGTAACGATTAAACTCAAGGGAACACTGCACACTCGGCTCCATATACACTGCTCAAAAAAAATTAAGGGAACACTCAATCATCACAGTATAACTCCAAGTCAATTAAACCAAACCGGTCATGCTGAATGATGTTGCAGGCAGCATAACGTTCGCCAAGGCGACTCCAGACTCTTTCACGTCTGTCACGTGCTCAGTGTGAACCTGCTCATCTGAAGAGAACGGGGCGCCAATGGCGAACCTGCCAATTCTGGTGTTCTCTGGCAAATGCCAATCGAGCTGCACGGTGCTGGGCTGTGAGCACAGGTCCCACTACAGGACGTCAGGCCCTCATGCCACACTCATGGAGTCTGTTTCTGACAGTTTGGTCAGAAACATGCACATGAGTAGCCCGCTGGAGGTCATTTTGTAGGGCTCTGGCAGTGCTCTTCCTGTTCCTCCTCGCACAAAGGAGCAGACACTGGTCCTGCCGCTGGGTTGTTGCCCTTCTACGACCCTGTCCAGCTCTCCTTGTGTAATGGCCCGTCTCCCGATATATCCTCCACGCTCTTGAGACTGCTGGGAGACACAGCAAACCTTCTTGCATGTATGGATGTGCCATCCTGGAGGAGCTGGACTACTATGGAGAGAGAAATGGTCTGTGGCCACCACCTGCAAAACCATTTACTTTTTGGGGGTTGTCTTGCTGTTGCCTCTCCTGTCCATCTGTTGTCACTTTCATTTGCACAAAAGCAGGTGAAATGGATTCACAATCGTTTACGCTTCCGAACTGGACAGATCGATATCCCAGAAGTTTAATTGACTTGGTGTTATACTGTGTTGATTAAGTATTCCCTTCATTTTTTTTGAGCAGTGTATTATTTAATATTTAAATTTACCAACCTTTCGACTTCTGTCTTCAAGGCATTAAGGTTCACATTGCAAACATTTCTTACATACATCTTACAGCCATCATACACCTGTTAACACTTGTCATATGATTATACAATTAGTTGATCAGGATTCAAAATTAGTTCAATCTATACACCTTTTTTTCAACCAATTAAATGTTTAATAGTTATTAATTACATAATTCCATTTCATTTTTCATAATTACATTTCAGTTTCTTAGAATCATGCATTGAGACAGATAATTTAACAATGTATAAAGAAACATTTAAAAATTATAATTAAGAGAGACTACAGCTCTACAACATCAATCTAAAAAAAATGAACAGAGCTGTGTCCCATCAAAAATAGAAAAAGAAAAGATAACTCCCAAATCTCAATTTAGCCTGCCTCTTAATAAATTACAGGCCAGCTTAACAGATTTTTAGGTTTTAACAGTCTAGTATTATGCAAGCTCTAAAGAAAACAAAAAACTTTCTGACTGGAGTTTTCCCTTCCCGATATGTTAGTACTGCATGTAATATATGGTTGGTCTCGCTGGCTACATACAGTGGGGACGGAAAGTATTCATAGCCCTTCACTTTTTGCACACTTTATTGTGTTGTAGATTTAATTTTACATGGATAAAATTGCCATTTTTGCCCATCAATCTACTCAATAACCCATAATGACAAAGTGAAAACATGTTTTTAGAAATTTTTGCAAATTTATAAAAAATCTAAAACTAAAATCTCTCATTTACATAAGTATTCATACCCTTTGCTTTAACATATTTTTAAAGTATCATATTTAATATTTGGTAGCATATCCTTTGCATGCTGTTACCTCCTGAAGTCTGTGACCCATCAATATCAAAAGACTCTCAATATCTTATTTTTAAGTCAAAGTCAAAGTGTTTTTATTTATCAAGTGCACAGTATAACACAAGGTCATTCTGAACAATGAAATTCTTAGGACATGCAACAACTATGTAGTAGGCATTAAAAAAAATTTTTTTAAAAAAAAAATATATATATATATATATATATATTAAATTGTTAAAAAGAGTCAAATAAGGGCAAGAATAACTTAAATATACATAGCAGTAAAACACTAGCAGCAGTTCCAGATATGGACAGTAGGAGTAAGTATTAAATATTATAAATATAAAGTGTGGAGGTGCTGATAGATATGTACAATTAATTCAATTAAATTATTGTAATGTACATTGAATGTACATAGGAAGTGCCTAGAGCATACAATGAGGTGAGAGTAATGAGATTAATGTTGTTGGTTGAGAAGCCTGATGGCCTGGGGGAATAAACTGAGTCTGGTAGTCCGTGCCCGTATGCTCCGGTAACGTCTTCACCACCCTCTGAAGGGCCTTGCGATCAGCAGCGGAGCAGCTGCTGTACCAGGTAGTAATGCAGCCAGTGAGAATGCTCTCAATGGTGCACCTGTAGAAGTTAGTGAGAGTTTTGGCAGACATGCCAAACTTCTTGAGCCTCCTTAGGAAGTATAGGTGCTTTTGGGCAGTTTTTACTGCCGAGACCGATTGCCTGGACCAGGAGAGGTCATCACTGATGAACACACCGAGGAACTTGAAGCAGGAGACTCTCTCCACTTCAGCTCCATCGATGTGAATGGGGGCGTGACCCCCCCCACCCCCTGTCGCTTCCTGAAGTCCACAATCATCTCCTTAGTCTTGCAGACATTGAGAGAGAGGTTGTTATCCTGGCACCATGTTGCTAAGATGCTGACCTCCTCTCTGTAGGCGGTCTCATCGTTGTTGGAGATGAGACCCAGGATGGTGGTGTCGTCTGCAAACTTAAGGATGGCGTTGGAGCTGCGCTTAGCCACACTGTCGTGTGTGAACAGGGCGTACAGGAGGGGACTGAGTACGCAGCCCTGAGGGGCTCCGGTGCTCAGGGTCAGTGCAGAGGAATAGCGGTTACCCATTCTCACCACCTGGGGTCTGCCCGTCAGGAAGTCCAGGATCCAGTTGCAAAGGGAGGCGTTAAGACCCAGGATCCTGAGCTTGGGAATGAGCTTAGCGGGCACAATTGTGTTGAATGCTGAGATGTAGTCTATAAACAGCATCCTTACATATGTGTTACCCTTATCCAGGTGGGAGAGGGCGGTGTGCACTGTCAGGGTGATGGCGTCATCCGTAGATCTGTTGGGACGGTATGCGAATTGAAGGGAGTCCAAGGTGTCAGGAAGGGAGGAGCAAATGTGGGTTCTGACTAACCGCTCAAAGCACTTCATGATGATGGAGGTCAGTGCTACAGGGCGGTAGTCATTCAGGCAGGTGATGGAAGGTTTCTTTGGTACGGGGATAATGGTTGTCTATTTGAAGCAGGTGGGGACTGCAGACTGTTTCAGGGAGAGGTTGAATATAGATAGCTAGCTGGTCGGCGCACGCTCTGAGGACACGGCCTGGAATGCCATCTGGCCCTGGTGACTTCCGAGGGTTTACTCTTTTAAAAGCTCTCCTCACGTCAGCCATAGATAGATACAGAGTGCAGTCATCCTGGTCCTCAGTTAGTCTTACAATAAGGATGGTGTTGCTCGCCTCAAACCGTGCGTAAAAGGTGTTGAGCTCGTCGGGAAGAGAGGCGGCGGGCTGGGCATCACTGCTATTTCTCCCTTTGTAGTCTGTGATGGAGCGCATTCCACACCACATGCGTCTGGGGTCGGAACTGTGGTAGTTAAGACTCCAACTTGTCCCTGTAGGCTCTTTTGGCATCTCTGATGGTTTTCCGTAGGTCATATCTGGACTTCCTCAAGGCCTCCAGGTCCCCAGATCTATAGGCAGAAGCCTGTGCTCTGAGCTTAGCACGGACATCAGCATTAACCCATGGCTTTTGGCGGGGGAAAGTCCTAACATTGACTCTCGGGACAACGTCATCTATGCATTTGGAGATGTAGGCTGAGAGAGAGTCTGTGTATTCATCAATGTCCCCATCAGCTGCAACACAGAACATCTGCCAGTCTGTGGTTTCAAAACAGTCCTGCAGAGTGGCAATGGATTCCTCACTCCAGCGTTGAACTGCTTGAAAAACCGGTTTTCCCTGTTTTAGACGTTGTCTGTCGGTTGGGAGGAGAAGAATGGAGGTGTGATCCGCCTTACCAAAGGCAGGGCGGGGGAGGGGTTTATAGCTGTCCCGTAGTTGAGAATAACAATGATCAAGAGTCTGATCACCACATGTAGGAAAGTTAATATGCTGGTGATATTTAGGCAAGACTTTCCTCATATTAGCCCTGTTGAAGTTGCCAACAACAATAGAAGCTGCCTCAAGGTGAGCGTTCTCTAGTCCATTAATTACTTCGTAAAGGTCTTCTAGTGCGCGCGTTTTATCCGCCTGCGGGGGAATGTAAACTACTGTGATTATAGCAGAGCTGAATTCCCGAGGGAGGTAGAAGGGACGGACTTTTATAGTTAAGAGCTCCAGGTCTGGTGAGCAGTGTTTTGTAAGTATTGTTACATCTGAACCCCAGCGAGAGTTAACCATAATGCAGACCCCACCGCCTCTGCGTACTTTTTAGGTACTGTTACAAGCGATACTATAACCTCTCTGCATTTGAATGGATCTCTATGGGAATTGGGGGGTGAGACTAGATTCAGTATAGAACACATGACTGACTAAATGGCTGTAAGTCAACAAGGGTCTGAGCTATCGAACGAGCCTCAACCCATCACTCTGTTGCCAGATATGGAGTAGATGTGGATCTATTTTTGCTATATTTTTTTATTCACTGCTCAAAGAAATTAAGGGAACACTTAATTAACACAGTATAACACCAAGTCAATTAAACGTCTGGGATATTGATCTGTCCAGTTGGGAAGCGTAAACGTTTGTGAATCAATTTCGCCTGCTTTGGTGTAAATTAAAGTGACAACAGATGGACAGGAGAGGCAACAGCAAGACAACCCCAAAAAAGTAAATGGTTTTGCATGTGGTGGCCACAGACCATTTCTCTATCCTTAGCCTACCTGACTGATTTTTCTCTAGTTTTGCATTTTACTAGTGCCCTTGTCACTACTGGTAGCATGAGACGGTACCTGCAGCCCATTCCGGTTGCACAGGTAGTCCAGCTCCTCCAGGATGGCACATCCATACATGCCGTCGCAAGAAGGTTTGCTGTGTCTCCCAGCACAGTCTCAATAGCGTGGAGGAGATACCGGGAGATGGGCCATTACACAAGGAGAGCTGGACAGGGCCGTAGGGTGGCAGTGTAGTATAATGGTTAAGGAACTGGCCTTGTAACCGAAAGGTTGCAGGTTCGATTCCCAGGTAGGACACTGCCGTTGTACCCTTGAGCAAGGTACTTAATCTGAATTGCTTCAGTATATATCCAGCTGTATAAATGGATAATATGTAAAAAAAAAAAATAAAAAAAAAAGGTTGTGTAATGTAATGTAATGTAGAAGGGCAACAACCCAGAATGTGAGGAGGAGCACTGCCTACAAAATGACCTCCAGCAGGCTACTCGTGTGCATGTTTCTGACCAAACTGTCAGAAAAAGACTCCATGAGGGTGGCATAAGGGCCTGACGGACCTGTGCTCACAGCCCAGCATTGTGCAGCTCAATTGGCATTTGCCAGAGAACACCAGAATTGGCAGGTTCGCCATTGGCGCCCCGTTCTCTTCACTGAGAGCAGGTTCACACTGAGCATATGTGACAGACGTGAAAGAGTCTAGCGACGCCGTGGCGAATGTTATGCTGCCTGCAACATCATCCAGCATGACCAGTTTGGTTTAATTGATACTGTGATGATTAAGTGTTCCCTTAATTCCCTTAATTTTTTTGAGCAGTGTAGTTAGCTTGATTGTCCCTTGTTTTTTGATGGTTTGTTTTTCAGTCTAGCTTAGCAAGTAGCTAGCTAGTCCATTTAAAAAAAAAAAAATAGTATAAAGCATATAAAGCAGTTGAGCCAGGAGTATTATATGCATGCTACACGTTTACCTTCGCAACATCCCTACAAAAATAGACATTCTCTCTTGGAGAGTGTTCAGTGCAGTGACCACATGTGCACCCATTGAAATGGAAACCAATATTGTTGATATCTTGCAGGTAGTATGATTCCCTACAGCCTGTGTAAAATGAGTAGCCTACATGGTATGGGTAACACTTAGTACAGCGTGTGATTTGTTGTTTGCTAGTCACATGATTATAAGCCCAAACGAGGCTATACGTGCCGCCCGCGGTCGCCTACCACTCCAAAATATTGCCCATCCTCTCATTCCACCATCCACCATTGCGTCTGCTTCGGCTATTTGGGGCTTGACAGCAGCTGGAGCTAGTGTGTGAGTGAGAGAGATAGCGAGAGAGTGGAACAAAGCAGCCGCTGTGAGTGTTGTCCAGAGTAGAATGAGCTTTTGACTACAAGTGAAAAAAAATCACTGGGGTGTGGTTACCTGGAGCTCAGCCCCTATATTATTACCTTATCACAGCAATCAATTGACTCCTAATTGGGTTGTTGAACACGTGTTCTTTTTTTTTGTGGCCATGTGTCCACAATTTCACCAATTAGGATCCTATTTCTGACAATGTGGCTTAAGAGGGTAAATAATCCCTCAACATGAAAAGCACATAATTAAGATAAATTAACAGCTTGTTAAAATTCTGGGATAGCAATTGTGGTTGGAACGAAAACCAGCATACACAGGGAGTTTGAGAACCACTGACATAAAGGAATGGCATGGCAGCTAGTTGTGCCTTATAGTAATCCAGAGGTGGGCAACAAGGGCTGTATCCATTTCTGGTTTTAGTGCCAATTTCTGGCCTTAATTTATTTATTAGTTTAACATTTTTATCAACTAACATTTTAGCTACATTTCTTGATAGGCACAGGAATGACAGCCGAAGACTGTTTTTGTGTTGCATATTAAACATTTTACTGTGATCTAATCTATCAATGAAGCAGTGTTTGTGTATACAGCCAATTAGCAAATTTTGCAAGGATAATTGGTGGAAACAAAAATCTGCATACACGCCGACCCTCCAGGAACAGGATTGCCCACCCCTGTAGTAATCCATAGCCTGGTGTATGCTTATATAGTAGATCGTTGTAGTAATTAATTTGACCCTGTAAATTGTGCTTACGTTATCATACATTGCTTGACTGACTGATTGTTAATAAATTACCATTCATGGTCATAATGGGGCTGGGGTGGACATTTTTGGCACTGGAAACTAAACTGAGACAAATAAATTAATTATCTAAGGGTCATTCCCCTCATTAATTGCCTCCTCATAGGACGTGATAATGTGCTTCAAATGGACAATAAAGCTGTGTTCGTGTTTGGATAGCTTTGCATCGTTCTTCATGGGTTCGGGTAGGTTTTTGGACACCTATAACCATTCCCCTCATCAAGGGGTGGGGAACCTCATCCGGGAAGGGCCGGTGTGGGTGTAGGTTTTTGCTTTAGCCCAGCACGAAGACACCTGATTCAACTAATTAATAAATGATGGTCTTCCATCAAGACCTTTATAAGTAAAAAATAGATAATAAATAGATAGTATGCATTATATCCCCTGCCCTAATCTTTTGCAAAAATTGGAAATTATCTAATGATACACATATTTCAAATGAGTCAAAAGAGTTTATCTGTTGAAAATGTTTGTATATTTCCTGCGATGCACAATTATCCATTTTGGATAGATTTATGGACCCCATGGTACACCCTTTCAAATTGCCTCATGGGACTTGAGCAGTAATACATATCTGTTTCATATCTTGTACACATGTAGAAAATGCAAAGTTTTACCTTATTCACATACGTATGTGACATATGTGGGTTCACTGTTTTCACTGGAGGTTGTGTATTCACTGCCCATAATTTACTAATGAATTATGAAAATAAATTGAAGGGATTGCCAACTGTGATTAAAACGTGGTTTTCTTTATTTGACACTATTCCTCATTAAAATAATCATCCATCAAGATTCAGCCTTTAAAAACATCGACAGCAAAAAAAAGAATTGAGATTGAATAGTGTCACTTTCTGCCGACTATGCAGTTCTCTTGCCATGGGTGGGTGTGAAAGCTCGTTAATAATCAGACCACGCCCAAGAGCCTCTAGGCAAGTTACGCACAGACTGGAAAATTGGGAAATGCAAATACCGTTTAGCAAAACAAACAATGGCTAAATATTTTTTTTTTTAAAGTGTGTGGTGCAACCGTACCATATGTTTGAGCCACTGAACTAAAGAAGATCTGTTCACATAATAATACCAACGTTAATCTCAGAGACCCACGTCTTTCAAATAATAACGTTACCGGTACAGCGTAGCATGCGATACTCCGTATCAATTTAATAGGATTGCCCTAAGACACAATAAAATAACCTGTATAAATAAAAAAAGACAAACAATGAAAGATATGTTTTGTAATGTATATAACTAAAATGTCAACCAATTCTATGACATTGCTACCCAGCATCGAGTGGGCAACCTACAATTTTAAATTTGACTTGATCTGGTGACATGCCTCTGGCTTCAGTCTTCCAAGTTCCAGTCAAATAAACATCAACAATTTTCTTTTTCTTTGATATTTCAGTGTGGTAACATTAATGTTACTGAGACCACAAAGTAGTTATTTCTTAAGTTACATATGCATTTGCTAAATATACCAATTTTGAGAAATGTAAAATGGGTCTCACTTACTTTCTAGTTTTCGTTAGCACATCTATGGGGTGTTTGGTAGTTGTTCGAATTAAGCCAATCAGTAGCTTACCTTGAACAGTAAAACTGTATTTCTGTGTTTGATTCCTGAGAGGAATAGCTGGTATTGTGTTGCATGCCAGTTATCATCAATGAATATGTAAACTTTCCTCTTAGCCTTTGGATGTTTCTTAGTTAGCTAACGTTGGCTATATCTCCAGCTACATTTAGCATATTAAGTGCACTGACCCAATTGGAACAGTGAGCTCAAGTGTCGGGTGACAGTTATTGTTGAAGCCTGTAGTTCTATCCATATTATGTGACGTTTATTTAGCCTACCTGTTAAAATGTGCTTTCCGCAGACATAATGTGGAGATGCAGGACACCATATAGTTTCCTTCCTAGGAAGCTGAATCATTGATTTGAGTTGGCAATCCTTTTAACCTGATGTAACTTTGCCCCCTAGTGGTAGTTGGATCCGACCAAATGACAGTAGTCACATTTCTCTGAAATTATTACATTACATTACATTCATTTAGCAGACGCTTTTATCCAAAGCGACGTACAGTAAGTGCATACAGAAAGGTCATCGAAGTAACTACAGAACAGATAAGAAAGCACATTCTTCCCATACAGTAGCAGCTATCCCTAGTAATGAACACAATGCAGTTCACAGTGAACTGGGTAAATCAGCTCTAATACAATTCTATTCTAACTATTATAAACTTGACTATCTTGAGTACACAGTTCAACAAGAACACAAACCATGAGGTCCTAGATAAGTATTAGTCCAGGTGGAGTCTGAAAAGGTGCGTTTTCAGGCCACGACGGAAAGTAGGCAGGGTTGGCATGGAACGTAGGGGAATGGGAAGTTCGTTCCACCACTGGGGAGCTAGGGTGGAAAAGCTCCGCAGTCGGGACGAGCGAGTACCATTTACATGGAGGGGGGGAAGTGCAAGTCGCCCTGCAGTAGATGAGCGAAGCGGTCGAGCAGGAACATAGTTCTGGATCAAGTCCTGCAGGTAGACAGGGCCTGTCCTATTGGCTGCAGTGTAGGCCAGGGTCAGAACTTTGAACCTGATCCTGGCTGCAACTGGCAGCCAGTGGAGTGACCTCAACATTCTCAAATTATAAACTACAGCTTTAAGAAAACTGAAAAAAGTCCAACACAGGGTTATTCAGAACGGTCACAACTTGAGAAAACACCTACCTCTCTCAAATTGCAGTGCAGGGCAATAAAACAGCAGGGTGCTAATAGCCCAAACCATGTTTACAACCTTAATTTTTCCATAGTTACAGACAATAAAAAGCACCATTTATACACGCTAAGAAAATCATTATTTATTCAAATCAAAATTATGATTTATCTTTGAGTGCAAAAAGAGAAAAAAATAAGAAAAAAACTATTTAGTATGTCAAACAATGTGCATAAAGTATAATACAAATATTGGAAAGAAATGTGCATACATTCCCATATACATACCTAAATGCATACATTCATATACACATACATACAATGTCAGATATTGAACCCATACAACAGCTA
The DNA here is from genome assembly GCA_022702515.1 of Ilyophis sp. 1 JC-2022. Lineage (NCBI taxonomy): Eukaryota > Metazoa > Chordata > Actinopteri > Anguilliformes > Synaphobranchidae > Ilyophis > Ilyophis sp. 1 JC-2022. Next base: position 107,683,410 of record CM040395.1, read on the forward strand.
CAATACTAGGGTGTCAAGAGGCATTACATCATTTCTTATTCTAGCCCATTTATTTCCAAAGTTTTTTCCATGATTTATGATTCTATGGGCGATTTTCTGCATTACAAATATTTCCTTTATTATTTCCTTTCATTTAATTATTTTTGATGCCAAAGGTTTCAACCAATTTCTAGTTATTTGTTTAAGAGTAAAGAACTAGTGGTTTTGAATACATCATTATACAACAGTTTTCCCACTCATCTTCAGTAAGTTCTTCTTCCCATTTGTTTTTTTGTCTTATTTTCTTCCTTGACACGATGAGGAAGAACTTTCTGAAGAATCTGGTATACATCCCCTATAAGGTTTAATTTAGGTATTTTCTTATTATGTACAGCCAAAGGGGGTGGATATCATGTCGTTTTTTGTTCTTATTTAAATGTTTCAATAGGTTTCAATCCTGTTTTTCAAGTATTTATAAAACAGTTAGGAATACCATAAATAATGGATATATTTTCAAAGGAATCCACCCCTTTTTCATTGAACATTTGATATCTAATTAGTCCTTTATTTGCCCAGCTCTTAAAGACCCTATCTATTGTTTCCTGTTTGAACTTGAACTGAAGGTGTGTTTGCTTCGCTTGTTCAACTCAACTATTTTAGATTTTTCAACAATAATTTTTCACGACTACTTTTTTTCTACGTTTTCCCACTTTCTTGTGACTACCACTTTGAAGTTGATCACATCCAGGCCCAGAAAATCTAACCACAACCAAGGATAAATACGGTAAACGCACATTATGGCTTCCACACCAAGTGTTTCCTGCGCTGTGTGTTTCATGTTTAGCCTTAGTTCTGTTGCCAATTTTACCAGTAATGATATATGTGCAAAGTGTGAGCTTAATTCAAAATTGGACCGGAAAATAGCTGAGCTAGAGGCCCGCATCCGGACGTTATATCAGATCCAGGATAGTGAGAGTTTGCTAGACTCCCTTTTACCTGAGCCGGATGCCAGTTTAGATATTAGTATCTCTCACCCGTCACTGCTGGACGATTTTGTCACGGTGCAAAAGAAACATAGCTGTCGGCTTAGAGCCGCCGAGCACCACCCTACTCGCGTTTCAAACCAATATTCTCCACTCAGTAACACACCTACTGAGAAAGCCCTGATTATAGGGGACTTTGTTTCGGTGTGTGCAGTGGCTAAAAATATGTGTCGGGAAGTAATATTCTCTGGCCCGCTCCCAGTTCGTAGGAGTGACGAGGTCTACAGTAGACTTACGTCACTAAATCACTGGCTGTCTGAGTGGTGCTCAACTACTGGCATAGGGTTCGTCAATAATTGGCCTAATTTCTGGAGAATGCCTGGCCTACTGAAGAGTGACTGACTCCACCCAAGCTGGAGATGTGCTCTTGTCCTAGCAAAAAACTTAGATGCTAGTCTTAGTAAGGCCAGATCCTGACACCGTAACAGGGCGCCGGCCAGGCAGCAGACCTCTGATCCTACATTGGAGCCTGTGTATTTCCCAACGCGTTTCCCAATGCCCGTGACTCAGACACATGGCTCAATGCTGTTGTCTGCAAGGTGCGTTTCAGAGCTAGTAATTAGCAATAGTACTCATCCCAGCGCCCCATTATCTAACATATCTGAGCTAGAAACTAGTATTTATTATATTGAGACTGTGTCTGCCCCACGCATCTATGCTAAACGTAAAGCAAACCGTGGTATTAACACAGATAATCTTGTTACTCTAAAATTAAACCATTTTGCTGCTAGCAGTTGTCAAATTTTACTACTGAATGTTAGATGTCTTGCTCCTAAAGCAATTATTGTAAACGAATTGATCACAGATCATAATCTCAAAGTACTGTGTCTGACTGAAACTTGGCTAAGACCTGGTGAATATGTCGCACTTAATGAAGCGTCTCCTATAGGTTTTTTAAGTACTCGGGTATCACGCCAGTCAGGAAGAGGGGGTGGTGTCGCAGCGATCTATCAGTCCACTTTAAGCTTAACCCCTAATTGTGGAAATACGTTCTCATCTTTTGAAGTCCTCTCTATGAATTATGTACAGCATGACCTAGCTAAAATAATGGTAACATGCAGTCCTTTTTCTTAGTGTCTGTTTACAGACCACCTGGACCCTATTCGGATTTTCTAATAAAATTCAGAGTTTTTGTCCTGCCTTGCTATTTCAGCAGACAAGGTTGTGATTGATGGTAATTTTAACATACATGTGGATAAACAGGGTGATCCCCTAGGAACAGCCTTTGCCTCTATTATTGACTCTGTTGGTTTTAAACAAAATGTCTATGGGCCCACTCATTACTATAGCCATACCCTAGACTTAGTGTTATCCTATGGTATCAATGTTATGAATCTTAATATTGTACCCCATAACCCTGTATTATCGGATCATTTCCTTATTACTTTTGAAATCGAGGCAACCGCCACTTTTATATCAGAGACGAGACATTATCATAGCCGGTCGTTAAACTCTGACGTCATTCCAAAGTTTACAAATATGCTTCCGTAATCATTCCTTTCAAGCGAAGAAAATACCACTGAAGTATCGCTGGATGATTTGACTAACCAGTTAGTCTTGACTAACTAACTCAGAAGTACTCTTGATGTGGTTGCCCCTCTAAAAAGAAAGTATTGTCGGAAAAACCATACTCCCAGGTACAATGACACTACCTGTGCCCTGAAGCAGTTGACAAGAAAACTGGAGAGAAAATGGCGGTCAGCTAAACTAGAAGTATTTTGTCTGGCATGAAAAGCCTCCTCCAGTACAAGCAAGCTCTTGTATCTTCTAGATCTGCCTTTTTCTCTAAATGAATTTAACAAAACAAATGCAACCCAAAATTTTTGTTTAGCACTGTGGACAAATTGACTAAAAAACCATCATCAGAATTTTTATCTTATCCCTGCGTTTACAGCAGTAATGATTTCATGAATTTTTTCAATCAGAAGATTGAAACTATTAGAGACCAGATCTCCAAATTGCCTACTCCTCTAGGCATCACTCCTCCCAAAATCAATGAACAGCCCAGATCTTGGTCAACACAGGAAGATGTATCAACAGTGGCACTGAACTGTTTTACGCCAATTGACATGGAGGAGCTTGTCTACTCGACCCAATCCCTACAAAATTGGCTAAAGAACTTTTTCCTGGACTAGGTCAGCATATGTTAAAAATTATTCACACATCCTTAGTAGCAGGATATGTACCAGAGTCACTAAAAGTGGTGGTTATTAAGCCATTACTGAAAAAACCAAACCTCGAACCTGACAAACTGGAAAACTATAGACCCATTTCAAATCTTCCATTTCTATCAAAAATATTAGAGAAAGCTGTTGTGAAGCAACTTGGTGCATACATTAGCTCAAACCATATCCATGAATTATTCCAGTCAGTATTTAGACCCTACCATAGCACTGAAATGGCACTTGTTAAAGTTATTAACGATTTACTGTTATCAGCTGACTGAAACTCTGTGTCCGTTCTTGTACTCCTTAACCTAAGTGCAGCTTTGATACAATAGATCATGAGATTCTACTGAACAGACTCCAGGGCTGTGTTGGACTCAATGGTCAAGCACTTGCATGGTTCAGATCATACTTATACAATAGGAAACAGTATGTTAAATTAAATGAAGTATCCAGCTACTCAGTAATGAAATATGGTATTCCACAAGGATCAGTGCTAGGTCCCGTACTCTTTTTATTATATATGCTACCCCTTGGTGATATTATTCGGGCACAAGCGGACGATACTCAGATATACATATCCATGAAACCCAGCGAGGCACTACCACTTTCTCGATTAGAGGCTTGTATTCCAGATATTAGAGCTTGGATGCTCTCCAAATTCAGAAAATACAGAAATGCTAGTTTTAGGTCCAAAAAAAACAAAGGGAGAAATTGTGTACATATACTTTACATTTTCATGGTTGTTCATGGTTGTTTCAGCTGTGAAAGACCTAGGTGTTACTATAGACCCAGATATAACCTTTAGCGTGCACATAAAAAACATATCTAGAGTAGCTTTTTTTCAATTAAGGAACATAGCTAAAATTAAGCATTTCCTATCAGAAGGGGACACAGAAAAATTGATCCATGCTTTTATTACGTCTAGGCTAGATTACTGTAATGCTCTGCTGTCTGGCTGCCCTAAATCCTTGCTAAATAATCTCCAGTTTGTGCAGAATGCAGCTGCTTGCATTTTAACTAGAACTAAGAAATATGAGCATATTACCCCAGTACTAGCATCACTTAATTGGCTACCAATTAAGTATAGGATAGATTTTCCTTCTGACCTTTAAAGCTTTAAATGGACTTTCACCAGTGTATATAAACTCCTCAAAAAAAGTTCGGAAACGTTATTTCGGTCGATTATTCCTCCCCTTTAATAATACCAATTGGTATTGTATTTTATATCGTTGGAAAGCCTGATTAGTCACCTTTACAACGAGGTACAACTTGTAAGGATCGTGCATTCGTGGAATGAGCAACACAGCTAACCGTGTGGGTAGCGGCCCAAAAAAATGTGCCAAAATCCCCTGCAATATTCTTCTGTTGGTATTCACTCTCGTTTTGAGTTGCTTGGTGGACTGGATGATTGCACTCTCCCACAGTAATAAGGAAAAAACAACACATATTGGCCATTTTTACACTTTATTCATTTTACACTGTCAGGGACCTCAGTAGCGTGTGGAAGATCCATACGCAGCCACAACAGCTTGGCACCTCCTCCTCATGCTGGTCACCAGCCTGGTCACACACTGCTGTGGGATGGCATCCCATTCCATCCCACTGGCATACACCTGCCAGCACTTGAAGCTCAAAACGAGAGTGAATACCAACAGAAGAATATTGCAGGGGATTTTGGCACATTTTTTTGGGCCGCTACCCACACGGTTAGCTGTGTTGCTCATTCCACGAATGCATGATCCTTACAAGTTGTACCTCGTTGTAAAGGTGACTAATCAGGCTTTCCAACGATATAAAATACAATACCAATTGGTATTATTAAAGGGGAGGAATAATCGACCGAAATAACGTTTCCAAACTTTTTTTGAGGAGTTTATGTAATCTGCTTCTACCATATAAACCGAAAATATCCCTTCGTTCCCAAAACGCAGGCTTCTTAGTAGTCCCTAGAATATCTAAAAAATTGACAGGTGGTAGAGCTTTCTCCTACAGAGTGCCACTACTGTGGAACACCCTGCCAAAATGTATAAGGGAATCAGACAGTCTCAATATTTAAGTCTAGATTAAAAACCTTTATGATCAGGTTTATAACGAGTTGTAGTCCGGAAACAGGACCAGAGAAGACTTTAGTCGTAGAGTAATGTGGAGTGACATCCTTTCCTTAATGTCACCTGTCCTTGGCTGGCTCTTAATAGGTAGGTAGAATTGTTTACTCTCTCATGACTGGATGAGTTCTCAAACTCTGTCTTCATAGCTATGTAGCCATAAATTATTCCTGGCGGGGGTACTTGTCCATAGACAACATATTCTTCTCCAGAGTTTCTCTATTACGAATGCAATAATTATGTATAATCCTACATTTAGCAAGTGTTTTCCCAGTAAACACTAAAGTACTAATCGATTCTAATTGAGTGATTTCCAGCTTTCTCCATTTAGCAATTAATTTATCATTCATCCATGTCAGGATTGGTCCAATTTGGGCTGTATGATAATAGTTAATTAAGTTTTGGACTGCTAGTCTACCCATATTAATTTTGTCAAATCAATCTGAAAAAAATATAAAGATTAAAACAAGTGTCTTAAAAATTATTTAGGGGTGCTACAGTAAATTTTAGGGATTTAAAATAGGTCTGGCGACACCACTGATTAGGAGCCAATTGATTCACCCCAGTCCCAAAAAAAAAATGTTACCCATTTGCAATATAGCCCAATAAGCACAGTAGAAACATGGGAATTTTATTCTTCATGGCATGCATAGCTATTTTTAACATGTGTCTTAAGAAGGTAAATAATCCCTGTAAACATGAAAAGCACCTAATTAACAAAAATGAACAGCTTGTTAGAACTTTGGGGTTGCAATTGTGGTTGGAACGAAAACCAGCATACACAGTGGCCCCCGAGGACCGAGTTTGAGAACCACTGATCTACGTTATCTGGCAAAAAAAACCATCCATAGTGTAGCGAGCTAGCGCGCCTCATGTTAGTTAATACATTACCTCGACAAGATTCCGAAGACAAATTTTTGAATGATAGGATCTCGTGCTGTTTTGGCAGGCACAGAAGACAGGATAATCTGTAGGAAACGTTTTTTTGTACCAAGTATTTCGATGGATGGTGAATGGCTTCAACCATGTACGATTAAATATTTCTCTCCACTGCAACAAATGATGATGGTCCCTGTCTGCAATCTTTTCAGCTACAAGATGATTGAGCAGCCTAGCAACGGTCTGAGAAGGAAGACGCGCATTTAATGGTCGACTTGGTTAGGCTTCCTTTGCATTTAAATAAATGAAATCGAAAATGTTTTGTTGGGTAAATTCTGAGTTCAAGTCACTGTTGGTAAGAAATAACATTGTGCAGAATGAGATACAAATTGAGACAGCTGCAAAGATATAAAGTACAATTACTTTATTATCAAAGAACCAAATGCATATGGGGTTCAGTGTCTCCCTGTCAGACAATGAACCAAGTTTGCTCAGTTTTGCATAGTTTTTATTCATTTCATATCACTGGGCAGATAGCTCTATTCTAGGAGTGGTCTTTGCGCCACTGCTCAATCACCAGTTCAGCATTCCGCCCACATTCCCCTTTCAGTATCATGTTGTTTTGCACAGTTCGCATAAGAAACTTGTATCAAATGCACAATAGTATCAGCTCATAGCACATTCTGTAGTTAGGGCGGTTCTTCTTATTTTCTAAGCAAAGCACATTAGTATTCATCATAACATTTTGCAATACAATGTTCTAAAAAACTAATTTAAACAAATTTCTCTATCAGTTTCTTTTCAAAAAAACGCTGTAAGCAAAGAGTAACGACACTGTTTTAGAAATGTAGTAAGTAAAAGGTACCGATTTTTTATTTAAAATGTAGTGGGTTAAAGTGAAATGTCCCAGACAAAATGAATAGGCCTACTCAAGTAAAGTGTTGTGGATACTGGATCCAATCCTGCCTGACTACACCAATTTGTTGTGGATTTCAAGTGAAAATATCTCACAGAGTTCTTGCCAAAATTCAGAGTTTTCAACTTTAGCTCTCAAATTTCTCTAAGTGTTTAAATAAAGAGGATGAGGCAGAACTCTCAGAGAATGCTAGACTTTATTCCATACAACGTACAACAAAAGTCTAGCGTAGTGCCCCCGCAGAGACTATAAAAAATGCCAGACTTTATTCCATACACCGCACAATCAAAGTCATAACATCTCCGCAGAGACACTAAAAAATGATCAGTTTTAGTTTCACTTTTATACAGTTTCTTTATCAGATTGTCCATCCCATTCTCCGCCCATCCTTGCCCATCAGGTGACTCCTCAGACCCCATTGACCATACAGACACAGGCCATCTCCATCTCCGCCTTTCTTTGAGAACCTTCTAAATGTTTCCTTCGTAGGGCCTCTCCTATTGGATTGTATCTAGGTCACACCTGGGTTCTCAACCACCCGGCTCCACCCCGTGTGCCCCCTCCCATGGCATCGCCTGTTTTTGAGGCCTGAGAAACCACCTCGTATCAGAACCTGGTTGTTTGGACACTATCCAACTCTCTAGACGGCTAACTGTGTGTAAAAAATAACTGTGGCTTCAACTTTTATAGTCAGACTCAGCGTTCATATTCACAGAAATGTCTATATCTCACTGTGACCATTCTATTTATTAACTCTTATGTGATTCTGTGAAAGTGCATTTTAATTAATATATCACTATGTGTTTCTGTGCTCATTTTGTACTGAAACCAGGTGTTCGGACCCAATACCCAATTTCTCCTCCAGGCCTTTAGAAGGCACCTAAAACAACCGTTGCCTAGGAACGTCTTGGAAGGCGCCCAAAATAACCATTGTTTAGGAACATCTTATCATCTTATCATCTTATCAGACTCTCTGGACTCTCTGGAAAGCACCAGCCCCTAACTGTGGCCTTCAGCCCCTCTCAGTCCGAGAGTCAGAGAATGCGTCTCTCCGCTCTTATAATATTTTACTGTGCTTAAGAATGCGTTTCTCTGCTCTTAATACATTTATACATTCTGTATATTGCTCTTAATACATTCACAGATACACATTCAAATTTAATCAATACATATTGTCACAGGTAATATAGTTTACAGGTGATACATATTCAAATATAATCAATACATATTGTCACAGGTGACCAATGGATTTAATGGAATTCCCAACAATAGTACAGATACGTGAAAAATGTACTTAAAGCAGTAGGAAACACTAACACATATTTTTTGAGATGTTAACTAATATCTAAGCATTGCCGCAGATGGAAGAGAACAATAGTATGCATTATATCTATAATTTTGGGCAAAATGTTGAATTTCAGTATTTTAGCCGTTACATCGCCTATTCTTCCGGGGTTGAAAATGAAAAAATGGTACACTTGTACGCAGTGGCGGGCCGTGCATTTCACACCTAGGCCTTCAGTGATGTCCTACACAGTCCTACCTGAATTATTCCACCTCTTAATACCATCATTATGACGCCATGGCTCTAGAAACTATACATTTAGACAGAAACGCAGTATAACCGGGCGTTGCATCACCTTAACATAGTCAAGTACAACAGAGTTATATTAATATTTCCGAAGCATTTATAATCAATAAATCCGCATTTACAATTAAGAGTGTTAAACTACCAGCTTTAAGATCGCTTGGATACTGTCAAAACTTTAAAATAAAAGGCGCTTTTAAGGGATTAGTCTACAAAGTTTTATTAAGTCCACCAAAAGTATGTGAGCTTTAACAAGTTTGTTCACTAAACAGCGCATTGTCGCACCCAAAGCAGTTTCATTTAAGAAACGTGACGATAAAGACACATAAACTATTCACTGAAAATAAAAGAAAACAAACAAATAATTTGCATTTGTTCATGAGGATATATTTGCGACAGTGGTGAAAGTGTATTCCTAGCCTTGAATGTCCACTTTGACTCGCTAGCGTCGGGGTTGGCCGTTCTCTTCTGACGATGTCTAGCTTTTCTTGAAAAGTTCGTCTTGAAAATGGCGTTGTAATTATATCTGCGACCAAATCGATCTCTTCTCCTCCTTCAGCCATTGTGGGTTGAAAAAAAAACAGCTTGTAGAAATCTACACAAATGAGCTCGTTCAAGTTCAGTTTGCTATCTCTGCATAGCTCTGCCTCTCAATAGTGCGTATCCAATCAAAAGACGTGCACGTGCTGACGTTATCGTACGCCTGCTAGCTGGCCCCGGTGTCGCCTACTCGAAATCTGATAGGTTAACACCACAGGTTTGTTTCCGTTCACTTTAAGCTACATGCGCCCGCAATGTTTATTCTGAAGGCCTAAGGGCAGATTTCTTGGACCCTGGCAACACATTATGGCTGAAATATGATTGGATAAAAGCTCTAACATAAAGGCCAGCCCTCCAAATCTCGATCTGAGGCTGGAAGCAGCGCAACCAAGAGGAAAGCTATGAAATGAAGAGAATAGACTATGGGGAATAATTTAATATATATTTGTGGAAAAAATATATCAAAATTAAATTTATATTCTGATGATGTTTAGGCCAGCAGAGAAGGCCTTGCTGGCCCTGACGGCCCGCCACTGCTTGTACGTAATCAGTTTCACACTTTGTTACCGCCCCCCCACTATTGTATACTCGCTCGAAGTGCGTGTGCACGTACCGGTATACCTTAATACACTGTAATGTATATAATTACGGGAGCCAAGTCGGGAAGCTGGTGTTGTCCGGAACATAGCTTTATTGACACACCCCTGTGATAACAATGCAATGCCATACATTACATACGAATGCCCCCAGCGGTCACTGGGGGCAACACAGTGCAGACAAATGATAAAGTTCAATACATAACATCCCTCCCCACTTATTCAGATTCCCACCCGCATGTAAACACCCCTATCAAACCAGGCCTGTGAAACCAGACCAAATAATAAGCACTAAGAATGTGTGCTATGTGCAATATGATGCAATGTGCGAACCTGCTATGAAATCATAATAATACTTGGAGTACCACACTCCTGCTGGTGTAAAACATAGAACTCTAAACCCAAGCACCATGCTTACTGAGGCCGGGGGGTGGACGACCCCCGAGCCTCTGAGTCAGTCTAGGGGGATTATTCTGCCCCGGAACGTGACATGACTCTCTGACTACACACCAATCCACACAGTTCAGAGATTAAGGCGGTCCGGAGGTCTGGTAACCCGGAGTGGATACCTCCGGCCTGGCTCCTCTGCATCTGCTGACACTCTGGGTGCCACTTCCTGCTCGGGGTTGACCGCACCGGTACCCAGAGCGTCCCCTCTTGCCGGGGAAGGGGGAGGTGCAACCTGCTGTGACACGGTGGCCGATTGGCTCGGCACAGCTGGTTGCTCAGGACCTGTGGGAACCAACAGCGCACGATCGCCAGCTCGCATCTGCTCTGTGTGACGTCTCCAGAGCGTGCCTGCCCCAACATCCACGGTGTAGGACACCGGTCCCTCTTGAGATGCCACCAGTCCAGGCATCCACTTCTCCTCCCCCCGTCGATAATCACGCACCAGCACAGCATCCCCCACTGCAAACGTTCTGTCCTTAGCCACCAGGGCTCTGCGTTCACGTTGGCCCTCCTGCGCCCGCTCCACCGTAGCCGCCACGTTCGGCTTGACAAGGTCCAAGCGAGAGCGGAGCCGGCGGCGCAGGAAGAGCATAGCCGGAGACTCACTCGTTGTCATGTGAGGTGCGTTTCGGTAGCTGAGTAAGAACGCATCTACTCGATGTTGCAGCGTAAATGTTCCTCTAGACGCTTTCAATGAGCGCTTTAGCGTCTGCACAAAGCGCTCTGCCTGACCGTTCGTGGCGGGGTGAAACGGTGCCGTTCTCTTGTGCTTCACCCCGTTTTCCCTGAGGAATGCCCCGAACTCCGCCGATGTAAATTGCGGCCCATTGTCACTAACCAGCACTTCTGGCACTCCGTTGCGGGCAAACATGCTCCTCAGCGCCTGCATAGTTTTTTCGGTTGTTGTCGTTTTCATCACCTGTACCTCCGGCCACTTAGAGTACGCGTCCACTGCCACCAGGAACATGTGTCCTTCGAACGGCCCTGCGAAGTCCACATGAATCCGTTGCCACGGCGATTCCGGCCACGGCCAGGTGTGCAGCGGGGAGAGCGCCGGGCTCTTCTGGTTACGTTGACACGTAGAACATGCCTTGGCCTGCTGTTCAATTTGGGCGTCTAGCCCCGGCCACCAGATATGGCTCCGTGCAATGGCCTTCATCTTGACCACGCCCGGGTGCCCGGCGTGCAGCTCCTTCAGAAGTTGTGGTCTCAATGCTGGGGGAACCACCACTCGACTGCCCCACAGCAAGCACCCCTGTGCCACCGTCAGCTCGTCTCGTCGCATGTAGAAGGGGGCCAGGGCATCAGTCCGTCTATCTGTCCCTACCAACTGGCCTGACACAACCATATCTACCACTCTAGAGAGCACTGGGTCATATTTAGTCCCCTTCCTAATGTCTTCACTGTCCACCGGAAGTGTCTCGAGGTGATGTACCGTCACCCTATCTACTGCATCTGGCTTTTCCCCATGAACTACCTGCAGTGGCAGACGTGAGAGACCATCTGCATTCCCATGATCTGCTGCCTTTCTGTACTGGATAGTGTAGTTATGTGCCGCTAACACTAATGCCCACCGCTGAAGCCTCGCGGCCGCCATAGATGGCGTCGCCTTACTGGGGCTCAATATACTCATCAGCGGTCTGTGATCCGTGAGTAGCGTAAAATGCCGCCCGTACAAATAGGCGTGGAATTTACGTACCCCAAAAATAATTCCCAGCGCCTCTCTTTCAATCTGAGCATAATTTTGCTCCGCCTTACTCAGAGTCCTAGAGGCAAAGGCTATGGGTCTCTCATCGCCGCCGGGCATCACATGAGAAATCACCGTGCCCACCCTATACGGTGATGCGTCGCACGCCAGCCGTAGGGGCAACTTGGGGTCGTAGTGCGTTAGCACTTGCTCTGACTGCAGGTGGTATTTCGCTGCCTTAAACGCTTTTTCACACTCCGGCGACCACGTCCATGCCACTCCAGTGTGCAATAGCTCATGCAAGGGGCTAAGCATGGTTGCCATGTTTGGGACAAATCGCCCATAATAATTTATCAGGCCCAAAAAGGAATGGAGCTGGCTCACGTTCGTGGGGGCTGGGGCTTCCGCTATGGCCTTTAGCTTCTCTGGGGACTTATGAAGCCCTTTTGCGTCAATGACATGCCCCAAATATTCCAATGAGCTTTTAAAGAACTCGCATTTGTCTTTCTGTACTCGCAAACCGAATTCTTCCAGCCTGCCCAGCACTGCATCTAAATTTTTCAGGTGAGCCGCATCATTCTCACCGGTCACCAAAATGTCGTCCAGGAAACAATGGACGTTGGGGAGGCCCTGTAAAACCTGGTCCATCACCCGCTGAAAGATAGACGGCGCGGAGGTGATCCCAAAGGGGAGGCGGTTATAGCAAAACATACCTTTCTGCGTGGTAATTGTTAAATACTTGCGGGAGCTTTCCTGCACCAGCACCTGCAAATACGCGTGCGCAAGGTCTAATTTGCTAAAACGCTGCCCATCTGCCAGCGACGCGAATAGGTCCTCAATCCTCGGAATGGGGTAATGTTCAGCGCAAAGTGCGGGGTTCAAGGTTACTTTAAAATCGCCGCAAATACGCACCTTCCCATTCTTTTTAACAATAGGCACAATTGGAGTTGCCCATTCGCTAAACTGCGTTGGAGACAATACGCCCCCCTGTTCCAAACGCACTAGTTCCTCCTCCACCTTAGGCCGAAGTGCGTACGGCACCGTTCGCGCCTTAAAGAACTTAGGCTGGTGCTCCGGCTTGAGTGTTAGTGCTACCTCAAAGCCCTTTAATGCCCCTAGTCCTTCTTGAAACACCCTCGAATGGTTGTCAAGCACTGCCGCCAATGTGCGGTCTTCCTGTACGGGGTGTGTAGCTTGAATCGCTTTAATCATTGTCCAATCTAACTTCACTTTTCTCAACCACTCTCGCCCGAAGAGAGGGGGTGCGTCTCCCTTAACCACGTACAGTGGCAGACGTGCACGTTGTTTGTTGAGGCGTACGTTCACTTTCACTACCCCCAATGGTGTCATAATCTGGCCTGTGTACGACTTCAACAGAATGTTGGTGGTGCGGAGGCGTGTCTGGCTAAACTTGGCATTGTACAATTTTTCTGAAATGATTGACACTGCTGCCCCCGTGTCTAACTCCATTTCAATGGTTTGTCCCTCCACTTTGGGTCTAACCCAGATAGCTGCTGACGCGGCGCTATCTTGTCGAACTGCATTTGCTACTTTCACGACATGCAGGCCTCCCACCCCGTCTGAATCTGTCGTGTCTGAGTCGCTGGGCTTAGCCTCAGCCTCTACTTTGTCAACCCGCTTCTTAAATTTTCCCTTCATTTTCTTTCCCTTTTTCTCCACAGAGGAGTTTGTCGCCTTCAGTCCCCCTTTTCCTTCCCTGCACATACGGGCTATATGACCCCTTTTTCCACAATTGTGGCAGGTCTGGTCCTTGTAAAAACACTCCCCCTCTTTGTGATTCACCCTACCGCAACGAGTGCATTTATGTGGCAAGGAGAGAAAGACGGCGTTCACTTTCTGTGAGCTACTGAGCTGTAGAGATTCTCTTGTCACCGTTTCCATTGAGACTGCTAATTCAAGCGCTTTTTGGTATGTTAACTCCTTCTCGGTTAACAGCCTCTTTTGAATCGACTCACTGTTCAACCCACACACTAACCTGTCTCTTAGTGCCTCTTGTAGGTAAGCTCCAAATTCACAGTACTCAGATAATTTTTTCAAATCTGCTATGTACTGTGCAATGGTTTCACCCTCCCCCTGATTTCTCCTGTGAAACCTAAATCTTTCCGCTATAACTATGGGCTTTGGGGAGAAATGTGTCTGCAACACTACCACAGTCTCATCATACGTCTTCGTGCCCGGCTTATCTGGGGCGATGAGGCTGCGGAGTAGGCCGTATGTCGCCGGTCCCATCACACTGAAAAACACAGACAACTTCCTCTCCCCACTCAGTCCATTTGCAGCCACAAAGTGCTCGAACCTCTCCACATACGTCAACCACTGCTCCGTCGACTCGTCAAAGGCATCCATATGTCCCACGATGCCCGCCATGTTCGCTGGTGTGCCGCCCCGACGTGCAGCCGAATCGCCGCTAGCTAAGCTAGGCTAACGCTAGTCGCCGACAAACTACGCGGATTCGCCGCCACCCGCACGGTAAACAGCCGGCAGGTGCGTCCGTGCTCGTCGCCAATTTTTGTATACTCGCTCGAAGTGCGTGTGCACGTACCGGTATACCTTAATACACTGTAATGTATATAATTACGGGAGCCAAGTCGGGAAGCTGGTGTTGTCCGAACATAGCTTTATTGACACACCCCTGTGATAACAATGCAATGCCATACATTACATACGAATGCCCCCAGCGGTCACTGGGGGCAACACAGTGCAGACAAATGATAAAGTTCAATACATAACACCCACAATTATCATTGTGATGTGTTTACTTTTGTGGTGTTCCATACAGCCATAATGTCATGATTGCGAGGCTTTTGATGTTGAAACCTGCGATGGGCACCTTGGGCTTATTGAACATTGTATTTCAAACACCATCACCATCCAACTTAGGCTACATGTATTTACACAATCACGTTGAAGTATGCTCAGCTGCTCTCATTTAAGTGGAACGGTTAAGGTGGAATAGAAACTCAAAATGCTGTGCTGCGAATTGTATGCAAACTTCAAGGTTGTCTCTTGTCTCTGAAACTGGACTCAGAAAACCCAATAGCAGCCCAGAATCAGGCAAAGAACGTAGTTTATTATCAGTCAAAGGTCAAAGAGGTGGAATACAGAGGTCAAAGCCAGGTAAGCAGAGTAATATTCAGAAATTCAAAAACCAATAAACAAGCAAAAAGTAAAAACCAGGAAATCTGAAAGGTAAAGGTACAAAATCGCTAGGCTAAATCAACGTCGGTAAAAACACAAATAAAAGTCAAAACCAGAAATCAAAAGGCTAAGGTACAAAAAGGGCTAGGTTAAATCGAAGTCAAACAAAGGGTGTCTCAGGAATCGCAAGAAATACTCAGGCTTAAGGCCGTGACACACTGCCCGTGATTTACTCGCACGAATAAATTGCACGTTGAAAAATAAAAACGAACTCCTGTATTGTTCATAAAATCTTGCACATCAAACGCGAAATGTCCTTTGCGAAAAAGCGGCATTTAATTTATTCGCAGCAAGTTCGTTTTTTGCGAGTTTTCGTTTGCGAAACTATTTATCCAATCATAACAAGTTTCCATGGCTGACGTCACCGCACTACCACAACAAACTACAACATCCAATATGGCGGACCAACTGATTTTATGTGTGTCACAGTATAGCGTCCTTTTTGATAAGAGACACAATAGTTGCAAAGACAACGATTTGAAGGACAATTTGTGGAAAACCATAGCCGAGCAAATAGGCTATGAAGATGGTGGGCTTATAGCTAAATGGTTGCAATACGCACAACTTGCTATCTGATCAGCTCCCTCAGGTTATTAGCATTGGCTTAAAAGTTGTCTCCAGCTAGCGTTAGCTAACCTTTAGGTCTAACGTTAACGTTGATAGCAGTTCATTTGAAGAAGATAACAAGCCAGTGGCGATTACACACAAACATAGCTACACAATACGTAGGCCTATTTATTTTTTGACTTTAGGCGAGTTCATGTAGGCTACGCTGTGTCGTGTGGGGTCGTTTGCCTTGGTGAAAACAAAGGATTAAAGCTAGCTAACCGCTATATGTGATATTGTTTCGTGGATATTTGCCGTAGTAATTGTGGGCTATAGGCCAACAGATGGAGAAAGACGACACGTAGGCTAGCTACTGGGTCTGGTCAAGGGCAGCCACTGTGGTGGAGGGAGAGAAAGGGGGAGGAGGAGAAGGGCAGGGTAGAGTAGCCTATATGAAATGTTTTAGCTGTCACACGGTTGTCTGTGTGCGTGGCAAATAAAGTTCCCCAAAAATCTTATTCCGACTCCTGTGTGGATTTCCTGATTACTGATAGCCAAGTTATATAAATAACGAGGAAAACAGACGAGGTCTGCCTGTAGCGATCGTTTTGGAGAGAACTCTTCAGACTTCATGAGTTGCTATACTGCATAGACTACGACAAATTTATTTTAAAGATGTTTGCTGAAATTACGTAATGTATTGTTATGTTGTGGTTAACCCTTTATATTAGTGGAAGAGATCAAGAGGCAGTGGAAAAATCTCAGGGACACGTATGTCTGTAAAAGGAGGGAAGAGAAGGAGAGCATGTTGTAGACAAAACAAACTTTACATAAGTAAAAACGGACACATAATAAGCCCGGTTCAATATTTTGCCAATGTAATTTAAGCATGCTCTGTTTTTAACGTTCTGGTAGAGGCAAAAAAAAATACACTTTCATTCCGTGATGGACCGAACGGATAACCAGGTCGTCATCGCTCGACGAAGAGTAATCCATTTTTAATCGCAGGGATTTTCAACCGCGGAAAAGAACGCGAGTTTTTCGTTTTTTCGCATCGTTGCAGGTGTGTCAGGTTTTTACGCGAAATATTCGCGACGAATTTTTCGCATTTTCGCCTCGCTTATTCGTTACGTCCCCGATGTGTCACGGCCTTTAGAAAGGCGTAGGCACTGGTAATCTGATCAACGTTCTGACAACAAATAAGCGGAAATGTGGGTCTTAAATAAATGGACACTGAGGAAGGGGAGGGGTAACAAACAACGTGAGGTTAAAACATTAGGGACACTGAGGAAGGGGAGGGGTAACAAACAACGTGAGGTTAAAACATTAGGGAAACAATTATTCAATAACGAGGAAAGAACGAATACATGGAAGGGACTTGGAAAACGTGCATGACAGACAACGGGCTCGAGTAGGCTCGAGTAGGAGAGTGTGCACAGTAATAAGGGGAGGCGTGGTCTCTAAAGATAAAAAGTTGAAAAAAGTTAACAGGTAGCTCAGGAACAGCTTAGTAATGCAGGTAGAAAAGATAAAGCGGGGAAGCTGATTAAATGTTAGTATCTAACTAAAAGATAGACAATTAATTTGTTAATATACATTTAAGTTAATGAGTTTAATAACGTGCACAAAACTAATAACGCACCCGAGTGATTGCTAGCGCGAGTTAGTAATATATACAATTATGCACGGGAACGAAAGCAGGAAGTAGCAGAAAACGAGACTGAACAGAAATACAGCGTTAACCCACGGAAAATCCTGAAGTCACCCGAATCGTGCATGCACGAGATAGTAAACAAACACACAGATGAGACTAGGACAACCCACGAACAGAGGGGGATGCAATGATTATATGGAAAATAATAAATACATGAATGAAAATAAAAATACAAAACAGACAGGGCTGCATTCCAATCCCTTATTTTTACTCCTTGCATCCTTTCCTCGCTCATTAGCTCCACCCAGTGGAGGGCATAAGGAAAGGATCCAAGGATAACATACGAGGACACAGCAACCGAGGCAACATGAATTAGGCAAATGGAATGTCCTTGCTCAGTCAAGCGTCAGCTGAAGCAACGTGATGAGTTACTAGTATTAGTTTGGTGTATGTGAGCCCTTCCTTTCTGCAGAATCATAGGGGGCACGGTATCTGACAGGCCTAAATTCAGCTGTCAGATCCCGTTCCCCCTATGGAAACGGACAGATAAGGTGGTAAGATGGTGAAACTTGGTGAATTATCTCTATATGGGGAGATGAGTTACTAGTATTAGTTTGGTGTATGTGAGCCCTTCCTTTCTGCAGAATCATAGGGGGCACGGTATCTGATGGGGTTAAATTCAGCCGTCAGATACCGTTCCCCCTATGGAAATGGACA
Source organism: Ilyophis sp. 1 JC-2022 (assembly GCA_022702515.1). Taxonomy (NCBI): domain Eukaryota; kingdom Metazoa; phylum Chordata; class Actinopteri; order Anguilliformes; family Synaphobranchidae; genus Ilyophis; species Ilyophis sp. 1 JC-2022. Next base: position 107,701,497 of record CM040395.1, read on the forward strand.
GATAAGGGGGTAAGATAATGAAACTTGGTGAATTATCTTTATATGGTTAGATGAGTTACTAGTATTAGTTTGGTGTATGTGAGCCCTTCCTTTCTGCAGAATCATAGGGGGCACGGTATCTGATGGGGCTAAATTCAGCCATCAGACACTGTTCCCCCTATGGAAACGGACAGATTAGGTGGTAAAATGGTGAAACTTGGTGAATTGACTATTTTGGGTGATGCATTACCAGTATTCGTTTGTTGAATGTATTTTCTTTGGAAAATAGGGAGTGGGAAGGTGACAGAACCTTTATTGTACATCACTTTGGATAAAAGTGTCTGCCAAATAACTGTAATGTAATGTAATGTACTGCTACTAATAACAATAATGTTAATTATTAATAATTAATTCACTTTATATATAGCGTTTTTCACACACACACACACACACACACACACACACACACACACACACTCATATATATACTGTGTGTGTATATATATATATGCATATATACATGAATCCATATACATATATATACACACACATATAAAATGCAAAAATATACTGAGTCATGCCAGATAAAGAAAATAACCGTAGCATCACGTATCTTGTAGCTACCACTAACGTTACCACTATTCGTAATGCCACCATCATCAATACCCCACCACCTCCTCTTCTACTCGTAGGAATAATAATGATAGTAGGCTACTAATAATAATATACTCAGACAAGGTCAAAATAACTGTAGTATGACGTTTATTGTATATCTTACTCATAAACAGTCTGATCATGTTCATTGGGCTTCATATATATTTTATACAGTCGGTTATGTAACGTACACGTTACAAGACTAAGTGAACGAATGTTTTAACTAACCAAGTCACTGACACCATACAAACTGACGACAAAGCCACCAGAACACTTGCTGCTTTTCTGAACGTATTTCACTGTTTTACGTCTAGGCTGACCTACATATCGCGGCTTCTGATTTTAAGATTTCCTCGTCGCAAAAGAACAAATCGCTTACAACCTAGCCTATACAAACTGAGATTCACGTAAGTGGCACGAGCATTCCTGCTTAGGAGCGAGCTGATCTCAGGTCGCGCGCCCATTACGCTATTTCCTGAAAAAATTGCGCAGCAACGCTAGGGGGAACATGATTTCGTGGGGGAACAGAATTCGACACAACACCTGATTCTACTGTTTAGCTACTGCCCCCTGGTGCTGAAAGAATGCCATTGCATCTTTTTCCCGTTACATTGTAGTCATTGGAGTTGCCAAGGCATTCTCTCTATGGACTTTGGTTATACGTTACTTCTTCAGCTGCCGGATGGACTGGAACCTTAGTAAACGCTTAGATATTAACGTTATCGGGGGTATAACTTACTGTTCTTTTAATGCAATTGTAGGATCCGGACTGAGGAGGAGCGGGCAGAGTTACATCTATATCTTAGAAGTTTGTAATTAAGGCAGGTTTGGAGACGTCTATGTTGTGGGTCCTGGATTCGGTTCGCTTTTTGGAAGCAGGACGTTGACCTTATCGACTCCATGTTGTCCTCTCGAATGGATTGTTTTCGTCTTTTTTTCTCTTATAAAGTAATCAGTTAAATACAGGCAATGTAATGCTCAATATGTATTTACTGTGATAATTACTTGATAAAAGGCGCGCCGATTTCTGTTGGGTAAAGTTAATTGCATAGGCTACACGTCCAACGTTTGTGTTCATTAAAGTAGCCTATTTACAAAGTTTTTAGGAACTTAAACAAATGCGTTTACTCGTTAGACAAGCTGCTTCACATAACGTTAACGTTGTGTGCACTGAAGTTAAATCTACAAACCAGCTTTTATTATATCAGAATCGTTTACTTATACCACACTTTTAGTACGCTATTATAATTAACCATACCATCCACCATCTTCTATGTTTTTATCATTTATAGCCAGCTAACACCCGCTAGCGTTAAAAATTATTCGAATTGGTTTGGCTGAAAAGTACAAGAGGTGTTCAGCTTCAGGTAGGCTATCGGTTTCCCCAGTGGACTGGCTGCAGTCATATCAAATTCATCTCTGCATTGAGAGTGGGGCAGGTGTTCTTTACTTTCTTGTTTCACCTGGCTGTCACCAGTTTGTCATGCTCCGAGTCGTGTCGTATTCCGAAGTGTGGAAAGTATGCGTGGATTACATTTTCAGACCCTATACTATGGTCGTCGGCGCCATCACAGCCGTCGTTTATTACCTCTGGGGATTTGAGGGTCAGGTCAGTCACTTAATGTAAACTACAGGCTTTGATGATAGTGTTTTTAACTGAAAGCTGCATACACTAGCCTGCCTCTAAATAGTTCCATCGTTACTTTAGATAATAGAATTCTTCCACTTTACCATCCATCATCAGTAGTCCTACAGGGATATAATTAATTTATATTCTTATCAATTGTTTGAATTGGCCAGTAGTTAATAATGATCATTTGTTGTTTGCCATTTGACATACACAAGCATGATTTAAATCATAAACATTTCACACACCTGTAGGATATGTCCAATGACTGTAATACTGTGTAATCCTTAACTGATATACTTTAATCTAGGACCTCTCATGGTACTTGTTTCTTGTTTAACTGTTTGTTGAAGTTTATAATGGTATTTAGAATAGAATTGTAGTATAGCTGTTTTACCCACAGTTTACTGTGAACTACATTCAATGTTCATTACTAGGAATAGCTGCTACATTATGGGAAGGATGTGCTTTCTTATCTGTTCTGTAGTTACTTTGATGATGTTTCTGTATGCACTTATTGTATGTCGCTTTGGATAAAAGCGTCTGCTAAATGACTGTAATGTAATGTATTCCGTCATCTTTTATGTTCCCTTTTCCCAGTGGCAATTGAGTACTTTAACCAAATTGAAATCACCCTGTTTCCCTGTGTACACATTCTCTGAGTCCAAGAGTAGGCAACCCTGGTCCTGGATTTCCGATGACATCTGAGCAAAAAATAGTTTGACCACACAAGTTTGATGAATGATTTAAAGTCTGAAGCAGAATATTCTGAATGGTAAAATGCCTCCAGGACATGGTTCATTCCATTCATTAGACCTGACTATTTAAAATGAATGCAGTTATATACAAACCCCAATTCAAAAAAAGTTGGGACAGTATGTAAAATGCGCATAAAAGCAGAAAGCAAGTGATTTTTGTAAATTGTGTTTTTTGAACTTCCGAGTACCCAGTTTGTTGCCCGTCGGAACTTTTTTGGAACATGTTGCAGCCATCAAATTCGTAATTGGCGTATATTTACAAAAATCAATAAAGTTGATAAGGTAAAACATTAAATATTGTTTCTTTGTACTGTTTTCAATTAAATACATGTAAAAGAGAATTTACAAATCACTGCTTTCTGCTTTTATGTGAATTGTACATACTGTCAACTTTTTTGGAATTGGAGTTTGTAGTTATACGTTTGGATGGAGCAAAAACCAGGACCATCTCTGGCACTCCACGACTAGGGTTGCTTACCCATGTCCTTGTGCTTTATTACAGAAAACATACACAGAAATATTCATTGCTCCAGAGAGTCAGCTACCTAGTACCTGGAGTGATTAAGGACGCACAGGCTTCTAATAAATGCAGGCTTCTAATAAATGCCTATGTGTTGTGTAGAAGCCTATGTGTTTGTGTGTGTATGCCCGCCTGTCTATCTCCCCTTTGCTTTACCCCCCCCCCCCCCCACTGGGCCTTCATTGCAGATCGCCATGTCAACAGAAGAAGAAGTACAGAAAGTGACACTTTGTGCTTTTAATAATTGTCCTATCGCCTACCCCTGCTTTCACCACAGACACCGATTCTGGTGTGCAGCGATGGGTTCCGTGTCTTTCTGCAACACCACTGTCCTGTGGTGGCCGAGCAGTTCCGACCCACGCCCTGGTGCTGGGGCGGCCGGCTTCAGACCTTGGTCCATGCGTTTATCAAGTCCAGCCCGGCTGTCACCTACAGGAAGTAAGGGCAGTGTTTCTGTTCCACTGCCTGCAATTCACTGAAAATGCATGTTGGGTCTGTGCCTTGAAATGACGAAGCTAGGTGGCAAACATTTTAGAGTTGATTTGTCCATAGTATGGTCTTTAATGGTTCTGCTAGTGGGGCAGGTACTTTTGGGAGCATTAAATGCTTTTGATATGATTTTCATTTTTATGATCATAATAAATCTGACTTGAAGAGTGAAAAAAAGCCAATTATTTCTGCATTCAAATAATGTGAAAAATTTATAAATTTTATCATTGGAGCTTTACAGTAGTTTGTAGGCTTTATTTCTTCTTTTTGAGCTACCACTACCAGTTTTTGAGCTGACACTACCAGTTTCTCATGATATACAATATTGTTTCAAAATTGTTGATATTACGGAATGGATGAATAAGTTTCATTATAAGGTAGGCATACAAACACATTTACAGCAAAAAAAAAGATCTAGGGTGTACTTACCCTTTAAAATGTCTTCAAATCACACCCGTCTGTTTCCAGTGAGCTGATCAGGACGGGAGACGGGGGTCAGATCTCTCTGGACTGGGTGGACAACGCAAGCAGTACTGCTTACCCTGATTGCCTGTCTCGACCCACAGTGCTTATCTTGCCAGGTCTGACGGGGAACAGCCAGCAGACATATGTTTTGCATGCCGTGAACCAGGCCAAATGCAGAGGATACAGGTGAGTCGCTCTTTCAGTTTTTTGCAACCTGATCTGGGTAATGGGATGGCCCAAATTGCATTGTGTGGAAATTTATAAATATATTTGTCATTATTTTTTGATATTTTATATTTGCTGATAATGTTGAATAGCATATAATATATTGCTATTATTATTATTGACAAAAAAAACTACATTTTAAGTGAGATGTTTGGCTTTGTCACAAACCACAAAAGACAGGAAATTCAAATGAGCACCACCAAGCGAAGTTCAGCTCTCTACACTATCGGGGATCTTCAGTACTCCGTTTTTTATATATGACTGCTACACAGTTCCGCAGTTAGTTATGTTGGTCTACTGTATTTGAAATAACATTCATGACTGGGCAGTTTGGTTTAAACATTCCCTCAAAGAGCCTAATTCATACACTTATAGTATTTGCTCCCACACATGATAGTGACCTGTACGAAAAGGCATTGTATTTACCTACAGCAGTTTTGTGTAGGCTATTTCTCTATTCCTCTTATGCCTCATACCAATATTGATAGCCACCTTTTGATTATGATCATTGATAACTTTTGAAAGGTGGATCTAAATATTTCAGTCCGTTTACATTTCGAATCATTTTTAATAGTATACTAAAGCTATATGGGTAGACATATAATTGTATGCTGTGATTACATGAGGCTATTGAATGTATACTTTCACCTATTGTTTTTATTTCTAGCCTTTGTTATTGGCTATAGAATTTATTTCTAGCCTCACATATCAGGACAACATGTTATGCTATGAGTGAAATCTTCTAGGCTACTACTCTGTGTGCCAACATTGTATGGTTTCATATATTTCAGTTGTATAATTTGAGCTAGGATTGTGGGGGAAAAGTCATAGGGCTCTATCCTGACAGTCTTAGCGCTTGGTCTAAAACGCATGGCGCAAATGCATTTTGGACATGTCCAAGTCCACTTTTGCTTGTTAGATTTTTATTGTGTTATTTGAGCGCTAAGTACGGCGCAAGGTGCAAATGGGCTGAACTTAGTCTCTTCATTAATTATAGGTGTGTCTTTGGCGTAATATGCAATAACCCAAATCAAAATGTCATATGCCATTCCCTTTAAAAGCCACCTGCATTTAAACCTTGGCGGATTGCTAATATGATGGCGGACTGCGAAAACAGCGTTTTACAGCTGGCGAAACAGACATGCTCCTGCACGTAGTTAAAGCATGCAAACAGGGATCAATAGTATTCGGACTAACCATTATGACGTGTTTTGATATGTACAATAATATTTTTTCACATTATGGTTTAACACCGGCACAGGTTCCTGGAAGATTGCAGGAACTGTTGGCCAATATAGAGTCATAGCTTGATCCAGGATAATTGCGAAAATAAAAAAAACAAACAGTTTTTTGCTGCCTGAAGATAGCAATACACCAAACATTATCCTTGCCACACCTCATCTTAAGTTCACAACCCATCCAGTTAATTTGCTATTGGCGCAAGTTCACTTGCTATTTAAACAACGTGAGCGCTGGACGCTAAAATGACAACTGTGTCGGTCTGAAACTAGCAAAGACACTTGTGTTTGGGTAACCGCCACTTAGCGTCGGGTATAAGATAGATGCTTGGTGTGCTTAGGATGAATTACCTTTCAATTTTTAAGTTTTCTGCCCTTTCAATTTTTTTAAGTTTTAAGAAACTTGCTCAGTTCAGGATCTAGTCAGAATTTGTCTTCTGGAGAATGTCCTGATTGTTGATATTTAATACAATTTAAAGGTTTGTTCATCATATGGTTTGGTTAAAGTACCAAATATACTCTCTCTCTCTCTCTCTCTCTCTCTCTCTCTCTCTCTCTCTCTAGATCTGTGGTTTTTAATAACAGGGGCTTTGGAGGTGAAGAGTTACTGGTAAGTAAGAAGAGACTCAGCTTGGCACGTATACTGACATTTTTTATGTTTTTTCATTTCTATTTATTATTTTAAGAAGAAAGATAAACAGACAACGATAGAGGATCGCACATACCTAAACTTACAGACAGGGTAATACCACCCCTTGCATGTGGTTTGAACTATATTTTTCTGAGGGTACGATAGGATGTCATAGTTTGGTGAGCACAAGGCTTTTCTATTTTGCGAAATTAATAATGATTGATTCTGATCTGAACATTAGCGGCCTATTTAGCTATTGGTTTTATCTGATAACGTCGGATTTAAAATTGGGGAATTCCATCAGAAATCAATCACTTTCTGACCTCACCCTTTTAGATTTGAACAATTTTTTATACATTCTAACCTATATGAGAGAGTTCATTTTTTGTCTCAAAATTCTACACAAAATAGCCCATAATGACAAAGTGAAAACATGTTTTTAGAAATTTTTGCAAATGTATTAAAAATCGAAAACTGAAATCCACAGAATTCAGGAGTACCACCAATGGAACTGTAGGCTACATTATTTATGACGCAAGCAAAATTATTCGAAAGGTTGGTTTCGACAACCGATCCTGTACACGCTGATGGCTAAAACGATAAAATGAGTAGCCTACATGGCGTGGGTAACTATTTGGACAGCTTGTGATTTTCTGTTTGCTGGCCGCATCATTATCAGCTCAAACTGGGCATGGCAGCAGCATGAGTGAGAGGTAGCGAGCGAGAGAGAGAGAAATAAAGCAGCCGCTGTGAGTGCTGTCCAGAGTAGAAATTAACTTTTGGCTACTAGTGAAAAAAAATTGCTGGGGCGTGGTTTCATACCTGGAGCTCAGCCCCTATATTACCACCTCATCACGCCCAGATTTAGACATTTTTAGAATTTCAAAATGGGACGGGGTCTAGCAAAACCAGCGTGTTTTGTTACCCTTTAAGAGATAATAATTTTTTGGAGAAAATTTGCAGATGGCAGATAAGAAAATATTTCTATGCACTTCTATCTATTTTCTTCTCTGGTTATGCAAATTTTGTCATGAATATTCATAACCGCTTTGGACGTGAGACTTAAAAGCAAGATGGACGCCGCCACAGCCAGCTGAAATCATTTGGTAATAACAGCACAAGAATGACATGTAGACGAACAAAGTACTAGCTAGTACCGGCGGTACATCACCTTGTATCTTATAGACAATCTGGTTTTAACAAGAATCTTCTAGAAGCTTCCAGAGAATATCTGGTTTCACTGAGCAAGGGAGAGCTACTGGCTTGTTGGCTACCGCCAAACAGGATGAGAATGTTGACTGAGGAGCCGCCAGTAATGAATATTCATGAACCGGCAAACTCATCAACATTGCGTAGCATCAATGCTAGTGGAAATGTTTTGAAAGTGAGATCATAACACAACCATCGATTGCATGTAGACTTCTAATTATGTATTCATTATAAGCATTAGGCCGTATAACATTGCCAATAATACTCCAGTTATGCAAAGATATTTGAAATCGACTGATGATAATTTTAGCCAGGGTTTCTAGATCTTGCAAGACTTTCCAGCTAAATGGTGACTGAAAACTAACCCAAAATATATATTTAACCGAAACCAACATCTTTTAAATAGAAATCGGCTTTTTAAAAAACTTTTTAGAAGTGTGTACTTCTAAACTTTTCATTTTTACCCACGACTGCACTTTGAAAGTAGTCCAATTTGGCTGTAAAACCATGGACATGGCAACACTGGCACAGTGGCATTGTGTTGTTATGAAATGCAATCTCCATATGAGACACTAGATGGAATAAAAAGCTGTATCGATAGCCTTTAAAATGTTTGCATTTCTTGAATGTACAGTCAGTTTTGTAATTATGTAGCCTACATTAGCGATCTTGGAACTTTGTTGGTATTCAAATCAAGATTAAAGGTTTATTTGAACAATTTGACAGCTTAATAGTTCAATTTTGTTTGATTCTAATTACAATTAGCTGTATCTTTCATTGGTTTTTTCATCCAGGAATTTGGTTTTTCCATTACCAAGAATTTTAATCAACTTTTAGGGGTTATTTTAGGGGTGATTTTCACAAAACCTTTCTTTTTTGGGTGCCACGTAATTACTTCTCAAACATATTTCTGTTCTCCCCTATTCCCACTCCCACCAGCCACCACTGATTCACACATATATTTTCTATGTGGAAATTTTCATGTTACGTCTGTTTACACATGACATGACCATTCCGGAAGATTAGGTGAGGCAGGACATCTACCCGAAGCAATGCAGGACAATTAAAGCATTGTAGTATAGTGGATAAGCAACTGGCCTTGTAACCTAAAGGTTGCATGTTCGATTCCCAGATAGGACACTGCTGTTGTAACCTTGAGCAAGGTAGTTACTTGACCTGCATTGCTTCAGTATATATCCAGCTGTTTAAATGGATACTTTGTAAAAATGCAAAGGCTGCGCTCTGGATAAGAGCGTCTGCTAAATGGCCGTAATGTAGACTAATGTAAAGTAAGCTATAACTCAGTTTTTTCTGACTTGGACCTATTTTTATGAATTATTTCCAAAAATATTTTTATTTATTATTATTGTCCTTTAATTTTAATGTTATGTTAATTTGTCTTTAAAATAGCCAAATATTTCGCTGAATAATTGTTTTGTAAATTCTCCCAACATAACTGTTAAGTGATAGTTTTAGAACGTATGCGTAACATCTTTAGGCAATAACTCAGTTGGCTATATGATAGCAAATAGTTAACGTTAAGAACGGAAGCATGGTTTACCATCTGAAAATCAACACTTATATGCAGAGTTGTTTTCGGTAAAATGCAACAAAAATAATTGTGTTATATAAGCGCACCACTTTGTGACCCGTCTTCGAAACGCAAAAATGATCGGCCTATTGTTTTCTTTGATGTCTGGAAGCTGATGAAGCCAAATTACATTTATTCCATTTTCAATTTAGGCTACAATTCTGACAGTTGTAGGGATGCTCGGCCACTTCGGTGGGCAACACAAGCAGGCAGTGAAGAGATGTAGGGCAGAAAAAAGTTTTATTGTGGTGCATACTGTGTACACTGTACACACTGATTAAACAAAGAAATGGGAGTAGTTTATCGTCTAATTTACCCTCTCCCTGTCCATGATCGCGCCAGGACACACAACATTGTACCTTATGTGTGCTTTATCCAAGAACATTTCTGCTTTTATTCACATTATAGCTGTTCTCAAACATTTCCGGAATAACTACTAGATCCTGATCTGGAAAATGTCACACATGAGGCCGACATGGATGATTTTCAGAACATTTACGGGTTAAAGTGCATGTGTGGAAGGCGCTTAACGCATCCTTAATGTTGCCTATTATTTTATTACTTCAGTTTTCCCATTTGTTTATCCTCACATGACTGCAAAACTGAAAATCTTTATGAAATTACATAATAAGGAAGCCAAAGTCTGCAGAAATGTGTGTAGTGCAAAGCCATGTGCAGGTGTGAAGATCTTTTTTATTTTGAAGCCACTGGTCAAGAGCTGATGATGCTTTGCTCATCTCATTTGGACATCCCATTTAGACTAGCTTGCTTGGAGTGCTTTTGTTTAAATTTTTTCACAACAGATGAATAAATACTGTTCTCAAAAGGCACCAGAAATGAGCATTTACAGTCATGTTAAAAAGTAAGTACACCCTCAAATGGAAGTCAGTTTCTTGACATTTTATTTTAATTTCGACCATATTGATTGAGTAAGGGAAACTAATTCAACAAATGATGCTAAAAAAGTTGACTTTGGAATCACTTAAGCAATTGAAATGAACATAAATGCTAATTCTTCATGTGCAAAAAGTAAGTACACCCCTATGTTTACTATCAAATATATTTATTAAAATTGATGTCTGGTGTACAAAACGGGTATAAATTATTGTCCAATTATTAGATAATAATTTGGAAGTTCTATGCTTACCTAAAAACAGCCAGTTGGTCTGGTTTGTATGAATGGATACATGTAATAAGAAGCTGTGTAAGTCGCTCTGGATAAGAGCGTCTGCTAAATGCCTGTAATGTAATGTAATATTTGGACCTGACCATCGAGGTGTGTGTTAACATATCATGCCTAGGTCAAAAGAGCAGTTTGAAGTACATCATTCAACTGTTCGACGCCCAATATCCAAATGGAGAAAATTCCACATCACTGGAAATCTACACAGGACAGGCCGTCCCACCAAGTTCACCCCAAGAGCTGACCGAAAAATGCTCCTAGAAGTCTCCAAGAACCCAAGGATAACATCTAAGGACCTACAGACTTCACTTGCCTCAGTTAACGTGAAAGTGCATGAGTCAACAATCAGAAATAGATTGCACAAACGTGGCCTACATGGGAGGATAGGAGGGAAGAAGCCCCTATTCTCCAAAAAGAATATAAAAGCACGACTGAACGTAACATCTGGATAAAGTTCAAAATTACTGGGAAAATGTACCTCTGGACTGATGAGTCAAAGTTGGAATTGTTTTGGGCGCAATGCAAAACATCATGTTTGGCGAAGATGTGAGACTGCCTTTGAGCAGAAGTACCCCATTCCAACGGTGAAACATAGTGGAGGGGGCGTTATGGTTTGGGGCTGCTTTGCTGCCTCAGGGCCTGGTAAACTTACCGTGATAGATTCAACCATGAATTCAACTTTATACCAGACCATTCCTGAGGAGAATGTGAGGCCATCAGTTCAGATGGTGAAGCTGAAAAGGTCCTGGATCCTCCAACAGGATAATGATACATGATACTTAAACATACAAGCAAATCTACTACAGAATGGATTATTGAATGGCTAAGTCAAAGTCCAGACCTCAATTCTATCAAAATGCTTTGGGGGGACTTGAAGCGGGCTGTGCATTCAAGGAAGCCTTTAACATCACACAAATAAAGCAGTACTGCAAAGAAGAATGGCTGAAAATTCCTCCCAGTCGATGTAAAAGACTTATCGTCAATTACAAGAAATGCCTAGAAGAGGTTATTTCTGTCAAAGGGGGCAACACCAGTTATTGAAGCCAGGGGTGTACTTACTTTTCCCTCACAGGATAATTGCGCTGTTGATTTCTGATAAATAAATCATTTAAAAGCATAATTTCTTTGTGTCCTTTGTTAAATTAGACATTAAACAGTAAAAATAAGGATCAAATATCCATTTGTCCAAACATGTCTAAAAATAGACAACTTATCTGGGGGTGTACTTACTTTTTAACATGACTAAGTGCTATTTTTCAAAAAATTTATTTCCGGGGGAAGCATGCCCCCAGACCCCCCTTGCACTGAAGTGTCCCCAGACATGCCAAACCATTCCTACGCCCTTGGTCCCTTTGATTTGATTTAAAAAATGTATATTTAATATTGTTGCTGTCATTCATTTGAATCATACATTTTCAGTGTTGTCAAATAGTTCTTCTAGGCTCTTTTCTCACTTTGAGCACCTGCCTCTCAAAAAGTCTCCGCACGGCCCTGTTCATCAGTATGGGGTTATAAATATCTATTGGTCTACCTGTGTCCGTCATAACGCACATAGACATTCATACTCACTTCAAGGAACATTTTACATTCATCTAGCACATATGCACAGTAAATTTGAATGAGTATTTTTCATACCCAGATTGAGAAGTATTGCCCAGGGAGATACTATGCCATCCAGTGTATATTATGTACGATAAATAATATTCCACCATCAGGAAAATGCTGGTAAATGTTCTAGTTTCAGGGCAAATCAAACATAAAACATGCAGGGTGTTTCCTGGCAGAGAAATGGGTTTTGGCTGTACGTATGCGACCGCACGCACTTTTTTTTGCATGAATTTTACCGTAAATACAGTTTTTGGAGTACAAAGAGCCCATGTAGGCTTTGTTGTAACGTACCAGTAGGGTTGTGTTTAGGAGTTAGGTTTTAGAAATCAAAGGTCCTTGAAGCTTTTTGAATATTTGAATATTACACCATTTAGGCTATTTCGATAGCGCACAAATTGAAAAATAAATAAAGCCCAGTTCAGACACTGCCGTTGTACCCTTGAGCAAAGTACTTCACCTGCATTGCTTCAGTATATATATTCAGCTGTATCAATGAATACTATGTATAAATGCAAAATGCTGTGTAAGTCGCTCTGGATAAGAGCGTCTGCTAAATGCCTGTAATGTAATGTAAAATAAACAACACTCTAAAACAGAAATAAAAAATAAGTGTAGCTACAAGTTAAAAAAAATAAAAAATGTACAAAAGCACCATGTGTGTTTTTACATAGTCTACGTTGCTGTTGTTATTTCAGCCCTAAATGCGATAGGTCACTGTGGAAATGTCAACTGTACGGGACTTAACAAGATACTTCAGGGTTAATCATAACACAGTGGTAGCTGCATATAGCCTACAGGTAAGATATTTGGTTTCATTAACATATTTATAGCAACAAGAGATTTTGGAGAAAAAAAAAGAGATGTTTTCTAAACCGAAAGTCCATCAGGTAGCCAGTAGTCTACAGTAAGCAATGGAAAACGCTGAATGCTTAGGCCTATTTGTACAACGTTTTAAAAATATATAATTGTTTCTAGCTATATCTGAACATGATTTTCTTGTAAACGGTGCATTTTACAGTCTGTGGCTGTGGCAAGATGAGGGTCGTAAGCGCTTTGGGCTATTAATAGCACCCTCTTATTTTATTGCACTGCAGTATCAATCCTGCGGGTTTTCTTAAAGCTGTAACCTAGTTTATAATTTAAGACAAACATGAATACTGTAATTGGCACCCATACGTCTACCACTATAGTATGGGGCGCCAACGTGGATCGGGTTAAAGCTTTTGCCTTTTCAGAAGTTAGGGCTTCAAAGGTGGTCTAATTCAAAATTGGAGTGTGTTCCATCCAACTCGCTGAGCAAGCTATATCTTTCGACCGAGTCGCCCCAAAGATTTAGGTCGCACTCTGCCACAGAATGGCTGAGCCACATTTCTATACGGTCTATGGTTCTATGCTTCTTCTACTCGTCTCCTAGTACTGACATCTTGAAGGCGACTAGTACAATATATATATCGCCATCCGCTGGCCGAAAGACCATATTGCACCCAAAACAATTTTATGAAATAAATTTTGATATGATTTTATTTCCTGTTTTCTCAATTATTGCCATTTTGGCGGTCGCAATTTTCCTTTGGCGGTCCGTGAAATCATTTTGGCGGCCGCCACAGAATTTAATATGTCGGAAAAACCCTGACATGACTGAGCCACCGATGAACGCTTACAGTACAGTATGTGAAATGCATTCAAGATACGAAAATAACAATATCAAACATATGGCACAACCACTCTCAAAGTCCATGTGAGCAGGCGAGGATTTTTTCTTGCCTTTCTGACGTTAGTAAATTAGTAAAAACTTGCAAAAATAACAGGAGACAACTATTATGCCTTGGCGAGCGAATGTACATTCTAAGCTGTTTGCGTAAAACTAAACTGAAAAAAATTTAAATTGTTACACCTGGCTGTAATTTATTGTTCAAAGCATCCAATAAAACATTGCAAACACCGTTGCTAAGGTAATAATGTGCTATATTGGATAAAAGAATTGTCAATGAAACCCGAATGAACTGGAATGAATGAGACAGGTTTGCAGAGCGTGGGGGGTATTGCGCATTGATGTTTCAGTGTAATAGCGTTATAAAGTGTTGTTTATTTCTCATACGGATTGTCCCAGAAAATGAATGACCACTGAATTTTGAAAGGGACATCTCTATGCATAAAAACCAATAGTAGGATTGGATATTTATTTTATATTTAGTAGCCGATACACAAGAATTTCACATGTTTATTTTGCATTTGAGTGAACAGGGCTTTTCATGGCTTTTTTGGCATACAATCGGGCTATTGTTGAGTTTCTCTTGTTGCTATGACGAAATACGTGTGACAAAGAAATATATTTATATTTATGAACTCGCACATAGACGCTATTGTCCACTGTCACGCATGGGTAGTTATAGTTGCAGGCAAGACTGGGTGGGGGATTGCTTGTTAAATAGATTTGCTATGGGACAATTGTGACACTTAGAAACTCTGTATTCGGCAGAGTTGTCACGAATCGTGTACTAATAAAGTTAAAACATGGAGTTTGTTGTTTCCATTCGTAGTTTGGTTGCAGGAGAAATTAATATCCGAGTTCAGCAAAATCTTGGCGCCGGTGCCATGGCCACTAGGGGATCTTCGCGAAGGGGTTCAACAATTTGAGCTGGAGATGAAACGCTGAGAGAGGAGTAGCAAAGCACTGTTCTTTCTCTGGATCTGTCTTCTTATTCTTTTTTCTTTCCAATTTTTTTGTAAATGCATCTATTCCTACAGTTTCTATACTACCCATACAAAATACATACCATATTATTCTTTTTTAAGTGCAAATGATTAATTATGAATTATTATGATTAGCAAATAAAGACACAAAATTTATATAAAAAATTTATTGAGCCCATTCATTTCCTATGGACACATTACCCTCCCAACATTTATTTTGGCCAATCAGAATGATTTAGTGCATGGATATTCAAATCTGGACCTTGAATCAAAGTCTGGCCCAGGTTTTCTTTCTCCCAGGTATTTAACTGAACAATTAGTGCTAGTGATTGGCCCGATTGTCTTCACACCTGACTCCCAGGTAAAGGGAAGATGGAAAACCAGCAGGTCTTGGACCTCGAGGACCGTGATTTGAATACCAGGGATTTAGTACATATCATGCTATTTCAGCCAATAGGACATGAAACAATAGTTGTTGTGCTTGTGAAGCAAGCTACCAGGCTGATTAATAATAGCCGAATACTTATTATAGAGCTAATTTAACAACAGACAGGCATCATGCATTTACAAAACAGGATTTAAAATTTTCTCACATTTATCCAATTAATGCAGCTGGATATATACTGAAGCAATTCAGGTTAAGTACCTTTCTCAAGGGTACAACAGCAGTGTCCTACCTGGGAATCGAACCTGTAACCTTTCGGTTACAAGTCTAGTCCCTTAACCATTGTACTATACTGCCGCCCGGCAGTATACTACATTCTTGGATGGCCCGTTCCAGATGATTGATGAAAGTACCAGTGGTGCTGCCTCTGCCTTTCAAGCATTCAGTTCAGACTAATGATTAATCCCGGTTCCCGTTGATTCCGGTATTTCCCATCACAATTCCTTCCCGTTCCCAACCGGGAGTGACGTCGGGAAACTGGGAAATTTAACATGGGCAATGCAGATAAATAACTCTTGCATTATAATTGGCCTAATTAAAGGGTAACAAAGCACTAAAACCACTTATTTTAGATGATAACTAATACATTTGCGTTTTTCTAAGTATTACTCATTGATCCTGGTCCAAATCTTGACAAATTCCTGCAGTCGGCACAAAAAAGCATAAACTTTAAGAATCTGGCTCAAAAGTGTCTCTAGTGGTAAAACGTCAGGTACTGCACGTTCAATCTGTGATTGGCCAGAAAAGTCTTTGCCTACGTATTTCTCCCTCGGTTATGAAATAGAAACCTATACAGCTACGCCCTGAAGTTTTGGAGCGAGGGCGGCCTACGCAGCAGCTACAAAAGCGATTCTCAGGGCAGCGGTTCATCTGCATGGAGACTGGAGAGGAGAATCAGGAGATAGAGAGAGAGAGAGCGAGCGAGCGATATAGCTACCTTACAGTTGAGCTTTTTTGAATATTCTTATAGTTATTGTAGCCTTTTTTTATAGATAGATTGAGTCTCTTGCTTTTTGATAGTTTGTTTTTCAGTCTAGTTTAGCAAGTAGCTAGCTAGTTTAAATTTTTTTTATAAAGGCTACTTTATAAAAAATTATTAGGCTATATTGTATAAAGCATATGAAAACTGCGTATATGACAAGGACGTGGAGAGCTACTCTCTGGGTTGCATGCAAGGTTTCCTATATTTTTATGTTAAAACAAAACAAAATTTTACATTCTGACAAGGTAAGTAAAGTATCAATTGTTTACTTTGTTCACACTGTGCCCTTGCTGGCCTGTTTATGTATATAATTTTTGTAAACAAATTATTACTCGCACTGCACGACACCATTCAGTGTGAGCTGCAGCAGTGTGAGCTGTGGACTAGAGCAGTTATTTTCATTTTGTTGGTTAATGAAGTCACTTTTTAAAAAATATTGTTGAATTTTGTATCCATATCGATAAAATAAGCAACATGGATCATTTGCTGCGATCAAGTGGTGTAAATGCGTCTCCTTCTTCCAAATTGAACCACGATCGGCAGTCACAATATAAAGATAAAATCATAATAATCATAAAATAAACACAAATGTTCAACTGTCAAATTAATTTTGTGAAGATGTTCGAAATTCTCACAGAATTTGCGACTACCACCAATGGAATGGTAGGCTACGTTATTGATGACGCAAGCAAAATTATTCTAAAGGTTGGTTTCGACAACCGATCCTGTACACACTGATGGCTAAAATGATAAAATGAGTAGCCTACATAGCGTGGGTAACTATTTGGACAGCGTGTGATTTTCTGTTTGCTGGCCACAGCATGAGTAAGAGTTAGCGAGCGAGGGAGGGAGAGAGAGAGAAACAAAGCAGCCGCTGTGAGTGCTGTCCAGAGTAGAACTAAGCTTTTGGCTACTAATGAAAAAAAATAGCTGGGGCGTGGCTTTATACCTGGAGCTTAGCCCCTATATTACCATCTTATCAAGCCCAGGTTTAGGCATTTTTGAATTTCAAAAGTGGGCAGGGTCTAGCGAAACCAGCGTGTTTTGTTACCCTTTAAGTACAATAAAATAATCAATATATGAAGTTTATTTCCAAAATGAAGTATCCACCATTTGAAAAAACTGACGCCTACCCATGACTGCTTATTGACGAAAACTTGGTAACTGATTGCACTCAGCATTAACGTTACTAGCGCACGCACAGGAAATAGAAGTTCAATATACCAGCTCTAAGTGTGGAATCATATCAAGCAAAATCATATCAAGCAACGTGTGGAAGAATTTTGAGAAACTTAATACTAACGAGGCAAAATGTCAGGCTTTTTTAAAGTTGTAAATTATTTTCTGAGAAAAGAATAGGCTACTATAATTGCGACGTCAATCACAAGGCTACCACTAGGGGGCAACTGTGGATCGGGACAGGGGTAGCCTAATAATGAACGCAAACCCATAGTTTTGTTATTCCAGGACATCGGATTCTGCAGAAATATAGCCCAGCTATAATTACAAAATGAACTGGAATTCTTAGAGCAAGTTGCAAGTATATTAGATACCTTCGCTTTTCTTACTAACTCATAGCGTACAGCTAAACGTCTCATTTCACAATGGTAGGCTAGCGTATATTTGCTGATGTGGAGATATTGTAGGCTATTTATGCCATCATATAACGTTATTGTATTTATGCCATAACATTTACTTAGGCCTATATAATGTAGGCCTTTATTTAGGTTTAATTTTTTTATTGGCTTGTTATAAACGTGAGAAATTTCTGCATAACACACGTTACTTGATTACCAAATTTCTCTGTTTTGGGCATTCACCGCTGAAACCCTCGACATTTCAAAGAAGAGGGTAAAAATGTGTAGGTTTGCCTGTAAACCTAAAGCCTTTTTGTCGTGAACAGTTATAGCCTGTGTTAATACTTCTCATGGTTTTGTTAAGATGTCCGAAGTTCCAAAGCAGCCATCATTTTGTACAGAAAATATGTTGCTTTTATTAATAAAGCGTCTTTGAAAAACAGTTTGTTGTTATTGATATTCAGAAATCTTAGCCATTAGTACGCTAGTGGACAATGTCATTGTGCTGAAAGATAGTTTTATATGGCATATGGATGCCGGTAGTCTGTAAACCAATAAGTATGGTCGCACATTTGATAATAGCCTACTAGAACACCCCTGGTTTTTTAGACTGGATTTCCCGGGAAACCCGGAAGCGAGGTGTTATAATCCCTGGTTTAAAAATCACTAGTTCAGACTGGGCGGCACTGGAAATTGAACTGCTCGACTTTTACTCAAGTAAAGTATGATTACTTCATGGAAAAGTTGCTCAAAAGTAAAAGTAGCCTTCCCCGAAACAACTTGAGTTAGAGTACTAAAGTAGCTTATAAAAAAGTACTAGTTACATTTCAAGTTACTTTTAAATCAACACATATCATTCAACCAGAATGGAAACAGTTGGAAGGCAAACATATAAAATATCGCTAACAACTGTCAAATATTTGCATGGAGCACTATATAACCTTTAAAATATTTGTATCATTAAACTGCTAATATTATAAACATTGAATGAACTCTCATAATGGTAAATTGCTATTATAGCTTACTGTGGTGTAGTACCGGCATATAACACAAGAGGGAACCTAGAGAATGCAAGGAAAGAGGGAGAAGATTAAGGAGGAAAAGGCCAGAGTTCTGTAGCTATGTGTTGGTGATATGCTTGCTGCAATAAAGGGCACTGAAACATATTGCTTGTGTACTCCGAGTTATTACATGTAAGGACTTAGCTACCAAACTGGTCTTAGCTACCAAACTTAAATGGCTCTTTAAAAAATCTGTTTTCATTCGCTTTCAAATAGCAGCCAATGATATGTCAATTGAATAAAACACTGATATGTAGCCTAGGAAATAGAGAAAATACATGGATGACTTACCCGAACATGTTTATGGAGGTTTCAGGTGAAGTTCATATAAACAGAAATTTGTACATCCTTTGGAAAGCAAAGCAGACATTTCATACAATGGCTATTATTTTGCCTATGTTACTTGTAGGACATAGATCAGCAGCCAGGGATGATCTCCCCCATTAGCTCCAATCCTACTCTTAAACTTTCCCATTATCTAATGGTTAGGCTAGTTGTTTATGGAATTGGCTATGTAGATGTCTAACTAGGTATAGTATATACATAGATATGTACATTTTTAGAATGTTATAATTGCTATCCACATCACTAGCTCATTCGGTTTCTATTTGAACTGTATGTGTGCCAAGATTAGTGTGTCGCTGATTGGACAGTTGGACAGCAGGTTGGATGGTTCGGAGTCTGAATAAATTGAATAAAATTGAGGGATAAACATTGTTCTTTTAGACTGTAACACTGACATGTTTTTAAAAAATGTAACAGAGTAGTACGTAAAAAAAAAAAAGTATTACAAATATACTTGAATAAAAGTACTGTCTTTAAAGAAATACTCGCTTTGACAAATTTGTCCAAAAATCTACTCAAGTACGGAGTACTTGATGTGTTACTACCTCTGCTCCTGACGAATCCTAATTGGGGAATTCCGTCAGAAATCAATCACTTTCTGCCCTCACCCTTTTAGATTTGAATTTTTTTTAATACATGTTAACCTATATGAGAGAGTGTTAGAATGTGGTTTGATTGAACTGACTGACCAACCGTTCAGGAGCAGTGATTTGTAAATTCTCTTTTACATATATTTAATTCAAAACAGTACAAAGAAAAGATATTTCATGTTTATCAACTTTATAGATTTTTGTAAATATATGCTAATTCCGAATTTGATGCCTGCAAAAAAGTTGGGACGGGGCAAAAAAACAAAAAACAAAAACACTGGGAAGTTCAAAAAACACCTGTTTGCAACATTCCACAGGTAAATGGGTGACGCTATCATGACTAGCTTTTTGAACTTCGCAGTAATTTTTTTGCGCCTATATTTTATGTGCATTTTACATATTGTGCACAATGAATAATTAGCCCCCATTGTTACGCAATCATTCAGAACGTTCAGTTATGGATATTTCAAACACACCTGTACTGTTTTGCTACAATGACAGCCATCATTTTATCGATTCTGTGTCTTGTAGTACCTGCTTTCCATTTGTACTAAAATGCACCTGCGAATAAATTTCTCAAACTTCCTTTCGGGTTGAGTAAATCCGCGAAACCCCAGAAGTAAGTATATCATACTGGGGTTTTAAGTATACTACATTTATAGTATATAAATATATAAAGTAGGCAAAGTATATACTATATACTTTGCCTACTTAATGACTGTCTACTCAACAAGCCTACTTAATAGTATGTAAGGGTGCTGATTCAGACACAGCCCAGGTAAATAGGCCTACAGGGTGTCCGCGGGGTATTAAAAAGTCATAAATTCATAATCCTCAATATAAGGCCTTAAAAGGTATTAAAAAGTCTTAAATTTAATTCGCGTAGCTATTAAATATTTTTGGGGCTGTCTGGAAATTAAATAATACTACATGTTTTGTATTCAAGTCTTTATGTTTCGGCTACCGGGAGCTTGCTGCGTCTGGCTCTTGTAGCACAAGCTTATATGTGTCGCTCACTGGCGCGAAAATGAAATGAGCACTTCCGTCCCTCTCGCCTCGCACGGATAACGGATATTTATTTAACAGTTATTTAACGTTATCTAGCTCGTCGCCTCTATTAAATGGGGAAGTGCAAATTCAATGATGCATGGCTTGGAAATCCACTATAACAGTGGGTGTAGTCGGTACCGGGTAATGTACACGAAGCCAGGTGTATTTTGTGCCGGAAAACCTTCAAACTTGCAAAAGTTTGTTTTGTTTCAGCAGTGGCCTAAAATAGTAGGCTACAGGCAGAATAAAGAGAGTAATGTTATTTATCGCTAGTTTGAGTCAACCGTCAGATTTGTCTCATCTTGGGGAGAGATGGAATTTCTTACTAACGTTACCTGCTGACAAAACAAGTGATTTTTAAATGTCATGCAGTTAGTTGATAGTGATGACAGACAAATATTTAATTGACCACAAATATAGCAACACAATTAAATGTCGGAGGTTGTCAAAAACAAGCGATCCCATTGAAGTCGAGACAAGTCTACCCCCCCAACCCAAACATATTAAACTGTAATTCACAGAATGTGAAAACGTGTATATGTATATTCAGAAACGAATAATTATTAACTATTTTTTTCATAAACTCATGACTTGAATTTTAAACATGTTGTAGGCGACTGTTACTTATTGTAACTGTTAGCCTGCAACTTATTGGAGGTCCATTGCTACAATTCGTTTTCCCTTGTTTTGTAAAATTAGGGTTTTCGTAATATATCACACATTCCTTTTGCTCATTTCCCCACCACACAAATTTTGCTGTTGCTGGTGTTTATATGGTGCTGATTTTCTATTTGCGGCTGTAGAAACCTCTGAGCGAAGAGCTTCACCTGTTGTGCTAGCATGGTGTGCATTTCAACTATGTGGCTAGTGCTGAATTGATCTGAATTTAATTGGGCAGGGACTGGGCAGCACGGGCCGGATAAACCATCAGGTCGGGCCATCAGTTGCCCCTAACATTACCAGGGTTCTCCCCAGATTTCACAGAGTGTCGGGGGCTATAGAATTTAACTCTAAAAGAATAAGAAAGATAAATCTCTCACTTAACTAGGTTCAAGACTTAATTTATGAATGTTTAAAAAAACCTGGTTGAAGAGATTGCGGCCAAAGGAGCAGAGTTGAGAAGGATGTAGCTGTGTAACAGGAGACAGATGTGGACTCACGCTCTCTCTCTCACACACACGTAAATGTAAAAACATGTAAATGTAATGAGTCTTGTAAAACTGCAACACCTGGAACACTGACAGAAGCTAGTTTTAATTAGCGACAGAAGGTATGAAGCTAGTTTTTACTAGCGACTAAGTTAGCAAAGAAAGCATCTTTGATTTGATCTAGCACTCAAACATTAGCTAACGTTAGTTTAAGAGCAGCTCTGATTAAAAACCTATTGGTTGCTAGCTGCCTACCTAGCGGAGATAATCCCCGTAGACATGGCTGTCTCTTGGAACGCTGACAGACGCTAGTTTAAAACTAGAGACAGAAGTTAGGGAGCTAGTTTTCTCGCTTCTGTCTGGGTTGTTTTCTCTTGGAGATGGAGCAGTGAGGAACACTGCAATTTTTTTGCTTCTGAACTCAATTTTCAATGAAGATAAAAGCAGGGCTAAGCTACCAGAAAGTAATCCCCCAACCGGTTTGCCTACCCGGAAAGTGTTGAAACTTTTCACCTACCTGTCCAGTAGAAACAATGGGAGCTCCAAGTCTTTAAGTCTTTAAACCAATCAACCCCGAACATCTTGCAACTGGTTTTTTTCCATGCCTGTGCAAACTATCTACCTTTTAATTGGTTGAAATAGCAATCATTTGTTTCCAGTTTTCTCCACTTTGCACTGATCAAACCTTGACCAAGCCTTAATTTAGCCCACTCACCTCTCGTGTGGGTGGGCTTTAGATTCAATCTCCATTGGTCAGCGCACTTTGGATTGACAATTTGACAGCTGATTCACCCGAAAGTAGAATGGTGAGTGTCTTTCTTAAATTAATCCAGTTTAGTCGGGATGGATTACGAAAAGGAGTCACTGTTTCAAATCAAGTGGCTAATGCTTTACTGATAGTATTTACAGTCAAGCCGGAAAGTCTGCACACCCCTTTCACCTTCTCCACATTTTAGGTTATAGTATCGCTTGTAACAGTACCTGAAAATAAGATATCGAGAGTCTTTTGATGTTGATTGGTCACAGACTTCAGGAAGTAACAGCATGCAAAGGATATGCGACCAAATATTAAATATGATACTTTAAAAATATGTTAAAGCAAAATATTCTAATTTTCTGAGACACTGAATTTGGGTTTTCATTAGCTGTAAGCCATAATCATCAAAATTACAAGAAATACAGGCTTGAAATATTTCACTCTGTGTAATGAATCTATATAATATATGAGTTTCACTTTCTGAAATGAGTGACAAAATATATTGAACTTTTTCCACGATATTCAAATTTTTTGAGCTGCACCTGTATACTACAATAGATTGAGTTCATTTTTTGCCTCAAACATCTACACACAATAGCCAATAATGACGAAGTGAAAACAGGTTTTTAGAAAATATGCAATTTTATTTTTACAAAAATAGGTTATTTAGGGGTTACATATCTGTACACACCCATAGCCTAATACTTGGTTGCTGCACCTTTGGCAGCGATTACAGCTTCAAGGCGTCTTGGGAAAGAAGCTACGAGCTTGGCATGTTTCTGGACATTTTTGCCCATTCCTCTTGGCATATTCTTGCAAGCTTCGTCAGGTTGGATGGGGAGCGTCGGTACACAGCCATTTTCAGCTCTTTCCACAGATGTTCAATTGGATTCAGGTCTGGGCTCTGGCTCGGCCACTCAAGGACATGCACAGACTTTTTCTCAGAATACACTCCTTTGTTCTCTTGGCTGTGTGCTTCGGGTCGTTGTCATGTTGGAAGGTAAACCTTCGCCCCAGTCTGAGGTCCATAGCGCTCTGGAGCAGGTTTTCTTCAAGGATCTCGGTGTACTTAGCTGCATTCATCTTTCCCTCAATCAGGACTAGTCGCCCCATTCCCGCTGCTGAAAAACATCCCCACATCATGATTAGCCAGGTGAT